>JAPYXD010000072.1:0-1200000 GCA_030998225.1 Diplolepis rosae
GTGTGTTCGTCACGTCAAGTGTGAGGAGAAAGAGTCGCTCTTAAAAATAAGCAAATTATTAGAAAGTTGTCGCTGCCGTGATATCCCGAGAAAAAGGGGACGACAAAGATTTCTCTCTCCTTCTTTGTGAATTAAAAAGGTTACGGACAAAATTATATTTTGGTGTGTGTTGGATGGTGTGTCTGAGCGAGTGCGAGTGTATGGGGAAAATTAATAAAGTTGTACTAAAAGGGGGGAAGTAAAAAAAAAAGGAAATAAAGGACAGTATTTTGTGTAATAGTAGTAAATGAGGGTGAGTCATTATATTTGAATTGAATTTGTTTCTATTCCTGTCTCTGATGTTAATTTCAAAAGCCTGCCAGCGGTGACTGCTGCACCAGTTCGCCCCCACGAAATCCCTCTCCACGGAGCTAGACAGGCAAGGGATTTCGTCATCACCCCTTTTTGGGTGGTTAGCGCCCTTTTATTTATATCGCACTTGAAAAATTATTTAAATTCACGTGGTCGCCAATTTGTGGCGTCGCTTGGCCGCCATTACCCTAAGTGGAGGTAGGGCGCGTCATAGTATCTAGGACGAAGGGACCTCATACAGAGAAAAACTATAAGCACCAAGCAAAAAGTGACTTAGACGGTTAATTTACATATAAAACGAAAAAAGTGTACCGCCTATGGTCATCACATATGTATGTGTTATCATTGGAGGTATTATAAAAAAAAATTTAATTGTATTTATCTAGGGCGGAGAGCACTCGTACAGCGCAAAAACTATGAGCACTGAACGAAAGGTGACAAAGACTGTTAATTTACATATAAAACGAAGAAAGTGTACCACCAATGGACATCAAATATGTATGTGTTATCGTTGGATGGAGTTGTTATAAAAAATATTAAAATTGAATTTATCTAGGGCGTAGGGCCCTCGTACAGAGCAATAACGGCAAGGGACATAACGAAAATTGACTTAGACGGTTAATTTACGTATAAAGCGAAAAAAGTGTACCACCTATGGACATCACATATGTATGTATTATCATTGGAGTTACTAAAAAAAATTAAAATTAAATGTATCTAGGATGGAGGGCCCTCGTACAGAGAAAAACTATAAGCTCCGAACGAAAAGTGAGTTAGACGGTTAATTTACATATAAAACGAAAAAAGTGTACCACCTATGGACATCACATATGTATGTCTTATCATTGGAGCAACTATAAGAAAATTTAAATTTAAATTTATATATGGCGTAGGGTCCTCGTAAAGATAAAAAACTATGAGGACCGATCGAAAAGTGACTAAGACAGCTAATTAACATATTAAACGAAAACAGTGTACCACCTATGGACATCACATATGTATGTATTATCATTGGAGTTACTAAAAAAAAATTAAAATTAAATGTATCTAGAGCGAAGGGACCTCATACAGAGAAAAACTATGAGCACCAAGCAAAAAGTGACTTAGACGGTTAATTTACATATAAAACGAAAAAAGTTCACCGCCTATGGTCATCACATATGTATGTGCTATCATTGGAGGTATTATAAAAAAAAATTTAATTGTATTTATCTAGGGCGGAGAGCCCTCGTACAACGCAAAAACTATGAGGACTGAACGAAAGGTGACAAAGACGGTTAATTTACATATAAAACGAAGAAAGTGTACCAACTATGGACATCACATATGTATGTGTTATCGTTGGAGGGAGTTAATATAAAAAATATTAAAATTGAATTTATCTAGGGTGGAGGGCCCTCGTACAGAGCAATAACGGCAAGGGACCGAACGAAAATTGACTAAGACGGTTAATTTACGTATAAAACGAAAACAGTGTACCAACTATGGACATCACATTTGTATGTGTTATCATTGAAGGTATTATAAGAAATATTAAAATTGTATTGGTTTAGGGAGGAGTTTCCTCGTACGGAGAAAAAACTATGAGGACCGAACGAAAAGTGACTTAGACGGTTAATTTACATATAAAACGTAAAAAGTGTACCACCTATGGTCATCACATATGTATGTCTTATCATTGGAGCAACTATAAAAAAATTTCAAATTAAATTTATATATGGCGGAGGGTCCTCGTAAAGAGAAAAAACTATGAGGACCGATCGAAAAGTGACTAAGACGGTTAATTAACATATAAAACGAAAACATTGTACCACCTATGGACATCACATATGTACGTATTATCATTGGAGTTAATAAAATTAAAATTAAAATTAAATTTATCGAGGGCGGAGGGCCCTCGTACAGAGAAAAACTATGAGCACCGAACGAAAAGTGACATAGACGGTTAATTTACATATAAAACGAAAAAAGTGTACCACCTATGGTCATCACATATGTATGTCTTATCATTGGAGCAACTATAAAAAAATTTCAAATTAAATTTATATATGGCGGAGGGTCCTCGTAAAGAGAAAAAACTATGAGGACCGATCGAAAAGTGACTAAGACGGTTAATTAACATATAAAACGAAAACATTGTACCACCTATGGACATCACATATGTATGTATTATCATTGGAGTTACTAAAAAAAAATTAAAATTAAATGTATCTAGGGCGAAGGGACCTCATACAGAGAAAAACTATGAGCACCAAGCAAAAAATGACATAGACGGTTAATTTACATATAAAACGTAAAATGTGTACCACCTATGGTCATCACATATGTATGTGTTATCATTGGAGGTATTATAAGAAAAATTCAAATTGTATTTATCTATGGCGGAGGGCCCGGGTACAGGGCAAAAACTATGAGGACCGAACGAAAGGTGACAAAGACTGTTAATTTACATATAAAACGAAGAAAGTGTACCACCAATGGACATCAAATATGTATGTGTTATCGTTGGAGGGAGTTATTATAAAAAATATTAAAATTGAATTTATCTAGGGCGGAGGGCCCTCGTACAGAGCAATAACAGCAAGGGACCGAACGAAAATTGACTTAGACGGTTAATTTACGTATAAAGCGAAAAAAGTGTACCACCTATGGACATCACATATGTACGTATGATCATTGGAGTTAATAAAATTAAAATTAAAATTAAATTTATCGAGGGCGGAGGGCCCTCGTACAGAGAAAAACTATGAGCACCGAACGAATAGTGATATAGACGGTTAATTTACATATAAAACGAAAAAAGTGTACCACCTATGTTCATCACATATGTATGTCTTATCATTGGAGCAACTATAAAAAAATTTCAAATTAATCTTATATATGGCGGAGGGTCCTCGTAAAGAGAAAAAACTATGAGGACCGATCGAAAAGTGACTAAGACGGTTAATTAACATATAAAACGAAAACATTGTACCACCTATGGACATCACATATGTATGTATTATCATTGGAGTTACTAAAAAAAAATTAAAATTAAATGTATCTAGGGCGAAGGGACCTCATACAGAGAAAAACTATGAGCACCAAGCAAAAAATGACATAGACGGTTAATTTACATATAAAACGTAAAATGTGTACCACCTATGGTCATCACATATGTATGTGTTATCATTGGAGGTATTATAAGAAAAATTCAAATTGTATTTATCTATGGTGGAGGGCCCGGGTACAGGGCAAAAACTATGAGGACCGAACGAAAGGTGACAAAGACTGTTAATTTACATATAAAACGAAGAAAGTGTACCACCAATGGACATCAAATATGTATGTGTTATCGTTGGAGGGAGTTATTATAAAAAATATTAAAATTGAATTTATCTAGGGCGGAGGGCCCTCGTACAGATCAATAACAGCAAGGGACCGAACGAAAATTGACTTAGACGGTTAATTTACGTATAAAGCGAAAAAAGTGTACCACCTATGGACATCACATATGTACGTATTATCATTGGAGTTAATAAAATTAAAATTAAAATTAAATTTATCGAGGGCGGAGGGCCCTCGTACAGAGAAAAACTATGAGCACCGAACGTATAGTGATATAGACGGTTAATTTACATATAAAACGAAAAAAGTGTACCGCCTATGGTCATCACATATGTATGTGTTATCATTGGAGGTATTATAAGAAAAATTCAAATTGTATTTATCTAGGGCGGAGAGCCCTCGTACAGCGCAAAAACTATGAGCACTGAACGAAAGGTGACAAAGACTGTTAATTTACATATAAAACGAAGAAAGTGTACCACCTATGGACATCACATATGTATGTATTATCATTGGAGTTACTAAAAAAAAATTAAAATTAAATGTATCTAGGATGGAGGGCCCTCGTACAGAGAAAAACTATAAGCTCCGAACGAAAAGTGAGTTAGACGGTTAATTTACATATAAAACGAAAAAAGTGTACCACCTATGGACATCACATATGTATGTCCTCATAGTTTTTTCTCTGTACGAGGACACTCCGCCCTAGATAAATTCAATTTGAATTTTTTTTATAATGCCTCTAATGATAATACATACATATGTGATGTCCATAGGTGGTACACTTTTTTCGTTTTATATGTAAATTAACCGTCTAAGTCACTTTTCGTTCGGTCTTCATAGTTTTTGCATTGTACGCGGGCCCTCCGCCCTAGATAAATTCGCTTATAATTTTTTTTATAATACCTCCAATTATAACACATATATATGTGATGACCATAGGTGGTACGCTTTTTTCGTTTTATATGTAAATTAACCGTCTATGTCACTTTTCGTTCGGTTCTCATTATTTTTTCTCTGTACGAGGACACTCCGCCCTAGATAAATTCAATTTGAATTTTTTTTATAATGCCTCTAATGATAATACATACATATGTGATGTCCATAGGTGGTACACTTTTTTCGTTTTATATGTAAATTAACCGTCTGTCACTCTTCGTTCAGTCTGTCGCAGTTTTTGCTCTGTACGAGGGCCCTCCGCCCTAGATAAATTTTTTTTAAATTTTTTCACAGTACCTCCAATGATAATACATGCATTTGTGATGTCGATAGGTGGTACACTTTCTGCTTTTTATATGTAAATTAACCGTCTAAGTCACTTTTCGTTCAGTCTGTCACAGTTTTTGCTCTGTACGAGGGCCCTCCTCCCTAGATAAACTTAATGTTAATTTTTTTTATAGTACTTCGATTGATAATACATACATATGTGATTTCCATAAGTTGTACTCTTTCGAAGGGTGTTTCTTAATTTTACCAATCCTCCGTGAGAGAGTGAAAGAGATATCTTTTCCTTCACTGAGAGAGAATTGGCACAGCTAGCGCCACTAGCCGTTTGCAGGGGCAACACTTCACTAAGGTCCGTATAGCACGCTAAAAAAGGACGGCAGGGGGGCGAAACTGAGGTTTGATCGGCGCGCTCTGTTTGCACACTGACTGCGCTTTTTTCGCGCGTTGTAAAGAATTTTTTTCCTAAAAAAATTAACCGTGATTTATTAAAATCGCATCATTTTAAAAATTTGGCTCGAAGCGATAAGAAAATAAGTTTGGGCAAAAATAAAATATATTAATAAAATTATTTTTTTGTGTTACAAATTTTTTTTATGAAAAATACTCTTTTCTCTTTCAAATTTGCCCTTCAATAATAATATGTCTATTCTTGAAAGCAAAATTATCTATTTTTGCCTGAGGTCTAGTTTTCGTGATCGAACTACCTTAAAAGTACAAATGCTTCTTGTTGCTTTTCTGACCATACAAATTTTACATCCTTCTATTTTTATTATTCTATTTCTATTTTCTATTTCCATGTGAAACTAATTTTTTAGGTACTACCCAAAAAGGTGTATTATATAGTGATTGTGAAAGTTTGATTATTTTACTATTGATCAGTTCATTTACTTGACGTGAAATGACTTCTTTATGAACTGGAGGGAATCTAGATTTTTTTGAAAATATAGGTTGGTCATTTGATGTTCGAATGTTATGATGCAAGACGGTTGTTGCCCCTAAAGGTTCTTCTGGTACGTTAAATTAATCTGCATATTTCTTAATTATACTTTCAACATATTGTGTCTCTTCTTTATTTAAATGATCTAATCTTAATAATTCTTTAATGTAATTTTCTCCATTTTTATTTGAGATATTGAATAATTGTTCACAATCATTTGTTTCTGGAAAGTGATAGCATCGTGTTACATAGGTATTTCGTTAGGTATTATGTTGAGGGTGGTTAGGGAGCAAAAATTATTGATTGTTATCTGGCCAAGTGTAAATACGGGGTGTTTATTTATACCTGTTAGTTTTAGGCATTTCGATTTATTTCTTTTTATATTTGTTTTTACTGCTTGTTTGATTAAGTTTGATCCGACTCCTGTGCCTTTCATCAAGTGTATAGGGGTTTTCAGTCCTTCTGATGATAAAATTATATGTGGAAATGTATTACTTGTACTTGAATGAACTATTTCAGTTTTATTTTTAATCGAATTAGGTGCATTCACCTGTTCATTTAAGCCCTTCTTTGTGCAGCCATTAGGGAAAGGGCATTGGAGTTTTCCTGTTGATTAAATTCTTGTTCTTGAAGTTGTTGTTGTTGTATTTCGAATTCTGGTACTAAGCCTCAGAAAAAAAAAATCGATCGCGTTTCTTCCCAAATTCCATTCAAATTCAGCAGCTTCTTTCCCATTATTATTTTGTTTATGACATTGTAGGATTTCTGCTGCAATTTCTTGGATGCGAGTTGCATATGATAAGATACTTTTATTTTCCCACATGTGTATTCTACCTGGATGATCTTCTTGCGATTCGTATACAGTATTTGATGGGAAAAAATGTTTTTAGCTTTGAAATAAAGTCTTCTAAATTATTATAATAATTTCCGATTATACATCTTCTTGCTTCACCTGTAAGTTTGTTTCTTAGTAATTTTACCAAATTTCCTTTTACATTTGGGACCATTTCTTTGGTTTCCATACACGCTTCGATAACAATAGTTAATGGTACTTTACTTGATCCGTCAAAATATGAAACAATCTATAAAGCATCTCGTGGAGATACTTGTTGGTTTTATTTTAAATTCCTCATTTTGGTAGATTGTATTAGTCTATTATTATTCAAGGAATTATTTGGTAAATTATTGATTGCTGCTTTACTTGGAAAATTATTTGCTGAAGTTTCCTAATCAGATTTTCTATAGGTTGAGTACGGATGTGAGAATTTTAGTGAATTATCAGTATACAGGGGCTCGAATTTTCAACCTTTTACCGCGCACGCTGATACTTAATTAACTATAACTTCTACAAAATTTATCCAAATTAAATTTTATATAGAGGTCTTAGAAACGTTTTTTCATCAGCTTTATGCTGAAAGCAATGGTTTTAGATAAAAAAAATTATTTGAACTTCATTTTTTCATTTTAAACATATGTTTGAGTTTTTCTCCGGGTGCGGCCGTTAATTTTCTTTCCAAAAATATGTTTACAAAAAAGCTTGATTTTTTCCCTTTAAAATGAGGCATGGTCGAAAGTGGGGCGAAAGAAATTGTTGGAGATATATAACACTTCTTGCGCGCGGTTTCTGCGTCGCAGTGCAGCTAGGGGCGCCACAATCACGACGTACCGTCCATTGGGAACTTATTAAATTGTGCTTTGTATAATTTGTTCGTAAAGCTGTTATTTTTGACTGGTACGAAATTAAAAATAAAAATTAATTTGTAATTCGGGGTGATTTTTTAGTGTGAGTCCCCTCGCCTCTCACATCAAAAATTGAGTCGAATAATTTTCTTATTACATCGTATGTGCATTTCTCTTTCTTCTTTGCCTCACAGTTTTTTTTCGGGAAAACATCACATTCTAATGATTACGAATATTTTCTCAACATGAGAGTTAATTCAGCAGAGGGAACGAAAGAGTGATATTTTTGTGTACCAGACACTGTGTTTGCTGATGCAAATCTACTCTTAAGTTCTTGAGCTGTGATGGCGTGATTTTCTTTGGGACCAAAGAATACTAAACTTTCAACTAAATTTTTCTTTGGCCATTGATACAAGGCATCAGCAGTCAAAATCGGATATTTAGATGACGCTTGTAGGCTAGCACGCGCTGCGAGTCTTCAAATTTCCCCCAATACCGGCACAAGAGCCTTTTCCGTGCGCCGTTGCATGGAAATGCCACTGAGATGCAGGTTTTACCCGTAACCTGGCAACTCTTGGTAATGGCTACCCAACCAATTTTCTTTCGACTCGGAGCGACCCGAAATCAAATTGTTTTCTTTTAATGACTTATTGGGCGCCAGACACTCTCTTGAGTGACAAAATTTATACATACAAAGGCAATGGTAATAATAACTTTACTTATGATAACGCCGGCGAGACTCGAAATTCGTGAAATTAACACAAGGCGGGGTCAAATTAAGGTCACAACAGCTTACCGGGTAAATAAGTATAACACCAGAATTTAATTAATAAAATAAAAGGCTGTACAAGATTTATTGAATATTATAGACACTCTACACAAATCAAAAATGAAAATCAATCAAAGCCCATAACATTTACATTGATTTCAATAATTACAAATAGAATGAAAAAATAACAGGAATCTCGGAATAATTCCCGAGCCACGAGACAATATGGCGGATTTAATCTACTGACGCGCGTCACCACCCGAGAAAACCGGAATTTATCACCAATTTGCTTTAGTTAACTAACTTCTTTTTCTATTTAAACATAAATAAAAGGCCACTGATAAAAAAGAAAGCACTCGCGAAAAAGAGAGAGAAGAGAGGCGAAGTGGCCGATATGTGTAATGTACGCCATAAAGCGTCAGTATCAGTTCAATAATTTCAGTAGTTCCGGACCACTTGCCAAGAGAATTTAAATAAAATCAACTCACGCTACCTGTATAACGTCCTGGAGCTCCGGAATAAACCTCAATATGAATTCCCCTTCCATTTTCAATCGGATTAAAAATCAAAGTCTTCTTTAAATTTCGGACGAACACAAAATGACACCTGTCACTAGTAGTCGCAGGACGAGAGTGACGATGGGCGACGCGACGCTGACAGAATTCCTGACCTGCCCCACGAATTACATGCGTGACCCAATCGCGGACCCGGAAGCAGGTCACATGTCATAGATCCAATAGACGACTAGGCAACTCGTGCCTAGTATAATAATTGCCCTCGGCAAATAATTTCCATCAACACGCGGTTCTATCAGTTACAACGAACGGCGCGTGTGGCACATTGACACCATTGTAATTAGTGTTCATTTACATCAAACTGCATAAATTTAGTATCAAAAAATGTCTAAGATACTAAGTGTCAAGCCCCAGGGTCTATGCGCCCTAGGGTACGTTTTCCTGGTCACGTGGTGGCGTCTGGTCGTCTTGTGCGTCGCTCTTCAACGATCGATGGCGGCGATAATCGAAGCGTCGATCTATCGTGGCTCGAAAGTCGACATGGCGGCCAGTGTTGACATGAACTCGGTAGCCGGCTGTGCCTCATCTTCGACGCTGCTGTCCTCCGGTGCTGCTGTCCTCGTATCGCTCATGGAACAGACGGGACAGGAAGCGCAAGTGCGTGCAGTGCGTGATTAGTGTATTTCGAGTGCTCTCGGGTAGTGACGAAGCGCGGTCTCTCGTCACACGACTGTTTCTCCGGGACATAACCCCACCTGTCATACCGGTGAGTTTAACAAATTAAATCTTTTAATGTGACGGCTGGAATACCAAAATCCATTTCATGGTGGAGCAAATTGATAAAGTTATATTTATTTTTAAAGTGCTGGGCGACTCCATCTGTAAAATAAATCATTTTTCTGGGTTGAAAATTCTCTCAAATAGTGTGCAATAATTTTTTGAAATTCGTACACAGCAATTGTGTCATGAGTCAAACAGTCTGATAACATAGCAAGACTGCGGTGCTTTAGAATGTTGTCCTCTTTATAATAAATTACCACTGTAAAAATGGTAGCTTGATCATTGTTCCAATGAAATAACTGAGCTGCATTCTGGACTACAAAGGCATAGTTTTCAGCGAAATCACAAAGGATAAGAAATTCTCCTTCTTTCAGTGTGTCCTTGAGGTTTTTGAAGAAATACGACTGTTGTTTGGCTGTAAAAGAGTGAGGTTTAAGCTTAAGCAAGCGTTCGCAAATCTGTTCAGCAAAATCTTCTGCGTCTGTTATTTCCGTGCGTAACGTACTTCTGTCAGTTTGTTGCCAAGTCTGGAATACTACTCTGTTAATACACTGGTCTGCAAGAACTGATGTTATAAAGTCCTTAAGTGCGCTTGTACCAGGACACGCTGTGCATTCATTCAAGTACCATTCTGAAGTCGGAACGCTACACATAATCCTGTTCATAGCATCATGATAAGTCTTAATGGGGGCCAAATTTTCGCAGGTTGGTTCTTTTAAATTCACAGCATCTATCATTAGATTAACGTTTTCATGATGGACATAAACACAAACAGTATATGTACCATTGGCTCCAGCGAGTATGCAATTTCGGGGTCTAAGCTGAGAGAATTTTAATAAGCAAATTTTAAATGTAGGATGCTGAGCCTTAAAATTTGCATATAATTCAGAAAGATTGCACAGAATTAACTTTTTTTGAACGTGCTCACGGGAGCCATCATATTTTTTTACGGAAACGAAATCCTTCATGCCAGGCATCATACGACTATTCTCATCATGAAGGTAAAATTTTTTGACCAAATTTTCAATCTCAGAATGTAAAGTTTTACCTTTTTTTAAATTAGGAGAAGTTAAAATACCATTCTCAGCTACTAATTTCTCAGCCTTTCTAGTTTGGCGTTCAGAAGCACCAAATTCTTTAGCCAATCTTCTGCGGCCCCACTATTTCGAAGCAAGAGTTAAAAGTAACACTTTTTCTGAATTACTTGCAGATTTTTGAAATTTTTCTTTTATTTGTTCAAGAACCTCCATTCCGGCGTAATTATTTTCATCAGAACAATCAGTTTTGGATTTTTAAAACTTGGATGTCGAAGGATCGGCAAAGATATCGTCGTCTTCTTTTAAAATATCATTCTCGAGAATAAAAGGTGAATTATCGTTGATCACTGAAGCATCTTGAATTGTTAGATCAGTATGAGAATACAAAGAGGATAGCAATACAAGTTGAGAAATTTCTTTTCTGCAATTTACACACAGTTTCGCATCGATAGGTATACTGGGATACTTTTTTTGAAGAGTTGCAGAAATTGTTCTTAAACTGCACGGAACACGCTTGTGATTTTCCTTAGAAAAAGGATTGTAACAACGACGACCCAAGCTGGTTCTTCTTGGCATGATTGAAAATTAAGCAGAAGAAAAAGCTAATTAATCAAAATTCCAATACATTGCAAAAAGAATAGTTCAAAACAAATAAAAAATAGTTTTTTGAAATAAGTAACAAACTAGAATCAATCATCAAAACTGAGCATAATTGGAATTGTTTTTTTTTCTTCTGTTCAAGAAATAATTCCAAAGGCAAAAATACCAGAAGCTAACAACGCCACACATGTCGACGGAGTACTAGCACAACACTTTCCTACAGCTTACCATAAGCTACTTAAATATACTTGCTACTCAATCAATAAAAATATAATAGCTGTTTACACTCATAGAGTAGAAGGTTAGCGAATCTGTACACAATGTTATTTTACTTTACCTAACAATTATCAATTATATAATAATCTAGGAAACCTAAGGACATTATATTATTATACCAGGAACAGCATACACGACCTGCGGTCTATGTAATAAAATTTCATTAAAATCAAGTAAACCAGTGTGAGAATGTTTTGATTACATGGAAGAATATTTAAATTACCGATTAGCTACAAACTTGTGTTTAGAACTAGGAGTTAGAAACCATCTATTTTAAAATCTATAACGATAATTATATTAAAATAGAACGAGACATAACAGAAAGCTGCAACCCAATGCAAATATTGAATGAAATTGTATAGAATACCAGGTCTAGAAGTATCAAACCGGAATTTCCCTATTGATGGTACTTGCCATCAGTTTAGGGACCGTACGACACCTTCTACAGCGCCATCTTCTCCCTCTAGCAGCTGAGAAAGATTTTCAGTAGACAAAAACCCAAGTTCGATATACCAGTGTATTTACTACAAGCATCGACATGTCGAGTTTTGTGCCTACGAACTACGATTTGCGGGCAGCACTGGTTTTTTGTTATCACTTGCACAAAAATGCTGCAGAATCGCATCGAATGCTTGTCGAAGCTTACGGTGAACATGCTCTTGGCAAAACACAGTGTTTCGAGTGGTTTAAGAATACCTTGACAAAGCTCCTTTAAAACTGTTAAATGAAAATTAATCTTTGTCAAACAATTGAATATGTGTACAACGATGTTTAATAATCTTAATTCTTATTAAGACGACTTACAATTATATTTTTATTGCATGTGCTATTATGAAAAAAAGAGGAATACAAATTATGAACTAATTTAATATTGTACCCTTTAATAGAAAAATATTATAAAATTATCAGTAATTAGGTCTTTCCTTTTTCATCATTTTCAAGATATCCTTTAATTCCCCAATTTTCAAGTTTCTTAAAAACTTGTTTTTGTCGTTAAAATAGAGGATTGTAAGCAATTTTTTCATATGTTGTGTCATCTAACATCTTGTTCATTTTATTAAAATATTCTTGTTTTTTTTAAATTACTGTTATGTTACCTTTACCAGCATGAGTTATAAGTAGGTCCTTATTATTATCTATGAATCTTTTGGTTAATTTAATGTCTGTAATTTCTCCAATTTTTTCTTCAATTTATTATTTTGAAGATTATATTTCTCATTTAAGTTTGATTGGTATAGAACTATTTCATTAAATTTTTCTTTTGGAAGCAACGTTTTTAAATTATCTTACTGTCAATGTCAATAAAATAACTTCAGATCTGAGGCTGGTCATTTTACAATTCTCTAATAAATTATTACATATTAAGAGCGATAATTTGTTTTAATTTGAATTTCTCTAAGCATTGTAAATTTCTTTAAAAAATCAATTATCTTATCCCCATAGAGAATAATATTGACTTTGTAACCTTGCTGTATAAACGAAAATTATATTGTATGAATATTAAACTTTTAAAATATTATCATTGATTTCCTTTTTCTGTATGTCTTCGTATTGTAATCAATATAATGAAAGAATATTGAGAAAAATTTATCAATAAATATGTAATAAATTTAAAAAAAAATTGTTAATTTCAAAACATGGTTCTTTTTGAATATCTTTACTTTTTAAATATATGTCTGATATTAGGAAATGACTAGTAAAAAGTGAAGTAGAAGGAAAAGAGGAAAAAATCTATGTTGTAAAATTCTGTCGACAAGCTCACCCCTGATGTCTTTCCAGCAAGGGCTGGAAGATTCAATCGCCCTCGATGTTTCCTCTATACCTATCTTCACTCAACGGTAGCACTAGAATAGACAAGGATGACTCATGCACAAAGCCCTGAATAGTCTTTGTACTTGGAGAAATTCGAAAAAATGTCAAAACAAGGACAAAGACGGTGACAGAGACAAAAGTGATCATGATAGTGGAAAGTCTCGGCAGGTGGCGTTCACAGCGTTGAGTGCGAACGTCAGTGAGACAAACGGAGAAAGCCATATTTAACACGGTCGGTACAAGAGGCCAGATGATGAGAAGCGATGCGCGTTGCTTGCGGTCGATCAAGACGATATCTGGTACATCTACAGCGGGTGTTCGAAACATTTCACGTTCAAAAGAAATTGGCTTGCAGAGTTCGATCCGAAAAAAGATGCTGACATGGTAAAACTCGGCGATAATGGAGAGTGTCTCGTGACCGGCGAAGGAACGGTGATTGTTGGCAGACTGGTAGACGGTGTGTGGATCAAAGCTCGAATTGAACGCGTGGTATATGTTCCGGGCGTAAGGAAAAATTTATTCTCGGATGGTATGTGTACAGTGCGCGGGTACTCGATCGTTTTTCGAGAGGACGACGCGCTAATCATACGCCGGAACGAAATTCTCCCGACGGAAGTCAAACAGTCGAAGGGGTTTTGCTGGTTGCTGTGTTGCGTTGTCCGTGTTGGTATCAAACGGTGTCGTGAACGGGGTGAAAGTGAGAGATAAAAGAGATTTCTTTTGTGACGCGTCTAGCCTCGGAAAAACGCATAGACTACCATTCCAGAAGATTATCGATCGCTTGAATCAGGAACTGGGAGAGTTCTTTCATAGCGACGTGTGTGGGCCGATGTTAGGTATCGATCGGTGGTGCAAGCTATTGCGTCACGTATGAGGACAATACATCAGGATTCAGACAAGTGTTCTTCGTGAATCACAAGTCGGATGTTTTCGAGACTTTCATGATCGTCGAGCGAGCAGTGGCGAATAAGTTCGGGCGTACCATGAAAACTCTTCGGAGGGACACGTGAAACAACTCGGAGTTTTTCTTTGAGCAGAAGCTGTAAAAACTGACGTGTATTTGCTGAATGGAATCTCGGTGACCGAAGAGGACCACGTTAAAACGCCATATCAGGTCTGGGTCGGAAAGAAACCGGACCTAGGCCATGTGCGAGCGTTCGGCGAAGTAGGCTGTGAGCAGGTGCCTAAAAAGTTCACGCGGAAATTTGACGCTCGAACGAAAAAGGTTATTCTCATGGGGTATGATGGAGAATCGACCAAATATCGATTGTATCAACTAGACACGAAAAAGGTAACGGTGTCTAGAAGTGTTATCTTTCGCGAGTACATCAACGGAGAGTCATATTCGAGTGAAACCAGTGACGGGGAAGATTGGCTGGAGGCAATAGAGAACGAGCAGCTGATCGAACAACGAGATGGCAACGCAGAACAACGAGTCAAGGACGCAGCACAACCAGATGGTAACATAGAGCAGCAGGGTGATGACAGGAACGACGTGGCTGAACCAGCGGTCGGTGATGCTGAGGGTGCATCACCCGTCGGTATTGCAGAGTCTGTAGTACAAGTCGAGAATGCTGCTGTACCCACTAATTATCCTTTCAGGTTGAGAGATCGAGCTCAGCTTCGTATACCGGGGTGGGCGTTCGGGTATGAACTTGATTTCGCCTAGTACAATGCATCAAAAAGTTTCGACGAGACAATAGGTAAACCTAATGCTGCTCAGTGGAAACAAGCAATTAAAGAAGCGCTTAGTGCACACGAGAAGAATCGTACTTAGGAAATCATGCCGAAAGATTGAACCAGAAAAGCAATTGACTCCAAGTGGGTATTCAAGGCTATTCAGAATCCGGACGGAAGTGTGCGCAGATACAAGGTGAGGCTGTGCGCCAGAGGATTTCTTCAGGAGAAGGGTGTGGACTTCGAGGAAATATTTTCACCTGTCGTTTGCTAAGACTCGTTAAGAGTACTGTTGGCAACAGTAACTCAAGAACATTTGAAAATGGTGCAATTCAACGTCCGTACCGCCTTCTTGTACAGATATCTCCAAGAAGAAATTCGCATAAAGATTCCAGTGGGCTTGAAAGTCGATGAAAACGCAAGTGAAGTTGACCCAGCTGCTGGAATCGCAAATTCTGTGATTTTTTGCGTCGATTCAAGTTTGTTCAAACCGATGCAGACGAGTGTATTTTTTATAGCTATGCCAGGAGAGACTGTGCGATCTATCTGGCGTTGTTTGTAGACGATGGACTTATAGCTTGTAAGTCGGAATCCGTATTGAAAAATGTGATCAAAAAAATTAGAAGCACGTTTGAGACCACTATCGGAGACTGTAGTCACTTTGCTGTGTTGCAAATAGCTCGAAATCCTTTCGAGAAGACGATGTTCCTTTATCAAAGTGCGTATACACGAAAATTTCTCGAGCGTTTTCGCATGGGCGGGGCGAAACCATTGACGGCTCCCGCAGATCCGAATGTCCTGTTACAACCTGTAGAGTCGAGTGAGGAAAAACTGGTCAAAGCACCCTATCGAGAGGTGGTAGGATCGCTCATGTTTCTTGCGACCGTGTCGAGACCGAATATAGCGTATGCCGTTAATACGGCTATCAAGTTCCTAAATAAACCAAGCGAGAGTCACTGGCGAGCGGTAAAGCGTATCCTCGCGTTTCTAGTCGGAACCAAAGACTTAGGGATTATGTATCGAAGCGGCGGAAGCGAACCGCAGTTGATAGATTATTCGGACGCGGATTATGCGAGTGATGTTGAAACGAGACACTCAACTACGGGATACGTGTTCAGTTTGGCCAACGGACCGGTCACCTAGGCATCCCTAAGGTAGAAATTACTAGTTCTGAGCACTGCTGAAGCGGAATATGTCGCTGTATCAGCTGTTTATGCGCCGGAGGTATACATACATACATTTTGTTTTTTCTATAAAGAGTTGTGCGCATTCGTATCGCCAATGGTCTTTTGTTTTATCGGCCTACGTGCCGCGTGCGAGTTATTCGCTTCCGAGCTGAGCAAGGAGCCAGTCGTCGTGTAACGAATAATAAAGTATTTTCCTATAGAAGTTATTCTTTGAGTTCTCTCGCATTCCTTGTCATATCTCCTGGAGACTGAATCTCCTATAGAAAAGCAACTGTCGTACATTAATAGTTCCAAAAGTAATTGAATTACTCAATTCGATATTTTGGATTATCTAAAGATGGCGCTGAACACCTTGCTTCAGCTTTGCAAGAAAAAGGTAATTCAGCAAAAGGGACGAAGTCAAGTATTTATCGGAACAGAGAAAAGCATTTACAGAAATACTTTCATCTTGATCAACAACTGTTTTCAATCTATTGCACGAATGTTAATGAACTTGTGGATAAATTGAAACCAGGAGTTTACAAAGATGAAGAGTGGAGGTTACGCATGGACTCTTCTAAACGAAGCTTGAAGGCCATCTTATTGCAATTTTGTGAAGATTTCAAAGTTCTTACGATGCTTCTGGGACAACAATCAGAAAATACGAAGTATCCTTGTTTCTTGTGCCTATGGGACAGCCAAGTTCATGGTAGTCATTATAAGAAAAAAATCTGCCCGAAAAGAATGTCACTGGAACAAGGATGCAGAAACGTCATAAAGGGGTTACACTACTTTGCCCCTCCAAAATATTATGTTTCTTCAAGAATATTTATTAAAGTAATAAAAAGTTATACATTAATGTATTATACTACTATAAAACTATAAAATGAGTTTTTTTAAGCAAAAATGGCCGCTTAAAAGTCGATGTACTGGAGCGTTGCAAAAATAGATGGCCGTGCGGTGAGCATGATAACGTGGGACAGGTTCAAGATACAACAGTGAAACAAAAAAGAAATTAGTTTCCTTAGTCCAAAAACTAACGAAATATGTAGCAGTCTTTAAAAATATACATTTTTAATAAAATGGTATTGATTTAAAGCGAAAAATACGTATTTAGTCCTAAATTTCGTTATACAAAGTTGCATAAAAAATGCAAATATCAATTTCTAAAAGAAAATCCTACGTATTTCACTGGAAAAACGTCTAATCATTCCACTTAAAAAGATTTAAGTCGATTGATTGAAAATTGGCAAAGATAGAGTGCCCACCAACTTTGAAAATTCAGTTTTAAGAAAAGCGCGTTTGAAGTTTTCGTTTATGTTAGCGCGCTGTTGCTCGCCTATACTTTTACAGTTCGAACTTCCGATGTCGATTTGTAACTAACGGCATATCATTTTCATATATATATATATATGAAGAGTACTTTAAGAACAAGAAAAATTCGATTTTTTGAAGCGACAAAGGTGGTGTAACCCCTTAATTACCCATTAGTGAAGCCATCAAAAGTCCTTCTTTCACCTCTTCACATCAAGTTGGGTTTAATGAAACAATTTGTAAAAGCACTTAATGAAGAAGGACAATGTTTCCAGCATATAATTAAAAATTAAATAATAATAATTAAAACAGTTTCAAAAAATTTAAATGGTCAATTAGTTTGAAGCTACATTTAATGGGTTCTCATGTATCAAGGCAGATGGAATGGAAATATGATGGCGGACTACTGTTGGATATTAAAAAGAGATTTGTCTCAGAACAAAAAAAAATGCATTCATGCAATACAAACGCTAACTTGACTTACGTAATGGATTCGATCTCAGGAAATACACAAATCTTGTCCTGCACAGCAACGCTTGGATAATTTTTTTTTAAGCTTATGTTCCGGATTTTCTAGCTATATCACTGAACTGATACTAAATATGAATTCAGCAGCTTAGAATCTATAATAAAACCATGTTTCGCCATCATATACACAAAAATAAATAATTTTATCTGCAATTCCCAATGTATACAATTTATTGAAAATAATGCCAAGAGAATTGTCAAAAGTATTTAGATAAACAGATATATAGGTGTCGGGAGCTGGGAGATTTTCTTCTAGTTAGCCATTGCCGAGAAGAGCAACTCTAGTATTTTTATGCTGCGCGAACGAGCACACGCGCAAGCAACACAAACACCGTTTTTGCTACTTGTCTGTTAATTTTGATAAGAGAAAATAACGGTTGGCTTTTGATCAGGAAAGGGTTGAGTGCTTTCAAACTAGCCCTTTTCGCTGCTGAAAATATCTTTTTATATATCTCGATATACCTTATGTATTCT
Source organism: Diplolepis rosae (assembly GCA_030998225.1). Taxonomy (NCBI): domain Eukaryota; kingdom Metazoa; phylum Arthropoda; class Insecta; order Hymenoptera; family Diplolepididae; genus Diplolepis; species Diplolepis rosae. The sequence goes on from JAPYXD010000072.1 coordinate 18,471, forward strand.
GCTCTCGTTAATAGAGACTTTTATTATTTTCGTCTGCCCGATGCGACTACCCAAAACCGGTATTACTAGGCGATTTCACAAGTCAGCCGCAACTGGTAATCGAAGATCGCTCATTTCGAACCGCGGAAGAACACGATGAAGAAAACTCTGTTTCCTTACCACTCTAAAGCCTGATCGGTATAGAGACGCTTAGGGGACTGCGAATTTGATTTTGCCTTGTTCTGTTTTACTGATTTATCGCGGTGAACATGGTACAGTTTTTTTTTATGACTAAGGAATCTGTGATTGGATAAAAGTAATAATGGCAGGGATGATTTAGAAATTTCCACGAATGCTAATGTGGCTATTGCACCTTCTGCTGGTTTTCAGATGGCAAATCCCCTCTTTCTACATTTATTGTGAGAAAGAAAATGCGCTCATCGATTTTTAATATTTGATGCGTGGTCATCAAATTGTATAAACGACTTAAGTTTCCAATATATTTCATAGAAAATTGAAATATATTCCATTATTTTAAGCTTATAATCATTAAATGGATTAAAAGCTTTAACATAATCATTTAATTAACTAGATAAGTCTCAGCTTCTAGTGAAAAAGCCTGTGTGGCCTTTGTTGCGGTAGAAAAAGTAACATTTTAGGATCACTTAATAATTTAAGTTCAATTTTAGTATATTTAAACATTGCATCAAAAGAAAGTCCAGGTGCTATGTAGTAACGAAAGGAATCTAAATTATGTAAAAAAACATTTTTCTCTGAAATTTGCAGATATATCTATTTATAGAGAAATATTCCTTTCCAAAATAATAATTCAATTTCATTATTATATAATTTTTACAATATTGTCGAGTAATTTTTTTATCTTCATTTTCAAGACAAGATGATAATTTTTCGAGACTAGTCAGCATAACGCGAGAAAAATCTATAAATTCAAGTTTTACTGTAGTGTTATCAATATATTTAGTAAAAGAGATATATTTTTCTTTGTTGGCAGGCAACAAATAAATTCGACCCTCAAATTCTTTTGCCAATGCCCTTCTGAAAAAGTGAGAATCATAACCGCATAAATTATAAAAAACAATGGGTACAGTATGTGAGTCTTAATAATTTATATGGCATAATAATTTTAACAAACTTCCCACAGAAGACAGTAATGCGCAACACTTTTTTGTATTGCTGTCTTCCCCGAAAAGTTTATTTTTAGGTCAGAGAACAGTCAGAGAACGGTCAGAGTATTCTCTGATGGTTCTCTTAACTGGGTCTGCTAGGGTGTATGAGGGATTTCACATATAGCACTGTTTTTAGTTCTACTAGAACCACAATGTCTATTATGTCCCGTGAAAAGTATATTTACTTTATTTTTCGTAATACAGTGTGATCTGCATGCACACTGTATTATACATATTGATTCACATGTATGCGTGTAGTATGCATTGCATCTACACCTCATTTTGCTACCCGGGTAATGTGTAGTTGTTTTGCCCATTGCGTATTACTATGTATATAAAAGCTGTCATGGATCAACACCCTTAGACGTTGTGATATTATTACAATTTAGCCCCAATAATCTAAAGCATGCTCCTAAACCTTTGCTTATGTTTCTAAATTTCAATACCCCAATTTTCAAACCTGCTTGAAACAGTCGTCTACAAAGTCAACTCCTCTACAGTAAGCATATTTTTTTTGTTCATTAAGAATCAGAACTCCTACTCTTGGCACCATAGATCTAAATATTTTTTTGATATTGTTTGCACATTCGGTTCCATCATTGGCAAAGGTTAACATCACAATGCTTTTGTAAGTATAACATGCCTAAATCAGAAAATATATAATAAATACGTACATAAATATACATTAGAGAATCAGACGGGAAATAATTGATCATTAGCTTAAACTAATAATTATATTAGTTGTGTGAAAATATTCACTCACGTTCATTATTGCATCATTATTTTGAACATTGCATACATTCTGATGTAAATTATTTATAATTCCATTAGACGTTACACCAATATGCGTCATAGGACGGAGAATTAAAGGAGCATTCGGAATATATTTTGGTCGAAGAATTTCCATATTATGATCTATAAAAAATGTTTGAAAATTATCACTCCCGCACTTTTCTTTGTTACGTACGAATAATCAATTCGAATAGTGGAAAATAAATTTTTCAAAAATTATCCAAAATTCAGATAAATATGTCGTTTGTTTGAGGCTCTAAACTGCCAAACATCAAATTAAAATTAACTAGATGAGTCTCAGCTTCTAGTGAAAAAGCCTGTGTGACCTTTGTTGCGGTAGAAAAAGTATCATTTTAGGATCACTTAATAATTTAAGTTCAATTTTAGTATATTTAAACATTGCATCAAAAGAAAGTCCAGGTGCTATGTAGTAACGAAAGGAATCTAAATTATGTAAAAAAACATTTTTCTCTGAAATTTGCAGATATATCTATTTATAGAGAAATATTCCTTTCCAAAATAATAATTCAATTTCATTATTATATCATTTTTACAATATTGTCGAGTAATTTTTTTATCTTCATTTTCAAGACAAGATGATAATTTTTCGAGACTAGTCAGCATAACGCGAGAAAAATCTATAAATTCAAGTTTTACTGTAGTGTTATCAATATATTTAGTAAAAGAGATATATTTTTCTTTGTTGGCAGGCAACAAATAAATTCGACCCTCAAATTCTTTTGCCAATGCCATTCTGAAAAAGTGAGAATCATAACCGCATAAATTATAAAAAACAATGGGTACAGTATGTGAGTCATAATAATTTATATGGCATAATAATTTTAACAAACTTCCCACAGAAGACAGTAATACGTAACACTTTTTTGTATAGCTGTCTTCTACGAAAAGTTTATTTTCAGGTCAGAGAACAGTCAGAGAACTTTAGATAGTACCGATTTTGACGCCAAGGCACAATTGACTGCATGCCGCTCTATGCACAAGCAGGCAATGCGACTTTTTCCGCCCGTTTGGACACAAAATATATTTCTTACTGTCCGAGTAGTTCTGGTTGGTACCAGGTTGCTCAAGTTACTGCAAATTTGGTTTCGCGTTGATGTGTTTAACTGGTTCATCATGAGGCAAACATGGTAGGGTTTTTTGATGATTATGGAATCTATGACTGGACGAAGGAAATAATGGCAGGGAGGTTTTAGGGGTATGGATGGACTTTGTATCGTGCTGATTCTAATATTGCACCATGTTCTGATTTTCAGGTGTCAAATATTTCTCCCCCCTTTCCACACTTATCATGAAAAAGGAAATGCGCTTATCGATTTTTTTTCATTTTCATTTATTCTCTTTTCTATTCTATTATTTCTCTGCTCATCCAAATTCTTACATTCACTACACTCATTCTGCTATGATATGGCTATTTGCAGAATTGCAAGCCGCCACAAACAAGATAGTACATATATGGTTGGACAAGGTTGCGTCCACAAGTGATCATCCTTTCCATTTTCATGGAGTGGAAGAATTACATTTACAGTCCAGCAGATAGGAGGATCAGAGTAGGAAGAACCATACATCATCATTGTCTGGCGGTTTTTTGTTTTTCCTGCCAGACTGAGGTCATATAGCTCTTGTTCCTTTTAATTCGATTTGTTTGTTGGCCTGATTAGGACAGATTGCTGTGGCGAGAGTCGGCTTTTGGAGAGAGTACAACCATCCGTCTAGGATCTCTATTAATCTCCAATCAACCTGGTTGGTATATAAGACTCAAACGTTGCAAATTCGGAATGTTGATAGTGCTGGGTTCAACAAAAGTTCCGACTCGCATAAGCCCTCTGTGATTCTTCCACCGCGATATGGGCAAACCTTGCTTGAATGTATGCTTTTCCGTAGTTATTCCCTAGGATGCCAGATAGTTAGTTCTTCCTTATAACGGTATATCCAGAAGTATTTTAAGGACTCCCTTTTTATGTATTGGGATGACGGCGGATAATCTGGTCAGTTCATCAATGTCCACATTAGGTCTGGGTATTGAGAATGTCACGTCTGGGTAGTGGTCCTGAATGTCCTGGTAAATTCGTTCTAGTTTCTTTGGAGTTAATAATCCTGGATGCATTCATTTCTGCCCGGCAGGGTAGATGACAGCCAAGATTATCTATTCCTCTATAGTTGCTTCGTTCTCTCGCAGGACTCTAGTTAAGGCTTCGGTGTTTTTGAGTTCAGTGATCTTCCTGTCTTCATGCCGAGTTCTTGATTAAGATTGGAGTACGTTCGTCTCTTGGGCGATTTAAGTTTTTTCCTGATGTTATTGAACTTGGCTGTGCATTTCCTCCTAGTTGGGACCTGACAAAGTAGGTCTGTTGCCCTACTAGGTGTGAAATGTTGGCCTAAGCTCCATTTAACTCTTGGATCATTGTACCTCGATCAGATGAAAATCGTCATAGGTCAGGAGTCCAGCTACGGGTCCAATGATTCCTCGTAGGAAACCTAGTAATGGAGTTGCTTGTCGTTTTTGTATTGCCTTGGTTAAACGAGAGGAGAGAATCTTTTCGGCTCGTCGTTTCATCATCGTTGCTTCTCCCATAAGGTCTCTTTGGAGTCTGTTGGCCAGATTGTGCTTGGACCCAATAGCATGATCTGCGGTGACTTGATGGCAATGTTCTTCGTACCCTGGTTGGCAATGTGCGGCTAGGTTGTCCCTATTTTGTTTATGGGACGATAGTGGGTTCTATATTTTATTAATGTCCATGAAGATGGTGATCCTCCAGGAACTGGACGACCACCTTATTATCCCCAGATATTCATAGTACACTCCTGTACTACTTTCGTATGGAAGGTGATCATGGCACGTGTCCCCATTGAGCTCCTGCCTGGTGGTAAGAAGAGGTAACAGAGAAAGGCAATCCATTGATATCTCATCATTGTCATCAAATGTCGGAATCTGGAAAAAATGACCGTAGATTGTCTCTTCACATCTGGGAGACCACTGTCACGAAATAGGATATGCATTATGTACTTTTAAGAGGGCCGGGGCTCTATCTATTTTCCGTATGAGACATCTATTTAATATTATTTTACACTTGGATTTCATGGCGTTCAGTGATGCATATTCTTCCTCGGATTTTCCTTCCCTTAATCGTAACGTTTCTAACAGTGAGCAATTAAGAGTTTATATTTGTGCTTCATGTGTTACATCCCAGCAAATTTAAAAATTTTACATTGCCCCTGTGCAAAGGGAGCAACACGTCACACACTAAGGAGAGCGAGGAAGGAATTATTTAATTATAATAAGTATTGCTATAGTAAATTATCATATGGACCGGGTAGCTGTGCGCATAAGGTAAACCAACGTATACCTCACGTCGACGATTCGGTTTGACACATGGTAATAAGAGATAAAGAAGAACAGCGCTCTGTCTATATGGTAATTGCACCCGTGGTAATGAGTCAGTAACTCACACCGCGTGCCGATAAAGTAGTAACGCTGTGCTAATAACCTAATGAGAGAATGAGAAGTTATCAGCACAGCCTCATTAAATATAATGTGTAAATATTGTAAGCATTATTATATTAATATTAATATTGTATTAACATTATATCACAACTATTATTAATGTCTCGGGTAGTAACATAGTATTAATCAATATTATCGCCATTATGTATTGATTGCCGATGAGTCGATCACGATCAATGAATGAAAATCGATCATTGATTATGGATCATAGATAAGAAATTGATTGACTGATCATTGCCAATCAATTAATGATCATTCTTCATAAAATAATTAATATAAATCATAAACGAATAAATGCAGAAATAAAGTAATTAAAAATGCATTTATTTGCAAACTAGATATAAAATTGGGCAATAGAAGAGATGAACTCATGAACCCTTGCAGAGATCGTGCCTGGCCACCGATTCGCAATTCGTACGTGCCTTGCCACCGATTTGCGATTCGAACGTGCCGTGCCACCGATTTACGTTGCTCTGCTCCCACTAATAGAAGCATCAATAGTATATATACCCCAGATTCACCTCTGGAGGTTTGTCATTAAGTTCCGAACAGTTGTACGGTTGTTAGGTCTGGACCGGTAATTCAACGTCGTGAGCAGACCCTTCGATAAACGTAAGTCTCATTGGATTTCTATGAGCAACTCAACATTCGGTACTTGGTAAATAAAATCCTTGGTCCTTAAGTGGTGCAAGTCCGGAAACTGTAGTACTAGATAGTTTCTTTGGATTACGTGTATCGTCGTATTTAATCGTGTCGGTTAATAGTGATTTATTTCTGAAATCGGGACGAACTAACCTATCTTGTTAACAAGTGCATGTTTGATTCATTTCTCGTGTACTCAACAAGATACGTAAGCGGATAATTGATCACATCAGTTGCTGGTGGACTTGCATCCCTTAGACCATACCTCCTGCAAAATTTATCGTTGTTTTGCTACCTCACGGAGACTCAAACGAAACTCAACTACCCTGCAAGGATTTGTGCGCGTTGACTTGCAATAACAGGAGTAATAAACGACAATTCTCTCTTTTTCCCTCTAATTTAAGAGGTAGGCAAGTAAGTTATATATATATAAATAAGCATCTCAAAACTTATTATATTAACTATAACGCTGAATGTGGAGCGTTAGTTGTATACCTAGGCATCTCAAAACCTAGTATATTAGCGTAAAACGTCCACAATCATCTGCGGAAGTTACATATATAGGCATCTCAAAATCTGTATATTTGGTTCATAACCGCATAAAACTCATAACATAAATATAAATAAGCATCTCAAAACTTATTATATTTAACTATGACGCTGAATGCGGAGCGTGAGGTGTATACCTAGGCATCTCAAAACCTAGTATATTAGCGTAAAACGTCCAAAATCAACTGCGGAAGTTACATATATAGGCATCTCAAAACCTGTGTATTTGGCTCATAACCGCATAAAACTCACAACATCGCCTTCTCATCTTGGGAAGTAGTATAAGTTACCAACTAAGTATCATTTTATGAAAACTTGTGCAACAACTTATTTATTTATAATAAATTACCTTATATATTCGTAAATTCAGTGTTTTATTATCATTGTGAACAACTCAGGGCCAATAGACCTGACAAGTGACAACGTACCCACAAACAAAAATAAATTATCAGGCCTTACCAACCTGATATAATCAGCTATCCTCCTCCCTTACATCCAAAAATGCAACCTACCCTCGCCTTTTGCTCGGGACGTAACAAGGGAGGAGGTTAGCTCATTATATCAGGTTGTTAAGGCCTGATAATTTATTTTTATTTGTGGGTACGTTGTCACTTGTCAGGTCTATGGGCCCTGAGTTGTTCACAATGATAATAAAACACTAAATATATTAATAAATGAAATAATTTATTATAAATAAATAAGATTTTGCGCAAGTTTTCACACAGGATGATACTTAGGTGGTAACTTACTTGTCTACCTCTTAATTTAGAGAGAAAAAGAGAGAATTGTCGTTTTTTACTCCTATTACTGCAAGTCAACGGCACAAATCCTTGCAGAATAGTTGGGTTTCGTTTGAGTCTCCGTGAAGTAGCAAAACAACGATAAACTTCGCAGGAGGTATGTTGTAAGGGATGCAATTCCACCAGCAACTGATGTGATCAATTATCCGCTTACGTATCTTGCTATGTACACGAGAAATGAATCAAACATGCACTTGTTAACAAGATAGGTTAGTTCGTCCCGATTTCAGAAATCAATCACTATTAACCGACACGACTAAATACGACGATACACGTAATCCAAGGGAACTATCTAGCACTACGGTTTCCGGACTTGCACCACTTAAGGACCTGGTTCGGAACTTAATGACAAACCTCCAGAGGTGAATCTGAGGTATATATACTATTGATGCTTCTATTAGTGGGAGCAGAGCAACGTAAATCTGTGGCACGGCACCTTCGAATCGCAAATCGGTGGCACGGCACGTTCGAATCGCAAATCGGTGGCAAGGCACGTACGAATTGCGAATCGGTGGCCAGGCACGATCTCTGCAAGGGTTCATGAGTTCATCTCTTCTATTGCCCAATTTTATATCTAGTTTGCAAATAAATGCATTTTTAATTACTTTATTTCTGCATTTATTCGTTTATGATTTATATTAATTATTTTATGAAGAATGATCATTAATTGATTGGCAATGATCAGTCAATCAATTTCTTATCTATGATCCATAATCAATGATCGATTTTCATTCATTGATCGTGATCGACTCATCGGCAATCAATACATAATGGCGATAATATTGATTAATACTATGTTACTACCCGAGACATTAATAATAGTTGTGATATAATGTTAATACAATATTAATATTAATATAATAATGCTTACAATATTTACACATTATATTTAATGAGGCTGTGCTGATAACTTCTCATTCTCTCATTAGGTTATTAGCACAGCGTTACTACTTTATCGGCACGCGGTGTGAGTTACTGACTCATTACCACGGGTGCAATTACCATATAGACAGAGCGCTGTTCTTCTTTATCTCTTATTACCATGTGTCAAACCGAATCGTCGACGTGAGGTATACGTTGGTTTACCTTATGCGCACAGCTACCCGGTCCATATGATAATTTACTATAGCAATACTTATTATAATTAAATAATTCCTTCCTCGCTCTCCTTAGTGTGTGACGTGTTGCCCTTGCACAGGGGCAATGTAAAATTTTTAAATTTGCTGGGATGTAACACATGAAGCACAAATATAAACTCTTAATTGCTCACTGTTAGAAACGTTACGATTAAGGGAAGGAAAATCCGAGGAAGAATATGCATCACTGAACGCCATGAAATCCAAGTGTAAAATAATATTAAATAGATGTCTCATACGGAAAATAGATAGAGCCCCGGCCCTCTTAAAAGTACATAATGCATATCCTATTTCGTGACAGTGGTCTCCCAGATGTGAAGAGACAATCTACGGTCATTTTTTCCAGATTCCGACATTTGATGACAATGATGAGATATCAATGGATTGCCTTTCTGTTACCTCTTCTTACCACCAGGCAGGAGCTCAATGGGGACACGTGCCAGATCACTCCATACGAAAGTAGTACAGGAGTGTACTATGAATATCTGGGGATAATAAGGTGGTCGTCCAGTTCCTGGAGGATCACCATCTTCATGGACATTAATAAAATATAGAACCCACTATCGTCCCATAAACAAAATAGGGACAACCTAGCCGCACATTGCCAACCAGGGTACGAAGAACATTGCCATCAAGTCACCGCAGATCATGCTATTGGGTCCAAGCACAATCTGGCCAACAGACTCCAAAGAGACCTTATGGGAGAAGCAACGATGATGAAACGACGAGCCGAAAAGATTCTCTCCTCTCGTTTAACCAAGGCAATACAAAAACGACAAGCAACTCCATTACTAGGTTTCCTACGAGGAATCATTGGACCCGTAGCTGGACTCCTGACCTATGACGATTTTCATCTGATCGAGGCAATGATCCAAGAGTTAAATGGAGCTTAGGCCAACATTTCACACCTAGTAGGGCAACAGACCTACTTTGTCAGGTCCCAACTAGAGGAAATGCACAGCCAAGTTCAATAACATCAGGAAAAACTTAAATCGCCCAAGAGACGAACGTACCAATCTTAATCAAGAACTCGGCATGAAGACAGGAAGATCACTGAACTCAAAAACACCGAAGCCTTAACTAGAGTCCTGCGAGAGAACGAAGCAACTATAGAGGAATAGATAATCTTGGCTGTCATCTACCCTGCCGGGCAGAAATGAATGCATCCAGGATTATTAACTCCAAAGAAACTAGAACGAATTTACCAGGACATTCAGGACCACTACCCAGACGTGACATTCTCAATACCCAGACCTAATGTGGACATTGATGAACTGACCAGATTATCCGCCGTCATCCCAATACATAAAAAGGGAGTCCTTAAAATACTTCTGGATATACCGTTATAAGGAAGAACTAACTATCTGGCATCCTAGGGAATAACTACGGAAAAGCATACATTCAAGCAAGGTTTGCCCATATCGCGGTGGAAGAATCACAGAGGGCTTATGCGAGTCGGAACTTTTGTTGAACCCAGCACTATCAACATTCCGAATTTGCAACGTTTGAGTCTTATATACCAACCAGGTTGATTGGAGATTAATAGAGATCCTAGACGGATGGTTGTACTCTCTCCAAAAGCCGACTCTCGCCACAGCAATCTGTCCTAATCAGGCCAACAAACAAATCGAATTAAAAGGAACAAGAGCTATATGACCTCAGTCTGGCAGGAAAAACAAAAAACCGCCAGACAATGATGATGTATGGTTCTTCCTACTCTGATCCTCCTATCTGCTGGACTGTAAATGTAATTCTTCCACTCCATGAAAATGGAAAGGATGATCACTTGTGGACGCAACCTTGTCCAACCATATATGTACTATCTTGTTTGTGGCGGCTTGCAATTCTGCAAATAGCCATATCATAGCAGAATGAGTGTAGTGTAACATGTCACTCCGCGAGCCCCTGTGGAACGGCAACCATGCTCGCGACCCCGTAAGTGAGAAAAGCGAACTAGCCTGCGTACAGGCGTTGACGCGAGGCGCAGACGCAGCATCCCCACCGATCAGCCATGGACCAGAGTGGGAGGCTGCATCCGCAAGGATAAAAGCGGGATGCGGAGCGTGGGTAAGCTTTCTAGCGGCTCGCAAGCGAGCTGCAGCCACCCTTGGGAATACTTCGGGGCAGGTTGAAGGTTTTCTGCTTTCAACTGAGTTTTGAAGTACTTCTTGAGATCTTTCGGGGCAGGCTGAGAGTTTTCTGCTCTCAGACGAGTTTTGAAGGATCTCGCACTTTTAAGGTACGCTGGGCAGGGCCAGAGTTTTTTGCTCTGAGTCCGAGTTTGGCACCCTTAACTCGACAGGAGACTCGAAGCAGTCCTTTGAATGAATTGATCCTTCATTTAAAAGGAAAGCTTGAGAATCCTAGGCTGCGGCTACACACGAGCAGTTGGGAGATCTATCTTCGAATATCCTAGAAGGAGGGCATAAGAGACTGTAATTACAAACATTTCTTTTAGATTAAACCCTATGTAGTTCAAGAAATATTCAGACGACGACATATTTAGAATATTATCCTAGGTGTTTATTTAAAACCCTTTTGTAGATTTGTATCACGCAATGAATCCTTGTTATATGCGTTAGTTCGTGGAAGGACTAGAGTTTCACACTACTTTAGGTTAAGTTAGATGTGTTGTGATAGGGCAATCCCTTCATTTCATTTATATTTTGTGAGTAAGAAGACTGCATCACCAAAGATTGTAAGGAGGAATTGCAAATAAATCAATTAACTAAATATTAAAGTGCTCATTAAATCATATTATATACCTCATTTCTCCTCCTGTGGCAACCTAAGAATTATTATAAAAGCTAACATAAGTATAAAAAAAAAACAGAAGTTACATTGGCGCCCAACGTGGGGCCACAAGGAGTCGAAAGAGAAATAGGAATTAGGATAAAATAAAGTAAGTCAAGAAGAATCAATAATTTGAGTCACATGAAACGAACTCCGAAGGCAATACAGCAAAAGTGTTAGGCACATACATCAGATTATATACAGGCGAATTAAAACTCATCTAGAAGAAAATGAGTCGTCAAGGGCTAAGATCATCGAGGGCAGAAGATAATATCCCAAGAGAGGAGCCCGCGGAAGAAAATACAGAACAAAACGAGTTGGACCAAACTATAGTTGAGGTACCTGAAGAAAACAGATCTACCAGCAGTATGGACCTAGGGGGGCACACCACGAAGCGAAAACAGACAATAGAGGGACCCCCCGAGTCAATAATGAAGAAGCTCGAAGAGTTAGAAAGGCGAGTAAAGAGAATGGTCGAGGAGGAAAGGAAAAGAAAAGAAAAACAAGAAGCAGAAAAAGATAAGGACTTACAGAGGGAAGCTAACAAGGATGGAAGCAGGAATCAACCGCTCTCTAGAGATAACCACGGAAGTTACGCAGACTTTGGAAGAAAGAAGTACCCGTATAGAGGCCCAATTTAGCAGACTGGAAGCACAGCAGACAAGGATAATGGAAAGAATAAATGCGGAAGAAGGAAGAAGAGAAGAATGTAGAGAATCAGAAAGAGGCTTGAATATCAAATATGTACTTCCCGAGTTTCGGGGAGACGCTAGTCCGATTCGCTACATGAATCAACTCAAGCAATATTGGGAAGCAGTTAAACCTAGAGATAACGACACGCATTATCTGATAGAAAGGTCGCTATCGGGACCACCAGGAGATTGGTGGCAAATAATAAAAAGATGAAGTCAGTAACCTCCAGACATTTTTGGACAAATTCTCCCGGAGATTTTGGAATGAGCAAGCTCAGCATGAGCTGAAAAAAAACTGGAGTTTGGATGTCATCAAGGGGGAAAGATGGGATCCAGGACAGAATATGCAATTCGCTTATATGCAGAAGCGAAAGAACTGCGTCCAGTAATGTCACCGAGTGAAATCATTCAGAAACTCGCTAGACATTTCAATGAAGAAATAAAATACGCAATTATAGGACGTGGAATTACACACATAGATAGTCTCGTGGAGCTGCTGGAAAATTTTGACAGGATCGGTCCCAGTAATGTAAACAAAGGAGAGACGAGAGAGGGAAGAATACATGAGGAAACTCACCACAACCAACAAACAAGTCGCTATCATGAGCAACAATCTTGGAGGTCACAACCCAGAGGAAATATCCAGCACAGGGTGGAGTATCACCAGCCTCAAAACACATCGTCATGGCAGAGGAGCCAACGAGAAAACGACCCAAATCGAATGGAAAGAAGTCAAGGATCCAGCGGGAGACCAACTGAAAAGAAATCGTGGAGAAGCAATCCACAATCTGCATATCAGGTACGAAGCATGGAAATAGAGGAAGAAACACCTCAAGTAGACAATGAGGAAAAAGAAATTGCTGCTACGGAATCGGGAAACGAGTACCAGCCACGTCTATAGACAAAGAAAATCAACTGATAGACGTGGCGCAAATAATCGCAACACAGAACAACGTGCTGCAACATCCTAGAGAAGAACTTCTGGAAGAATCCGAGGAAGTGGGAGTGACAAAGCGCACTAAGTGTTATGTAGCAAACATCCTCATAGGAGGAGTCCTCACAACAGCACTGATAGATACAGGAGCCGAAGTCACATGTCTATCAGAAGAGTTCGTAAACGAAAATAAGGGAAGACTGCAAGTATGTCCCACACTACCAGTAAATGGAGTAACCCTAGTGGGGCCCATGGGAGGAAAAGCAATTCGACTGAAGGAGCAAATCTACGCAGACGTCCAACTGCCTAATCACCTAATCCAAGTCGTCTTCCTAGTGGTTCCAAAATTATCCAGACCATGCATCATAGGCATTGACTTACTAGATGAATTCAGAAGCCAAATTGATCTAGATAATAAAATTATATCATTCCCACTCCTCGAGGGAAAACCATCCATCAGGATCATGAACGAGGAAACCACAAAGCCGCCTAAAAAAGAGACACGCATAATAAATTCAATTAGTAAATTAGGAAATAATGTAGAAGTGAGCAAGGAAGAAATACGAACGAAAATACAAGAAACAAACCTGATCAACTCTAATGAAAAGAAACAGCTCGAAGATCTTCTCTGGAAGCATAAGGCGGTATTCCGGAAGACACCAGGCAGACTCACGACATACCAACACAGACTGCTGGTAAAAGAAAATCAAGCTTTCATCGGAAAAAGCTACCCAGTGCCAATAGCTTATCGTGATAAAGTGGACCAGGAGATAAAAAGGATGTTAGAGATGGGGATAATCCAACGATCAAGCAGCCCTTATATCAACCCAATAGTACCTGTAATAAAAAAAGATGGTACAGTAAGGTTATGTCTAGATGCTAGGAAATTAAATGACATCTTGTTGGAGGACTGGGAATGTCCAGAACCGGCGGAGATCCTATTTCAGAGGTGTAAGGGAATTAAGGTTATGTCAAGTCTCGACATGACTAGCAGTTTCTGGCAGGTGCCACTCGAAGAAAATTCAAAGCAATACACGGCATTCCAATATCGAGGAAAAAGTTATGAATTTAACGTTGTACCATTCGGCCTAAAAACAAGCACTGCAGCGCTAGTAAGAGGACTAGACAAAGCATTGCAAGGAATCGGGAACCACATAATTTCGTTCGTGGATGACACCCTGGTGACGTCGGAATCCGTACAACAACATCTCGAGCATATTGAGGAGCTTTTGACACGACTAGAAAAAAATAATTTAACTAAATTTCTCGGTTTCATCATAACAACCGAAGGAATCAAACCAGACCCAGACAAAGTACAAGGGATCACCGACTTTCCAACACCAAAAAATGTCAAACAACTGAGAGGCTTCCTAGGACTGGTAAACTTCTATTCAAAATTCAGTAGCAAACATGCAGAAGAAACGGTACCCTTACTGCATTTGATAAAAAAGGGAGTACCGTGGAAATGGGACGAGAACATGCAAGGTCACTTCAACAGAGTCAAACAACTATTTAGCAAATCTATAACTCTATACTTTCCAGATCCAAAGAAGTCGTACTATCTTGAGACAGACGCAAGCAATTACGCGTTAGGGGCAATATTATACCAGAAAAACCAGAGACAGGAAAAGGAAATAATCACACTAGCCAGCAGAACCCTCAAGGGCCCTGAATTATCATATTTTACTACCGAGAAGGAACTCCTAGCAATCGTATGGGCTCTACAAAAATTCAGAACATACCTACAAGGAGCCCACATAATAAATCGAACAGATCACATGGCACTAACCTTCTTAAAAACATGCAAATTCACAAATGCACGTCTGACTCGCTGGATTCTAGCTATACAGGACTACGATATCACAATTGAACATTGTCCAGGAAAGGAGAACATTGCAGCCGATCTGCTAAGTAGACAGCATCCAGAGAAAGACTGGGAGAAAGGAAGAGATATAACCCAAATAACGATAAATGCACTCAAATATGAATGGCCAAGTGAGCTGGAAAATGACCTGAAGAACATACAAATACTTCAAAGAGAAGATATGCGGGTAAATAGAATCATCCAAACATTAGAGAAAGATACAAAGCAAGCATCTCGTTTTTCAATAAACAAGGGAATATTATGTCAGAAATCAATAGAAGGAGAGCGAATATACTTACCCATCAAAACTCTGAAGAAATTAATCTGGGAATGCCATGTGGCATATGGACATACAGGAGCAGACAAGAACTACAAGATCATTAAAGAACACTTCTACTACCCACGGTTGGCAAAGATAATCCGGCAAATTCTAAGCACATGTGATTCATGCCAACGAAACAAGATCACAACGAAATCTTCATCTTTCATTCTAGAATCGGTTCAACCGGGAGAGCCGCTAGAACTGCTGTCAATTGATTTCTTCGGACCCTTGGTGAAAACAAAATATGGCTATGAATACATTTTGGTCGTCATGGATACCTTCACAAAATACACAAAACTATACCCATTAAGAAAAGCAACCAGCAAAGCTACCATACGAAAGATAGATGATTTCATAAAAAACATAGGAAAACCACAAAAAATACTAACGGACCAAGGTACACAGTTCACTAGTAATAAATGGAAAGAAGCACTAAAGGAAAGGGAGATAAAATTAATTCTAACCTCAATTCGACATCCACAAGCAAACATGGTTGAAAGAGTGAATCGTGAGCTAGCAAGATTCTTCAGAACATTTCTGCCGGTAGACAGACACGAGTCTTGGTATAACTGGATAGAAGAAATCGAGACGATACTCAATGAATCCTATCACGATACGATAGAGATCACACCACATGAGGCTTTGTTAGGAACAAAACCGAAAAGAATATGGGAAGAATGGATCCCACAAATGGAATACAAGAGAAGTCAAAATAGTCAGACAGAATTAACCCGAATTATAAGAGAGAAAATTAAAACCAAAGGAGAGAGAAGAAATACAAGAATCAACAAAGATAAAATTGCACTTACCTTCGAACCTGGAGACCTAGTGCTGGTAAAAGCCTGCAATGTCGCGAATGCAGCTGCCGGTAAGGTAGCAAAGTTCCTTTCCCTCTACGAAGGACCCTATAAAGTGAAAAAGAGGATCGCACGAAACACATACATCCTCAGCAGCACGGAAACTGAGCGGGAGAGGGGCAATTCCATGCGGTAGACCTCAAGCTATACCGCACGGATCCACACTGAGGAGTGGGGGTAGCGAAGGAAGGAGGGGACGGTGTCTGTGATGATTCACCGGAGAAAGCCTCAAAAGAAAGAAAAGAAAAAGCACCAAAGCGTCAGTTTTTCTCGAGACACTGAGACAAAAGAAAATAAGAAAACACAAGATGCCGGAGGTTGCAACTCAGACAGAAGCCAAGGATACTCATCGAAATGTATCGACACAGTGTGGCGAACAAAAAAAAATAATAACAGTGTCAGTTATAGCAGAGTATCGGGCACTGAAGGAAATAAATGCTTATCCAAGAAAAATAAGCAACAGAAAGAGTAAACCAGCGTTAAAAACAGGAATGAAAGTCTCTGAGGTGAACACCGATAAGGTACGAAAGGCAACAACACACAGAAAAAGCATTGGAACAGAAGGATGGACTCGAATCAAAGAAGATGAGGAGGTAACAATACTGAAGGAGATAAATGGCATAGAAGTCCCAAGAAATAACATGCAGAATAAAGCAACGGGCTGCAAGCGTCCATGGAGACACACAGGTATTAGTAGGCAAGAAAAGCTGTATGCCGACATACTGAGAGGTAGTGCAATAGAGAAACAGAGGAAATGGCAAGGTAGGGAAAACAAGGAAAACACGGAAAGGGGAAGAAAGAAGAGTATGGAGGAAAGAAGGAGAATGAAAAGGAAACTAGAAAATCAGGAATGGCTACAGAAGTTCCGAGAATGGTCGCCAAGCCAAGAATGGCCAATAAGTGAGAAGTGGCAACGCATCCAGGAATCAGTAGAAGGAAGACAAATAATAATAACCAACCGAGAAACCCGTCTTCTTTTAAAATTTTGATCTCGGTGAGTAAAAAAAAAAAAAAAAAAAAAAAAAAAAAAAAAAAAAAAAGGGGATCACCAATCTCAAAATTTTGGGGGGGCAGCTGTAACATGTCACTCCGCGAGCCCCTGTGGAACGGCAACCATGCTCGCGACCCCGTAAGTGAGAAAAGCGAACTAGCCTGCGTACAGGCGTTGACGCGAGGCGCAGACGCAGCATCCCCACCGATCAGCCATGGACCAGAGTGGGAGGCTGCATCCGCAAGGATAAAAGCGGGATGCGGAGCCTAGGGAAGCTTTCTAGCGGCTCGCAAGCGAGCTGCAGCCACCCTTGGGAATACTTCGGGGCAGGTTGAAGGTTTTCTGCTTTCAACTGAGTTTTGAAGTACTTCTTGAGATCTTTCGGGGCAGGCTGAGAGTTTTCTGCTCTCAGACGAGTTTTGAAGGATCTCGCACTTTTAAGGTACGCTGGGCAGGGTCAGAGTTTTTTGCTCTGAGTCCGAGTTTGGCACCCTTAACTCGACAGGAGACTCGAAGCAGTCCTTTGAATGAATTGATCCTTCATTTAAAAGGAAAGCTTGAGAATCCTAGGCTGCGGCTACACACGAGCAGTTGGGAGATCTATCTTCGAATATCCTAGAAGGAGGGCATAAGAGACTGTAATTACAAACATTTCTTTTAGATTAAACCCTATGTAGTTCAAGAAATATTCAGACGACGACATATTTAGAATATTATCCTAGGTGTTTATTTAAAACCCTTTTGTAGATTTGTATCACGCAATGAATCCTTGTTATATGCGTTAGTTCGTGGAAGGACTAGAGTTTCACACTACTTTAGGTTAAGTTAGATGTGTTGTGATAGGGCAATCCCTTCATTTCATTTATATTTTGTGAGTAAGAAGACTGCATCACCAAAGATTGTAAGGAGGAATTGCAAATAAATCAATTAACTAAATATTAAAGTGCTCATTAAATCATATTATATACCTCATTTCTCCTCCTGTGGCAACCTAAGAATTATTATAAAAGCTAACATAAGTATAAAAAAAAACAGAAGTTACAGTAGTGAATGTAAGAATTTGGATGAGCAGAGAAATAATAGAATAGAAAAGAGAATAAATGAAAATGAAAAAAAATCGATAAGCGCATTTCCTTTTTCATGATAAGTGTGGAAAGGGGGGAGAAATATTTGACACCTGAAAATCAGAAAATGGTGCTCATTAGGTTATTAGCACAGCGTTACTACTTTATCGGCACGCGGTGTGAGTTACTGACTCATTACCGCGGGTGTAATTACCATATAGACAGAGCGCTGTTCTTCTTTATCTCTTATTACTATATGTCAAACCGATTCGTCGACGTGAGGTATACATAGGTTTACCTCATGCGCACAGCTACCCGGTCCATATGATAACTTATCATAGGAACACTCTTATACTTGAATGATGTCTTCCTTGTTATCCTCGGTGTTTGGCGCGTTGCCCTTGCAGAGGGGCAATATAAAATTTTAAAAGTTACTGGGATGTAACACCCTTACATCGAAAATCCAAACTACCCTCGCCTTTTGCTCGGGACGTAACACATGAACAGTTCACCATCCTCGGTTTCCAGAATATCATTATTTTTTTCTGTAAAACTGGCTACGGTATACGGCCCTGTGGCTCAACATTCAAATTTTCCGTCCCTAATTTCTTTGAGGGCGCAAACGCTATCTCCGATTTTCACGTTTAGTAGTCGAATTTTCTTGTTGTATTACTCTTTCGAGCAAGATTTCGCCTAGATGAGCTTCTTGTGGGCAATTTTCTGGATTTCACTTATTCTTACTATTAGGTCGCGTAAGTTAGACCCATACGTTTCGAGAGTCGAACCCTGATGAAATGATTTTGGTGTCTTAGCGACTCACCCGAGAACTAACTCGTAGGTTGTGAAATTTTTGTCCTCATATACTGACGTGTTATATGCGAACATGGTGAAACGGAGTAATCGATCCCAATCGTCATAATCATCAGCATAGTGATTTATGTAATCCGTCAATACAATATGGCTTCTTTCGAGAGTTCGTTAGTTTCTGGTCGGTATCCGGAAGTATTTAGTTGTTCCACCCTAAATAGTCTTTCTACGTATTTCATTAATTTACTTATAAAGCTCCCTCACCTGTCTGTTAGGTTGTATCTAGGCGTGCCATATTGGGAGAAGAGAGTTGTCGCAAACACGTGAGCGTGAGCACGTCCGGTAATGATCCTAGCTAATGTCCTGAATTTGCCATGCGGCAGGTGGTCTGGTTGTCCTTTTCTAAGGCACTCCGAAGATTACTTAGTCCTTGCATCACATCCTTCCAGTTGACATCGTTGACATGTCGTCTTTTTATGACAATGGAATGTGTCTTGTGTCGACCGTGCGGACTGACAAGGACTTGTTCCTTCTTAGGGCAGAATACCCAGAGGTCTTGTAGGTCAAGACACTCGGCAGTCACAAGGAGTTTCGCTATAGGATTCGTAGGCTCGTATTCCTCAGATATAAAATGAGCATAATTGTCGTGCCTGAAAGTTAGAGGTTCCATCCTCGTGACATGAGGTTCGTCTGTACAAATACTAATTGGTTTATGATCTGTATTTGTAGGGTTCTCGTAATTTTACCCAGAGGTAGGTGGGTAGTGCACGTATGGTACCTTAATGTCGATGTTAGAACTTGGATGGGGCATGGGACCTTGGACGAGTTCATCTGTCCGTTCGTTTTGTCTGTCCAAGTCACCTTGATTTCATTCTCACTCTTTTTCATAATGAATCCTTTCGGTTGTCATCTAGATTCATAACTTACCTTGTGAAGGGTGTTTATCTGGCTCCATGCATTTCAGGGGCCGCTGGTATCATCAATCGCGTGTTTTGACCCACTCAGCAAACCCTGTACCTGGTCGTAACAATCGCTCACGGTTTCTGTTTGCTTCATCCGCAAGTTCACGATGGATTCAAAGTACCACTGATACTTTTTTGAAGGGGCGAAATGTTTCTTCAAATGTGCCATTAGGTCGTTAACTCGATTAAATCACTTGTCTCGGACATTTTCCCCCGCGACTTCCTTGAGTTTGCTTAAAACGACCTTTATGAAGCCTGGCTCTGTGACTTCCGTTATGTATACCACGCCGTTTGCCACGTCCTGCAAAAATTCCTTTAGCTGAGGATTCTAACCGTCGATTTGTGGTATATGATACGTGCTTTGTTGAAGAGTCATGCACTCTTATACACAAAAAAAATACAGGAGTAAAAATGTATTAGATAGTGGCCTATTATTAGAACTGGGAATCTTCAGGCTTACAATAGGTAAATGTCGTTTTTATTATTCCAGCTAGAGCAATTCAAGAGACTCAAAATGTTTTCCTTACTAGGAGTGATCTAGTGATAACGAAAAGGGGCGAACTTGAACTTTACCTGACGTCCTAAATTTCGGCGGTGCAAGAGTTGAATTACTCTGAAATTTGTTCCTACTATATACACGGGAATCTCTTTCTTAACAGGGAATACTAGGTTTCGATAAATTGTTGATTGAGTAAGAATGTACAGGTGTTCTCTCCCGAAACGCCTTTTTTTCTTGGGCCCTTCCAGAAGAGTAGGATCCTCTTGACAGGACATAGAACAAGGAGTATTTGACCTCTCAACGTGGCCAACAGAGCCTACGTCTCAACGTACGTACCACAGAGGGGAGAAATTTTCAAAAGATTCAAATTGAAAAAAATTCTGATTTAAATTTTTTTCTCCTTATTCTGTGACGTCTCCTGCAGTCGTCCAGTTTTCCCTTCTTTAAATTATCTTCTGCATTTTAATGTCCGCTTCACATCTATAAAAATTTTATATCGTTCTTGGAACTTTGCATTCTTTTGTGAATAGACAGGACTAAGAAACCTTTTAACGTAAAACGTAACAGGCAGCTGCATCAATAAGATTACCGAAAATTTACGTAGGCTATCGTAAAATATAATAAACTTTGTACTTCGAAATTTCAACAAAAATACATTGCTCACAATAGTGTTCCTATTTAAACATTTCTACGATTTAGTACTTTCTTATACATAAATAGATAAAACTCTATTTGTCATTTATAACCAATTGGGCATCCGTCTTTAATAACAAAATTTAAAAAAATTTCCAGTCGGTTCATATGCAAAAATTGTTATGTGCTTTCATTTTATCCGGTTTTTTTATTTACAGTGGACTCTAAATATTTTCTCAATTCGTGATAATAATCCTAATTTTAATTATCTCCTATATTCTAATCTTTTACAGAAATTTTGAAATAATCTTTGAATTTATGATAGTGAAGAGGGCCCCCACATGCGGCTGAAACGTCTGCCTTTCTTTCTTTTTTTGCGTATTTTTATATCTAATAGTGATGATTTCAATCAAAGAAAATAAAAAGAAACTGACCCTTTTCCAAAATAACGAGAAATGAAAAAAAATTCTATAAATTTTGGGTCAATATAATTGCACACATGTTATCAAGCATGTCACTTTGAAATTTGTAAATGGCACATTCTGTATAAAAGTGGAATATCTCACAGTTCTGACCATTTTCAGAACTAATTAAATTCAATAGTACTTTTCAAATATGATACTTAATATCACGAATAATAAAATTGCAATTTTATTATTGTTTAAACATAAATTTATTATTTTTTCAAAACATCTCAGAATAAATCTGAATGCAGAAATAAACAACTTTCAATTTTTTTTAAATTTCTCAACATACGCAAGTGATATTGAGTAAAATTACAAGTATATATATTATAATAACTTATGGTCCTGTAATGCCTTGCTTCCAAATTCAATCTTTAATGGATTGTCCGTAAAACTGATATAGCAAATCGTTTCTTGAAAAATAGACGCCTTCGTCCACTCGTGAAAATCACCATAAACGTCTCGCATTTCTTAACTAGGTATAGGACAATAGTCTTCTTCAAGGAGGAAAAGAACCTCTCAGGATTGCTAATATAAAAAAATTTTCGGTCAGCAAAGCCATATGTCTCAAGTCGGTTTTGAAAACAGGTCAGATCATTCTGTGAGAGACTCCGGTAACAAAGTCTTCACGAAAAGTTTTTAAGAATGTAAACCTTGTTCGCGTTTTGCCATTGATGACCAATTTGGCATCCTTCATTAATAATAAATTTTTCAAAATTTCCGGTCGGTTCGTATGCAAATTTTGTTATGTTTTTACATTTTATCCGATTTTTTTATTTACAGAGAACTAAATATTTTTCCAATTCGTGATGCTGCATACTGGACTACATCATTTTAAATTGCAAGCTATGAGATAAGATTTTGATTTCTATTATAATCCTTATTTTAATTATCTCCTATATTCTAATCTTTTACAGAAATGAATTAATCTTTGAATTTATGGCACTGAAGAGGGCCCCCATATGTGGCCGAAATGTTTGCCTTTCTTTCATTTTGCGCATTTTTAAATATAATAATAATTTTAATCAAAGAAAATAAGAAGAAACTGACTGTATGCCAAAGAAATGAACAAAACTTTTATGAATTTGGGTCAATACAATAATCGACATGTTATCAAACATGTCACTTTGAAATTTAAAAATGGCACTTTCACTATAAAGCTAGAATATCTAACAGTTCTGACTATTTTCAGAACTAGTTACATTTAATAATACTTAAATGTGATACTTGATATCACGAATATTTAATTTGCATTTTTATTAATTTTTAAACTTAAATTTATTATCATTTTTCAAAACATCTCAGAATAAATCTGAATGCGAAAATAAACAACTTTCAATTTTTAAAAATATTGTGTAAAATTACATATACAGCTATTAAAATATTTTATGTTTATGTAACGCCTTGCTTGCAAATTCAGTGTTAAATGGATTGTCCGTGAAGCTTATATTCAAAATCGTTTTCTTGAAGAATAAACGCCTTCGTCCACTCGTGAAAATCATCATAAACGTCTGAATTTCTTCACTAGGTACAAGACAATAGTCTTATTCAAGGAGGAAAAGAACCTCTCAGGATTGCTCATAGAAAAAAACTTTCGGTCAGCAAAGTCACATGTCCCGAGTCGGTTTTCAAAACAGTTCAGATCATTCTGTGAGAGACGCCGGTAATAAAGCCTTCACGAGAAGTTTTCATAAAAGTAAACCTTGTTCGCGTTTTGCCATTGATGACCAATTTGGCATCCTTCATTAATAATAAATTTTTCAAAATTTCCGGTCGGTTCGTATGCAAATTTTGTTATGTTTTTACATTTTATCCGATTTTTTTATTTACAGAGAACTAAATATTTTTCCAATTCGTGATGCTGCATACTGGACTACATCATTTTAAATTGCAAGCTATGAGATAAGATTTTGATTTCTATTATAATCCTTATTTTAATTATCTCCTATATTCTAATCTTTTACAAAAGTTTTGAATTAACCTTTGAATTTATGGCACTAAAGAGGGCCCCATATGTGTCTGAAACGTTTGCCTTTCTCTCTTTTTTTGCGTATTTTTATATCTAACAGTGATGATTTCAATCAAAGAAAATAAAAAGAAACTGACCCTATGCCAAAAGAACGAAAAATGAACAAAAATTCTATAAATTTTCGGTTAATATAATAGCATACATATTATCAAACATGTCACTTTAAAAATTATTTTTAATATTATTCAATAGATTATGCATTAAGAAAACTACATAAATACATTTAATTAAGAAATGATAATAATCCCAATTTTTAACTATTTGTACTTGAAAACTATATTACAAACTTATAGAATTCAGTCAAATTTCACTATTTTTCCTTCATACGAAAATATTGTTACTTTTAATAAACATATTTTAACTTTACAAATAATGAGCGGAGCCCAAATTACAGAAACTTAAATTCAACTTAGATTCAATTTCAGAAATATGATATTATAAAGATGTTTTAAAAGCTGTTACTAATATGAATAATGAATGTATTAGAAAAATAACGAACTTAATTCAATTAAAATACTACTACTCAGTATTTGAAATTATAAAGATGCTCTGTTTTACCGACATAATTATGTAACTGCATATACCTTAAGAGTAACTTTATACGTATGTTTCAAGTCAAAATAACTACCTTCAAATACTTTAATTTATCACACTTTCATTTTTACATTCTCATCATGGATGAGAAGGTATTGGTTTTATGTGAAAAATGACTTTCGAAATTTTCATCAAATCTTTACGTTTTGAGACCCCCTGAGTCGGAAAAAATGGTTTTTACGAAAGTGTCTGCCTGTCTGTCTGTCTGTCTGTAGGTCGTGTGTGGCATAACTCTCGATAGAATTATCAGATTGAATTGAGCTTTGGTACACTTTATCGGAGCCAAAAAAGTAAGGACAAGTTCGTTAACCAGCCACATCCAATCAAAATTGAGGGATTGAGCACTACTTTTGTGTTTTTGAAAATAATTTTTTGAAAAAATCAAAAATTTCAATACTGGTTTTTGATAGTGCTCATAAATCTCTACAAATTATCATGATAACATTTTTTGATTAAATCAAAATTAGAAATGTTACAGCATATTCAAATTCGAAAAAAGTCAATATCAAAATTCCATTTTCCAGTTAAATTATACGAAATACGAAAAAACGTTATAATACAATAATATTAAATAAATGAAGACCTACAAATTTAAATTGTAACATATTTTCATAAGATGCATATTTTTCTTTTTAATTAAAAAAAAACTATTGAAACCGCAAAATTCAATTTTTAAACAATAATATTCGAAATACGAAAAAAACGTAAGAATACAAAGTTGTTCGTTTCAAAAAGATCTACAAATTTTGTCTGACACAGTTTCTGATAAAACATATATTTTTCGTTTTAATTTAAAAAAATACGATTAAAATTAAAAAATTCCATTTTTTAGACAAAATATGTGAGATACAAAAAAAAACGTTTGGATGCAAAATTGTTTGCCTAAATGAGGTCTACAAATTCTCATGAGGACATTTCGGGACAGGATGTATATTTTATGTTTTGATTTTTAATATTGAAAAAATCCGATTTTTTTCACCAAAATATGTGAGATACGAAATAAGCGTTGTTCTACAAAATCGTTTCCTTCAATAAAGTCTACGATTGTTTTTTCTTTTTGAGAGATTTGGAAGAAAATAAATTATTTTAATCATGTAATTTATTAAAAAGTTACTGGAATGTATACAGAAAATCGAGCGCGAAGCGCGAGCGCCATGATGAGAATGTGTTCCTTAAGGCTGATAGAGCCTTAAGTAAATTGAATTTCCTGTTTCAGTTAAATTCAAAAAGAAATTGAGTGACTTTGAGAAAATGTGTAATTAACATCATCTGTAATATTATTATAAAATTGGTTTGAGCTCCAGTATCAAATTATAGTAAATAAACTTGAATGTATGTGAAGAGCACAAGACCGAGCACGAAGCGCGAGGTCCAGAAAGAACGGACAATAATAACATTAAGAACATTAATAATTATTTAAGGAAAATAGCAATAACATTCATTATTGTTAAAAACAGCCGTTAAATGATTAATAATAATAATAATCAAACAATAGCACAAAATAATCAGCGATAACCAATAATGGATAATCAATCAATAATATCAATCACATTATTGGGGATCCGCAAACTAGCTTAATTAATATCTCAAAATATAGTCACTAAAAAATCATGTATTTCATAAATACTATGAGAATATAAACCAAGTTATAAAATAATAGATGAGTCTGTGCAATTATAACCTGGTACAATTGCACCGACCTGACAACATATATATATTAAGTAACATAGCTGAAAAGACGAGAGAAAGATGTACCGCATCGAACATCAATGGACTTTGATCCCGGTAGTATGGCCTGCGTGAGAACTAGCCTCGAGTTCACGAGTTTACGCGACTGTCAGAAGCATGGTCATCGACATTGCCGCCAGATGCGTGCCGATCAACAATTTATCATTGTACGTGCCGATCTACAAATTAGCAGGCACTTTCCCACTATAGAAATAATCAATAATATATAAACCCCAGATTTACGTCTGGAGGTTGTCTTTTCACTAGTAGTTGTTCAGTCTTCAAGATCTTAACGTCGGTAATCACTCCGTCCGCAAGTCATAGTGTCGGTGTCACGAATTGACCCTTCGATATTCGTAATTTCATCGGTATCTTATATAAGGATTACCTCGGTACTTGGTAAATATAACCCCTGGTCTTTAAATGCTGCAATTCCGATGGTCGTGAATTAATAACTGCCGTTACATACGTGTATCGTCGTATTAAGTCGAGTTCTGAGAGTTAAATCTACGGAAAACGAACTTAACCAGTGTTCAGCAAGCAAGTTGGATTGTCTGATAGACTTCTTGTACTACTTGACTAGCACTACTTAACTCCCGCCAGGATTGTGCCGTTATCCAGCTATCAACAAGGAGAACTATACGACAAAACTCTTTCTCTTGCCTTCTCAAGCACGGAAAAAGCGTAAGTTATATATACAGGGTGTCTAAAAATTCCCGGGACGGTTGGATATTTCCTCAGGTAAAATAAGTCAAGGTCATTCCTGAAGTAAATTTCAACGAGGAATTCAATGGTGACCTTCATTTTGACCTTGAAGTTGACCTTCGTGGCTTTTTGAAGGTCAACTTTGTTTACGTCGAGCTAGTGATGAGCATAACGTTACTCCTGAGACAGTGCGAAATATTTTAAAAAGCATTAATTTCCATCCTTACAAAGTTCATCTGGTACAAGAGCTCAATGAAGACGATCCTGATCGTCGGGTTGAATTTTGTGAAATTATGATGGACAGAATTGATAGAGATCCTCTTTTCTTGTAGAATACAGTATTTTCAGATGAAGCTACTTTCACTTTAAAAGGTGAAGTTAACAGGCAAAATTGTAGATATTGGTCCGACACAAATCCTGATTAGATGTTGGAGAGTCACAGACAATATCCACAAAAGATTAATGTTTAGGCCGGTATCTTGAATGATACATTGATAGGCCCTTTCTTCATCGATGGTAATCTCAATGCCCGTACATATGAAGAGCTGCTCAGAAACCAAATTGTACCAAGAGTAAAGGAGATTACAGGCGATAATTTTTAAAATATCGTCGTTGTTCCTGGGTAATGCTAAACGTAAACGTAAACTGCTTGGAAAAAACCTTGAAAAAACCTTGAAGATCATCACCAAGATCAATACAGAGCTCACCAATGAATTTTTCGTTGGAATTTACTTCAGGAATTAAACTGACCTCTTGGAAAACTTTGTTAATTTCAAATAACCTTTAACTGACCTGGAACGTTACAATTGACCTATGACTTGGGCACGTATCGAAACGTAGAATTTTCCGCTCTATCGATTGCAGATGTAAAAAAGGGAGTTTCCATTTAAAAAAACAAAGTCGACCTTGAAATGAAGTACGAAGACATTTTTAATATTTGTCCAGCAGAGGCATATATATGCATCAATTATAATAATAATTATATACCATGTAGTATACTAAAAATAATAAAAATAAACTGTATTGAAATCATAAAATTTAATTTTGATAAATCTAAAACCCCAATTCAGCAGTACAATAATTTAACATAGTAAAGGGATCAGATTAAATAAAACCTATCTTGAAAAGTACTTATATATATTTTCTGATACGCAGCATCATCCAGTAGCAGAATGGACCAACAACACCACACCCAAGGCCGAGCAAAATGGACCTGGATCTTGATCGTCATTATTTTTGCGACCCCAGTCACCCCAACACAATATGAAATTCAACCCTTGAGAAACAACCCTGGATTATTTTATGTTAAAGTAGAGCCCTTGCGTATTACCAGTACATATTGGAGGATTGTCGTGTATATTGACCCACAGCACCTGCAAGCTCACCTCCAATCAAAAAACATATCAACCGAGATAAACAACGTATATTCAACATGTTTGGACCAATCCCTAGAAGAAGACTGCAGAAGTGAAGTTAAAGTAGACCTGTTGAATGAAAAAGTCAAACAAATCGAAAACAATTACGAATAATTAAACAATATGTTAACAGAAATAAAGCAGGATACACCAGAAATAGAGAACCCACCCCCAAGTATGCAGAAACGAAGAGCACCCCTATTAGGCTTTATCGGATCAATTATTGGACCAGTGATAGGAGTGAGGACTTCCGACGACGCAGAAGAATATGAAAACGCTATCAACGAACTACATGACAGACAGAATAACCTTAGCAAAATTCTAAGAAAGCAGACCCACGTTGTCAAATCATAAATCAACAACATTCACCTAGAATTGAATCAAAAATCGCAAGAGATCGCCAACATACAACAACTAAATGAGACCATCAAAAACATAGAATCACATAATCAATACTGGAGTAACATCATATATTTCAGAAGAATAAGACAATGGGCTGACCATATCGAAATAAAACTTAATCACTTAGACGAAAGTTCAAAACAATTTATAAAAATAGTAGAAGCAGCACGAGAAAAAAGGTTACATACACTCCTTCTCACTAAAGAACAACTCCAAGAAATTATTACTGAAGTACATTTTAAACTACGTGAATATGAATCCCCAATACCCTCTTCACACGTTCGAGCAGAAGAATTATCAAAATTAGGAAGAACAGATGTTAGAATCAGCTCTGGACAACTGCCCATCGCCATGTGAGTGTTTGATGTTGATAAAACTATCAAAGGACACCATTCACCTTTGTGACATCAGGATGAAACTAGAAGAAGAAATTTATTGGAATTACATCCCTTCTTTATCTGCCTGGATTTATTCAACAAAAAATCCAGAGCCAATAAGCATCAATTGCATAAAAGGAAAACTGGTAAAAGGCTACCTCAGCAATTCAGGACTACTCCGATTAGGTACAGGATGTACTGCAAGGACGAAATATACCAACCTTACCGGAACTCAGATTAATAAAAGGACAGAAGAATATATTTATAACCCTAATTTTACTTTCAATATAACTGAAATTCTTCCAAAGTTGGACACAATTCAACAACTTCCTAAAATAAAACCTTTTACGTGGGAAAAATCCCACATAGGGAATTGGAAAAGGCTCCACACAGACGAATCACTTTCAACCATAGAAGAATAATTGACAGAATTCGAAGAACAAAATTTTAATAAACAACTACATAATAAATACTGGACAGGAGGATCTAGTGCAATAATAATAATTATGATTTATTTTGAAAAAATTCAATCCTAAAATGTTCGAGAACCATAAAAAGAACTCCAAGAGAAGAAGAAGCACCAAGAGAACCACAATACTTACAACCAGTAAACATCCCTGAAATTCGAGTACAATCAGAAAATACTAAAATTCCAATTCGAAATATCCCAATTGCCTAAAATACCACCTCCTGTGTCATCGAGGACGCTGACAAATCTAAGGAGGAAGGACACGGAAAGTTACACGAAAAAATGTTCATCAAAAAGTAAATAAAATAGAAAGAAATCTACAGTACCAGTCAGTGACGCCTGTAATTAGATTAACCTACGAAGCATTTATGCAGTCCAGCAGGATAAACTTACCTCAACGAGATAAGGCGTTCTCGACAAAATGGCTAGCACGAGGAAAATAATCATGCAAAGAGAAGAAGCAGTATGGCACCGAGCATGCAACCTGACACCACAGCATGGAGGAAGAACAACGATCCGCCTCTCTATGCCAATGGAAGCGACTAGATGACCAGCACGCCTAGCATCGCCAGCAACATTCTCGCCAGTATGTTTTCCTGATCAAAAGTTCGTTTCATTTTTATCAAAAGTTAATAATAAAGGCTTAATTAGCAGAAATTCATTTCTCTTAATTGAGAAATAATAATAAAGAATTTTATCAGAGAAAAAAAAAAGAGGAAGAAATTTGAATATTAAAATTAACTAAAGGACAACGAACCTTTGAGCATCAAAACACTAGTAATTATAGAAGTATGAACATTATACATGTACGCATATGTATAGATCATTGGAAGAAAAACCCTTATAGGATATACACATAAAATTTTACACACATATGCCTACATAGATATATGGATGATACAACAAAATATTCAGTAAAATTAGAAAACGTCAACAAACTTATATACTATTCATGACAGGAAAAGGAAATGGCTTGGAAGGATAAATCAGTGAAAATAAAATGTATTGATTCGATACAATTATAAAACCCACAAAATAATTATGAACAAAACCAAAACAAAAATAAATTTTTTTTAAATTGAATCAAATCAATGCATTCTACCGACCGATCAGTTTTAAATTCCTGATATATATTTAAAAATTCAAAAAAAAGAAAACAAAAAAAAAATTTTTAAATACTACATATAAAATATACATAAAACAAATAAATACATAAAACAAACACACACACACACACATACACATACAACAAAACAACACGAACACATCAGATTCGAGGACGATACGGAGAATTCCGCAGTCCTGGAAACGCCCGATGTCCTTTAATCACTGGTCGACGGCAGTAAATCACCTCACGCCGCGGTACTGAAAAAGACAAATAATTAATTAAAAATCTAAAATTTGAAAGAAAAGGGTAGTACCAAACGAAAAAAAGGGAAAGGAGTTTAATTACCTTCGTAACCAGCTACTAAGGACCCACAGGAACATCGAACAGGCTCCGACGTCGATATCCTCACGTATCGTCCACAGCGACAGAACCTATC
Source organism: Diplolepis rosae (assembly GCA_030998225.1). Taxonomy (NCBI): domain Eukaryota; kingdom Metazoa; phylum Arthropoda; class Insecta; order Hymenoptera; family Diplolepididae; genus Diplolepis; species Diplolepis rosae. Next base: position 49,224 of record JAPYXD010000072.1, read on the forward strand.
TTCGGTACCCTGGACGCTGAAAACAAACAAAGAAGTATAAAGAAATGAACCAATAAATCAATATATATATATACACAACAAGTAATAATAAAAATAATAATAGCATTAAAAAATGATAATTACCCCAGACAAATGTCAGAAGGCAGCGAATAGCAGCAAACTCGGCGATGTCGTGCAGGCAAGGGCGAGACGTCCTCCACAACCAGTCGGTTGAACCCTTCAACTATGTTAAGGGACTCCTGAAAAGCCTCCGCCAGAGTAGGCAGATCGACATGCACACTCCGCTCGAGTTCACGACCTGTTCCGCCACTTGACTGCTCTCCTGACACCAGTTCCTGCGTCAGGAACCATAAAAACCGCATCCAGGGCACCAAAGAGGAGGTTAGGTTATATACCTGCCTCATAGAGCTGGCAGGTGGAATCTGAGGCGCACGAACATAAGAACCTGAAAAGAAAAAGAAAATTTTAATTAATTACACATATGGATAAGAAGCAACTAAACAAAATTAGCAATAAAAACAACAACATTAAAATTTAAAAAATAAGAGCAACAGCCACACACATGTCAACAGATCCCTATGAAGAACCCTCGAAGCTGAAAATCGGCAGCCTTCAACAAAATTTGCCATTTAAGGGCAAGGGATGATACACTCAGCAAAAACCCCGTGCGACGAGCATCCAACCTATGGACTACTGTGAAGTCCGAGACAGACACAGACCACCCTAAAATGTCGGAACAACAAGCCGCGAAAGTTGAGGGGATAATATCCGCCCTGACACCCCAAACTTCGACGTGGTAAATTCCTAGGCGCTCCTCTATTGACGAAATGCGCAGAGATAAACTATCCGATCTCAAAACGCACCGCCCAGCACCAGTCGAGAAATCAACAAAATTTATAATTAAATCCGAAGAACAGCCAGAAGAAGACGCGTCTCCCTCGTTGACCGGACATTACTGAGCTACATCACCCAGCAAAGATGAGTCAAAATCAGCGACGGCCTCTTCCAATCCAGGAACGAATCCATGAACCGTTACGTCATCAGGAACGTCCATCATTCGGCCCGAGAAGTTTAGCAAAAAGAAAAACAACGAAAGTACTCGCGAAGACACTCTTGACTAATAACAGGAACAACCCGAAGCTATTATATAATAGCACACCCCACTTAACGACACACAAAAAAACAAAAGGAAGGAGAAAATCACTCACCTTGATAACGAGGTACCCCAAGATCCACCAAAAGATTGTAGGGCAAATGAGAATTGTTCTCGATGTAAAGAGAGTAGGGGATGGTGTTTGACCCACTCGATGACGATCCTTGGTTGTCCATGGTAAATTATTAACTGACAGCTAACACATCTTCGACACAAATGATTGCAGCTGCCCATGTCACAAACTGATGATGATTCCAAAATCTTACTATGCAAAATTGGAACTGAAGACGTTAATAAACTAAATTATGAAGAATATGAGACAAGTGCAAGGAATAGTATCACTTACCTGAATCGCTTGGGACTTCTGGATGACACAAGACACAATACACGAGACATAACAAAAATACACTTATTTCACAGAATCCGCAGAAATATAGAAAACGATAACTCGCGAAAAATAAGATTAACCCTTTCAGAGGCGGTGGGACGATTATGTACCACCTTTTTTGTCTTAGTTTTTTTTTATATTTCCGATAGATTTTGGTAATTTATCTATGCAAATATATACTTATTAGACTCTTAGAAGTCTGAATTATTATAATCTGGTGGAAAATTGCATTACTTTATTTAAATATTTGTTTGTTATAAAAAAGTAACACGAAATATATATTTTTTTCGGATTTTTTCGTACTCTAGTTTTTTCAAAAAAAATTTCAAATATTTCAAATAATAAATTTTTTTTCAGATTTCGTAATTTACAGATTTATTTAACATTGTTTACGGGTAAATTATTTATAATTTCATGAATATATTTATTCAACTTTATAACTCTAAGATCTTATGTCATCATTGAGGTCCTAGTAACTTTCTTTACACGGAATGGTCAATGTGCATGATAGACGCACTATTACTCTGGCCTCACAACAGCGGATAAAAGTTATACAATTCTTTTCTTCACCATTTAGTTTTCAGTATATTCAATAGCAAAATTACTTAATCATTTTTTACCGTGACTGCTAGGTGAATCTTAGTAAAAAAGTGTTATTGCGGCGAAATAAAGTGATACGCTCGCAAACGACAGACCTAACATAAATCATTGAAACAGTACCATTATCATTGCGTACTTTCATTATTAATTTTTTTATGAACAAAGTTCTAAATCACATTCCTTTCTTCTTGGATCGCCATATCGCAGGCAATTGAAAAAACCCATATAATCAAAATTTAGCATCAATTTGACCTTTTCTAAAAATTTTGACCGCCATATTGGGTTCCGCTATTTTGAACTTTGAAAATCTGACTCCAGATTCGTAATCAGCTATCCCAAAAACCCTTATAACCGAAATTTAGCATTAAATTGCCTTTTTGTGAAAATTTTGAACGCCATATTGGATCCGCCCATTTGAATTTTGAAAATCTGACTTCAGATTCGTAATCAGAAATTCCAACAACCCTTATAACTAAAATTTAGCATCAATTTACCCTTTTTGAAAATTTTGACCGCCATATTGGATCCGCCATTTTGAACTTTGAAAATCTGACTTCAGATTCGTAATCAGCCATCCCAAAAACCCTTATAAACAAAATTTAGCTTCAATTTACCGTTTCCGAAAATTCTGTCCGCCATATTGGATCCGCCATTTTGCATTTTGAAAATCTGATTCAGATTCATAATCAGCAACCCCGAAAACCCTTATAGTTACTATCATATTTGGAGTAGATGCACCAGAAAAATGTGCCCCTGAAAGGGTTAAATTCAAACAAGAATAAGGAAAATAAACTGATCGCTAATAACAACAAACTGAGTTACAAGCGTCAATCGCCAACTAATTAATAACTTTTGTCATCGAGGACGATGACTATTCTAAGGAGGGAGGACTGTTACATCCCATAAAAATTAACAAAATTCAAAATCGCGCCTACAGCAAGGCAACCGGGCATACAACCAGGCGATTGACGAACGTAAATCACATCGCTGCGATGATAACTACTTGTCGATAGGATAATTACCCGAGATCGACGAGGCAGCTGAGTTGCATAAAATAGGAAAACTACCTTAACGTCGGTAATGTAGAAAACCAAGCCAATAAACATTAATAATTATTTAACGAAAAAAATAATAACATTCATTATTGTTAAGAACAGCAGTTAAATGATTGATGATAAAAATCAAACAATAGCACATAATAATTAGCGATAACCAATAATGGATAATCAATCAATAATATCAATCACATTATTGGGGATCCGCAAAATGGCTTAAATAATATCTCAAAATATAGTCACTAAAATATCATGTATTTCATAAATACTATGAGAATATAAACCAAGTTATAAAATAATAGATAAGTCAGTGCAATTATAACCTAGTACAATTGCACCACCTGTCAACATATATATATATATTAAGTAACATAGCTGAAAAGACGAGAGAAAGATGTACCGCATCGAACATCAATGGACTTTGATCCCGATACACGGAAAAAATATGTCCAGTAAAAAGTGTAGAATTAGTCCAGGAGTTTTGGACGGGTAGCAAAATGTTGGAGATCTTGAATGACTTTTAATAAAATATTTCAAACTTTTCAGTACTAAATGCAAATGAGTCTTGAAAATTTTCAATAAGAGTCTAGGAAAAATAGTTTTGTATTTACTACACAAAATTTAAGTAAGAAGCCAAATTCAGTTCACGACGAATTGTAAAAAAGTTGTGAATGTTTCTAATTCGGTTCGAAAGAATATGAAAAGTTCCTAAAGTAAAAAATAGCGAGCTGGTATTACAAAAAGTTCTGGACAGTCTAGGAAAATAATCTGCGCCTCGATATGCGCAGTTGACCATCAGCGCATCAGCCGGTAGTGCGAAATAAAGTGAATAAGTGATCTTATTTTATATAAAGGAGATAAAGGATAAAGGATTAGAAGTGCATTTCGTAAGTACCAACTTTTGTACTAAAATAGTTACCTAACACCTTCATTTTACATTAAATTTTAGTGAGTTTCAAAACTTAATCTATTAACATCAACCTATTTCTTTATTTTACATGTTTGTGAAGAAAGTATTAATGTAATTAATATCTCACTAAGAGAGGTTACTTTATCTCTATTTCATAAAAAATGTCATAAAAAACTCCTCTGTTTCATAAAAAATTTTTAGATACATAATAGAAGAAGATGGACAATTTTAAAGAAGAGGTAAGATACTTCATGAAAATTCTTTCTCCTTCAAAAAAACTCGTATAATGTGAAAGATATCATTTGACCCCACCCCCTAAACGTATCACTTATTTTGTGAATGACCCGATTGTGAATTAGGATTCTTATATTTTTCATTATTTATAGATATTTTATTGAACACTTGGTGCTCCGAATCAAATTCCTGTGGAAAATGCTGATGCTGCTATAGATTTTTTTCAGTCGCATGGATCTAATACAAATGTTTCTTTTGTAGAAAACACTCCAGAGGTAAGTTTGTAATCTATTATTAGCGATATTTTTTTTCAATTTTCTGTAAAAAAATAATATGGGTTTTAAGCTTAAAAAAAACAATTACATAACCTTAATCGAAAAAATTATTTACATAGAAGCAAGTAAGATACATTGAACTTAATTTTTGTTCTATTTTCCCTGCTTGTATAAATCGTTCTTTATTCTTTTTAATGGTTGGATTTTAAAACGTTTTAAACTTTTATTTTGAAAGGTTGAAGAAAGCATTAATGACACCAGAGACTTAACTTCGGAAGTTATCATCGCCGAAATTCCAGTAACAATAAACAAAGATTCACAAGGCTCACAGGCTTGGGCAGAAAGTTCTGCTTTGACTGTACGTATAGCAGATATTTTATAGTACCAATAGTACGAACATTTTCTTTTTATTTAAAAAAATTTTCAAGCAAAAATAAATGTAAAAATTTTAGAACATTCAATATTTAATATTTTCAAAAATATTATTTATATTAATTAAGGTGATATTCACAGTTTTCTAATATTTGTGTTCAATTTTATTTAACTGTTCTTCTTAGAGAATTTCAAAGTGTAGGTGAGTTATATTTTCATTTTCGTATTTAAGAATTCAATACTAGACTTCCCTAGCGGACCCGTGTGAGAGAACGGTCATAGAATACTCTGACCGTTCTCTGACTGTTCTATGACCGTTCTATGACCTCGCATTATTACGGCTAAGATCGGTAAAAAAGACATTAAAAGCTTTGCAATTATGATTCTGTGGCGAAATTTGGATTAGAAGGTGAAGCAATAAATACAATTATCTTATTTTTCAGCGATAAAAACTAGGAATACATCATGTACCTGTCATTGAAGGCAATACAGTGGTTCACCATTTGCGGAACGTCTCCACCAATAGTAAACCTTCACGGTGGAGAAGTTCCGCCAATTGTGAACCACTGCACTGCCTTCAATGACAGGTCTTATGTTTTTCTAGTTTTTATCGCTGAAATATAAGATAATTGTATTTATTGCTTCACCTTCTAATCCAAATTTCGCCACAAATTCATAATTGCAATGCTTTTAATGTCTTTTTTACCGATCTTAGCCGTAATAATGCGAGGTCATAGAACGGTCATAGAACAGTCAGAGAACGGTCAGAGTATTCTATGACCATTCTCTCACACGGGTCCGCTAGGGTTGAGGCAAAAATAATCTTTTAGTTTCAATAAATTGACAAAAAATATTTCAACAGGAGTATCTACTATTCAAAAAAATTTTTTATTTTCAATTAAAAATGTTCTTTTTTAAATTTATAATTATATTATTCGCGAATAATGAAAGAAGTCGGTCCTCTTCCAAACTGCATGCGTTACGAAAGCAAACATCGAGAGGGAAAAGTATCTTCCCACGTAGCAATTTGTCGAAAAAATGTTTGCCGAACTATTGCCATTAGACATCAACTGATGCTAAATAATCGTTTTTTAAATGAGGATACTTCCAATCCTCCGTTTATATCAGGATCTACAAAAAATATCCTCATTCACGAATTAGATGATGTTTAAAATTTCCTACACTTGATTCTACAATCTGTTACAAATAGTGTTGCTTCGACAAATTGGGTAGAGTACTTAGGCCACAAGATAAAACGTAATAGTATAATTACAATTATTTCAGAAAATGGACAACAATTCCATCTCGTCCACAAAATTCTAGTTAATGACAAAGAGCTTCAAGTAGTGTCTAAAAGGCTTCACGATTGCTTCTTTGACGAACATTTACAAGCTTATAAAGTTTTCGACGACGACTGCTTCATATATTGTCTGTTAAAATTTGAAGATATTGCGTCCAACGTAATTGTTACTACTATAAATAAGTTGGCTAACGGGTATAATTATATACCAAAGTACTGGATATAAAAAGGCATAATATAGGGTTAAGAGTTTTTGTAATTTATAAAAGTATATGTCTCCACTTATGACACTGCACTTGTCTATTGTATTGCTTATTTCATTATTGAATATAAAAATATATGTTCCTCATCTTTTTATAGTAAAAACATGTTTTCAATCTTTCCAACTACCCAAATTCACAATTTTTAATAAAAATAAAATGACTTGCAAATTATAAAACAAATTTAACTAAATTAAATTATTTATCTTGATTTAGTACGATTTTCCATGATTTAATTATATTTATTTTTAAGGATGATTCAAAGAAATTTTCTTTGAATCTAAGAAAACATTTTCATCGAAAAATCCTATAAAAAATTACTTACAATACAAGTCGATTAAATCCCGAAAACGTTTATCATTTCTTGAATTTTTAAAAGTAAAAAAAAAATAAAAATAAACGCAATATTTTTTTTCATAACTAACAAAATGGATTTTTTGGGCTTCAATTACAATTAATTTTCATATTTATATTTCAAGTGATTTTAGAGAAAAATATTTATCTTACTTATATTATTAATCTTTCAGCACTTATAAAACTCACGAAATCTTAAACATTAAAACATTAAAAGTAATCAAATAACAGAGTTATAATATAAAATTTAAGTAAAACATGTTAAAACATATTAAATATGACTTGGGTCACTATTCAATTTTGACCCGGCACTGGAAGTTTCTCACAAGCGTTGAGAATTTGACTAGCTACTATATAAGGACCATTTCGACCGATATACTCAGCGTGCGATATTCTGCGTGTTACCGTGTTGGTGAATTGCTTTGTATGTATTATGTATTAAGTTAGGTTATAGAATAAGATTTGTGTGTATTAGATAAGTGAAGAATACGTTTCTCGTGTATTAGTAGTGTGAACTTGTAAACAAAAGACTGCAAATCTGATGTCTGCTTCGCTTTTTTTATTTTGCTTTAGAACCCTTCATATTTTCCCATACTGTCTTAGAAATTGTACACGCTGCCTCTACACTTTTTCCCAGACTGTCTTAGACATTTTACAGACTCCAAATTGTTTTTGCTTTATCGAAATTTCCTAGATAGTCTAGGACTTTATGTAGTTCTTTCTTGCACTTAGTATTGAAATATCTTGTAAATATTCAAAGAAGGAGGTTTTCAATTTTTACAACATTTTGGTACCCGTCCAAGATCCCCAGACTAAGTTCTACACTTTTTACTGGACATATTTTTTCCGTGTAGTATGGCCTGCGTGAGAACTAGCCTCGAGTTCACGAGTTTATGCGACTGTCAGCAAGCATGGTCATCGACATTGCCGCCAGACGCGTGCCGATCAACAATTTATCACTGTACGTGCCGATCTACAAATTAGCAGGCACTCTCCCACTATAGAAATAATCAATAATATATAAACCCCAGATTTACCTCTGGAGGTTGTCTTTTCGCTGGTAGCTGTTCAGTCTTCAAGATCTTAACGTCTGTAATCACTCCGTCCGCAAGTCATACTGTCGGTGTCACGAATTGACCCTTCGATATTCGTAATTTGATCGGTATCTTATACAAGGATTACCTCGGTACTTGGTAAATATAATGCCTGGTCCTTAAGTGGTGCAAGTCCAGTGGTCGTGAATTAATAAGTGCCGTTAGATACGTGTATCGTCGTATTAAGTCGAGTTCTGAGAGTTAAATCTACGGGAAACGAACTTAACCAGTGTTCAGCAAGCAAGTTGGATTGTCTGATACGTTTCCTGTACTACTTGACTAGCACTACTTAACTCCAGCCAGGATTGTGCCGTTATCCAGCTATCAACATAGAGAACTTTACGACAATAGTATTTGGCACGTATTCTATTTTATGTGACTTTGGTGCGGATACGAGTTTTTATGCGTACACTCGAATCTAATCTAGTATTTTAGTTGTTTGCGGCGCTAGTCATTACACTTGATATGTCACGACTAGTCCCGGCCATTTTGACTTTATCGATCTTGTGTAGTAGTAATGGATTCTAATAGACGCATGCGTAGTTCAAATGTACAAGGCTTTGCCAGTAAGGTGCTAACGCTGTACGAAGAAGAAGTGAGAAGAAGAAGAATAAGAAAAAAATTGCGTTCCACTGCAAGACTATATGCGCATGCGCAGTTCAATTCCTACATTGTATTCCTCTGTAACGGAATATACAACATTCCTTTACTCTCAGCTGTAACGGAAAAACGAGTTTCCGCGGCTGAGGCACATAAAACTCTTTCTCTTGCCTTCTCAAGAAAGGAAAAAGGCGTAAGTTATATATATAAGCATCTCAAAACTTATTATATTAACTATAACGCCAATTGTAGTGCGTGAGTTGTATACCTAGGCATCTCAAAACCTAGTATATTAGCATAAAACGAACGCAATCAACCGCGGAAGTCACATATATAGGCATCTCAAAACCTGTATTACTAACTTATATAGACGCACACTTTTAATGCGTGAGATACATATATAGGCATCTAAAAACCTGTATTATTGACTCATAAACGCACAAAATTTTTAACATTGGCTTCTCATCTTCAGAAGTAGTATAAGTCATACACATAAGCATCTCAAAACTTATTGCATATCTATCTTTTAATTAATAAAGCTTGTACACCGCAATATAATCAAATTTGTTATTACTGTGAACAACTCGAGCCGCATAGGTTTGACTAGTGACCACGAGCCCACAAAAATATAAATAATTAGAATTTACCACTCTGATTTAATCAGCAAACTTTCCTCCCTTTTCCTAATTTTCCCAACCTACCCTCGCCTTAGCTCGGGACGTAACATTAATAAGTAATATTGATGTAAAACTTTAAAACCACGTAGATTGAACAAAATATCCAATGTCCAACGAGAATAATTTAGAAAATCAATTACAGAAAAATACATTAACCTTAAATAATATCGATTCTTATGGATTTTAAAGAATATGGTTAATTTAATATGATCTAACGATATTATAAATTACTTTCAGTTATAAATAAACTACATTGTAATATAGTTTCACTAATACGTAAATTTAAAGATATCTATAAGTTTAATTGTTTAAATAATTGGTTTTTAATGTTATTTCATTCTAAGATGTGGGGAGCTGGGGTGATCAATTCCCCCTTCGTGTGAAGTTTGTGAGACGGCACTGAGGCGCCATATTGTCGGCTTTTAGATATTGACGGACAGAGAGACTAAAAAGAGAAGCGTGCGACGTAAGAATCAGAACTCACTACCGCAACATACCGCGTACTTATCTTCGAAACTGGCTGTGTAAAACCAAGTTTAATACGTTTATATATTGAGAATAAACTTGTGTTTCAATTAATAGGTAGAATGTCATTCAATGATACCTATTAAGACTGTACGAGTTGGTCCATCTCTTGAGAAATCGATGAACCTGGAAAAGTTTGACAACTCCTACAAGGCCCAACCCAGTGGGTCAGCCTCTAAAATTTCCCTCTCATATGGGGAAGCGTAAGATCCTATCTTGAATATTTGACTAATCAGGAAACAGAACCAAAAACTTTAACTCCCCTGGGAAGATCTTGAAGTAGAAAGGGAAAAGAGGAAAATACATAAAAGCCTATGCACATTCATTTTTTATACACTCTTCAGTTACTTTTATTGTAATACACACTCAAGTCTTTTTACCAGCTGTCAAACATTCGAATCTCTAAAAAACTCATTACTTCAATAAAAGAATTTCCGAAGTTCGAGTTAGGAATACCCGTGAAGAAATTGCCCTATCTTTCCTTATTTCAAGTTGGGTTCTAGTGGGGCCCGGACTAGAATTTCCTCTTCTAGAAAAAACTGGTAGGGGCTCTGTTAGCACCCGATTAGTATTTCTAGTCCAGAAAAAACTGATAGGGGCCCTTTCAGGTTCCAGTGAGGAATTCCTTGTTTCGCTTAAGTATGGAAAATCTATTTGTATCTAGCGGGGCCCCGACTAGAGAATCCCTACTTGTAATATTTGTGGTTAAGGTTAGGTCCATTAGATACAACATAACCTTTATTCTTTATTCCCATTAAAATTTGATTTCATCTGATAAAAATGGAGATTTTCTAAACACGGTCTTGAATATGATCAATACTTAAGAGGAATCAAGAACATCTAAGAAAACTTTTTGATAATTTTGACTCGAATTCGCATGTAATTATAATAATCATATGCGAGCACGTATGTGTATGTGTGTGTATCTTATTGTGTCGAGGTAATAACGATAATTTAAGTTTCTTGATTCAAAACTTTCATCATATTTTTTGAATTGAAAAAACTTAAATTTTTTAGATTCTGAACATACGTTGATTTTACTCTTGAAAACAAAAATTAAAGGAATCATAACCTGTATAAAGTATCACTAATATACTCTAATAAAAGTTAATAATTCTAAAATGTATATACATCTTTTTATTATGCAATGTTCTTTAATTCAAAAATTTGATCGCTTTCTTTCAAAAATATTTTATTTTATAGAAAATCGATTTAATAATTAAAAGTCTTAAAAATTTTAATCAGAATCATAAATTGGGCTAAAATCTAAAAATTCGCGATTACACGGGGCCTATACACTTCTTACATGGCCCTGCAGTAGTTGAAGGTTATAAGCGCTATTTTCTTTCTCGTGTTCCAAGCGTGCGCAGCCGAGAGGCTTAGTCGTTAGGTTAGTAATGCGTTAATTATAAGTAGAGAGGGTTCGAACCCGCAGCGTTATGAATAATTTTTAATACCACCTAAACGAGCGTTTGTCTAGCGTAGAGAGGGGGGTGTGTGTTTGTAGGTGTGTATATAAAAATAGTAAGTTAGAGTCTACTTGAAAGCATATACAGTTTTGAAATGTACTAAGAATATTCATCGATTCAACTACTGCTCCTTATTTGATTTACCTATGTTCCTGCAGTTCACTTAACTTCAAAAATGACACTTGGGGCCTTTACAAACTACGGAAAGTAAGTTAAAAAGTAGTCAAACCTACTGCGATTTTTTTTCGGTGTACATTTAACGAAAAAATACTGTCAATTTACTCAGAAAAAATTTCCTATCTTGAAAACAGATTTTTTACTGTGAAAACAGTAAACTTAACCTTCCAAGCGAATATCCCTCCGTTGCCGTTAAATACGGTAAATATTAGAGTCGTAACTCGCATTTCCCCTGTACTTTTTCTATCAGTTCTGGAAAATCCTTTTTATTTATTACTTTCTCAGTGAGATACCTGAACAAAATTGGTCACGTGACTCTGCTGATTTTGAGCCCATAAATTCAATGCGGAGGTCCAATAGGGCCCTAATTGTGTCCTTTCTTGTAGGTGGGGTAGTGTAAGAGCTGACCTCACCAAACCCCTACTAGAAAGTCTAGTAGGGCCCACGTCGACAAAAGCGTTACGTTACGTGTGTACAAGTCCTTGAAATTCAAATTCGAACGATTTTTATAATTAATTATCCTGTACATTTAAAGATACAATTTTTGTATTTGGAATAAGTTTTCCGCAATTACGAAAAAATTTATTTAGAGTACATAAAATTTATTGAACTATTACTAGTAAACTCTACCTCCGTGGTGGTGTGGAAAGGAGTTTTATTTCAGAATATTTGGGATTCTCTAAGAATGAACCAGCTTTTTTATTTTAATATTTCAAATGTGTTTTCTTTCTTTTATGTTTAAGGCAAAAACTAGATCTAAAAAAAGCAAAAAAACCTATTTCTCTAATTGCGTCCAAGATTAGAGCAGAATCTATGCAACCGATTGTTAAAGGTTTTAAAAGTTTTCGCTTAATTTAAAAAGCAAGTCTTCATAGTATTTTACTAAGTAATGAAAGTATGTCTACAATTGTTTTCTTGAATCCTACCCAAAGGTCAAACATGGTGCAAAAATGTCGTAAAATAAGAAAAATGTCTGAGTACTTTGAAGAAGTTTTTCTAAATCGATATGTATCATATTCCAATAATATTTAGGAATATTTATTAAAATATTCATCTTTTAAATTTGTTTGATTAATGTACAGAGTACACTTTATATTTGAAATTTGTATACACTCTAAATCTGAATCAGTCAAATTTTCACTGATTGAATCAGTGATTTGCCTTTTCACTGAATCAGCAGTGGAAACAATATTTTTCACTGTTAAATCAGTTACTTTTCACTGAAGTAATCAGTGAAATTTGACTGATTCACAGTAACCTGTTTTTAGTTATTTAAATCAGTCAAATTTCACTGATAATCAGTAGATTTTGACTGATTCATATTTGAAATTTGTACAGTCTTTTAAAAAATCCGAAACTTTTTGAATTTAGTAGTTTATTTATAAAATTTGAGAATGTTGTAGTTGATATTTCTATATAGAACTTTAAGCATTTATGGACATAAAATTTCATTTAAAGTTTCTTCTATCGGTATTCAAAACTTTCAACAATTTTGCAAGATCAGATAAATGCAAAATTTGACAGAGTATTTAATCAAAATATTTACATTTATTTTTTAAATATTTTGAAAATAATTCGACTAAAGTAATGATTAATAAGATTTTGTAACATTGTGGGAATATTGGAACGCTGCAAGATTAAATTTTGAGTACAATTTTCAATTAATGAATGTTTAAAGAATTGAGTGAAAGCATCAATTAAAAAATATTTTTACTTTATAAATTTGATTAAGTGCAGTAATAAGAAAATTTTGACTTTCTATAAAGCATTTCATTTATCTGATTAAAAGTCTGTGCATACGTCACTAAAACGTAAGATTAAAAAACTTTAAACTGCTTTTACCATCAATCTATGAATGTGGATTTTAAACCGTAATTTAATGTGTCTTATTTTTTTTTGATAAAATATTTTTAACATAAGTTTTTGCTTAAAGTAGCCGATTTACTCGATTAAAAACTGGTCAACTTGTATATTTCAAAATTCTGTAATAAAAGTATTTTCATATTATGTTTTTGTATCCTATGCGTAGAATTTTAATTTTAAAATTGAGATTTCTCACAAAGAAGAAAGATTGTCTTATTAAAGCAGTTTATTCCCAGAAATTAAAAATCATTTACTTAATATTTCGATTCCAAACATTGAATATTTATTGACTTTGAATAAAACAGAAAAAAAATTTTTGAACACACATTTTGAATTCGAAATACAAAAATGCTCTACAGAGTTGAAGTATTTCCTGAATCAATTATTATTGATCCTGAATTCTATTGGAAAATTTGTTGTTTACTGTTCAAATCTTACTACGATTTCAGACGGACAGACAAATTAAGAACTACAAAATATTTCATCCAAAAGATTGCACTCCTCCATAAAATCTTGTCAAATTGTAACAAGATTTGAACACTTCGAACGAACATTTTTATGTAAAATTTAAAGTTGATTGATATTTATATGTTAATATGGAAATACCAATAAACACATATTTTAGCTTTTTAGTTTATCTACTGCTATTAGGCAATTTTCCATTTCCGTAGAGATTTTAAGTTTTGGAATGAAAAGTTTGTGCTTAGGCTACAAAAATGTGAGATGAAAATATTTCTAACATATAACTGAAAATATAAATTATGAACTTGAATTTTATGTTCATTTTATCTTGATAAAAAATATTGCTCTAATTGAAAAATTGTTAAATGTACAAAATTAGTAAGAAGTATATAAAGTTGAATGGAAAATTATATATTGATTCAAATTTTATACATTTATTGTCACTAAATTTCACTGAAAGTTTATTTTTGAAGTGTTGAAATCCTCATGAAATTTTCCAAGATCATACTGATGTTTATTTCATGCAGACTTTTTTCAAGAAATTGAAGAAAAGTTTTATTTCTTGAACTATATACTTCGTAAATTCAAATTCGTCGTCTGCTTCGCGCCTCTTTTGCACGTACTCGAGAAAAATACAATTCTTAATTTCGACTCGATAAACGAAAGCGTGAAATCTAAAAACAACTTGAAAACTCAAGCATTGTAACCAAGTCCGTCTTCGAGCACCTTCGGCTTTACACGAAGCTGGTGACCGCAGCGTGTAGCAGAGCCGACACACTGACACGCCACGTTTGCATGTGTTTCTCCCAGATGGGAACGTGGTGGGGGCCGAAAAATCCCACGTTCTGGAGACACTGAGTCTTCACCGCATTTGTATGCAAGGTGAAGAAACCATTCCATAAACATCGCATAGAGGACTCTGTATGAGTTATAGCATTTTTAACTTTCCCATCAATCATATTGAAAACCAGTTCGTATTTGATTTCTATGTTTTTTGAATCTATAACACTATTGAATGTGATGAGAGAATTAATTTGTTTTTCCATGTACTCCAGCTCTTTACGAGTGCTATCAGCTGATTCTTTAAGGAATTGTAACCTAATGGGTCTACAAAATCGCGATGTCTCTGCTGTTTTTCAGCTTTAAGAGAAATCTACAAGATAGTAAAATAGCATAAAATATGTATATTCCAATTACTATAGATAAAATCATTTTTATGTTAACAGTAGCATTTATCCAGCTCTTGATCGCTTTCAAGAATTTTTCAGTCAACCTTGGTGACCCACGCCATTCTGTTCTAAATTTTGCTATAAACCCTTTCAGAATTTTCATTTCATCTGGATGTATTTCTAAAGAAGCCTGTTTGGTTTCGGAAAATTTTTTCTCCAACAATGCGATCAAATCGTTTACATCAGAATTGATCTTTTCTTTTATAAAAAAAAATATTTCCTTCCGAGTGTACGTCACCTCGGAAGATTTAGAACCTACAAAAAAATTACGATTTGGTGTAAAATTAAATGAAAATCTAGTAAGTAAAAAAAAAAACATTTTTCGACTTTATAATTGATGAATTTAACATTAAGAACATTCACGAACATATGCAAGACCAAAAGACAGATATATTTAATAGCTCACCCGTTATATAGTTTTAAATAAGGATGATATTAACACCAAGTACAATATGCGACACAAAGATTTGGACCTGACTACAAAAGATTCGAAGCTAAGACGGGGCCCGGGACACCCACGCACGGAGCATGCCTGCTTATCTTATGAGAGCGGCCATGCTAATATGTATAGTAATAAGAGAGGCGCAGATGGGGGCAACTTTGGTCAGCATTTTTCAAAACAATACATCTTGATGTACATTATACAAATGTAAACATCGCGGCACTAGGCGGAACTCGTAACTTTAGAAATGCTTTTCGATTAAGGTTTTCCTTTAGTAAGAATTTTCAACAAGAGAACTTTGAGGTAAAATGACATAACACGTGGATCAATAAGTCCCGGGACTGACTAGGAAAAACACATTTTTTTGGCAAAACTCGACTTTATTCATCAACATAGTCTCCTTCAAAAGCAACACAATCAGTCCAGCGCTTCTCTAACATTTCAATACCTTTCTTGTAGAACGATTTATCTTTGGCCTTGAAATAAGCGTTCGTTTTGGTGATGACTTCCTCGTTGGAGTAGAATCTCTTTCCTTGGAGCATTTTTTTGAGGTCTGCAAACAGGTAGTAGTCGCTGGGGTCCAGATCCGGTGAATATGGTGGGTGCGGAAGCAATTCGAAGCTCAATTCATTCAATTTCGCCATGGTGGCGAGCGACTTGTGACACGGTGCATTGTCTTGGTGAAAGAGTACTTTTTTCTTCTTCATTTGGAGCCATTTTTCACCGATTTCGTTCTTCAAACGCATCAATTGGCCAATGTAACGTGCGCTATTGATCGTCATACCTTTTTCAGGGTAGTCGATGAACAAAACTTCATGAGCATCTCAAAATACTGAGGCCATAACCTTATCGGCCCACATTTGCATTTTTGGCTGCTTTGGTTGCTTCTCACCGACTACAGTCCACACGGCTGACGACCGCTTTGACTCCGGAGTGTAGTGATGGATCCAAGTTTCGTCCATTGTCACATACCGACGCAAAAAATTCGGTTTATTTCGGCGAAACAACTCCAAACAGCGCTCGGAATCAACGGCACGTTGTCATTTTTGATCCACCGTGAGCAAACGCGGCACCCACTTTGACAACAGCTTCCTCATAGAAAAATGTTCATGCCACGTTTAAACTCAGCATACCACCGACAAATGGTTATTTTTGATGGAGCAGAGTCCCCGTAGCACTTTTGAAGCCATTGCTGAGCTTGCACTGTGTTTTGTTTCATCAAAAAGCAATGGTAAATCAAGACACGAAATTGTTTCGGATCCATTGTTTTGAGAATATCAAGACTAGCGTCACTTAAATCACTGTAAATCGTGGACCAAACATCAGAATGTCATGAAATTTTGACAGGTATCTTTTGAAGGTTAGTACTCATGAAAAGTCATACAAAATTTTTTTGTTGGCAACGCCATCTATGTGTCAGTCCCGGGACTTATTGATCCACGTGTTATTTATCACAATAAAATGAAACAACTTTTATTACAAAATTATCTAACATACCTTCAGCAACACTCTCTATATCACAAACACGGGATTTGATCACTAGAATAGAGAAATAAAACACTTTCAACTGAGCGTAAAATACACGTTGTAATGCATCTTACACAGGAATCTCAAAAGAGCGAATTTGACGTTTCTTCTAGAATCGTGTAGGCAATACAGAATTCTAACCTTTAGGCATTTGGTGTAGAAATACCTTCTTTATCGAGAAACATCTTTGATAAACCGATAAAATAAAGTTCATTTTTTGAATTCTGGCCAGCTTTTTCGGCTTTTGAACCACTGTGCGACGCATAAGGTTATGCAATCGGAGGAATACTTTCCCAGGGAGTAATAGGAAAAAATCTTCCTATATCCTATTATTCACGAATTTTAAAAGACCCAGAATGGGCATATGAAGTTTATCAAAAAGAAACATTAACAATGATACATGAAGTGAAAACTTTTAGATCTTACATTTATGGTAAGAAGGTAAATTTAATAACGGGCCATCAACTCTTAGTATGGTTTAAACAGCAGAACTAAATACAAGAGTTCAAAAATTACGATTGAAATTATCCGAGTTTGATTATGAGGTAATTTATAAACCAGAGAAATTGAACGCAAATGCAGATGCACTTTCAAGGAACTCTGTTGAACCAAATCTGGAAAAAGCTGTCAATATCGTCACTAGGCATCAGAAACACTTGAAGAAAAGAATAAGCAAAACCCAGAAAAGGACTTTTTAGAAATTAAGGAAAGTATAAAAAAATAAAAATCTAAAGAAGAACTTCACAAGGATAAAAGCGCAACTGAAAGCAGATTTAGAAATACGTCCACTGTAAATAAACCCAATTATATAGAAAGCGAATTTAGCAACTTTATTAATCCTAAGGCTAAAACGAAAATGCCCCTTGACAAAGACTTATCTGAAATACCACAATCAAGCATTTATTCAGGCAACAAAGATACAGCTTTAATGGATAAATCAAATTCTGAATATGTAGAGAATAAGAGAAAAGAATCAATTTCTGGTACTGCAAGCACATCATATTCCAATAGTGATTCATCGTACCAAGAAACAAGAAACTTCAACTCTAACCTACCTTGTCCAGTAGTCGAATCTAAAGAAATTATCCAGTTTCGACATGATAACTTAATATACTTTGTCTCAAGCACAGGAAAATCTTGTGATGAAGGAGCAAAGAAACTAATTGAATTTAACAAAATCGAATTATCACAAAAGTTTAAACTATTAACTGTGGACTATACAAATAAAAGAAGTAAATTGAATCATTTTACTATTTGTATAAGGGGAATCGAACCGGAATCCATCTCAACTATTAAAGAAATTGTATGTATGTTGAAATTGATACATAAAAATAGGATATATATTATTGTATACTTCACGCATTTAATTTTTCCCGCGTATGTGTGTTGGATCACGTGTGCGTTTACCGAAGCCGAAGAGACGTGACCGTGGCACGAGGCGAGGCTCGGTCCGCGTCGGTTCGCCGCTGACCAAAACTTTCTTTACTCTCATTCAGCGCACACCCGTTATTACGTTTTGGAATAAACTTTTCTTTCTTCAACCATCGTGTCTTTCTAAATCTTCTAACAGGTTATGGGCCCAGGCCACCTGTTTTCTGTTTGTTTTTAAGTTACTGTTTAACAACTCTCGTGAAAATGTTTGAGTTTTTGTGCGCTTGCTTTCGAGAAGTTTCCTCCGACTGTCGAACTGATAAAATGGCGGACACGTCCGATTTCAGAAACATTTCGAAATTCAATGGATTGAACTATCAGCTCTGGAAGTTCCAGATGCGAACCGGTTTCGTCGCCCATGATCTTTTGGATATTGTAGAAGGAAGAGAAATAAAGCCTGATCCCGTTGCAGAACAAAATGCGGAGAAGAGCAGTAAGTGGATTAGGAATGACGCAAAAGCTATGTTCTTTTTATCGGCGTCCATGGAGTATAACCAGCTTGAGTGTCTTGTGACGTGTTCAAGTGCACACGAAATGTGGAATAAGCTTTCCAGTATTCACGAACAAATGAGTGCCACGAACAAGCTGGCGCTCACAACGAAATTTCACAAATACCGCATGGCAGCTGGAGATGCGATACCGCAACATGTGGCTAAGGTGGAAAATCTTGCCTCATCAACTCCAGGACATCGACGAGTCAGTCTCAAACACGATGGTTATGGCGAAGATATTGAACACCTTGCCGGCCAAGTACAACGCCTTTGTTTCAGCATGGACAAGCGTCGCCACAGACGAACAGACGTTGGACAATCTGAGAGAAAGGTTTATGCGAGAAAAACACCAAATGACCATCATGGACAGTGTGGATAGCGCCCTCACCGCTGTCACCATCTCTAAGCAGCAGAATAACGATCATCGATCTAAAGGTAACAATGCGGAGCAGCGTAAGAAAACCATTACGTGTAACTTTTGTAAAAAATCGGGCCACATTGCACGTTTTTGTTTTTCCAAAAAGCGTTCGAAAAACGCGAATAAAAATTTAAATAACAACGGTAACTATCAGTTAAGCCATGAAAATTCCGCAAATTTAAGCGCGTTTATAGTTTCTGGAAATTTTAAAGATAATGTCGGTGTTTTAGAAGCTAGTAACAAAGAGAATTGTTTACCCGTAGCGGACGAGGACGATACGAAAGTAAAGGTCGAAGGCTGCGGGAAAATTCTTATAAAAAGATAAGTTAAAAGCGAATGGCTTGACGGCGTTATTAACGATGTTTTATATGTTTCTTCGCTTAAGCAAAATTTCCTTTCTGCAGGTGTATGTACGTCAAACGGACTTTTACTTGTTGTAAATCAAAATTGCGCAAATATTCTTTCAAAGGATAAAGTTCTGTTGGCGCAAGGAATTAAACAGCAAAACAATTTGTATAAAATGTTAATAATACCTATTGTGAAACGCGAAGTGAATTTTTTATCTGCCACTCCGTTAAAATGATGGCATGAACGTATGGGCCATATTAATTGCAATCGAATCAATGACATGTTGAAAAACCAAGTTGTTACGGGCGTATCCGTAGTTGATAAATAAGGGTTCTTTTGTGAAAATTCTCCACTTGGAAAACAATTCAAATTTCCCTTCAAAAAGATCGAGAAAAAGCTCAGTCTCATACCTGGCGAAGTCATACACTCTAACCTTTGTGGCCCGATGCAAAACGAGTCCGTTGGTGGCGCGAAATTTTTCTTGCTTCTAAAGGACGAAGCATCCGCATTTCGCACCATGTACTTTCTTAAATATAAAAATGATACTTTCGAAGCGTTGAAAAGATACATAAATATGGTCAAAAATCACTTCGCCAGAGAAATAAAGATTTTACGATCAGACAACGGTCTAGAATATAAAAATAAAGACGTTATAAATTTTTTGTAAGCCGGGGGCGTTAAGATGTTGACATCAGCACCGTATACGTCCGACTAAAATGGTCGCGCGGAGCGCGAAAGGCGAACTGTCGTGGAAACCGCGCGCAGGATGCTGCTGTCATGTAATTTGCCAATGCGTTTGTGGGCCGAAGCCGTGAACACAGCCGTCTACACCTTGAAAAGAGTGTTGGGCTCAAGTTCGAGTGTGGCCACGCCGTTCGAACTGTGGATTGAGAAAAAGACTAATTTATCACATCTATGTACATTCGGAAGTTATGTATTCACACTTATCCCCGGTATCTTTCGTAAAAAATGGGATGCTAAATCGCGAAAGTTAATTTTCGTAGATCACGAGATCGAGTCTGGAAATGATAGATTATTCGATCCACAAACTGGACGAATAACTGTACCGAGAAATGTGATTTTAAATGAAAGCCTGTCGAATACCGTGGACGAAAAATTATACGTGAATTTCTTTTGATCCCAACGAGAATAGAGACGACGCACCGATAAACGAGGCACAGGCACAGAGGTTAGAAGCTCACAGGAAAAATAAAACTCGGTATGTCGTCGAACTGCCAGATGGGAGAAAACCAATTGGCTCCAAGTGGGTTTTCAAGGTGAAAGATCTAGACGACAGAAATAAGCATCGCTATAAGGCACGTCTGTGCGCACAAGGTTTTTCGCAAGAAGCAGGAGTAGACTACAACGAGATTTTCTCGCCCGTGTTGCGTTTTGAATCGGTACGCCTTTTTCTTTCGCTAGCAGTTAGAGATAATCTAAATTCGTTGCAATTTGATGTTAGTATTGCCTATTTGAATAGCGATCTTAAAGAGACTACTTACATGCGCATCCCCGATGGTTCAAATGTTAGCGACGAGAATCTCGTTTTGAAGTTAAATAAAGCTACTTACGGCTTGAAACAATCTGGGCGTTGCTGGAACGATAAGTTTGATTTCTCTATAAAGAGTATTGGCTTTACACAAAGCAGCGCTGATAGATGCGTATATGTAGGTTACCACGAATGTGACAAGGTTCACTTAGCATTGCATGTCGATGACGGATTATTATTAGCCCAAAAGCGTGAAACTTCACAAAGTTTGTTTAACAGTTTAATATTGCTACGACCGATTTTAAGTTTTTTGTCAGAATGGATATTTTACACGGAAAGGATAGTATTTTTATGAGTCAACCCAATTATATTCGAAGAATCTTACGAAATTTTAATATGGAAGTGGCAAATTTTGCGCTATTTGAAAGAAACGCAAAATTTTGGACTGTTGTTCCACTGCGAACACGGATCAAATGCGCTTGTCAGATATTCCAACGCAGACTACACTACGGATATCGACACTGGAGAATCTACCACCACGTACGTTTTTATGATGAACGGGGGATGCATAGCATGGTCTTCGAGACGACAAGCGACGGTCAGTCTAAGTACGACCGAGGCCAAATTCATAGCAGCGAGTGAAGCAACTAAAGAGGCGATTGTGCTACGAAAATTATTGTTAGATATCGAACATGGATGTTCTGGGCCTACAATTTTAAATGTAGATAATCAAAGTGCAATCAAGTTAACTCGAAATCCATAATTCAACCGTAGATCCAAACACATCGATGTTCGTTTTTACTTCATATGTGAAAAACTTCGAAACAACGAGATTGATACAGAATATGTAAGCACTCATGATCAATGTGCAGATACCCTGACAAAACCTTTAAGCTATGATAAATTTAGTGTATTGCGCACAAAACTGAATGTTATAGAACACGTACGCCAAACGCTCAAGTAGTGGGGGTGTTGAAATTGATATATAAACATAGGATATATATAATTGTATACTTCACGCATTTAATTTTCTCCGCATGTATGTGTTTGTTCACGTGTGCGTTTACCGGAGTCGGAAAACTCGACCGTGGCACGAGGCGAGGCTCGGCCCGCG
This sequence comes from Diplolepis rosae, assembly GCA_030998225.1. Classification (NCBI taxonomy): domain Eukaryota; kingdom Metazoa; phylum Arthropoda; class Insecta; order Hymenoptera; family Diplolepididae; genus Diplolepis; species Diplolepis rosae. The sequence goes on from JAPYXD010000072.1 coordinate 71,481, forward strand.
TCGGTTCACCGCTGACCAGAACTTTTTTCACTCTCGTTCAATGCACACCCGTTATTAGGTTTTAGAATAAACTTTTCTTTCTTCAACCATCGTGTCTTTCTAACCCTTCTCCCAACAGCCTGAATTGTCAATTAAAAAAATTAGTCAGATTAAAAACCAAACCGCCAATGGTAATTACTGACACGCCTGGAGCGGTATTCGATAAAATAGCACTTGACATCCATAGCACCTTTATCCAAAAATAAGAATGGGTATGATTACATTCTCACTATGCACGACCAACTCTCTAAATTTTGCCTAACTGTCCCTTTAAAAGATACCTTAGCCACTACAATAGCGGATGCTTTTGTAAAGAAATCTATTTGTATATTCGGAGCTCCTAAAGTAAAACTCACAAATCAGGGCCAAAACTTCCTAAGTAAACTCATGACGCGAGTTGCAAAATGGTTGAAAATTAAAAAGGTGCGAACAACAGCGTTCCACGGATCTAACGATTTAACGAGATCTAACAGATCTCTAGATAGGTCACATCATGCCCCAGGTGAATTTCTCAAGCAGTATACAACTGTAGACCAAGAATGGGATGAATGGTAGGAGATCGCGATCTTAAACTACAATACATGTGTTCCGAAAAGCACTGAACTTACGCCTTACGAGGTAGTATTCGCAAGATTAGCAAGACTACCCTCAAGTGATCCTTTAAGGGAAGTATATGTTTTGCCCACTTATAAGGGATATATTATTAATCTAGTAACAAGGTTGAATGGAATTAGAACATTAGATTATGATAAATTAGTTGAATCAAAAGAAAAATAAAAAAAATATCACGATAGAGCTATTGGTCCTCGTAATTTCCATATAGTAGATTACGTTTTTCTTTTAAAAGGTCCCGATCCAAAAAAATTCGGGGATCATTACTCAGGGCCTCATAGAATCTTATAAATAATAAATAAAAATAATGTTAAGATCCAATACAAAAACGAATCAAAAATAATTCATGCAAGTAGACTAAGAATTTCACACATAAATCAAATAATCAAACCTATGACAAAGAAACACAAAGATTCTGATAGCGAATAGAAATATCATTTTTGTCTCTTTTTCTCAACCAAATGTATATAATTCGGTCCAACAAAACTCGTATAACCGAAACTAATACCTCTTTTTGACTGCACATGATTTGGACATGACTGTTTGCTTTTATAGGAAGAGATTATGCGTTTATTGGATACGATTGTGGGCCGCGTCATTTAAATGTAACTACCCTATCATTATTAGAAGTAGGTAATTGTAATTTACCTGAATCTAAAATAAATTTAACTACAAGATATCTACAGCTACTCCAGATAAATCAATATATAGAAACAAGAATTATACAATGTAAAATGGAAATAGATCGAACGATTTACTATTGCGGAATGAATTCTCACATTTCTATTGTGTTAAATGGCGAAAACGAATATATCAATGATGTAAGTAGAAGCGCATGTCAGGATGTACACAAAACCGGTATTTTAAAAATAAGTGAGGCACATATTGTCCAGGGAATAAAAGTAAACCAAACGCTTACGTATAGCATAATTTTAGCAGAATTCCTTAAGGGAGAAGGAAAATGCGACGGAGCAGGATATTTAGATCCCTTCAGAACATGGGAAAATGTAGTAGTTCAAGGTACCATTAAAAATACTCTAACCGAACAAGAAGCTAAAATCAATTTAAACACAAATACAATTCATTTACGCTCTGGAACCGTATGTTCTCTCTCCGAAGATAGCTGTATAGACCAAGAGGGAGGTTATACCTTTTGGAACGTAATGCCGACGACAATTGTAAATTCAATCAATATAGTATTTTATTCCAAGGTCTAGCCAATAAAATGGTGGACTTTGGCTTACATAATGATAAGATTATATATTCTCCCTATGTTTGCACGGTAAATATGCTGATATTAAAGTTCAAGTTTGTTTACAATTTTCTTTATTTCACTTCACTTACATGCTAAAATACAAATTTGTGATTAAAGAAGAGTCAGTGTAAGAGCACGAACCGAAGTATTAGCACAGATCTAGTCGTGCTCTGCTTAAAGGTGGTGGTTGACTGGTTCGATTTTGGTCTTTCTCAAGTACGTTGATTTTCAAGATCAAATTTCGGCGTTGCCAGACAACTAGACGCTATAGAGTACATTCAAATTATAGTGGTTCAAATACTGGCAACCCTGGACAATATCTACAATTGTTAAAATGTAAAAATACGAGGGTTTGTAACAGGCTGACCGTAAGAGCAGTTTATTGCGGTAGGATTAACGAATCCGGTGAATGTGCTAATAATTAGTGTGCGAAGATTAGGGCGGTACCCTGAGACGGACTAGACGCTGGAAAGTTGTAGTTCGTATTATAAATGTGAAATCATCGACAATCCGACCAGATGTACAATGTAAACAAAAATATATTTGAAGTACTAAAGTTGACTCAACATCTCGCCCACCTTGAAAGGTTCCCTTTCAACCTGATAGCATGCAATTACAATTAATCTTCCGTTCCTTTTACATTCGTACGTCAGTCACATAGATTGAATATAAAATAATTGAAAGTTCTACTGAGGGTTCTCAATGAGTTCCTCGTCGATTGGCAGTGGACAGATTTTTGCCACCGAGCGTGTAATCGTAGCGTCTGAAACCTTGATTGAGACTACTCGATTCACGTTGTCCTTTCCTGGATGGATTTTTTCGATCCGTCCCAAACGCCATTTAAGAGGCGGTAGGTTGTCGTCACGAACAATGACCATGGCTCCAGGTACAAGTTGAAGTCCTGTTGATTGAGCCCATTTGTTTCGTTTCTGGAGTTGTCCGAGATATTCCTTCTGCCAACGCTGCCAAAAATGCTGCAACATAAACTGAAGATGGCCGTAGCGAGTGAGTCGGTTTTGAGGGGTGTCTCGCAAATCATGTTGTGGAACAGCCATTAATGAGTCTCCAATAAGGAAGTGACCAGGAGTTAGGGGAGTTAAATCATTAGGATCGTTTGAGATGGGAGACAAGGGACGGGAGTTTAAACATGCTTCGACTTGGGTTAAAATTGTATACAATTCCTCATACGTAAGGCGCATTTCTCCTATCACCCTTCTCAGATGGTTTTTCGTGGATTTGACGGCTGCTTCCCATAGCCCTCCGAAGTGAGGAGAATTGGCTGGAATCATATGCCAGGCAATTTTTTCGTTCGCTAAGAATTCAGTTACAGTCGCTTGGAAGTCGCGTTGAGTTAAGAGTTGCCCCAATGCGCGCAATTCGTTGCGAGCTCCCACGAAATTCGTGCCGTTATCAGAGTAAATATTTGACATTTTCCTCGGCGCGAGACAAATCTGTACAAACAGTTAAAAAATGCATTAGTGCTTAAATCGCGCGCTAATTCAATGTGGACAGCCTTCGTGACAAAGCACACAAAAATACAAATGTACGCCTTGGTTACAGTTCGACCACGAAGCTTATCGATAAGGTAGTACGGCCCAGCGTAGTCATCTCCGCATGTTGAGAACGGACGTTGGGGTGTAACACGTGCACCAGGTAAATTTCCCATAATATACTCGGGAGTTATCGGTTGAGTCCTGAAACACCTTATACATTTTCTGATAATATTCCTGACAGCGGTTTTACACGATAAAATCCAAAATTGAGTTCTTAGAGTTGCTACTACTGCTAGACATCCTGCATGCATTAACTTAATATGTTCGTGTACAATTATAAGTTTCGATAAAGGATTCTTCGGTGCAAGACTTACAGGGTGCCTTTAAATTTAAATTTAGATTTAAAGGGACTAATTTGCTTTTGCCGAACACTTGTTTTGAAGTTCTTAGATCCTTAAGTTCGCCTGGAAATTCTTGAGTCTGAGCGAGCTTTAGAAGGCAGGTCAATGACCTGTCTTTTTCAACAACAGTGAGATAACCCAAACATCGAAGTTCTCGAGCTGCCTTGATATTACAAATAAAACGCAGACAATACGCTGTGACATTTATAAGTTTAGACAACGAAGAATACCTTTCGAGTAATTTAAAGTCTTCATTCATAGTTAAAATAAGAGAATGCTCACATTTTCTTTTCTCGGAAAGGTAAATGTTTTGTGGCCAAGCTTGTATAGGCTTTGCTAACCACGAAGGCCCCTCCCACCACAGGTTCTTGCTAGCGAGATCTTCAGGGTTGATTCCTCGAGAAATGAGATCGGCTGGGTTATCCTCTGACCGAACGTGGTTCCAATTGTCATTTGTGAGTGTTTGAATCTCACTCGTCCGGTTGGCGACAAATGTTGGCCATCGATTGGGAGATGATTTGATCCAGTCTAACGTGATTGTCGAGTCAGACCAGAAATATCGTTCTTCGATATTCAGTTCCAGGGAGGAATTTACGGTCTCAGTCAATTGTGCAAGAAGTAGTGCAGCCTGAAGTTCGAGTCGTGGCAACGAGATTTTCTTTAATGGAGCCACCCTTGATTTGGCGCAGAGTAGTTTGATGGTAGAATTATCAGATTTGTTAGTCGACCTGATGTATACACAAGCTCCATATGCAGCCTCTGAAGCATCACAGAAGCCATGAAGTTGTACCTGAATCTGATTCTGACAGATAACGAATCGAGGTACTGAGATTTCATTTAATGTTTTGAGTTGGTCTCTGAAGTCTACCCAGAGGGTGTGAAAGTCCTGAGGGAGAGCTTCGTCCCACTCGAGTCGTAGTTCCCATAATCGTTGTAAGATTATTTTCGCGCGGATGATGACTGGACCCACAAGACCTAAGGGATCAAAAATCTTTGCAATTGTGGATAAAATAGTCCTCTTCGTAACCCTTTGTTGGGAAGTCTCCGTGACTGAATATTTCAACTCGTCCTTGGCGGGATTCCAAATCAAACCTAATGTTTTTGGATCCTTGTCAGCTTGGATTACTCGCTCTGTCCTTGAGTGCGTTGATTCGTTGAAAACATTTGGTTCATTGGAGGCCCACTTTCGAAGTTCAAATCCTGCATGCGAGAGCAGATTTATGATGTTCTCTTTTAGGCGCCGTGCCTCCTCGATTGAGGTTGATCCAGTGAGCAGATCGTCAACATAAAAATCCCGCATGATGATTTCACTGGCAAGTGGATGTTCCTTCTTGTTATCCTCTCCGACTTGACGTAGGACACGTGTGGCTAGATATGGAGCCGAGGCGGTCCCACATGTAATTGTTTTGAGCCGATAGTGACGAATTGGAAGAGACGGATCCTTTCTCCATAAAATTCTTTGAAGGTCGTGTTGCCCTTTCTCAATCCTTATCTGACGATACATCTGTGCAATATCGCCAGACAAAACGATAGGGTGCTGACGAAAGCGCAGTACGATCGAAAACAGATCATTTTGCACTACAGGACCCACCCTTTGTGCCTCGTTGAGAGATATACCTGTGGAAGTTTTCGCAGACCCGTCGAAGACAACTCGTACCTTTGTCGTGGTACTGCCGTCCTTCATCACCGCGTGATGGGGTAAATAATGTACAATTTTGCCGTCGTTTATTTCGTTTTCTGCGATTACTTCCATGTGTCCTTGACCTTCATAATCGTCTAGGAAGTCTATGTATTTTTCTCGTAATTACGGATTTCTACTTAATTTTCGTTCCATGGCCAAGAAACGTTTATGAGCCATGCTGAATGATTCTCCAAGATCATTGACCTTGTGGGTGAGTGGAATGGACACGACAAATCTCCCGTCTTTGTTCCGTTCAGTCGTAGCGATAAAGTGCTCTTCCAGATCGTCTCGACCGTCGAGATCTGGATAATTCCCTTTTATCCTGTGATTTTCAATCTCCCAGAATCTTTGAAGTTCATTATGCAATTGCTGATTTGTTATTATATTGCATACAGCTTGTCTATTACGATGAGGAATTTGCATGGAACCTGCTACGATCCATCCGAGTTGCGTTTTTTGTAGAACGGGTTGATCACTACGTAGATGAATTTGACCTATACACATAAGTTTCCAGAAAATACCTGCTACAAGTAATAGATCGATTGGACGGGTTTTATCAAATTCTGGATCGGCGAGAACAAGTCCGTTTGGAATTTCGAAGTCATTTCGATGTACCGGAAGATTTGGCATTTCTTCAGTAATTTCTGGTGTTACTAGACAATTAATTCGTTTGCAATAGTTTGTTGAACGCGAAACAAAGGTTACAGTAGTGTAGTGTTGCGGTTTTTGAGTTGTTTTAAATACCCCGGAAACTATAGTATTCGAGTTTGCAACCGGAAGCTTCAAAAGTTTACATAATCGCTGTGTCATAAGATGAACCTGTGAGCATGAATCGAGCAAGACACGACATTCGTGGCGTTTTCCCAAGTTATCTTCTACCCAAACGATAGCAGTACCTAGCATCACATCTTCATTTCCTGGGGAAAGAATTACATTAGTGACCAGTGCTGTCTTGCCAGATTGATTGCTCGCAGACTCTTCCTGTACATTTAGTGCTTGAAATTCTTCGTTACCCTGCTTCTCTACCGTTTTTTGATAATCAAGGTGAAGCAACGAGTTGTGCTTCTTATAACACTTAGTGCACGGCCCCGATTTGCATTGCCTATTCTGATGGCCAGGAGACAAACAATTAAAACAGAATCGCAGTTTCCTAATCTCGTTAACTCGAGATTCTACCGGAAGCGCAAGTAACTTTTCACAATAATAAATCGCATGGGATTCTTGACAAAGAGGACACAATTTTTTCGTCGTAGCGTAAGATGTCCGTCGTTCAGAGAATTTCGAGCTAGAACTCTTTGTAGATAGTTTCTTTTGATCAATGCCTTGATTCGTATCTGGCTTATCAGTAGAAACACGCTGCAGATATTTACAATGATGTTCTAAGAATTTTAACATTTCCCTAAACGTAGGCCTACCATTCATTGAAAGCATCCGTTTCTCCCACTATCTTTTTGTAGCGGAATCTAATTTTGTAGCTAACATGTGTATCATAACCGTATCCCAAGAATCCGTATCCTCACCTAATGATTTTAATGCCATTAAATTATTATTTGTATTATCAATGAGTTGTCTCAGCGCGAAAAATGTACCCTTCGTTAACACAGGCAAATTGAAAAGGGATGACAAATGAAAATGGATAAGAGACCGCTCGTCTTCGAATCGATCTAATAGGCTTTTCCATGCGAGTTCATAATTCGCATCTGAGACACCTAATGATTGGATAGCACGCGCAGCATCTCCCGTAAGCGCATTGCTTAAATAATGAAATTTCTGATAGCGGTTCACTAACTGTAGGACTATCCGTACAATTACCCGAAGTTGACGAGTTCCCTTGGTGAATTTGTTCAATGAATTGCCTAACTTGAGATACAGTTTCAAAATATGCTGTTTCGAATTCAATACGTTCGCCAGTTTCCTGAGCCTCATCGGCGGTTTCGATTGCCATGTCAATTTCAGTTTGCACCTTATCAAATTCCTCATAAAGAGGTTCTATTTTCGTGAGTTGAATGGGCCATGTCCCTAAACCTAACGCCTTATTATATGCCGCAAATTAATTTCTAAATCTAGTCAGCTTTGCCTTGATGGGAGTTCGCTTTTTCTTCCACGCATCTAAAGACATTTCGAAGATAATACCGCAAGTCGAAACACACAAATAAGGATTGAAAATGAGGAAATGGAAATTGGAGACTCACCAAATGAAGAGAAAGTCCTTTTAGATGCTGCGCTGTCCTCTTTGTCCTTGTAGTTGACCTCTTGGATCGCGTAAAAAGATTGTTCATATATGTGGATAGATCTTGTACACTTTAACTTCAGTTCCAAACAGTAAGTCACGTTGTGTTAATACAAAAAGGTTGACAGTACGTAGGCGGCCGATTATGTCGAGTCTTAGTTAGAGTTCGCTAACTATAATAGTTCCTCACACACGCTCGAGCTTAATCACCTTATGCACTCATAGTTCATGAAATCCCACGAATCACGTTTACTTGATTCTTTTAGTTCACAGTGTAGTCCAAGTCCAGTGCCACTTTGATAATTGTAGCACAAAATTCAAGTTCACAGTCACTATTAATCGCGTGATTAAATTTAACAAGTATAAACTTTGGATTTAATATCCGGTTCGAAGGACCAATGTTTGCACGGTAAATATGCTGATATTAAAGTTCAAGTTTGTTTACAATTTTCTTTATTTCACTTCACTTACATGCTAAAATAAAAATTTGTGATTAAAGAAGAGTCAGTGTAAGAGCACGAACCGAAGTATTAGCACAGATCTAGTCGTGCTCTGCTTAAAGGTGGTGGTTGACTGGTTCGATTTTGGTCTTTCTCAAGTACGTTGATTTTCAAGATCAAATTTCGGCGTTGCCAGACAACTAGACGCTATAGAGTACATTCAAATTATAGTGGTTCAAATAATGGCAACCCTGGATAATATCTACAATTGTTAAAATGTAAAAATACGAGGGTTTGTAACAGGCTGACCGTAAGAGCAGTTTATTGCGGTAGGATTAACGAATCCGGTGAACGTGCTAATAATTAGTGTGCGAAGATTAGGGCGGTACCCTGAGATGGACTAGACGCTGGAAAGTTGTAGTTCGTATTATAAATGTGAAATCATCGACAATCCGACCAGATGTACAAATTAAACTAAAATATATTTGAAGTACTAAAGTTGACTCAACACCCTAGCGAACTGGCTGAACGATAGCTTTACGCTGTAGCGTAAAGCTTATCGTAAAGCTATCGTAAAGTAGCATTATAACTCATGAATGAGGCAAAATAAATATTCAAAATGTTTTTATCCTTATTCTAGGTTAAAAATAACGTTAACTGGTAATTGAAATATGCAATAATTTTATTTATTATCGCTAAAAATTTTAAAAAACATAATACCTGTCATGAAAGGCAGTGCAGTAGTTCATCACTTTCCATGTCTTCACCGTCAGGATTGACTATATGACAAAAGGTGAACCACTGCACTGACTTCAATGACAGGTATTATGTTTTTTTTATTTTTAGCGTTAATGAATAGAATTATTGCATATGTCCATTACCTTTCAACGTTATTTTTAACGTAGAATAAGGATAAAAACATTTTGAATATTTATTTTGCATCATTCATGAGTTATAATGCTACTTTACGATAGCTTTATGTTAGCTTTACGATAGCTTTACGCTACAGCGTAAAGCTATACACACATACAAATAGATACAAAATGCATTCTCCATTTAGATAATAGTAAAAGCAATATATCATAGGAAATAAAATTCTGAAATATAAGAATTAGAATAATACTTGAATTCAGTAAAAAAAAAGAACAAAACAAAAAAGAATCTCAGTTGTAAGCTGTTTGTATTTAAAAACTATATTACAAACTTATGGAATTCAGTCAAATTTCACTATTTTTCCTTCATACAAAAATATTGTTACTTTTAATAAACATATTTTAACTTTACAAATAATGAGCAGAACCCAAAGTACAAAAACTTAAATTCAAGTTGGATTCAATTTCAAACATATGATATTATAAAGATGCTTTAAAAGCTGTTACTAATATGAATAATAAATGTATTGGAAAAATAACCAACTTAATTTAATTGAACTACTTCTGCTCTGTCTTTAAAATTATAAAGATGCTTCGTTTCACCGACATAATTATGTAACTGCACTATACTTTAAGAGAAACTTTATACGTATGTTTCAAGTCAAAATAACTACCTTTAAATACATTAATTTATTACACTTTCATTTTTAATAAGTAATATTGATGTAAAAGTAATCGAAAAATACAATTGAAGGTTAAATTCAAGAATTACAGTTTATATTTTAGGAAATGAATTTCATCAAAGGAAATTTATTTGTGAAATTATTATTCTTAGTTTTGAAACTACGTACATTTAACAAAATATCTAATGTCCAGCGAGAATAATTTAGAAAATTAATTACAGAAAGATACGTTAACCTTAAATAATATCGATTCTTATGAATTTTAAACAACGTGGTTAATTTAATATGATCTAACGATATTGTAAATTACTTTCAGTTATAAATCAACTACATTGTAATATAGTTTCAGTGTTACTTACATTTAAAGATATCTGTAAGTTTAATTGTTTAAATAATTGATTTTCAATGTTATTTTATTCTAATTCTGTACAAGTTGATCCATCTCTTGAGAAATCGATGAACCTGGAAAAGTTTGGCAACTCCTGCAAGGCCCAACCCAATGGGTCAGCCCCTAAGATTTTCCTCTACTATTGCGGGGGCGTAACAACCTATCTTGAATACATGACTAATCAAGAAACAGAACCAAAAACTTTAACTCCCATTGGGAAGATCTTGAAGTAGAATGGGAAAAGAGGAAAATACATAAAAGCCTATGCATATTCATTTTTTATACACTTCAGTTTCTTTTAATACACTCTCAAGTTTTTTCACCAACTGTCAAAAATTCAAATCTCTAATAAAGTTCAAGTTTCAAAAAAGATAGGAATATTTCGATTTTTTTTCAAAATAATAGAGAGGATTACTCGAGGACTTTTCTACCAGGATCAGTTTCTTAAAGGATTACTAACATATCAACTACAAAACCAAAACAAAGTAAGTAAAACAAATAAGAACTTTGCTACATAACTTCTACTTCTTTATTTTAAAATGTTTAATTGTATTTTATGTGCCTCCGGCGCGTAAACTCGTTTTTTCGCTACAGGCATGTAATGTAAAAATTAAACTGCGCATGCGCCTATAGCCATGCAGCGGAGCACAATCTTCTTCGTATTCTTCGTCTTCTTCTTCGTACAGCGTTAGCACCCTACTGACAAACCCTTGTATATTTGAAATGCGCATGCGTCTACTTAAAATCCGCTACTACAACACAAGATCGATAAAATCAAAATGGCCGGGACTGATCGCGAAATACCAAGTGTAATGACTAGCGCCGCAAACAACTAAAATACTAGATTAGATTCGAGTGTACGTATAAAAATTCGTACACGCACCGAAGTCACGTAAAATAGAATACGTACCAATGCACACAATTCGGGAAATTACGAGACTCGCGACAATGCTCGCTGGACTGATCGCGCATCGGATTCGTCTCGGCTTCGATCTCCTGCGAGCATTGTCACTCGTCGCGCAATAACCCTCATTGTGCGCCTAGGCACGTAATATACTATTGTTTCCTCCATATGAATATCTGGGTGCCAGTAACCAATCTGGTATCGATATTCATATTTCTCCTTCCTCCACCTATCACAGAGTTTCTTAGTAAATCGGTGTGCTCCTTAATGAGATGTGCAGTTTTACTTGATACTCAATTCCTTTCTTCCAATTATTAAAAACTCCCCTAGGCTTAGAAAGAAATTTTAGATACTCGACTGTTGAATTTTTTCAATTTCGAATCCCGAGTTATTAGAGTGAAAACTCTAGACTCTAAACGTATATATTTAAATTGTTCTAACAGTTTAAAAACTTATGTAACCTTACTCGTCACAATTCAACGGTGACAGTCTGTGACTCGACGTACGTGCCACAGAGGGGACGAATTATCAAAAAATTCAAATCAGGAAATCCCCAATTTAAATCCTTCTGTCCCTACTCTATGGAAAGAGGGGAATAATCAATTCAATCACTCAACAGTGACAACAGTCTGTGACTTAACGTGCCAAAGTAGGAACGAATTTTTTGAAATTATGAGAGATTGTCTTTAATTCCTGTAACTGCTGAATAGTTTTTTGCCTCACGTGCTTTCCTGCTCGAAACTTGTGTTTGCGTTTGCAATCTTTATTAGGGATGGGTTGTGACATGAGGAAATGTAGATAGAAAATTTTTCGTAAAACATAAACTTTCTGCTAAAGAACATAAAAGTGCAAGTGATGGAATTGACCTTCTGCTGAAAAGCATAAAGGGGAATACTCAAGAACACAATTTTATGAAAATAAAATAATTTTCTTTATCGAATTAATGCTTTCTGCAGAAGAGCAGAAAAGACTTAAATCTAGAATTGACACTCTGCAAAAGAGCATAAGTGTAAATTCCTAATAAAAGAAAATTGCAATAAAAATGGAATAAAAGTAATGTTAAAAATTTATTCTTTCTGCTAAAGAGCATAAATATATGTCGTTCATTTGAGGCTCCAAACTGCCAAACTTTAAATTAAAAGAATAAATGAATTTTTTTTAAATTTTGGGATCGTTATCGGGAAACTCGCTCTCATATAACAGACGAATGCCGAACTTGTATGCAGGCCTACATGGGCTGCGTGAAAATTTGAGTTTGTAATCCAAAATACTTTTATTTATATATTTATGGATTTTGTACCGTGCTGATTCTAATATTGCACCATTTGCTGATTTTCAGGTGTCAAATATTTCTCCCCTCTTTCCACACTTATCGTGAGAAAAGAAAGGCGCTCATCGATTTTTTAAATTTGATGCATGGTCATCAAATTGTAGAAACGATTTCAGTTTCCAGTATATTTCAGAGTGTATTGAAATATATTTAATTGGTCTAGGTTTATAATTATTATATTAATTAAAAGCCTAAAAATAATCATTTAAATATTCAGATGAGTCTTAGGTTTTAGTTACAAAAAGCACATGGCCTTTGTTGCGAGAGATCAGCTGGCTCAGTATATAAGCATATAAGTAAGGATACGCGCACGAGAAGATGTAATTATGAAATGTATGCTAGCCTTGCGATGCACAGCATAGCACATCAAGATTTTCTGAAAGAGACCGGTATATTGGACATGTGCATGGGCGAACGAAAGGAGGAATTGGCAAACGGCAGAAAGCTGTAGTGGCATACAGTGCATGGGTGTACGTGCACTGTGCATCTCTCCCTCTTCCCCTCTTTTGCGTTCTCTCTTTAATCCTTTTATTCTATATTATGATAATATGATTTCGAGTTTGCTATCATTCATTCTCTTTTCTATTCAATTCTTTCTCTGCTCATCCTTGTTCTTACATTCATCACTCTCATTCCTCGCGTTTCTCTCATTCTCTTATTTTATACTTTAATAGTCCCTAACGATCGAGTGCTTGCGCACTCTTGTCTAAACAGCAAAATGTTGATGCACCTTGAAAAGAAAAGGACGAAATATTATAACTTTTAAAAGTTTTACTCAAAACTTTAAAATTCTAATTAAAATGTATTTAAATAACTCGAATTAATTAATTTAGAAATTACTTTACGTCTCAAGACCAGCTCGCATGACCAGAAATACTGAGTTGCATTAGCCATTGGAGTACAATCAGGTTACAAACACTCAAAAGTGTGCATTTAATTCACTTCTAAAAGCAATTAATATTGCATAAATTAGATTTTTTTACATTAATCAAAACATTTTCCAAAAAATATTGCAGTTTGGACCCCCCGTAACATTCTTCGTTTTTTCCGATACACTATTTTCATAATTTATTCTATATTTCTTCATTTTCAGACGCAAATGTGCAATTCATATTGTACTTTTAAAAAATGTTTCTGGTTATAAAAACGAGGAATAAAAAATTTCTTGCGATTAAATATGAGCTATTCATTAAACTGAAAACAATCATTTGGATGGTCTTTAACATTAAAATTTTTCTAATAACATCCAATGCTACATCCCAGTAACTTTTTAGCTTCCTTTGTTGCACCTGTGCAAAGGCTATATGCCATACACCAATGTAAGTAAGTGATATATAATTCTTCATATATGGCGTGGAATGAAGAAACCCGGCTAACAGCACATTTTAACTTTTCGGGAAAATCGCATTTCTATGAGACGGGTCCGTTCAAAATAAAAATAAACGCGAGATAAAATGCGTTAGATTTTGGTCATTGGTGCTGTTAGCCGGGTTTCTTCGTTCCACGCCACATATACAGTGTGGGCCAACTAAAATTTGGAATTTGATTTGGCTATAAAAAAAACATATGGATATTTTTCAAAAGTATGGTTTTATTAGAAAGATTGAACCTTTCCATTCAAAAATGAAACACAACATCATTCAAATGACTGCCACGGCTGGCCTTACAGTACCCCATTCGATCGACCCAAATTTTCAGTACATTTTCGATTGTTTGGGCGTCAATCCCATGAATGGCAACTTCGATTTCGTGTTGCAAGGCCTCAATCGTCTCTAAATGGTTAGTGTAACACGTATCCTTAACGGCACCCCACAAAATATAGTCCAATGGGATCAAATCACAAAAAAAAGGCCCAATGATGCCACCGTACCAAAATCTGCACCAAACAGTCACTCGTTGTGGGTGCATCGGCTTCTCAATGTTAACGTATAGATTTTCTGAGCCCCAAATGCGACAATTTTGCTTATTTCCCTTATTGACCTTTTGCCCAAGCAATCGGAAATGTACTGAAAAATTGGGTTGATCGAATGGGGCCAGCCGTGGCAGTCATTTGCATGATGTTATGTTTCATTCTTAACTGGAAAGGTTCAATCTTTCTAATATATTATAAGTAATCGAGGGTCACATTTTAATTATTTATGACCGACTATTGATCACAGGTAATAAATCGCCAGTATTCAATTATATATCATAAAAAATAAATAAAAAGGTTATTCAATGGATATAAATCTTTGCCGATCAGAGATAACAAATTATAAGTGATTGAAAATGAATCATAGATTTTACAAATAGAATGAATTGGTAATTAAAACTCATCGATTTTGTAAATCAAATTACTGATTGTAATTGTATTCTAGTATACTTGCACTTACTTGTCACTTATAAAATATAATTATAAAAGTAGAGAAATACACATGAGAGATGATAGCTTAAGCTTAACGATCCATCTGAACCCCAAACTTTTCGAGTAAGATGCATTTTTAAGACCTTGAGTAGCGTGACAGAATTTAATGTAAGTTTGGTGCGGATAGAATTTAATAAACTTTTTATGTAATTTTCTGGCAGAATTTTATTCAGGAAATTTTTTTTTAATTTGATTTAATTTAGTCTCCTCCAGGCTGGTAGAGGAAGCTTCTGGTACTGAGCAGGCTCTGAATAAGGATTGTAGTGAAGGTAATGACTGGTCACAACAACCAGTGTCTCCAGAACGTGGGATTTTTCGGCCCCCACCATGTTCCCATCTGGGAGAAACACATGCAAACGTGGCGTGTCAGTGTGTCGGCTCTGCTACACGCTGCGGTCACCAGCTTCGTGTAAAGCCGAAGGTGCACGAAGATGGACTTCGTTACAATACTTGAGTTTTCAAGTTATTTTTAGATTTCACGCTTTCGTTTATCGAGTCGAAATTAAGAATTGTATTTTTCTCGAGTACGTGCAAAAGAGGCGCGAAGCAGACGACGAATTTGAATTTACGAAGTATATAATTCAAGAAATAACACTTTTCTTCAATTTCTTGAAGAAAGTCTGCATGAAATAAACATCAGTATGATCTTGGAAAATTTTATGAGGATTTCAACACTTCAAAAATAAACTTTCAGTGAAATTTAGTGACAATAAATGTATAAAATTTGAATCAATATATAATTTTCCATTCAAATTTATATACTTCTTACTAATTTTGTAAATTTAACAATTTTTCAATTAGAACAATATTTTCTATCAAGATAAAATGAACATAAAATTCAAGTTCATAATTTATATTTTCTGTTATATGTTAGATATATTTTCATCTCACATTTTTGTAGCCTGAACACAAACTTTTCATTCCAAAACTTAAAATCTCTACGGAAATGGAAAATTGTCTAATAGCAGTAGATAAATTAAAAAGCTAAAATATGTGTTTATTGGTATTTCCATATTAACATATAAATATCAATCAACTTTAAATTTTACATAAAAATGTTCGTTCGAAGTGTTCAAATCTTGTTACAATTTGACAAGATTTTATGGAGGAGTGCAATCTTTTGGATGAAATATTTTGTAGTTCTTAATTTGTCTGTCCGTCTGAAATCGTAGTAAGATTTGAACAGTAAACAACAAATTTTCCAATAGAATTCAGGATCAATAATAATTGATTCAGGAAATACTTCAACTCTGTAGAGCATTTTTGTATTTCGAATTCAAAATGTGTGCTTAAGCCACAAAAAAGTAAGCTGAAAATGTAGATATAAAACTAATTATGTCATGTTTATGTCTTCTTAATGGAAAATACTTTGCATATAATTCTCTAATTCGATATTTTTTTAATGTATGAACATTCAAGAAATTGATAAATATTCCATCTTTTTATAGGAACTAAAAATTTCCGGATAATGCTTTGATTGAGAAAGCTAAAAATTTGTCAAATATTGATATAAATTGCAATTTTACAATTGCATTATTTTTCAAATATTTCAACATCTCTTCAATCTTGATAATTCTTACAGAAGTTTATTTCATGTGAGTGACTTTTTCTTTTTCTAATGAAAGATTTCGTAATTCTAAATTCGGCCCAATTCGTAACATTGTAAAAAGATTTTAAAACTTCATAAAAATTTTTTTTCTGTTTTATTCAAAGTCAATAAATATTCAATGTATTGAATCGAAATATTAAGTAAATGATTTTTAATTTCTGGGTATAAACTGCTTTAATAAGACAATCTTTTTTCTTTGTGAGAAATCTCAATTTTAAAATTAAAATTCTACGCATAGGATGCAAAAACATAATATGAAAATACTTTTATTATAGAATTTTGAAATATACAAGTTGCCAATTTTCAATCGAGTAAATCGGCTATTTTAAGCAAAAAATTATGTGAAAAATATTTTATCAAAAAAAATAAGACACATTAAATTACGGTTTAAAATCCACATTCATAGATTGATGGTAAAAGTAGTTTAAAGTTTTTTAATCTTACGTTTTAGTGACGTATGCACAGACTTTTAATCAGATAAATGAAATGCTTTATAGAAAGTCAAAATTTTCTTATTACTGCACTTAATCAAATTTATAAAGTAAAAATATTTTTTAATTGATGCTTTCACTCAATTCTTTAAACATTCATTAATTGAAAATTGTACTCAAAATTTAATCTTGCAGCGTTCCAATATTCCCACAATGTTACAAAATCTTATTAATCATTATTTTAGTCGAACTATTTTCAAAATATTTAAAAAATAAATGTAAATATTTTGATTAAATACTCTGTCAAATTTTGCATTTGACTGATCTTGCAAAATTTTTGAAAGTTTTGAATACCGATAGAAGAAACTTTAAATGAAATTTTATGTCCGTAAATGCTTAAAGTTCTATATAGAAATATCAACTACAACATTCTCAAATTTTATAAATAAACTACTAAATTCAAAAAGTTTCGGATTTTTTTAAAAACTGTACAAATTTCAAATATGAATCAGTCAAAATCTACTGATTATCAGTGAAATTTGACTGATTTAAATAACTAAAAACAGGTTACTGTGAATCAGTCAAATTTCACTGATTACTTCAGTGAAAAGTAACTGATTTTACAGTGAAAAATATTGTTTCCACTGATGATTCAGTGAAAAGGCAAATCACTGATTCAATCAGTGAAAATTTGACTGATTCAGATTTAGAGTGTATACAAATTTCAAATATAAATTGTACTCTGCACATTAATCAAACAAATTTAGAAGATGAATATTTTAATAAATATTCCTAAATATTATTGGAATATGATAGATATCGATTTAGAAAAACTTCTTCAAAATACTCAGACATTTTTCTTATTTTACGACATTTTTGCACCATGTTCGACCTTTGGGTAGGATTCAAGAAAACAATTGTAGACATACTTTCATTACTTAGTAAAATACTATGAAGACTTGCTTTTTAAATTAAAGCGAAAACTTTTAAAACCTTTAACAATCGGTTGCATAGATTCTGCTCTAATCTTGGACGCAATTAGAGAAATAGGTTTTTTTGCTTTTTTTAGATCTAGTTTTTGCCTTAAACATAAAAGAAAGAAAACACATTTGAAATATTAAAATAAAAAATCTGGTTCATTCTTAGAGAATCCCAAATATTTTGAAATAAAACTCCTTTCCACACCACCACGGAGGTAGAGTTTAAGGCTCGTTTTTTTTACGTGGTATCCCCTGTAGGCCTAGTCCACGTCCTACGAAACGAAAAGGGTTTTTGCTTTCAAGCAAAAAGAAAAAAAGAAAAAAATGAAGCAAAGTGGTAAAAAACGCAATTACGAAGAAATAGATCAACTTCTACTATTTGCAATTTCTTGTTTGTAAGTTGCTGCTGGAAATATTCTCGCGTTTCCTTACCAACGTCAATGTCTTGAAGCGGCTTTTGATTACTAGGATCTGCAAAGTTAACATTTCTAATGATTTGAAAGAATAAATTCGGTTGAAGAAGACCCTCTTTCAAATAACTGCTAAGAATCCATACGAAGAATTTAGCCGAGTTTGGCTGGAGTTCCTGAACCATTGTTTCGCGACTTTGAAATTTCGCATTGTATACGTTGAACCTATTCAAAGTAAATTTCAAGAATAGGAAATATGCGAGTGTCAAAGGATTCTGCATTTTTCCTAACAAGTCTTTGGCCTTCTCTACCTTCTCAGATACGAGGACCATAAGATACTGAAGAATAACTTCCCAATTCTTTATTATAATATCTATGCATCGATAGCGGACAAGCCAGCGAGTTTCAGAATGACTAGAAATTTTATGATAGTCATTTCCTAATTTTAAAACAATCGATCGAAAAATAGCCGTTCGCTTGGAGTTAGCATTAAGAAAAGCTGGCAAATCTTTAATTAAATCCTCTACATCTGGGATTGTGTCACAAGTATATTTTGCTGAAATTGCCGACGAATAAGAAAAATGTCTACGTACATTGAAGAAGTTTTTCTAAATCGATATGTATCATATTCGAATAATATTTAGGAATATTTATTAAAATATTCATCTTATAAATTTGTTTGATTAATGTACAGAGTACACTTTATATTTGAAATTTGTACAGTTTTTAAAAAAATCCAAAACTTTCTGAATTTAGTAGTTGATTTATAAAATTTGGGAATGTTGTAGTTGATATTTCTATATAAAACTTTAAGCATTTATGGACATAGAATTTCATTAAAAGTTTCTTCTATCGGTATTCAAAACTTTCAACAATTTTACAAGATCAGTCAAATGCAAAATTTGACAGAGTATTTAATCAAAATATTTACACTTATTTTTTTATTATTTTGATAAGAATTCGACTAAAATAATGATTAATAAGATTTCGTAAAATTGTGGGAATATTGAAACGCTGCAAGATTAAATTTTGAGTAAAATTTTCAATTAATGAATGTTTAAAGAATTGAGTGAAAGCATCAATTAAAAAATTTTTTTACTTCATAAATATGATTAATTGCAGTAATAAGAAAATGTTGACTTTCTATAAAGCATTTCATTTTTCCGATTAAAAGTCTGTGCATACGTCACTAAAACGCAAGATTAAAAAACTTTAAACTACTTTTACCATCAATCTATGAATGTGGATTTTAAACCGTAATTTAATGTGTCTTATTTTTTTTGATAAAATATTTTTCACATAATTTTTTGCTTAAAATAGCCGATTTACTCGATTGAAAATTGGCAACTTGTATATTTCAAAATTCTATAATAAAAGTATTTTCATATTATGTTTTTGCATCCTATGCGTAGAATTTTAATTTTAAAATTGAGATTTCTCACAAAGAAAAAAGATTGTCTTATTAAAGCAGTTTATTCCCAGAAATTAAAAATCATTTACTTAATATTTCGATTCCATACATTGAATATTTATTGACTTTGAATAAAACAGAAAAAAAATTTTTATGAAGTTTTAAAATCTTTTTACAATGTTACGAATTGGGCCGAATTTAGAATTACGAAATCTTTCATTAGAAAAAGAAAAAGTCACTCACATGAAATAAACTTCTGTAAGAATTATCAAGATTGAAGAGATGTTTAAGTATTTGAAAAATAATGCAATTGTAAAATTGCAATTTATATCAATACTTGACAAATTTTTAGCTTTCTCAATTAAAGCGTTATCCGGAAATTTTTAGTTCCTATAAAAAGATGGAATATTTATAAATTTCGTGAATGTTCATACATTAAAAAAATATCGAATTAGAGAATTATATGCAAAGTATTTTCCATTAAGAAGACATAAACATGACATAATTAGTTTTATATCTACATTTTCAGCTTACTTTTTTGTGACTTAAGCACACATTTTGAATTCGAAATACAAAAATGATCTACAGAGTTGAAGTATTTCCTAAATAAATTATTCTTGATCCTGAGTTCTATTGGATAATTTGTTGTTTACTGTTCAAATCTACTACGATTTCAGACGGACAGACAAATTAAGAACTACAAAATATTTCATCCAAAATATTGCACGCCTCCATAAAATCTTGTCAAATTGTAACAAGATTTGAACACTTCGAACGAACATTTTTATGTAAAATTTGAAGTTGATTGATATTTATATGTTAATACGGAAGTACCAATAAACACATATTTTAGCTTTTTAATTTATCTACTTCTATTAGACAATTTTTCATTTCCGTAGAGATTTTAATTTTTGGAATAAAAATTTGTGCTTAGGCTACAAGAATGTTAGATGAAAATATATCTAACGTAGAATTGTAAATATAAATTTTGGTCTTGAATTTTAAATAACAAAAATATTGTTTTAACTGAAAATTTTTTAAATGTACAAAACTGTTAAGAAGTATAGAAATTTGGATGGGAAATTATATAGTGATTCAAACTTTAAACGTTTACTGGCATTAAATATTACTAAAATTTTGATTTTGAAGTGTTAAAATCCATCATAAAATTTTTTGAGATCCTTTTGATGTTTATTTCATGCAGACTTTCTTCAAAAAAATGTCATTTCTTCAACTAGATATTTCGTAAATTTGAAAATCCAGTCTACTTCGCGCCTCTTCTGTACTGACTCGAGAAAAATACAATTCTTAATTTCGACTGGATGAAGCCGAGAGCGTGAAATCTTTTACATATATATAGCGCAATCTAAAAATAACTTGTAAACCCAAGCATGGGAACGAAGTTCGTCTTCGTACATTTTCGGCTTCACACGAAGCTGGTAGAAGCAGCGTGTAGCACAGCCGAAACACCGACACGCCACGTTTGCATGTGTTTCTCCCAGATGGGAACGTGGTGGGGGCCAAGAAATCCCACGTTCTGGAGTCACTGATGCTGTCATAACAACTATTGTACTTAACCAAATCCGTATTTAAATTTATAGAATATGTTCCCTCTCTTTTTATGTATAACATCTCCATAAATTATCTTTTTCCATTATTACTTTCCGAGTGAAAAATCTTTACATTGTTTCAATCAACGTCATGATCAGCGTATTCCTTTCTATGATCAGACAAAACATTATGATAATTTTACTTTCACCCAAGATTCTTTTTGTGTTCTTTTACTCTAGTGTTTAGAAGTCTGCCCGCTTATCCCACATAAGTAACTTTACACTTTTTACAAATCAATTTGTATACCACACCACTTTTTTCAAATCTATTTAAAACGTCTTTACCTAAAGTTATAACTCCTTCCATCCCAAACGGTATTCTAAAAATTGTATGGATTTGAAATTTTTCTAACATAAACTAAATTGTTTTTGAAATTTGACCAAAATATGTAAGAATAGTCTTATTTTTATCAAAAATTTCACTTTGTGTATCCGTGTCTACGTTACTACTCTTTCTACTCTTAACTGGTTGAATTCTAATTTGTATATGTTTTTCAATCAAATCTTGTGGGTCGTGATTAAAAATTAAAATTTTTCTAACAACTTCTAAATTTTCTGAACGGAATGATTCATAAGACAAACAAACAGCTCTGTCAACTAAATTTTTAATAATAGCAACTTTATTTTGAAAGGGATGATTTGAGATGAAATTTAACATTCTACCAGAATATGTATTCTTTCTGTACCAATTTTACACTATGTTACCATTATCAAGTTTAATTATTTCCAAGTCCAAAAAACCAATTCAATTGTTCCTTTCCATTTAATGGGTAAATTGAATTCTTTGGTGATAGTCATTGAAACTATCTATAGCTGTTTGCAACTTATCCAAAAGTACACACAATAAAGTATCATAGTCGAAACGACTAGTCTCAAAGGATAGTTTTCCTTATGAATCTTTCTTAATCCACAACATCTAGCCAATACAGTATTCGTTGTGTTAATATCTTTCCATCTAGTATCCTTCCCCAATAGTCCTTTCTTGCTCCAATTGTCCGCCATCCTAAAACTACTGCTTTTTAATTTTTTCAAAGAATCTTGATCCAATATTTCGAAGTTCTCAACATTGCCAAGCAACTGCTCCATGTCCCTTATGTATTCCGACCTTCTCATGAGAACTGAAATATTACCCTTGTCTGCATTTGTACACATTATATCTTTGTTTTTTCTAAGGAACTCTTTAGTTACTTTAAAGTTACTAACGAATTTTCTATCTATACTACTAATATGCAAACTTTTTTCTCAACCAAACCCTTGGATAAGTGTCATGAATCATTCTTCATCAATCAATCTTGGGAGAAAATGTAATTATCATAATGTTTTGTCTGATCATAGAAAGGAACACGCTGATCATGACGTTGATTGAAACAATGTAGAGATTTTTCACTCGGAAAGTAATAAGGGAAAAAGATAATTTATGGAGATGTTATATATCAAAAGAGAGGGAACATATTCTATAAATTTAAATACGGATTTGGTTAAGTACAATGGTTCTTATGACAGCATGATAGGTTATATTCAAAGACAATGCTCCACAGTAAATTTTCTTGAGGTTTCTAGATTCTGCGAAACGATTAACATTTTATTGAATGATCCTTAGGGTCATTCAGGTACTTAATAGGGATGGATACACAATGTCTTGTTGCAGTATCCTGTTGGCGTTCCATGGAGAAGGGTCTACGTCTCCATGGAGGGTGATAGGAGACATAATTTTTTCTCTTTTTTTTTATAGAATTTCAGCCTTGAAGAGGGTGCTGGAAGAACACCGAAACGTCCGTGAGTAGTTTTATTTTTAATTTTTGGTAAATGGTGGTGGGTTATAAAGACAAAAGAGGACGAAAGAAAGAAAAAGAAGGAAGGTGTTTTGGAAGGTTGCCTTCTTTTCTCTTTCCTCCTTTTTTGTTTGTTTTCTCATGGTTGTTTAATGGAAGTGTGGTGATTTTCTAGTCAAAAGCGCACATGCATTCAAAACAGCAAGAATCCCTCGTGTAATAACATCCCTCAGTCAGTAACCTTATAAAAGAATTTGAATATATCAAAATTAAGCTTTTTCATTCATGACTGCAGATGATGTTGCATATTCTTCTGAACAACGCGAAGCATTTTAAATTTTACTTTCGTAGTCTATAGAGGTTCTGAGAGCATATGCATAGTACCGATAGTATCCGAGAAACCACACAAGACACTGGCAACATGAGCGCAGCATCCTACAGTTCTGGCTCCACTTCGGTATTGGCAATACCACCCATCTATCAGATTAGGTCCATTACTGATCTGAATCTACAAGCTATATATTGACTGGAAAAACATCTGTTATATATCCTGTAGTTGTTACAAAGATCATTGGTTTAACTATGATGAATTCTTCCCTTTATGCAATAAAATATCGGTAAGCGGTCTAAGCGCCATCGTCTTAGGGTTTCGCAAGCACGCCAGTGGATCTCGCCATCTTAACAATCTTTCTCTGTTCGGCGTCTGAAGTGGCTGGTGTCCCAGATATCAAGTTGGACTCTTATTTTATTAAACAAAAAGGATGTCGAGTCGAGGAAGCTGGCGTGGACGCCGTAGAATAACAATTTATTGCACTACCCAGTGTCCGTGTTCCCGTGCAGTGAGGCTGCTCCTTAATCCGCGCTCTCCGCGGTATTTGGCAGAGAGAAATAAGTTATATTCGTTTGAAGAGTTCTTTGAGGTGGTATCACTTGAGAAATTATGCCCCATATATACGTTGTGTTGACAACAAGAATGCATGCATCTTCTCCATTCGCAAATAGTTTCTTTGCTATGGCAGTAGTATGGTTCTTCATCACTGTTTCGGGAGAAATGTGTGCAATTCTAAGAAACTGGGAAACAAAAGTTAACGTTAGAGCTGATCTCGCAGCTGCGACAGCTCTGCCAACTTTTCTTTCCCTCATTACGAAGAGAGTAGAGAGAATCGTATTCGACAGGCCCGTACGCAATTTCAACAGTAATAATGCTAAGCATTTACGTACAGATCGACGTTTTATTTAACGCACTGTACCCGACAAATATGGTGTAACAGAGTTGAATTGATTTTTTGATAACCCAGTAAGTCTGTGATAATCTTGATCGCTTAATGTGAAGGGATTATCAGAGTTCAAACCTTCTTTCATTGCTTTTTCACGTAGATCATTTAAAAGGTAAGAAATAGTCTTTGCATCCATGTAAGTGCAATCACAAGTAGTTTCAATGGCACCTTAATTTTGAGGGGATAAAAATACCAATTTCCACATACACCTGTAATATAGCTCGTGGTTTAATTCGGACACGGTTATCAGAGTCATCGCAGACAATGTATTTTGATTAGGAAACCGTACATCTTTAAGCTGAAAGTTGAATTTTTTCAAGATTAGGAGGACAGTCATCACTGAAAGATTCAGACTGATCGGAGAGAAACGTCTTCATTGAGAGTTTTGTTTTTTAGGATTAGATGGACCAGAATCAGATGTATCTGTAGTAACCAGTGGCTCTTCTTGATGCAAGTGCACTCTTTCTTTCTTCTCAGAGATAATTTTTTTCTTAACAAGTAAACGATGGGAATCACATATGTTAGATTCAATTGTTAATGAGCTATTTATAGCGCTTTTTAGAATAGTTAACTCTCTTTGATCTGGAATTTCCAACAAATGATGATTTGCTTTTACGCGCTGAAGAGAGTATAGGCATCGCTTTTCTTCAGGCATCGTGAAAATCAATTGATTTGGGCTTACGGAAATAGGAAAATATAGAAGGTAAAAAAAGCAAAAGCAAAACAAAAACTCTAGCAGTAGTGTAATCTTATTACAATCAAAAGGAATAAGATAAACGTATGAAGGCATACAAGAGTTCAGTTTCCAAAGATTTATGCGTAGAAAAGTATACAGAGAAATCCTGATTACTCATCAAGTGCTGAAACGACAATGAAGACATCGAGTTCATCGGTTCATCCACATACCAAATGAGAAAGGGAAGTGAGCTTCACGCAGGGGCAGTTTTTATGGCAACGTTATGAGCTCTCGTTTACTGACAAGGAAGGGGGGTTGAAGGTTCATAAACAGCTTTGAAGTACAAGTTACTTCAGACTTCAAGGAATCTGTAAGCGAATCGACAAAAAGGAATCTAATTGAGGAGTCCGATGCAATAACAGTAGAGACGCGCGGCCTATTAGAAACAGGAGGGGATACGCAGCACTAGGATTCGTTGAAATTCAAAGTGAAAGAATCCTAGCGCTGCGTATCCCCTCACTTTCCTATTCGGCCTCGAGCATCTGCTGTTATTGCATCGGACCCCTCAATTGCTGAAAGGGTGCTGCATTTAGTATCTTATCCTAACCATCTTAAAGAACACGTCAAAAAAGAAGGTCGGGTAAGAAAAAAGGTGATGTGAGTACCTATCATAGAACTTCTGGAAAATACGGATGTAAAACTGAAAATGCTTCACGTTGGTCAGAAGAAGGAGTCATGAATGAAAAAGCTAAATTTTGATGTATTCAAATTCTTTTACAAGGTTACCAACTGAGGGAAGTTATTACACGAACGATTCTTGCTGCTTTCGGAAGAGGAGCGCACTTGACTAGAATGTTCGTTTTAATATATTGTGTAGCTCTTACATTAGCAAAATTTTTAACCTAGTATAGTGGTGCGACTGCCATTTTAACTATATATTATCTTTGATAATTTGATCGATAGTACCAATTGCCATGTAAACTAGAAATAACTAGGTGCCTATTTCTTCGAACCCAATGGATACTAGGCAAAAAAAATTCAAGGGGCTTATGATGCCCACTTAGATCTGCAGAATTATCCATTTTGGACTTAATACATGCTGGACCAAAAAACCTGCCTTATTGGCCCTCCTCGTTTACAAATTTTTAATTAATAATTAAAAACGTAAGTATTTATGCCTGTGACAAAACTGCGTCACTTAATAGCTATAATGGGTTGAATGATACTAACATTTCTCAAAAACTTGATAAACTTAAAATTTGAAAGTCTTATATACCGTTTGGTAGATTTATCCCTATATCAAGTGTTTATTTTATCTTGAGACGCCAAAATATTTCAAAAATACGTACCCTACGAAAAAATTTCCGTAATAAAAAAAAATTTATTTTCGAGGGAAAAAAATGACTTTCCAAACATTTTCTCCAAACCCTAGCCTTATAGAGACGAGGGACTTTACCGAAAATAAGCATCCTGATGGTGAAAGGCGAGGGGCTTCACCGGAAACAAGCACCCCGATGCTGAGTGGCGAGAGGACTCACCGAAATCAAGCACCCCAAAGAAAACAAACAACTACTTTCTTCCTGAAATAATTCACCACGTCTCATTAATCTTTCGGTTAGAAGCACAATTTTTGCGGAGTCGCTTTTCCCCACCCGCAAAAACAAACAGTTTTTATTACGGACCTTTTTTCGCAGGGTGCACCTTTTTAAAGACATTTCAGCGTCTCAAGACGAAGAAAACATCCTGCATATTTTAGGCACCTTTTTTATTTTCTAATGATAATTGGTGCATTTATCACTATATAATAATTTTCCTAGCAGACACGGATTTTCCTCTTCAAGTAATTGCAATTGAAAATGAGTGTAACTGCAAATGCACACACAAAATTATAAAAAATACGTATTTCCCTGCTAAAAAATCGAGCAGGTTGGTCTTTTTACGTAAATAGTCGCTTCTTTTCTAAAACTGGTAAAAATATAAGTGTATTATGTCATTTTAATCCTCCGTTTCCTGCGTAAATTTGGGTTGAATTATTCGTCTTGGTGATATTTCGAGATGTGTCTTCTTAAGAGCTTGTAGAATATTTTTAATCAATCTTAGTCCAATCGGTTTCAGTCAATTGAGTTGCTGATTCGAGTTAACCTTAATGCATATTTCAAGTCAACTCACTTCATGGAATTGTAAGTAGATTACGACCTTCTTACAGCACTGGAAATTAATTTGGCTAGGTTTGTCTTACACTTCCAGCTATAGCCAAACTCGCAGGTAAAAACCTGGTGGAACTGGACTGTCTTCTGTTGAACCTTTCGTTTTTTATAGGATTTTGAAAGGTAAAATATGACGAGCTACATTCTCTGACGAGATACATGCTTTCACAAGGTGGGTGGGTATTATAACGACACACAGTAATACCATCTTGATCATTCTATTGATCTGTAGATATTGCAGTAACTTGCGTCAAAACAATCACACACAAGGTAATGTTATCTTAATCCCTTCATTAATTTCTTGATCTGCTTGTTACTTCGAGTCGATAGAGTTGCAAGTCGATAGAGTTGCAGGACGTTACACTTCCCCTCCTAATTCGGACGCAGTGAGTGAACGATCCGCGATCGAAACTTCGGTAAAAAAATAATTTTAATCCCAGGTGTTTGTTTAATTAGAGACTTTTTTTTTGTTAAACTTTAACAATTTATATTGCATAAAGATTTCGTTACAGCATAATTATAGGAAATAACATCTTTGAATTATTATTACGGCTGAGAAAATTAAAACAATTTATTACGTAAATGTATTATATAATAACAAAAGAGGAGACAATTCTGAAAGTATTACAAGCGTTGATTGCATATGTTACATTTTTAGTTGATTTGACAGTTTTTTTTAATTATGTAAATTTACAGCATTGTGATTGTTGATAAAAGGAGGTTACGAATTATTAAAAAATTTCAATCAAATATAAAGTGGTAAAGATCAATTTACAAGTATTACGATCGTTGATGTATATGTTAGTAAAAAGAGAATTTGAACAGCATTATAAATGATTAATTATAGATGAAAGAAATTTACATATTTAACAATGGTAATAACAGTTGAAAAATATCCAAATCGTTGATTACAAATATAGAGGAAAAACAAATTTTAAATGTTGAAAATGATATTGATCGGTTCAATTAAGAAATTTTTCCTAATTTCCGATAATAATAATAATTATTTAACAATAAAGAGATGAAAAATATTATAATTATATGCATATATAATTAAACAGAATGTCCTATATACTTGATCATCGGTCACACGCATCATCATAAGATTGGAGTTTCATAAGTATTATTGACGTTGATTTTACGTAAAAGAGGAATTGACATACAATACATATTGACATACAGTATTAATAATAGATGTTAACAGATTTTTTTTGGCTAAATGTCCACGTAGATAACATTTTTCACAGAAGTTCGTCTCCTTATACAATTTAATCTTTGTGTTGCATAAATTTGAGTCGTATATTACATTAATTTGCACTTCACCTACTGGATTCTTGTTAATTTTTTCTTCACTAAAATTTAGTCATTAGAAATTGTCTAGACTTCCCAACGGCATTTTGCTTCGTTTCGTCTTTTTATGCGCGGATTACGAATTTTTTCAATTTTTTTACAAGTACGTCTACCGAGGTAAATATTGCGCCACTAAAATTCCATCGCGATCTTAATGTCTTCATACTTTTCGACTAGCTTTCTTTGTCAAATTAAAGGTGCATCCTATCCCTCCCGTGTAAAAGTAGGTGACTATTAAAATTAAAAGTTTCGAGACTAATAAGACAAATCATTTCGTTTTTTTTGCAAAAATGGCGGCTTGACAGGCGATTTACTGGAGCGCTGCAAAAATAGTTGGTCATAAGTTGGGCACGATAACTCGGGCCAGGTTCAAGCTAAAACAGGAAAACAAAAAAAAATGGTTTCTTTAGTCCAAGAACTAGCGAAATACGTAACCGTTTTTTAAAATATGCATTTTTAATCAAGTAGCATCGATTAAAAGTAAAAGATACGTATTTACCGCTAGATTTCGTTAATTAAAGTTGTATACAAAATGCAAATATCAATTTAGAAAAACATCCTACGTATTTTACTAGCAAAACATCTAATGATTCCATCAACAAAAGATGTAAGTCGATTAATTCCTCTTCTCGGACTGGTACATTGACGAAGTCCTTCTCTTGGCCATGCCGAAAAAGGACGGGTTGGGAGGCTTAGCAGACGACCCTCGGGTCATGGAGGTTTTAGTGTCCCGATGAATCGGTGAGCAAATGCAGGGAGATCTATAGACGGGCATCTTCCCACTGCGTCTACGCAATGACCAACGGGTATATCCCAAGTTGAAAGCGGGCGACGCTATAGACGCGTCTATCCCCATGCATGAAGAGGGATGTATGGCCCAGGCAGCGGCGCTGAGAATGAGTCTGCGAGTGCCTGCGAGGAATGAGGGAGATTCTTCGCAGACTGGAAGAAGCAGAGGTTGGTCCTGCTGAGGAAGGGCAACAAACCTCTAGGAGATGCCTCATCGTATAGACCAATATGTCTGTTAGATACGATGGGGAAACTTCTGGAGGAAATGATCCTGCAAAGTCTGCAGGGTCACATGGTTCGCGAGAATGGTCTCTCGGAAAACCAGTTCGGCTTTCGAAAAGGCAGGTCCACAGTTGATGCCATCCAGGCAGTGGTGGACATCGCCACTAAAGCAAGAAGAGGAACTGGCAAGCGTAAGGGATTCTGCGCTCTGATCAGCATTGACATACGCAAAGCGTTCAATACCGCGAGATGGAGCATCTGCATCGAGGCGATGGTGCGAAAAAAGGTTCCAGACTACCTGTTGCGAATGATAGAATGTGGCGCCTCTCAAGGGTCGCGGGTGGGTCCACTCGTTTGGAACGTCATGTACGACGATTTCCTGCGCATGGACCTGCCTGCTGGAATGAGCATCATCGGCTTCGCGGATGACGCACTTGTCGTGTGCGCTGCTGACAACGTCGGAATTCTGGAACTGAGGATTAATGATACTCTGTGGCGGGCAAAGCGTTGGTTAGATAGCAGAGGCCTGAAAATGGCCCCTGAGAAGACGAGGCTTTGCTCGTCACGGACAGGAGATCCTCCCAATATCCGAGGATCGTTCTCGGGGAACATGAAATCGAGTGGAAAAAGAGCATTAAGTACCTGGGAGTACAGTTGGATCGAAGGCTTAGCTTCGGCGAACACCTGCAGATCGCGACTGCCAAAGCCATCCAATGTGGGGCCGCCCTAACTCGGCTTATGCCCAACATTGGTGGACCCAGGGAAGCTAAGAGAAGGCTGGTGGCGAGCGTGGTAAACTCGAAGCTGCTTTATGCAGCTTCGATCTGGACAAGTGCCCTTTCAGCTCCGTAAGGAGCTCACCTGCTTAACCAACCTGCAGGAAATCGCTCGGGCGAAGAAGGCCATCCGCAAGGATGGAAGGAGCAGACTCGTCGAGAAATGGCAGACGAGATGGCATGGAGACCAATCCGGGAGATGGACACACTGTCTAATCCCGGAGCTCACCACCTGGCTGGATAGAAAGCACGGTCAAGTCGGCTTTTACCTGGCGCAAGCGCTTTCGGGCCATGGCTGCTTTAATGCGTACCTGAAGCGCTTCAAGAAAAGAGACGATGAGTCGTATCGCTACTGCGGATCCCTTGTAAAAAATGCAGAGCACACACTCTTTGTAATGCTCCAGTCTGAACAGATATGGATGCTTATCAAGTCATTGGTCACCCTGGTGATGAAGACGAGGGAGCTCGATGGGCGTGCAGAGCGCGGCAACATCGGGGGCCAGTAGAAATCGCATCGGAGCCTGCACCCGCTGTCCTGCGTCTTCGGCGGACTTGGCTGTCTGCGTCGACCAGGGGAGGAATTTTCTTATTCCTTTCCTGGTTGGCACGGCTAGTCGGCCTGCCTAATGGACGTGTGTCCGCGGATGGAAGTTCCGGGCGAACGGATGCCGGAAGAGTCGTACGCGACTTTAATCTGGAACCAATTGCCCGCGAAGTTTAAAGCCGAAACGCGGTTTCGCGGGCGGTATATTGGTTCCAGAGAGGTTTTTTTTTGGTTTTAACAGGTATGTCTAGACCCGTCCTAGGAGAGTCTTGTACAACGTCTATAAAAGATTTCGCCATTTTTCCTCCTGACCAGAAAAAAAAGTCGATTGATTGAAAATTGATAAAGCTAGAGTGCCCACCAACTTTGAACATGCAGTCTCGAGAAAAACGCGTTCAAAGTTTTCGTCATGGTTTAGTCGAAATTAAAAATGAATAAAATGAAAATTACCTCTAATCTGCGATACCAGGCCCATACATCATCCCTTCTGCATCCATTTCATTTATATTTACTATCTTTCTGATGGACATAGCTTCTTTACGAGCATTTTTGGACCCATCAGTGAGAGAGCGGTCGGCCAGTTTCACGCGCTGTTCATCTCTTTCCCGTAAAAAGTTGTAGCTTTCTCTTCCAACAGGCAACTCCCAAGTCGCCATTATGCTCAAAATGCTGCTCATGTCATCATTGAAGATGCAAGTGGCGATATGAGCAGCGATTTGAAGAATAATCTTTCCACTAGACAAAGATTTTGGAGCGAGTGCCCATATTGTGGAATTGAAGTTTTCATTTGCGTTCTGCGTCAATCCTCCCAAACAATGATTCAAAAGATTTTCGCGACTTATTTCCTCATAAATAGGCAGAATTGCATCATCCACTTCTGAGTCTATTACAGGCTCGTTTCCGAAAGCTGCCGCGCGAGAATGTTAGCGCGCCTCTATTTCTACAGTTAGAAAATTACCCTTTCACTTTCACCATCGATTTGTAACTAACTGCATATCATTTTCGTATATATAGAAAGTACTTTAAGAACAAAAAAATTCGATTTTTTGAAGCGACCAAAGTGGTGTAACCCCTTAAGGAAATGTCTCTGTTAGAAAGTAATTTTTTTTTTCTGCAAAAAATATTGTAACTGGAAATGATATTTCAATTTTTGTTACTATTGTTATATATTTGTACTAAATATACTTTGATTCAAGCCATAAGAAAAACAATTTTTACATATAAATCATGATGTGATTTCCTACAATAATTGTATTTTAAAATGCTTTTCAAATATGTTTGTATAGGCTGCATAGAGTGGTTGGTTAATCCACAAAAGTAAATAAAATATTTTCGTGCATTTCTATTTTTACTTCATTTCTTTGTCTTATTGTCATTTTACTTTTTAAAAATTGCTTTATTCATAGTATGATTCTTCAGATCCCGGAAATGTAAGGTAGCGAAATGAACAGAATCTTTTTTGAGTGGTTTTGTAGGAGTATATGAATAAAACAGAAGGGTGCGTTACAAATCAAGAGTATAGCAATAGATTATTATAAGTTAATGAAAAGTCTTGTGGTCGTACGCCATTCACTTATTTTCAATTTTTGTATTCCTGCTTCTTTCGCGTTAGGATTATTTCTATATAAAGATTGTATACATGAGTTGCTGGAGGTGCGATCAAGAAGGGCACACTGTGGGGTCCTGTTTGAAAAAACCGCGGTGCTATCTTTGTGCCACAAGAGAAATAAGCCCTGGGATGATCATATTCCGGGGACAATGCATTGCACGGCTTTTCGGGAGGCACATCAAGTTTTCGAAACTTTTTCCTTGAGATGCAAGAGAACGTGGGTTTATAAAAAGGACAAGACTGATTTGGAGATTTTTTTTGTAGTGATAAAAAATATATTTAACTGGAAGAATTAGACAGTAATATAGAATTCACAGGGTACATAGTGCTTATTTTTTTGACGGAAAATTCGGTAATTCAAAAAATCGTATTTTTTTCTTTGTTTTAATTAATAATTTTTCTATTATAATCTTTAGCTTCATACGAGAAGGATTCGTTGGATTGACAACGATAAACGTGTTGTTGTGAGAAGGAAGTTTTTAAAAATTACATATAATGATGGTTCCATTGTAAAGGCTAGTTGGATGGTTAAATTCTAGAGTACATGAAGGGATGTAACAAAAGAAAATCTATCACGACTCATAAATTCTAAAAACTTGGCAATTCTATTTGTTTCTGGGTGGAAAAAATGACAGATAAGAAGTGATAAGATTATAAGGGTGAGTATAAAGGAAATAATTGTTTATGTGCCTTTATTTTGATAATTATTACGTTTTGTATTATTCTATAGGTAGGCGGTAAAAACAAAAAATGGGTCAGTGATCATACTTGTATATTGAGCAGAAGTTCGAGACGTCACCACAGGTGAAATTGAAAAATAAATTGAAAAAATTAAAATACGCACAGGAAGGTAAAATGACCATAACTAACGCATATTTCATGGATCTCTGACAAAAAAATCAAAAACAAAGTGCGTCATAATAAACTCCATTAACCTCTGCACATAAGAAATTCCTTTCAATTACAAAAAAACAAAGGTTGTTAATTATTAATAATTTTGTCTACGGAGGGTAATTATTGAGGTTGATATAGATTTTGCATAAGTATGGGTTTGATTTGGTCAAACCTTTTTGTTTCGCAAATAGAAGTTGTCAAAATGTTGAAAAACGGATTAAAGTTACGACACATTTTACCCATACTTGTCTGAAAACAAGATTCTGTAAGGACATTAGGTGATAAAAAGTAAGTTTGATTGTTTGTTGAAAAATCTATATAAGCGTCTTGTGTTTAAATACAAATGGTAATTTTTTATTCTCTATAAGATTTATAAATATGGGTAAAGAATGTGACTTGAATAAGGTAAATTTGTCTGTTGAAGGAGTTGGAACATTCGAAGTAAAAACAAATATGTTTTCATAATTAAAATATTGGGTTTTTGTGAATGAAAGAATTTCAGAAATGTCAGTAGGAAGAGGGTATAAGATATTTTCAGGTATAGTGCCAAATAGTGGATGCAGTAGAGTCTGCAAAGAGAAACGGACTCCATTGTCCGTTAATAACATGGGGTAGGGCATCGGCTAGGTGTTATAATAGGAAAAGATAAGTATCCAGTCCTTTAAGTAATGTAGTTAAACAGTTTGATGCGCCACGTTGTTAGATTGAAACGTCTAATTTATCTTTACTGTTGGATCAGTCTATAAATATCAGCAATATTTCTATGAAAATTGTAGAATGGTTTTTAAATTTTTTTAAGACTGGAGGCTTTTGTATGATTGATATATGACCCTTATGCCAATATGTAGGTTTTCGTTTAGTTTCTTTAACTTTCTAGATTTTTTGAGACAATGAATTATTGATTTGCTTCTAAATTATGGATGAAATGTAGTCTAAAAACATGTAGATTTTTACGTTTCTAAGTTCAAATTCTGTTTTTATATTTTCTTATTTTCCTATTTTCTGGGCTGCAATTATCTGTTTTTGGGGTATTCATGCAATAATCGGAAAGTTGGTGCTAAGTTTATGTTACCTGATGATCGAACTTGAATATTTGGTATGTATTTAGATTAGTGATTCACGTCGATATGAGAAATTCAAATGTTTCGCCCGAAGTCGTTCGTTATCGGCTCCTTTTTTCAAACGATCATATTGGGTATTATTTTGTTAAATTTCGAATCGTATCGTCTAATTTTTCGAACGAGATCTAACGAGGTCCTTGAATAATGTCACTTGTAAAAATGTAAATATTTGATGAATTTATTTTGAAGAAACAAATTTTTGTTTTGTTCTTTTTTTTTCGAGAAAATAATAATCAAAAACTTTCAAATTATTTCAAGTTTCTTACTGTTATAGGTTAGTAGTATTACTATTATTCTGAATGAAAAAAAAAAATAATATTACAATATATTTATCAAAATTAGATAAATGAGTTTGTTCGAAAAAAACTAAGTATACTTGGAAATTGATAAAATCTCTCAGCTGAATTTCTAATATAATAATCTTCACTCAAATACATTTATACTTTTGGTTGTTGATTAAAAATTTGATCAAAGCATCTTTAATCGTATGGTAGTGGAATGGATTGCGAGAAAATATCTTCCAATAAGCTTCTTCGAGGATGAAAACTCAAGAATTTTTTGCCTATTTGAACAAGGATGTGAATCTGCCACAAAAAATGCCGTACGATCAATGATATCTTCGACTTTCAAGGATGTGCAAGAAGACGTAGTCAAAAAGTTACAAAAAAATGGATCGAAGATATCTTTTAGTATAGATAGATGGACCTCCATAGCTGCCATTTGCTTTTATAGGATCAGGGGTTAAATGTTTTTAAATATTACGACTGAAAAAATAAGAATACGAATTTGTATTTCATTTTGTAGTTACAGCTCTTTTAATTACATCATATGACTTTACAATTAGATCATTATATCGACGGTGATTGGGAGTCTTTAACTTTAGAATTTACTCCCGCTAATGGTGCTCATGCTGGAAGTGATATTGCGAAGATTTTTCGAAACTTTTTACAAGAATATCAACTTCAGACGAAAGCGAAAGGAATAACCTTAGATAATGCAGCTAGCAACACGAAATTTATTGCTGAATTCAAATTGCTTATGGACCAGGATGTCATTGAGTTTGATGCTGAAAATCAACATTTCAGATTCATAGCTCACATTGAAAATTTAGCTGCAGAAGATTTTCTTAGAGAATTGAGATTGCAAAACAATGATGAAATGGAGTCCGATTATGAATTTGAAGAGGATGAAATAATAGTAGAAGAAGCTGAAAATAAAAATCACTTGCCTATAGGAAAATTGAAAAAGTTGCTCATTAAGTTAAAGTA
The DNA here is from genome assembly GCA_030998225.1 of Diplolepis rosae. Lineage (NCBI taxonomy): Eukaryota > Metazoa > Arthropoda > Insecta > Hymenoptera > Diplolepididae > Diplolepis > Diplolepis rosae. The sequence continues at coordinate 107,169 of JAPYXD010000072.1, forward strand.
TAGCGAACAACTGCGTCACAAACTACAGTGTTCTTGCATCACGATAAATACAAGAGTGATGGCACCGAGTAATCACGTAAAAACAAGATGGCACTCTACTGATGATATGATATCCAAGGCGATAAGAATGCAGAAAGCGATAAACCTCTTTTGCATTTCAAATCCAGATCTGAAAAGTTTCTGCTTGAATAAAGATGATTGAACTCTTGTAACTGCAGCTCACAAACATCTGAAGTATTTCAAATATGCATCGAAAGCTCTGTCTGGAGAAAAATATGCAACTCACCCATTAGCTGTTATAGCCTTCAATTTATTGCTGGATAAGATTGACGATGCGGTTCAAGAAATAGACTGTAAGCGTGACGTTAGTCTAAATGACCTTAAAATAAAAAACGCGCTATATGCAGCTCCAGCAAAATTGTTGAAGCATTATCGAAAATGTAACTGGGCTTATTGTGCAATTCTACTCCTTGATCCTAGGCATAAAATTGAAGTCTTCGATTTCACAGAATGGAGAAAAAAGATGAAAGCAGAGTCTGTGAAAAAGTTTGAAGAAATATACAGAGAGGAATATTACGTTGCATCTCAAGAATCCGTTCAAATTGAAGTCTCAGTTCAGCAACTTTAGGAAAACGAATCAAGTGAAGATGAGATTGATTTACGTCAACACTGCAGAAATGGTTCTTAAAAAACGAAGCATCAAGGAGCTGTACATGCACGCGAAAAAACGCAAGAAGATTGGAGAAAAGAAATTGAGGAATATACTAGGTCAGATCGAGCTCATGAGACTGCTGATATTCTTCTTTGGTGGAAAAATCATGAATTGATTTACCCCAATTTATCATGTATGGCTCGCGATTTTCTTAGTATTCAAGCAACGTCTGTACCTGTTGAACGCCTCTTTTCTCGCTCTTCCTTAAAAATCCGAAAACATAGAAATAGGTTGAAAAAAGATATTGCTCGCGAACTTCTATGTATAAATGACTGAACGACGAGTAAGATGTATTCTACTTTCAAGTGCATTCTTTCTTCATCTTGAAACCTAAATAATATTAACTTATATGATATTTAACGTCCGGCTAATTTTCTTCATTTAAAAGCAGGAAAATGACCAACCACGGAAAATCAGATGTTTTCTTTAATTTCTTTAATCACGTTTCGATGAACACTGTCATCCTCTTCAGATTTTACAATTGCACTGTGTTGTAGAATCCTATAGTAGTTTTTTAAACAAAAGAAGATAATCATAAGAATAACAACCTTAAATTTTTATAAAAATAAGAATATATATAAATCTAAATACCTGTAAATTTTTTGTCAACTTTTTTTACAACTTCAAAGTACATATCGCCGATTGTTTTTTTTTTTTATAAATACTGTAGTTAATCTCAATTTAAAAATTTTTGTCAAAAATTAGCATAACAGGAACAATCGCCGAAAATTGTTTACAAACCAAATAGGTTAAATTATTAATTCACACTTTTTTTTCAATTTTAGTCATAAAAGAACTTTTTGCAACATTGCAAAGATAGGTAAACATTTTCTTCGTTTTTCTTATTGTAATTCAGAACTTTTGTAATAAAAGTGCGGATTCACTGAAGCTAATAACAGAATACTGAGAAGTACTAAACGGAAATTTATATGTGACGAATTTGACAGTGCCGTAGTAATGGGAAACCACTTATTATAATAAATTGAAAACTATTTTTATTTTTAAGAATATAGAATCAAAATTATAAATTTATTAATTAAATTAGTTTAAAAATAAATTTTATGTGAGCTGATCCAAAATTATATCATAAGAAGTGTTATAATCTTTTAAGTCAGACATCACATTAATACTATTTTATCCTTCCTTTTTTATGTAAAAAATGTCTGCAATTATTCTTTTAAAATAGTTTGTTTCTTTGTGAGAAATTTTAATAGTATCCCAATCAAAATTGTGTTGAGAACCTGTATCATTTTTATTGTTTCTTCTAAAGGGTTTCCCAATAGGGGTGATATGATTTTGAATGTCCCTATCGGGCTCATTTGAACTGAAATTTTTGACGTCTGCTGTCAGTTGTCATCAGTAAGGTTTGCCATTTAATCATGAGTAGTTTCACGCTTCCACAACGTTTGGAAATTGTCCAATTATTTTATCAAAATTCGAGAAGTTTTGTCGGTGTTCAAAGAGCATATCGTGCAAAATATGGTCGTCATTCTGCTCCATCCGCGCTCTCAATTCGTCGAATAATCGATAAGTTGGAGAGTGAATTTACTCTATTGGATACTAAGCCTAAAAATCGTATGCGTACCGCACGTTCTACACAGAATATAGCCGCCGTACAGGCCAGTATCGAGGAAAACCGTGAATTGTCCGTGCCACGCCGATCTCAGGAATTGGGCCTGTCCAGGATGACTACCTGGCGTATTTTGCGATTGGATCTTGGCCTGCATCCCTATAAGATGATTCTGGCCCAAGAACTGAAGCCTAATGACCATCGTTTGCGTCGGGAGTTCGCGGATTGGGCTCTGGAATCAATTGAAAATGATCCCAATTTTCATCAAAAAATCATCTTTTCTGATGAGGCGCATTTTTGGCTCAAGTCTCGGGGGACATTTGGCCGATATATTGTTTAAATCATAAATGGCATAGAATATCCAATATAATAAAAAAGATTTCGATCAATTCCGAATGAATATTCAGTGTTTTTTTTCAATTTCAAAACATATCACCCTTATTGGGAAACCCTTTATGTTTAGCAACAAGATTATGGTATTTTTCATTTAAATTAATGTTTTTTTTTGTGTTTATCACATCTGACAAAAAGCATTCTTCCCGTTTGGCTTACATAGGTTTTTGAACAATCCAAGCATGGAATCTTATAATCTACTTTTGAAATTTCAAATTTTTCCAATGAGTCTTTTCCTAATTTTATTTTATTTTATTTTCATGCATACTTATATACTTACATATATTACTTCATATAATGCAATTATACAGTTAATTTCTGCAACCTTCACTATTATTCAGCATTGTTATAATAAGAAAAAAATATATTAGGTGCGCAACTAGGTTCTCGCTGTTTTTTTAATGAAAATGCAACTTTATTGTGAAAAAATGGTTACACATGAATCATTCAAAGTATTGACCATCGTTAGCTACAACTTTTGCCCATCTTTCTGGTAGAGCTTAAATATCTTTACTCTAAAAGTGTTCATCTTTTAAGGCCATCCACGAATCAAGCCATTTTTCGATGTCTTCATATGAGCGGAACTGCTGATCAGCCAGACCATTTGCCATTGACCGGAACAAGTAATAATCGGACGGCGCAATATCTGGGGAATACGGCGGGTAGGGTAGGACTTCCCATTTGAGCGTTCCCGGGTAGATTTTAACGGGTTTGGCAATGCTATAGAATTACTTTTTCGTGCCTCTGCTCGTATTTTGGCCGTTTTTCGCGCAGTGCTCGAATCAAACGCATCAATTGCGTTCGATACCGTTCCCCAGTGATGGCTTCGTTCGGTTTCAACAGCTCATAATAAATAACACCGACCTGGTCCCACCAAATACACAGCATAACCTTCGCAGCATGAATGTTCGGCCTAGCCGACGACGTAGAAGCATGACCGGGCAGTCCCCATGACTTTCTTCGCTTTGGGTTGCTGTAATGAATCCATTTTTCATCACCCGTCACGATGCAATCAAGAAAACTTCCTTTTTTGCCACTGAAGCAGTTGTTCACAAGCGAAAAAACGACGCTCAACGTCCCTTGGCTTCAAATTATAAGGAACCTAAGTTCCTTGTTTTTGAATCATTCCCAACGCATGCAATCGCTTGGAAATATCTTGGCGAGTAAGTCCTACTGCAAGTTCTCCTTGCGTTTGGCACGGATCCTCATCGAGCAATGCTTTCAATTCAGCGTCTTCGAAGGTTTTTGGCCTTCTTTCACGCGGACGGTCGTAAACGGTTTGTTTACCATATGTCTAAGCTTGGTTCATGACGTTTTAGATAGGGCAAAATCGACCAGCACTTACTGCTGGAGCCATCTATTGACAAACAGCGGGAACTTAGTTGCGCACCTAATATCACAAAATCTCAATTAACCTGTTGATTTATTTCAAAGTAAATTTAAAATTTCAATTCGAATGTTACCAATATTTCAATAGTTTACCCTATAAAAATATCTTGTGAATAATTTTTTTTTCGTTGATAAAATAAATTAAGTATTCTATTAAAGTTTCTTAAAACGGTCCACTACCAAATTTTGACACAAAGTTTTGAGTACTTAACGAACAAATTACACAGAAAATGATTCAATTCAAACATGTCCCTTTTGAGATAATTTCATTTGTTTACTTAATTGTTGTATAGAAAGTACTAAATACCGTTTCTGAGTTTTGATCAAAGCATGGACTTAATAGTAGATCCGACGGCATATTTCATTTATGTATTCTATACTCTTCGTTGAATATTAGAAGCAGTATTGAAAAAAACATTTTTTGCACTTTGAAAATAAAAAAATCAATAACTTGAAAAATTTACATATCATATTGAAAAAAAAATACGTATCATTTTTTTTCCTTTCTAGAACGAGGAAAAAAATTTTCAGGTTAATCAAAATTTTTATTATAAATCTGATATGGAATAACCCATATATATGTATTGTTATAATTTTAAGAAGGTTATTGTGACGTCCCGTGTAAACCACCCGTCTTAATAAATAAGTTATCTGCAAGTTTCGCTGTTAGTGTTATTTTTTTAAAACTATATGATTTATATTAGATATCTTGGCTCTATCAAGAAATTTTTACTTCCTAACTTGTTAACATTTAAGTTAAACAAAGAATGTTTAGATAACTGCATACAACAGTCGTATTTGTATCTTCTATCTTAACCAGACTCATGATTATCCAGTATATGTTTTCTGTTCTTACGAATAATTTAACTTGTGTCTATGTATATATTCCAATATCTAAAGGAAAACATCGTTTAGACGCCTACACAATCCACTAGACATACAAAAACCGTCTGCAGTCCAAAGCAAATGAATGTATAAGCTTAACTCATCACTTACAATCACACTGCTCTAAAAAAGTCACGCTCATTTAGTATTATCAAATGTATGAACTATGATATAAATGCGAGAAGTAAGTTTAATCTTGTTTAGACTCTCTGGAAACTAGAAAACGACTTCCATCGTCGTCTCAAAAGCGCAAGCGCCACCCGTCTAAAACCTAAGTAAATAAAAATAGACTTAAATGCATTTCCTGTTCAGGCCTTTTTTATAAACAAAGGGTAATTCGAATAAATCTGTATACACAGTGTGATCTGAAAATAACCGAACTTTTAATTTAAATCATAGAACACGTAACGCCATATGTTCAACATTAGCAGCGTTAGAAAGGTACTATTTTCTTCTTTCAAGCGCAACAATGTTTAATCAAATCAGTTGTCAGGTCACAAAATTACGCAAGTTTTAATGACAGTAGTTTTTGTGGTTATGTCGTAGAAACATAATGGAACAAAGAGCAAATATTAAATTTTTTTTTAGACTCGATAAAAAGTTTGCTAAGACTTGCGAATTATTAAAAAAATTTTATGGTGATGATTGTATGAGTCGTACTCAAGTTTACACGTGGTTTACATGATTTTAAAATGGCCGTGACGACTTAAATGATGATCCAAGACCTGGACAACCCCTCCCCTTGGACTGCAACCTTGACGAAGTCCTTCTCTTGGCTTTGCCAAAAAGGGCGGGTGGAGAAGCTTAGCAGACGGCCCTAAGGCCATAAAGGTTGTAGTGTCCCGATGAATCGGTGAACAAATGCAGGGGGCTCTATAAACGGGTCTATCCCAGGCTGAAAGCGGGCGACGCTATAGACGCGTCTATCCCCATGCATGGAGAAGGATGTATGCCCCGGGCAGCGGCGCTGAGTATGAGAGTGCGAGTGCCTGCGAGGAATGAGTGAACTGAATGAACGTCAGCGTCGCATGACTGTGATATGTGTCCTTCGAGTGCGAGAGAAGATCCTATAAACGGGCTCTCTCTTGAATGAGGCTAAGAACGAATTGGTGTATGGAATCTCCTGGGGGACACTGCAAAGCCTCCGCAGTCTGTGACCAAGAAGAGTCCAAACGATCGTTTCCGTATGGCATCCCATTGGGAGTGCTTCGTCGTCGGGTGGTGTCTTCTCCGGCCCACCAGGAGGCGAGGTTGATGTGAGCCTAGCTCTGCCGAGGTGGTGTGCCATGCGGGATCAGGAGCCAGCATCTTCGGGACCTTGATCAGGTAGTGCGTATTGAACACAGGTGTCGGAGCCTATGTTGCTTCGAGCGAGTCCGGTCTGTCCGTGTTTTCCGGGACCAGCTAAGCGGAGGTTGGGCCTCTAGGAACTGGGGTAGGACTTCGGTCCGAGGGTACACCCGTTCTCACCTATTCCGACCCGCTTCTCTACGCACGATGCCCTGGTAAAACGATTCATGGGTAAGCAAAGAAATAAAAGTGGAATGAGGAGACCGAGGCGCCTTTGGTAGCAGAGGGGTGGAGAGTCATCCTCCAGCTCTTCAAGGAACAAAGTGAAAAAATGGAGAAGCTGGGCACGGCTCTAAAATGCATCCAGGAGGGTATGCTCAAGAACAACCCTCAACCGGTGAAAATAAGTGTTGCGGAGGCTGCCGAAGTGCTGGGCAGCCTGGTCAACACCCATAAGCACCTAATCAAAAGCGGGGTGGAATTTCAAAAAGAACTGGAGTCCCTCCCCATCTCCAGAAAAATGGGTTTACTCCGGAGACCGCGCTCAGCGTCTCTGGGGGATACCTCAATATTGCTTAAAAAGGCGGAAAAGAGGGTAGTACCCTCTCCTCCCGAGGAACGAAAATAAAAAAAGGAAAGGGCAACACTTCGCCCTCATACGCAAAGGTCACCAGGAGCCAGCTCCCTGAAGAGGAAGGGGAATGGCACCTGGTGCAAAATAAAGAAAAAAATAAAAAAAATAAAAAGATTCCGAAGAACGGGAAAGAGGTACCCGTTCAGAAGGAAATGATTAAAGAAAAGATGAAAAAGATGCTGAAGCGCTCCCCGTCCACCGGGCAGAGCGACGCCATAAAGGTGTCTGCGAAGGACGGCCAGTCCTACGCAGACATCTTGAAGGAAATGAAGGCAAGGGTCAATCCCCAGGATTCAGGACTTGAGGTCCTTTCTGTCCGGAGGACAAGGAAGGAGGAAGTCCTTCTGGTCCTGAAGAAGGGGGACGACATCCCTGCATTCCAAAAGGCACTCGACCAGGCGGTCGGAGCACGAGCAAAAATAGATGCCCTGGTCTCGAGAAGGTCCCTCGATATTAGAGACCTTGACAAAACAGTGGAAAAGGAGGAGGTGGTTGCTGCGCTCGCTGGGGCGCTGGGAATGCCTGACCTAGATGGGCACTGCTGGATTCAGACCCGTTTTGGTGGGGTGAGGACTGCGGTGGTCCGGCTGGCGGACGCAGACGCTTCACGTCTCCTCTAGCTGGGAAATGTGAGGGTCGGGTGGGTGAACTGCCGCATCCGGGAACATGCCGAAGTAGTCCGGTGTTTTAGGTACCAAGGGTATTGACACGTTTCGCGGGGCTGCACCCACCCCAGCAGAAAGGACGCCTGTTGGAGGTGCGGTGACTTAACGCATGGATTCAAGGAGTGTAAGGCCCCGCCGAAGTACCTGACTTGCACTGATAGGGGCGAAAAGGATATTGCCCATGTTTCTGGGAGCGGCTCTTGCCCGGTGTTCCTGGAAGAACTCCGGAGGTTGAGGGGCAGGAATTGAAGTTCCTGCAGCTCAACCTCGGAAGAAGGAAGGATGCCCAGGACCTCCTGAAGCAGACTGCCAGGGAGAGGGGGCCGATGTACTGCTCATTAACGAGCAGTAAAAATGGTCTGAAAATTCTGCTTGGTACCAGGATGCATCAAGGAGGACCGGCATCCTTATTTGAAGCCCTGATTTCAGCGTCGGGGATTTTCTGGAGTCCGACGCGGGGTTCGTTTGGGTGGAGGTGGCGAGTGTGCGTGTGTACCCGCCTAGATAGGAATAAGCGACTGGTCAGTTCTCGAGGAGACAAACTTGAGTGACCACCGGTGCATCGAGTTTAATTTAGAACAACGGCGCCAAGCAGTGGATAAGGGTGGGGGCAGCGAATAGAAGGAGCCCCTACTGGAACGCGAGACGGCTCTGCAGGGAGAGACTTAGAGTCCATCTCAAAACGACCAGGATCATCGATGAGCTTGGTTGGGTCGAGCCAGCTGGGTCGTTGGAGGACACTGTGCGCTCGACGAGGCAAAAGGTTGTCGCAGCTTGCGTCTAATCGATGCCCCGCCTCAAGCATAGCCAAGCCAAGGGCTCGATGTACTTGTGGAATGACCGGTTGGATTTCCCTACGTCGTGAATGCCTCGCAGCGCGGCGGAGATTCACCCGCTCAAAGGGTGATTCTCTGCTGCACGAGGCATGGAAAAGGGCAAAAGCGGCTTTGAGGCGAGGCATAAAGAAAAGCCGACTTCAATGCTGGAAAGACTTGATCGGTGAGGTCGAGAAGGACCCATTGGGTCTCGAATTCAAAATAGTTACCAAGAAATTGGTGACTAGAAGAAAGACTCCGGGTCTGGACAATCCCGATCGAGTCAAGTACATTGTGCGTAGCTTGTTTCCACACGTAGAGCCATTCCAAAGACAGGACCGAAGTTCCTGCGTGGTCCAGCGCGAAGAACTCTTTTCTCTCGAAGAACTAAAGAGAGCGGCTGGGAGGCTCAAGGCGAATACAGCGCCGGGGATCAGCGGAATGCCAAACAAGATCCTCAAAGAGGTGATCGGGGCATACCCGGAGATCCTCCTAGGAGCCTTTAACTCCTGTCTTCGGGAGGGGAGGTTCTTCGTAGAATGTAAGAAGCAGAGGTTGGTCCTGCTGAGGAAGGGCAACAAACCTCTAGGGGATGCCTTATCGTATAGACTAATATGTCTATTGGATACGATGGGGAAGCTTCTGGAGGAGTTGATTCTACAGCGGCTTCAGGCCCTCTTGGTCGGAGAGAACGGTCTCTCAGAAAAACCAGTTCGGATTCAGGAAAGGCAGGTCCACTGTGGACGCTATCCAGGCTGTGGTTAACATCACGGACAGGAGATCCTTTCAGTACCCGAGGATCGTTCTCGGAGAGCATGAGGTCGAGTGGAGAACAAGTTCCTGGGAGTGCAGTTGGATCGTAGGCTTAGCTTTGGCGAACACCTAAGGATCACGGCTGCCAAAGCCGCCCAATGTGGAGGAAGCTTGGCTCGGCTCATGCCAAGCATTGGTGGACCCAGGGAAGTAAAACCACTTGTGATGAGGACGAGAGAGCTCGATGGGCGTCGGGAGCGAAACAACGGGGAGGGCCAGTAGAAATCGCATCGGGACCTGCACCCGCGGTCCTACGTCTCAGGTGGACTTGGCTGTTCGCGTCGTTTGGGGGAGGAATCTCTTTGTTCCTCCCCTGGCTGGCGCGGATAGTTGGTTTCCCTAACGGGCGCGTGGCCACGAGTGGAAGTTCCGGGCGAACGGATGACGGAAAAGTCGTACGCGACTTTAAGCTGGAACCAACCACCCATGAAGTTTAAAGCCGAAAGGCGGTTCCGCGGGTGGTGTATTGGTTCGAAAGAGGGGTTTTTTGGTTTTAACAGGTATGCCGAGACCCGTCCTAGGAGAGTCCTGTACAATGTCTATAAAAGATTTCGCCATTTTTCCTCCTCACCAAAAAAAAGACCTGGACGACCAGAAACATCAAATCGTGCTGAGTTAGTGGAAAAAGTACGTGAAATAGTCGCTATCGATGCAAATTTCACTGTGAGAATGCTGGCAGAAGAATCAAATTCATCTTACTGTACAATCTATACGATATTAACTAAAGATTTCGCTAAAAGAAAGGTCTGGACACGTTTTGTTCCACATCAGTAAAATGCACCTCCTCACAAGACCAAAAGAGTCAACGAATTTTTGATGAAAAAACAGATTTGTGTCATTGAACCCCCTCCGTATTCGCCTGATCTATCACCGTGTAACTATTTTCTGTTCTCGAAACTGAAAGCTGCAATGAAAGGAACTGTTTACGATGACGTTCCAACCATTCAAGCAGCTGTGACACAGGTGTTAAAGAATATCCCAAAACCGAGTTTAAAAGTATATGGATAAATTGGTTGAACGTTCCAAACGTTGTATTGCGTTGAATGGATCCTATTTTGAATAAAGATTAGCTTTGAAACATAATACCGTGCTTGTTTTATTCTATGACTAAAAAGTTCTGTTATTTTTAGATCACACTGTGTATGAAAGTAAAATCCTAGTCGATGACTCGTGTGCCAATATATTTATTTACTTGGATTTACTTTCACAAAACTCTGAACTTATTTTTACAGTGAATCTAAATGGTAAGTGATAGACTCGCCAAAATTCCGTTCGTGTATATTGATATATTTACATACATGTAATAATCGACAAATTCGATACAATATATTAATACTCGACACTTAAACCAATTCAGATTGTATTAGGTGTACAAATAAGTTTCGAGGGATTCACAAAAGATGGTGTAACTAGTATTGAATCGCATCGGTCCATCTTGTTACTATATTCATGTTAAAGCGTCACCATTTTCCTCTAATAATCAGTATGTGCCATTTCGCTGAAGTGTATACAACACGCCTTCTTTATGCTCTAATCATGTCAACTTTTGTGCCAACAAAACATTATTTGCGGGAAGCGCTGCTTTTTTGCTTTAACCTCAGCTGGAAGTGGTCTACTATGAGCTACTCCAGCCTAACGGAACCATCACTGCAGAACGTTGCCAACAACAATTGATGCAATTGAGCCGAGCATTGAATATGCAGAATATTGAATAGCCCCCAATATGCCAAAAGACATGACAAAGTGATCTTTTGGCACGAAAACGCTCGGCCACACGTTGCTAAAGTCGTCAAGGAAACTTTGGAAGCACTCAACTGGGATGTCCTACCCCACCCGCCGTATTTGGCTCAACTACTCATGGCGTGGCTGAGCAGCACTTTACTCCTTATGAAGAAGCCAAACATTGTACCAATTTCTCTGAATAAAGCTTCAAAATCACTAAAACAACCCTCAAAACTTATTTGTACACATAATAAATAACCTACACTTGAATTATTGTTAATTTCTTTTTGCATCACTTTTACTATGCAAAAGAGAACAATTAAAATACGTAGTGTAATCACTTGAATTGAATCATTCTATTATCCTTCTTTTTCTATTAAATATTTCATTTTTATAATCAAACTCTAAATATTAAATTTAAAAATAATTTCTACGCTGATATTCTAGAATAAAAGTAAGGTAAGCTAATAATACATGTTTCATTCTTAAGGAATAAACTATTACACTTTCTGCCTGCATAAGTAAATTTAAATATTAATAAATGTTTATTTAAGAAATAGGAATCATAAGGATAAGCATCAAATATTTAAAAAATATTATGTTAAATGTTAAATCATCTGGTTTAAGCAACAAAAGAACTACTAACCATTGCATGACTCTAGAACTTAATGAATGTTAATTTAATTGTTAATAATCATATCATATCATATAGAAACCATATTTTATAATAAAAATTGTACAAATATCTCCATCTCTGAGAAAAAAGATGAACTTGAGAAAAATTTGGCACCACCCACTAGACCCAGATGTCAGGGTCCGCCACAAAATCTTCCTATGATAATCAAGAGTGTATTTGCTCTTGCTTATCTCAACCAATTAAAACACAAAAAGATAACCCCATTTAAGATTAGAACACTTTTACCAGTGATTATCTTCATAAAGGAAAAATTAAATAAAAGTAAGTGAATTTAATTGACTATCCAAATTTCTCTTTTTCTTACACCTTTTTAAAATTTATATATAAAAAAAATATTATTGTATTTCCTCCCCGAATCCACTTAGTGCTGGCAATAATCCAGTGCTGTGGTTCTTTCTTCCTTATTTTGACTCTTCTCTAAAAGGCTCTAAATGTTTTGTGTGCTCCTTATTATAGAAAGTGCGAATATTTACCCTTTACCGCCCTTTTTCGAAATTCACATATCCCGTTTAGGAATTTTAAACCAAGAATAATCAAAATCGAAAAGGTTCCTTAAAAATGAAAGGATCAGTCAAAAATATAGAACATTTATCCGATAATAAGTAACAAAATATTCCTGACCCATTCCCTACTAAACAAGAATTAGATAACACTCTTAAGTTAGAAGATTCAAATTTAGACAAGACTTTAATTAATAATCAAAGTATATCGAGTGAAAATCCAGTGAAAAACCAGCGGATTTTATTCAAGTTTCTGTAGATTTAAGTATTGTGACAGGATCCAATAATCAAGATCGAACCTTAACAAACGAATTATCCTATCTCAATATTGACGATTCTTCTTCTTCTTGGTTGTGGCTTCTTGCTGTGTCTAGCAAATAGCCATATCTTTATTTAAGAAATTTTCTGTGAAAAAAGGAACGCTTTCACCCCGCTGGGTATCGAGCCCAGGTCCTTTCGATTGCCGGTCGAATGCTCTGTCATCTGAGCTACGGAGGTTCCACAACTTTTCTCACAGAATCTTGTTATATCTATAACGATTAAAATATCTATAACGATTCTAATTTACCAAGCTCAACGGTAATAATAGTGGATAATAAAACTTTGAAAAAGAAATCAAAAACCTTATTGGCACGCGACTCTATAATAAGTAACGACAGCGACGACGACAAAAGTGACACAGAGGTAATAAATCAAGATTATTCTGTAACAGTAAATAAAGAAGAAATGTCCATAGCAATACCCTAAGGTCCCTTTGTTCGACAGGAGTAACGTCCCATTATCACACTTTATTGAGGGTTGTGAATGGAAACGAAGGCAATGCTGCTGAAACCTGCTGCATAGGAAAACCTTGTACGTCTGTTGAGACGTGAATTGTCTGGTGAGGCTCGGAAATGTATTTTTGGTTCTACTTATGCGACCATAGAATAATTAATAGAAAAACTAAAAAGGGTATATGCTCCTGCGAAAAGCGTATATCAGTTACAGGGAGAATTAGGTAATTTTTTTTTCTAAATAATCAGTAGTACTGCTGGCTTGACGTCAAGCTGGCAGTACCGTGCATTATTTTTAAAAAAATGCAGAGCCCTAAGTTTGGCTTTTGGATACTAAATTAGCCCTTAATGAGCCCTTAATTTTGGCATAGGGCCTACACTGTTTGGACATGGTGGTACTTCCAGATTTACGCACCTATTTCTGAGAGTTCCAAGAGTTTTTTTTCAGAGTTCTGAATTCTTCTCAAATTGTTCTACAAATAAGTCCAAATGCATTTTGTTCTGAAATCAAAATTCAAAAAACCATAACACTTCTAAGTTTTCAAATTTTTTTCAAAAATCTCATTTTTGAGACTTAAAAGAGTTCTGTTTAGAGTTCTAGATTCTTCTCTAATAGTTCTACAAATGAGTTTAAATACATTTTGTTCTAAAATTGAAATCCAAAAAACTATGACACTTTAAAGTTTGCAAACAAAAGTTTTTAAGACTTTGAAGTTCCATAGTTTTTCGAATTTTCATTTCAGAATGAAACGTATCTGGACATATTTGTAGAACTTTGTATACAAGAATCCAGAACTATAAACAGAACTTTTACAACTCTTAAAAATGAGATTTTGAAAAAAAGGTGGAAATTTTGAGTAATTTGCTGGAACTATTTCCAAAAAGTGTCAGGAACTCTAGAACTATGCTAAATCTTCCCAGAATTCAGAAAAAAAATTTGTTTTTCCAATAGTGTGGAGATGCGTGAAGTTAGATCCGCATTTCGAAAATCGCATTTTTTATGCATTAAAAGGCTGGAGCTATTTCCAAAACCTATGAAGAACTCTAGAACTATTTCAAATAAAGTCATAACTCTCATAAAAATTAAAAAAATGTTGATAGTGTGGAGCCAACTTCACAGACATGAGAAAATTTTTTGCCAGGTCTTTATTTTTGATAATAAAAACGAAAAACTGAAAAAAAAATCTCCTTAATTTAATTAAGTTTTAAAACATAAATTGTCATAACACTCGTCCAAATGTCATTGAAATAATTTCAAATTTGCAGGAAATATTAAAAATACTCTAGCGATGCTTAAGAAATCATGAAATGGTTAAAAATTTCTTATTGTTCAATAATTATTGTTACGATCCAGGTTGCAATTGACGATTCACTTGATATTTCATCAGAAAACGGATTACCACCAACGAAAACTATTGAAATTGCTTTTAGTAAGCGAGAATCCGACAATTTGATCATTTCCAAAACGTATAAAAATAAACAGAGTGTAACGAGTTCGAAAACATCGCAGAGAACGTATACAGTTTTGAAAAATAGTGAGTGGCAGACACTTGTAACAAAAAAATTGTGGAAAAAGCTAAAAAAATTCATGGAAATGTAAATGATCTTGATAATGAAGTTGTTACAGCTACTTGCAAAATATCCCAAGGAAGCGGAAAATGCGGAAATAAATATACGAGAGCAGCAGAAAGAGAGAATATTAGAAAAAAGCTCTATGAGAAAAACATGTATACTAGTATTTTTCGCGTTCAAGAAGCTGATAAATTAATGGACAACGATGGCAAGAAACCTCCGCACTTATATTCAGAAAATACATATAAAAAAGCGAAATATGAGTACGTCGAATCACAGCATATTGATAGAAATCCAATCAGAGCTTTAGAACTTATGCAGATTATCAGTCATCAATATGTGATTCAAACACTGTCTATCAACCCTTTCACCGTACATTATTGGACTAATCATCAAATTCATGTTTATAACCAGCACTGGAAAAAAGGACACGTATCTCTAGCCTTGGATGCCACTGGTGGATTATGTAAAAGTATTATTCGATCAAATAATGAACCCTCCAATGTCAAACATTTTTTGGCGGAATTTCTAAGATCGGGAGCAATGGCACGAAAGGAAACAGTATGCGATATGAGTATCGCGTCATTAACAGCTTTGGTACAAGAACTTACGGGGTATTTTACTGTAAATGAGTATGCTGATGCATGCCGAAATGATGTCTTACCGCCGCGCTATATAAGAATAGATGTGGCACATTTCAAACATCTGTATGTGATATTTCTAAAGGACAAAAGACTGATAATATCAAAAATATTTAAAAAGATGCTAGATTTGATCATACTTTCTCGCAGTGTTCAGGAAGTAACTATAGCAATTCGATGATTTTTGATTGTCTGCCGGAGTGAATCAGAGGGTTATAATGCTTCTGGAGAAAAAACCCAATGTGAAGTTGTTAAGGATGAATTAAGGGAAATATTGCTTGAAGAAGAACTTATTGCATATGATGAAAGGAGACAAGAAGAAAAATTTTCACCGGAAACAAGGTAGTCGAGAGTACAATCAAAGGAAAACAAATTTTATTTCGGCTAACAAGAAAAATACATATAATGTTCTCTTTAAGATTTGCTATCATTTTGTTTGAATATATTCGTCAAATCAAGGGCATGAAGGATTAATTTTTCAGATTCAGAAACCGGTAAAAATTACTGGAATGCATTTGGTCGTGGAATCGATGCGGATGTTTTTAGTGTTATTGGTAATGATGAAGGTGATCGCATTAATGCCCACTATTACCCAGAGCTGACTGATTACTTGCTATCACACATGAAGTGGCTGACTTTGTGGTCTAATGTCTGCAGAGATGATTTTGGGTATGGACGAGTACCAGCAACTAGTGCTAAAGTAGAGTCTGATTTTAATAATATAAAGAATCGGCTTTACAAAAACGAAAATTTTCCTAGGAGAGTCGATGACTTTATTGAAGTACACGTAGCACATCTCAATAGCAAAATGAAACTAATGGATGCTGCAATCAGAAAAAAGGACTCAGAAAAAGACTCAGAAAAAGACGGAAATCCTCTAACCGCAATTCCAGTGCCTGAGACTCTTTCTAAGTGCCCTCTTTGTCTAGAAAAGGGTGAAGCTGATGGATCACACAAGTAAGCTTTTTAGAGTTTCTGAATATAAAATAAATTAACATGATAATAATATCTTTTATTTTCTTAAATAATGAATACAAAATAAAATAGTTTTCATGAGTTACAATTAAATATAAACAATTTACAAAAACTAAAACCTGAAAATGTGTCGGCCAGCTCCAGTTTCATGTTAAAAAAACTATGTTAAGAGATTAAGAAATAGTAATTTAATGTTTTCTAGGTGCGCAATTTGTGGCAAAACTGTCTATGCGTTACTCGAATGCTCTGAGCCTTTGGATACAGAAGAAGAAGGTTATGGGCAAAAAAGACTGTGCCTTTTTTGCAAACAGTCGACGAAGGAAATTTTGTCAACTCAGTACGAAGAAAACTGGCGAGACCTCAACCAGCAAAGCAATTACCTCGACAATGAACTTTTGCTGCACAGTACTTTAACAAAAATTCCAATCCTTAGGAATGGGAATGATTTCAAATTGAAGGCCACTAATTTCGGTAAAAAGAAAATAACTGTGCACCAAACTTGTGGGTTCGATAGTATAGTTCAGTTATAACTGGTGGCTTACTTCGACAGACCAAGTTTCAAACTGAAAGTGATTGAACTATCAACTTCGAGTAATCTTCTTTTCAAGTTAGTGAAAAATTTGGCTGAAAAATCGATCACCAGTAATACGCAAGAGAAGAGAGCCCAAATTTTGTATCCGCTTTTTGAAAGAACGATGAGTCGGCGTGTATTTTGTGCAATTGTGCTGCGAATGCACCAACATTGTGCCGTCTTCTATTTCCGGACACCTTGGGCATAGAAGAAACAACAAAATGCACAAACGGATATAAAGAGAACATTTTCAAAATTCAAATGATAGAAACCAATTTAGAAACACTGATGTGTGACAGTGCAAATGCTTTTGAAAAACATGTAGTTCTTCCACCAAGGCAGTGCACAACAACTGGCTGTAGAGGAGCACTAGAAAGCAAAATCACCAACCTCGGTAAATATAAAAATTAAATTGAATTCGTAAAAAAACACAAAAATTAAAATAACATAGACACTATTAATACTATTGTAATTGTTGTATAACTTTAATATTAATTTTCCATGATATTCAAATTACTATTTTAAACCAAATTTTTAAGGATATAAGAGTTGAGAACTCTAATAAAATATAATTTTCAATGCGAAAATAAAAAGAATCTGTCTCAATGCCAAAATAACAAAATAAATAAAAATTACGTTAATTTTGGGTCAATATAATAGCAGACATGTTCTCCAACATGTCACATTATATATTAATATTTAAATTTAGAACATTCTTATTTATTCTTCCTTGTTTCAATTTCGAATGATACTTACATTTTATAGGACCATTTATTCTGCTCAAAGTAAGTTTTTAAATTCTTGAAAAGGGGGTTAATTTCATAATTACGGTTTTTTTGGGAAATTCTATTGTGGTGCTTATCAGTCTTAAAAATGTCCTTAAAATGTTGGTCTTTATTTTTCAAAACATTTTTTAAGTAAGAGGCGGTTGCTTCCTGACTTAGGGGTTGTTTTTTGGAGATGTATTTTTAAAGCGTTTCAGAGCCGTAAAAAAGCCATAAAATGTAATGTAATTGATTTCCGACTCCTCCCCTCGGACTGGTACCTTGACGAAGTCCTTCTCTTGGCTATGCCAAAAAAGGACGGGCGGGGAGGCTCAGCAGACGGCCCTCGGGTCATGGAGGTTGTAGTGTCCCGATGAATCGGTGAACAAATGCAGGGGGCTCTATAGACGGGCATCTTCCCATTGCGTCAAGGGTGCCCTATAAACGGGTCTATCCCAAGTTGAGAGTGGGGGACGCTATAAACGCGTCTATCCCTATGCATGGAGAAGGATGTATGCCCCAGGTAGCGGCGCTGAGAGTGAGTCTGCGAGTGATTGTGAGGAATGAGTGAACTGAACGAATGTCAGCGCCGCATGACTGTGATATGTGTCCTTCGAATGTGAGAGGAGAACCTATAGACGGTCTCCCTCTTGAAAGAGGCTAAGAGCGAATTGGTGTATGGAATCTCCTGGGTGACACTGCAAAGCCTCCGCAGTCTGTGACCAAAATCAGTCCAAACTATCGTTTCCGTATGGCATCCCACTGGGGAGTGCTTCGTCGCCGAGTGGTGTCATCCCCGGCCCACGAGGAGGCGAGGCTGCTGTGAGCCTAGCTCTGCCGAGGTGGTGTGTCATGCGGGATCAGAAGCCAGCCCCTTCGGGACCTTGATCAGGTAGTGCGTATTGAACACAGGTGTCGGAGCCTGTGTTGCTTCGGGCGAGTCCGGTCTGTCCGTGTATTCCGGGACCGGCTAAGCGGAGGTTGGGCCTCAGGGAACTGGGGTAGGACTTCGGTCCGAGGGTACACCCGTTCCCAACTATTCCGACCCGCTCCTCTACGCACGATGCGCTGGTAAAATGAATGATTTATGGATATTAAAAAAAAAACTGTGGGGAAAGTGGACTTGGGTGCTTCATCAGGAGCTAAGGGATGGAGAGACGTCCTTCAGCTCCTGAAGGAGCAAAACGAGAAAATGGAAAAACTAGCCAGGGCCCTGAGCGTAATACAAAAGGGAATGCTCAGGAACAACCCTGGCTTCGTAAAAGACTCTGTTAACGAGGCAGCTGAGGTGTTGGGTGGTATGCTCAACACCCACAGGTGCCTTCTTGAAAGCGGGGTGGAACTCCAGAAGAGGCTGGAGACCCACCCCGCCTCGAAAAAAATGGGTGTCTTTCGGAGACTGCGCTCTGCGTCTCTGGGAGACACCCCAAAATTTCAGACGAAAGGTGAGAAGAGGGCAGCCCCCTCCCCCCCTCAGGAAAGAACTCCTAAGAGGGGGAAGGGCGGCCCGTCACCGTCGTATGCACAGGTGGCCAAGAGCCAGGCCCCTATTAAAGATAGGGACTGGAAAGTGGTCGCCAAAAAGAAAAGAAAAAAGAAAAAAGTAGATACGGAGAGAAGGGCGAAGGACCCTGTGCAAGAAGACTACTCGACTACTCGATGCCTCGCCGTAAGTATAGACCAATATGCGTATTGGATACGATGGGGAAGCTTCTGGAGGAGTTGATTCTACAACGGCTTCAGGCTCTCTTGGTCGGAGAGAACGGGCTCTCGGAAAACCATTTCGGATTCAGGAAAGGCAGGTCCTCTGTGGACGCCATCCAAGCTGTGGTTAACATCGCCACAAATGCAAGAAAAGGAACTGGTAAGCGTAAGGGATTCTGTGCGTTGATTAGCATTGACATACGCAATGCGTTCAATACTGCGAGATGGGACATCTGCATCAAGGCGATGATGCGGAAAAAGGTTCCAGACTACCTGTTGTAAATGATAGATGACTATCTGAGCGACAGGTGGGTGATATACGAGGGCGACAAATGGTCTCTTCAAGAAGAGATGACATGTGGCGCTCCTCAAAAGTCGCGGGTGGGTCCACTCGTTTGGAACGTCACGTACGATGACTTTCTGCGTATGGACCTACCTGCTGGAACGAGCATCGTCGGCTTCGCGGACGACGCACTTGTCGTGTGCGCCGCTGACGACGTCAGAATCCTAGAGCTGAGGATCAATGAAAGTCTGTGGCGAGCAAAGCGCTGGTTGGATAGCAGAGGCCTTAAAATGGCCCTTGAGAAAACCGAGGCTTTGCTCGTTACGGACAGGAGATCCTTCCAATATCCGAGGATCGTTCTCGGAGAGCATGAAGTCGAGTGGAAAACAAGCATTAAGTACCTGGGGGTGCAGCTGGATCGTAGGCTTACCTTTGGCGAACACCTAAAGATCGCAGCTGCCAAAGCCATCCAATGTGGAGCGAATTTGGCCCGGCTTATGCCAAAGATTGGTGGACCCAGGGAAGCGAAAAAAAGATTGGTGGCGAGCGTGGTCCATTCGAAGCTGCTTTATGCAGCTCCGGTCTGGGCCAATGCCTTGCAAATCCATGCTATCCAGAAGAAGCTGTTCTCGGCGCAGAGACTTGTCGCGCTGAGAATAGTTTCGGCATATAGAACTATCTCGACGAGCACTGTGCTGGTCCTGGCGAGCGTCCCGCCGATAGATTTATTGGCGTAGGAAAGGCAGGACACCTTTCAGCTTCGCAAGGAGCTTACCTGCGCCGACCTGCAGGAAATCGCTCGCGCGAAGGAAGCCATCCGCAAGGATGGAAGGCGCTGACTCGTCGAGAAATGGCAGATGAGATGGCATGGTGAGCAGACAGGGAGATGGACCTACCGCCTGATCCCGAAGTTCACCACCTGGCTGAACAGAAAGCACGGGGAAGTCGGCTTTTACTTGGCGCAAGCGCTCTCGGGCCATGGCTGTTTTAACACGTACCTGAGGCGCTTTAAGAAAAGAGACGAGGAGACGTGTTGCTACAGTAATTTCCCGGTGGATACCGCAGAGCACGCACTCTTCGTCTGCGCAAAATGGGGTGTGGCTAGGAAGGTCCTCGGTCAGGCGGTGGGTTCCGAACTTACTCCTGACACGATGGTCCCGCTTATGCACCAGTCTGAACGGTTCTGGACGCTCATCGAGTCATTCGTCACACTTGCGATGAAGACGAGAGAACTTGATGGGCGTCGGGAGCGAAACAACTAACTATTAATAAAAATACTAAGGTTACTTGGTATAACGTGGCACTTGAAGACAAACTTATTTGTTTAATTTGTAAAAAACCAGGTCACACAACTAAAAACTGTTTTCATTTAAGTAAAGCTCAAGAACCAGTTCATAATAAATAACAAAACTTGTTTTATCCTAACCAACAAAGATATAGTGATTTCAGTAGTAAAAAAAGTAGTAATAATAATTCTGAAAGAAATAATTGCAATAATTTTCCAAATAACAATTTTTTAAGGAATACAAATTATAATTTCAACAATAATAACAATCATTTTATATAAAATAGAAATAACAATATTCATTTGTTACAACAAAGATACAACAACAATAACAATAATTTTTCTAGAGATTTGTACAATAATGATAACAGTGTTAATAATAATAATAGACAATTGAATCGAGGACAGAATAAAAACTTTAAATCAGGACAGTTCCAATATTGAAATAAACCATGTGAAAATAGATTTTTACAAAATAATATCACTCAAAAAAATTTAAGTTACACTAAAATAATTTGCAATTACTGTAAAAAACCTGGTCATTTAGTACGAGACTGCGAAATACGACCAAATAAGAAATTACAGACACCTCAACAGGGAAACTCAAAAGCTCTCCCCAGCACGGGTGCACTGAGGAAAGCATAAAGATTATTTAAAAATTGCAAAAACGAATAAAATAAAAGTTACATTGTCAATTCCAATAGTTAATTTAGAAGACTTTGAAGAACCAAAACGTAATAACTTTTCAAGAACTGACAATTCTCTGATTAACTCATGCAAATTTTATAATGTAACAGACAAAGACAGAGTAGAATGTATTAAAAAGCTTCTTCGATTAGAGCATCTAAATCAAGACGAATACGAACATGTAGAAAAGTTAATTAAAATTAATGCAGACAGATTTCAAATCCCAGGAGAACCACCTGAAGCTACTAATGTTTTACAACATTCAAACCCAACTGTAGATGACTCTCCGATTTTTCTAAGACAATATAGATTTCCCCCTGTTCACAATGAAGAAATCACAAGACAAGTCGATGAATTATTACAAAATAAAAGAATTAAACCCTCACAAGCACCGTATAACACTCCAGTATGAATAGTTCTTTAAAAACCTGATTCTCAAGGAAAAATAAAATGGAGAATGGTTCTGGATTTTTGTAAATTAAGTGAAAAAACAATTGGAGATTTGTATCCTCTAGCAAATATAAACAATATAATTGATTCTCTAGAATCAGCGAAATATTTTTCAGTGTTTGATTCAGCTACCGGTTTTGACCACATAAAAAACAACCCAAAAGACTCTCATAAAATCGCATTTTCTACACCTCACGCTCATTACAAAGTCGATAGAATGCCCTTTAGTTAAAAAACAGCACGAGCCATGTTTTAAAGATTAATGGAGTTAACATTAACTGGATTAATCGGAACGAAATTAAATTTAACAATTTAGTGGAAAGACTTATTGGATCCATAACTTAATTCATGCGGTTTTTTTTTCAAAATTTGAACGTTTATTTAAGAAAAACATGTACAATAGTATTATTCAAAGTATTGCCCATCTGAAGCTATGACTTTTTCCCATCTTTCTGGCAATTTGTGGATTCCATCCCAAAAGAACTGCGCCGCTTGGCGGCCAAGAATGAATCAAGCCAATTTTTGATACCCTGTTCTGATGTGATTCGTATTCCAGTGAGAGCGTTCTGCATCGACCGGAACAAATGGTAGTCAGAAGGGGCAAGGTCTGGGCTATAAGGCGGGTGGGGTGAAACTTCCCATCCACTGTTTTCCAAATAGTTCTTAACCGGAATAGCAATATGGGGCCGAGCGTTGTCATAATGGAAAATTATTGCCTCGTGTCTGGTCGCATATTCCGGGCGTTTTTCGGCTACTGCTCTCTTCGAACGGATTAATTGTGTTCGGTAGCGTTCTTCATTGATAGTTTCATCCGGTTTCAGCAGCTCATAATACAGCACACCCTTCTGATATCACCAAATACAGAGCATTACCTTCGCGCAATGGATATTCGGCTTTGCCGTTGATTTGGCTGGTTGACCGGGTTTCACATATGTTTTTTTGCGCTTAGGGTTGTCGTAATGGATCCATTTTTTATCACCAGTAACAATCCGATGCAAAAATGACTTCTTTTTGTGGCGTTCCAGCAGTATTTCGGACATGCAAAACCGCCTTTCAACGACTCTCGGCTTGAGTTCATGTGGAACCCAATTTCCTTGCTTTTGAATGTATCCGGCTGCTTTTAAACGTTTTGAAATGGCTGCTTGAGTGACTCCCAAAGATTCTGCGAGCTCTTCTTGTGTTTGGCAACAATCTTCATCGAGTAATGCTTCCAGTTCTTCATCTTCAAACTTTTTTGGCTGCCCAGGACGTTCTTCGTCTTCCAAGCCAAAATCACCACTTTTCAATCGTGCAAACCACTTTTGGCACGTTCGCTCAGCTTGAGCATGTTCACCATAAACTTCCTCCCAAATACGATGACTTTCGACAGCAGTTTTCTTCATATTAAAGTAATGAAGAAGAACTCCCAGCAAAAACACTTTTTCAGGCACAAAGTTCGACATATTTGAGTGAAAAAAAATTATTGTTGTTTACGCTTCAAATGAATGACATATACTGAAAAAGACGCACAATGACAGTAGCTTTCCAACGCATGTTCGGAATATTGGAACGATGGAATAATAATCAAGTTACGCCATCTCTTAGCAAAGCACACGAATTAAAATTTAAATTAAACTTTCCAGTCCCAAAAACACAGAAAATATTAAACAAGTTTTAGGCTTAGCAGGATACTATAGACGATTTACTGATGGATTTTCAAAAATTGCAAGTCCTTTAAATCAACTTCTAAAAAAAGATATACCTTTTAATTGGACAGAAAAACAACAAGCTTTTACAAATTTTACAACGACCTGGTTATTCTCAACCTTTTATACTCACAACAGATGCTTCAGGATTTGCAATAGGAGGTATTTTATCAGAAGGAAAAATAGGCAAAGATAAGCCAATAGCATATGCTTCACGTAGTCTAAGTTATGAAACGGAAAAATGAATGAAAAATACGGTCGCTCTCTCAAGAAAACCCATTTCAGGGAAAAATAACTATGAAGAAAATTTTAACAAGAAAATTGTAAGAATGAAGTAAAAGTTTTAAAACGAAGAAGCTTGAATCCAATAATCGTACCAGACGACGTAGATCATTTTAGCCAAATTTCGGAAGCCTAAATATTAAATATTGACTCGGAAATTCCAGAATTTTTTCAAAACTCTCTTAGTGAAGAATGATTGAGTAAGATTGGTAAGAACATTTTAAAATACACAAATTTATTCAAAAATCTATCTTCAAGACTTATTTTTATAATAATCTTTTTATTAAGCCCAGTATTTGCCAAAAAATACGAAAATTTATCACGGAAAACTATAACTACAAAAGTTCAAAAGAAAAGACAAGAAAAAGCAAACGATTTGAGTCAAGATAAAAATCAAGAAAAATTAGGCGAACATTTTTCTTCTGAACCTTTTGTGAAAAAACCACGAAGTAGGCCAAGAAAAAATCGATTAACAAATTCAAAAAATATTCCCTCCGAAACAAAAAGAAAGAGAGGTAGATCAAGAAAACAAATATATGAAGATGAACCACCAGAAATATATGCACAAAAAAGAAACCGAACAAAAGTAGAATCAGATTCCCACTCTGATTATGATTATGTAGATTATTTAAAGCAAACTCGAGCAGGAAGCAGAAAAAGAAAAATACCAAAAAGCCGAAAAATATTACTAAACCTACAAGCGAAGAAAGTGAAAATTATTTTTCAACCTCAGAAGATGAAATCAACGGCATTGAAACCACAAACGAAGAAAATCATGGAGAAAATTACGAAGAAAATTTTGAAGAGAACTGTGAAGAAAACCATGAAGAGAACATGGACGAAAAATTTGAAGATCCTTATTTTAACGAAAATTTAAAACTAAACCAAAAGTATCAAATAAACTCTGAAAAAGACGATGATGATGATTGTGATAATAATGATAATCGTCCACCCCCAGAACCCCCTCCTATAAACTTTCCAACAGAAAAACTTATAGCAAGGAAAAATATAGTTGAACGCCGCGATCAATTAACTATGCGAAAAGATAATTATGCATGTTTTTTTACAACAAATGGAGCCCCTCGCGATAACGGATCAAAAACTTTAGAAGAACGTGAAACCTTACCATAATCTAAAAGTTTACAAAAAGGAATATCAAAAGAGATTACAAAAGAAACTACTACCATTTTGTCCATCCAATTGAAGATGAAACTAAGGACGATTTATCCGAAACTTCAAATAATATAAAACTAACAATTTATTAATTACATGAATTATTGTTCATTTCTCGTTATTTTGGCATTCTCAGGATTGCTTAATAGAAAAAAATTGTCAGCCAGCAAAGCCACATGTCTCGAGTCGGTTCTTAAAACAGTTCAGATCATTCTGTGAGAGACTCCGGTAGCAAAGTCCTCAAGAAAAGTTTTCAAAATGTAAACCTTGTTCGCGATTGTCATTAATGAGCAATTAGGCATCCTTCTTTGAGAAAAAATTTCCGGACGGTTCGTTTGCAAAAATTTTTGTGTGTTTTCATTTTATCCGGTTTTTTATTCACAGTGAACTCTAAATATTTTTTCAAATTGTGCTGCTGCCTACTGATGGACTACTTCATTTTGAATTGCAAGCTATGAGATAAGTTTTTGATTTATATGATGATCCTTATTTTAATTATCTCCTATATTCTAATCTTTTACAGAAATTTGGAATTAATCTTTGAATTTATGGCAGTGAAGAGGGCCCCCGTATGTGGCCGAAACGTTTGCCTTTCTTTCTTTTTGCACATTTTCACATCTAATAGTGATAATTTTAATGAAATAAAATAAGAAGAAACTGACCCTATGCCAAAATAACGAGAAATGAACAAAAATTCTATGAATTTGGGTCAATATAATGGTAGACATGTTATCAAACATGTCACTTTAAAATACATGAATCATCTCAAAAATTTAAATTACGATCAATTAGTAATTCAAAAACTTCCAGAATTAATCATATACTTCAGGAAGAAGTGAAATCAATTTTCGATTAAATTTTTTTAAATTCAATTACAGAAATTATAATGTGTAATGGAATAACGCAATATCCAACAAAAGTACAACGAGCTCATTCAATTGAAGAAGCTCATTCTTCAGCATTAGGAGGCCATAAAGGCGTCAAAATCTTATAGTCGAATTTGTCAAACATTTTTCTGGGAAAATATGAAAGTAGACATTCAAAAATATTTTCGAGGCTGTTTACAATGTCAACTGAAAAAATTAATCAGAGTCAAAACAAAAAAGCCTATGGTTATCACTGACACGCCCACTACTGAACCCACTACCTGAAACAAAATCTGGTAACTTATATATTCTAACCATACAAGACAATTTTACAAAATATTTTTCAGCAATGCAAAGATTATTCAAGTAATTTATTAAAAACATTGGCAAAACGTTTTAAAATTAAACAATTTCGTATTACAGCCTTTCACCCTCAATCAAATTGATCATTAGAACGTTCACATCATGTTTTAGGCGAGCGTCTCAAAGTATTACTGGATTGGATTGAACTAGCAATTTTCTCGTATAATACTAGTGTACATGAATGCACAAAATGCACACCTTATGAATTGGTTTTTGGTAAATTAGCTCCTGAACCTTCCAGTGAAACTTCTTCACAACAAGAGAAATTACAAACGTATGATGTTTATTTAATTAAATTCGTAACACAACTACACGAAATGCGAACACAAGCAAGAAAGAATCTTATTTCAGCAAAAGAAAAATCAAAAATATATTATGATAAAAAAATAAATAATACTTAGAAAGATTTGTGTCGATCAGTCAGGGTATAAAATTAAGAAACGAAAGACAGAATGTTGCGTTGTCAAGTGCGACGTTTCGTTGGCATGGGTACGCCAACCTCATCAGGCTTAAGCTTATTAAAAATTGTCGTTTTGATGTTGCTTCAGCTAAGCGTCTGTTGTTATTGGTCCATTCTTTGAGATGGTTTTTCACTTTGAAGACCAATTTGGATTAAAAGTGAAAAACCATCTCAAAGAATGGACCAATAACAACAGACGCTTAGCTGAAGCAACATCAAAACGACAATTTTTAATAAGCTTAAGCCTGATGAGGTTGGCGTACCCATGCCAACGAAACGTCGCACTTGACAACGCAACATTCTGTCTTTCGTTTCTTAATTTTATACCCTGACTGATCGACACAAATCTTTCTAAGAATTAACCATGGAGGGTAATATTAATGATTCTAAAAAAATAAATAATAGTAAAAAGTGATGAAATGAATTTGAACTTAAACTCGAAATAGCATAAACTTTGCATAAAAAAACAATTTAGAATAACTAAATCATGAAATGTTTTTAAACAAAAAAAAAATTTTTTGTAATTTTATTTTAATCTTATTTTTCTTTTTCAGACGTTCAAGAAGCACACTGAACCTTCAAATTGCAATGAAATAATTTCAATATATTTCATGATCTATTTTTCAGAGTAAATTAAACTTCTTAAATTAGCAAGAATTTATCAAATTAAATTTATCATTCAGGACCTGTGGACGGCGTATGTCCACAGGATTACCCAATTACGTACGGACACTTAATAAATAGTTTCTGTTTTGACCTAGAAGAGTCAACCTTATTTATTTATTATAGTCAAGAGACAAAAAAAAAAGTTGCCACTTTTGTTTTGCAAAACTGCCAATAGTGGAACAAAATAAATTAATTTGTTCATAGAAAATGCTGTCGCAAGATTTCGAACCTATTGAAGCCGAAAACCCAAATAACAACGAACAATATTACCAACCATATATCGATCAAATAATTATAAAGAATTTTTGTTGCTACTCTATAGAAAAAAAATCTACCATAAGATCAAAAATTTATATGCAAAGAATGTTACAGATTCAAAATCACCTTTATTGAATCAGAATAATCAGTACTCTTCCTTAACAACCATTTTGTAACAACGGACCTTAATGAATTAATATGTTCTATTTGCGAGGAACAAATTTTTTTTGTACGTTTTAGAGCAGACCAATGTTTTCTCTGCACTGAATACCTTTTTAAGTTAGCAAACGCAGAAAACGAATAAGTTAACTTTCAACCAAGCACATAATTATTATTAAACAATAAAAACAAACTTCCATTTCAGTAAATTCAAATCATCAACAACTCAAATAGATAATTCTTTTGCAGATAAGGACAATGAAAATGGAATAAAAGGATTTGAAAAAGGGTAGCGCCGTACAAATAGTCAACGAAATAAGCATTGAGTGCGATTTTGAAGTATCAATACACACGGTAAAGTCGCTTGGAATCTTCAGTGTATGTTAAAACTTAACACATAATAACAACTATAAAACAAATGTAAACCAATTATGCATAAAACAAAAAGTTGTCATCGTTTTAAACGCGTTTTTCTCAAAACTACTTTTTCCAAACTGGTTCCCACGATTTCTAAGAAACTAGTAGACGGATTTTGATAAACTTTTTTTTAAATGTGTGGAAATGTACTCGCTATCGTCTGACGGACATTTTTCCCTTATTGTTTATAACAAATGTTTAATGAATTTTGAAAGATGAAAAAAGGGTAAAAAAACGATTTTTTTTTCTATAGTCCGCCATTTTGAAAATTGTTATGATAAAAAAAAGCCTCCATCAGACGATAACTACACTACCATAGATTAAGAAAAACATTTACTCTTGTGTTTCAGACAAGCCATTTTTGAGATTTGGTGGGAACCACCAACCAACTTTTTTTGGAAGGCCTATGTTCGCAAGGGTGCAGTGGCCAAGCCGTGGAAATTTTTTCATACAATTTTTCTGAATTTTGTAGTCTAAGGGTCAATAAAACTTTTAAAAGAAACCGCATCAAAAAATCAATTATAGTTTTTTCACAGTAAAATTCGAAAAAACGCTTCGAAATACGGCCAATCCATGAGAACACCCCCTTAACGGAGGATATGCATATAGACGACTAAAATCGTTAATCAATATGGCGCGTGGATTGAAGAAAAAGTATAAATATTGCGAATCCCCAATTTTGCATAAATGAAGTTTATTAGTTACTGAATAATGTACAAATTTTTGATTTTCTAAATATCGTGCTCTGTTCGCGAACTTCAGCTACCAAAGCTAAATCTGCACATCCTGTAGAAGCAAACGGTGGGAACAATGGAGTCTCTGGAACTCAATCTACAACAAAAAAATGTTAACAATTTTGTTAAATCATTGCATTTACTCGAACTT
Organism: Diplolepis rosae; assembly: GCA_030998225.1. NCBI lineage: Eukaryota > Metazoa > Arthropoda > Insecta > Hymenoptera > Diplolepididae > Diplolepis > Diplolepis rosae. Next base: position 136,173 of record JAPYXD010000072.1, read on the forward strand.
GACATTGTTGGTTTTTAAAAATAATTTTTTTAATTGTAGCAGCAAATATGAAAAAGTTGATTTTTTGCAATTTTTTTTGCAGAAAATTGTTCAAAAAAATTTTTTATGCAAAAATAAAAAATGTCACTTTTAGAATATTATATCAATTGTAATTCAGAAAATATAAAAATTGATCGAGCCGCTTTCTTGCTATCTTTCCCACCGTTTGAAAAACATGGTTTTTGGCAAAACGCGTTAAAAGATTCCACATAAAAGAAACTATATTTTTTAAATCTTACGTCTCACAGAACATCATTCTGCTATGCCTGCTCCATAAATTAGTCCCTCCGATTTCTCGTAGAAGTTATTTTTCTCTATCCTCCAATATTCACCCATGTTAGAACTATTAGCCATCATGAACTACGATTGTTTTAATATTTTTCTAGGTGCTTCGTTAGAATGAGCCATTTTAAAAATAAGACAAAAATGAAATAAAATATAACAATATCAGTGATATTGTAAAACGGAGTAAATATACGTAGTTAAACAGGCAAAAGAAAACTTTATTTTGCGTCTGTGACTTGTCCAACTGAAAGCATTTTTTGAAATTATTTTTCAAATACTTTCAAATATTCTATTTTAAATCAATTCTAATAAATTTTTATAGCTTTAAGTGTAATAACTGCCCTGCCGTATGTAACATATATATGAAACGAAGAGATCTCTGAGAATTCGTATTAATGAACATAAGAACAACAAAAATAGCGAATTTGTTGTATTTAAGCATCGGGCTGATTTTAATCACGAGTTTGATTGGGAACATGTAAAAATTATTCTTTACGAATCTGATTATAAAAAGAACATTAACATCCGAGATGATTCATATAAAATGCAAACAATTTAGTATCAACAAAAAGGAGGACATATTTACTTTAAATAGAATTTACTTTCCATTATTAAAATTATTAGATTCGTGATTGAATTTCGGTTTGAACTTCTTACGCATTAGTTCTTATTTGTGTTAGTTTCTTCGTTAGAGCTTATACTACAAACTCTCATCGATGTAGTCCTTTAGTATACAAACTCTGTTTACTCGTTGTGCACTGTTAATAATGACGGACGCAGCTTTTAATAATTCACGATATGTGACATGTCATGTTATTGGTTTCATAAGATGTTTTTTTTCAAGTGTTTTCTGTGTTTTTAATAAAGCTTAAGCCTGATAAGGTTGGCGTACCCATGCCAACGAAACGTCGCACTTGACAACGCAACATTCTGTCTTTCGTTTCTTCTTTTTATATCCTGACTGATCGATACAAATCGTTCTAAGAAAATTGATTAAGTATACTCAATTCAAAGGCAGGCCCGCCTTTTTAAATTTTTATTTTTATTCTCAAATAAATTTTATTCAAGCTCAATTCAAATAATATTTTTAAATTGAATATTATTTGAAGTATTTTCTGCATTTGAGATAAAACTTATTCACCTCTCTGTTTATTTCATAGAGCATTCAAATTTGCGCTTCGTCTCTGGCTACACCTGCCAGCACAACGTTAAACGTCAAAGTCAGGTGACCATTATAAAACTGCCAGCTGACTGTTGACATTCTGGGATTCTACATGCAAGGCCAATTCCTTCATCTTAGAAGAAAATTATAATATTGAAATAAAATTAATGCACGCGGTAGCAAATGATTTTGGACAAAAAGACACGATAATTTCACTGGGGTTTCTGGGTTTACCAATACGAGCACGCTAAAATATCATGCGAAAAACGGTCACCGAGTATACAAATTTATGATTTTCTGAGTAAGAACTTTTAAAATTTGACGAAACCTTCCAATTTAAAAACCTCTGTGCCCCACGTTGGGCGCTAGTTGAAACATTATACTAGTTCCAAGTATAATTTATTATTTTTATTATTATTATTCCTCATTTTTCTCACGGCACTTTTTTTATTGATTTTGCTCCTTTAAAAAACTCCAAAAGGGTTTTACGAAGGGGGGACAATTCCATGCAAGGATTGTGTTTATTTCAAGGTGTAGAAACATGTATATAAAAAAGAACTCACGTTTTATTTAATCAATACGGTAGAGTTTCACGCGCTCAGATGATGGAGTTTTTTATGCGTCCCTGGTATTTTAAATTATGAAAACATAAAAAAAACACGCCTTACTATCTTATATCAAGCCGCCCGTTCTTATTTGGGGAAGCTTCCCTGGTTCCGCAAATAAATATTTTGACCTCTTCGATTTGCGTGTTGGCTAGATTATGCCAGAGAATTATATATAATTTACTCTCGAAATAGTACCACCCATCAATCTTAAATTCTTTTTCGAACGAAACGTCAACTAGTCGGGCCAATTATGGACTTAATGAGCGAATGCTCTTAACAAAACCATCATTTGTTTCCTCCACGCATAATAATGACTAAGCGCAGTACTTGTATATGTGGTTTACTCTAAGAAGGGGATGAGAGAGGACATTGTGGCAATAAAGTGCCCTAAGGTCTCCGATACTGCTCAATGCTAGCTGGGAAAAAACTGAGTATTGGTAAGGGTGGGCTGTTTCCCCGTGCCTCACTAGCAATGAGTTCACGGATAATCACAACCCGAGTCGACCACAAACAAATGCAATCAAAATTTCTACGTTTAGAGCATTATATGTGTATTGTTATTTTTTTTATTTACTTCGACCCTCGAGTAATTGTGATTTATTAAGCAATAAGAAAAAAAATTTCCAAAAAGTTCCTACTGATAAGAAGGGGAACCTGGAGATATCTGCGATTGTATTTTCAATAACTCTTCACCTGATCGATGGATGCAGGTGAACACGGATGAGCTCGCGATTTGTTTTTTAAAGGCAGCTGAGCTGAGCTACCTTTAATGGTTGCGGGAACCAAAGCAGTGTCTCCAGAAAGTGGAATTTTTCGGCCCCCACCACGTTCCCATCTGGGAGAAACACATGCAAAACGTGGTGTGTCAGTGTGTCGGCTCTGCTACACGCTGCGGTCACCAGCTTCGTGTAAAGCCGAAGGTGCACGAAGACGGACTTCGTTACAATGCTTGAGTTTCCAAGTTATTTTTAGATTTCACGCTTTCGTTTATCGAGTCGAAATTAAGAATTGTATTTTTCTCGAGTACGTGCAAAAGAGGCGCGAAGCAGACGACGAATTTGAATTTACGAAGTACATAGTTCAAGAAATAACACTTTTCTTCAATTTCTTGAAGAAAGTCTGCATGAAATAAACATCAGTATGATCTTGGAAAATTTCATGAGGATTTCAACACTTCAAAAATAAACTTTCAGTGAAATTTAGTGACAATAAATGTATGAAATTTGAATTAATATATAATTTTCCATTCAAATTTATATACTTCTTACTAATTTTGTACATTTAACAATATTTCAAATAGAACAATATTTTCTATCAAGATAAAATGAAAATAAAATTCAAGTTCATAATTTATATTTTCAGTTATATGTTAGAAATGTTTTCATCTCACATTTTTGTAGCCTAAGCACAAACTTTTCATTCCAAAACTTAAAATATCTACGGAAATGGAAAATTGTCTAATAGCAGTAGATAAATTAAAAAGCTAAAATATGTGTTTATTGGTATTTCCATATTAGCATATAAATATCAATCAACTTTAAATTTTACATAAAATTGTTCGTTCGAAGTGTTCAAATCTTGTTACAATTTGACAAGATTTTATGGAGGAGTGCAATCTTTTGGATGAAATATTTTGTAGTTCTTAATTTGTCTGTCCGTCTGAAATCGTAGTAAGATTTGAACAGTAAACAACAAATTTTCCAATAAAATTCAGGATCAATAATAATTGATTCAGGAAATACTTCAACTCTGTAGAGCATTTTTGTATTTCGAATTCAAAACGTGTGCTTAAACCACAAAAAAGTAAGCTGAAATTGTAGATATAAAACTAATTATGTCATGTTTATGTCTTCTTAATGGAAAATACTTTGCATATAATTCTCTAATTCGATATTTTTTTAATGTATGAACATTCAAGAAATTGATAAATATTCCATCTTTTTATAGGAACTAAAAATTTCCGGATAATGCTTTGATTGAGAAAGCTAAAAATTTGTCAAATATTGATATAAATTGCAATTTTACAATTGCATTTTTTTTCAAATATTTGAACATCTCTTCAATCTTGATAATTCTTACAGAAGTTTATTTCATGTGAGTGACTTTTTCTTTTTCTAATGAAAGATTTCGTAATTCTAAATTCGGCCCAATTCGTAACATTGTAAAAAGATTTTAAAACTTCATAAAAATTTTTTTTCTGTTTTATTCAAAGTCAATAAATATTCAATGTTTGGAATCGAAATATTAAGTAAATGATTTTTAATTTCTGGGAATAAACTGCTTTAATAAGACAATCTTTCTTCTTAGTGGGAAATCTCAATTTTAAAATTAAAATTCTACGCATAGGATACAAAAACATAATATGAAAATACTTTTATTACAGAATTTTGAAATATACAAGTTGACCAATTTTTAATCGAGTAAATCGGCTACTTTAAGCAAAAAATTATGTTAAAAATATTTTATCAAAAAAAAATAAGACACATTAAATTACGGTTTAAAATCCACATTCATAGATTGATGGTAAAAGCAGTTTAAAGTTTTTTAATCTTACGTTTTAGTGACGTATGCACAGACTTTTAATCAGATAAATGAAATGCTTTATAGAAAGTCAAAATTTTCTTATTACTGCACTTAATCAAATTTATAAAGTAAAAATATTTTTTAATTGATGCTTTCACTCAATTCTTTAAACATTCATTAATTGAAAATTGTACTCAAAATTTAATCTTGCAGCGTTCTAATATTCCCACAATGTTACAAAATCTTATTAAACATTATTTTAGTCGAATTATTTTCAAAATATTTAAAAAATAAATGTAAATATTTTGATTAAATACTCTGTCAAATTTTGCATTTGACTGATCTTGCAAAATTGTTGAAAGTTTTGAATACCGATAGAAGAAACTTTAAATGAAACTTTATGTCCATAAATGCTTAAAGTTCTATATAGAAATATCAACTACAACATTCTCAAATTTTATAAATAAACTACTAAATTCAAAAAGTTTCGGATTTTTTTAAAAACTGTACAAATTTCAAATATGAATCAATCAAAATCTACTGATTATCAGTGAAATTTGACTGATTTAAATAACTAAAAACAGGTTACTGTGAATCAGTCAAATTTCACTGATTACTTCAGTGAAAAGTAACTGATTTAACAGTGAAAAAGATTGTTTCCACTCATGATTCAGTGAAAAGGCAAATCACTGATTCAATCAGTGAAATTTTGACTGATTCAGATTTAGAGTGTATACAAATTTCAAATATAAAGTGTACTCTGTACATTAATCAAACAAATTTAGAAGATGAATATTTTAATAAATATTCCTAAATATTACTGGAATATGATACATATCAATATAGAAAAACTTCTTCAAAGTACTCAGACATTTTTCTTATTTTACGACATTTTTGCACCATGTTTGACCTTTGGGTAGGATTCAAGAAAACAATTGTAGACATACTTTCATTACTTAGTAAAATACTATGAAGCCTTGCGTTTTAAATTAAAGCGAAAACTTTTAAAACCTTTAACAATCGGTTGCATAGATTCTGCTCTAATCTTGGACGCAATGAGAGAAATAGGTTTTTTTGCTTTTTTTAGATCTAGTTTTTGCCTTAAACATGAAAGAAAGAAAACACATTTGAAATATTAAAATAAAAAAACTGGTTCATTCTTAGAGAATCCCAAATATTCTGAAATAAAAATCCTTTCCACACCACCACGGAGGTAGAGTTTACTAGTAATAGTTCAATAAATTTTATGTACTCTAAATAAATTTTTTCGTAATTGCAGAAAAATTATTCCAAATACAAAAATTGTATCTTTAAATGTACAGGATAATTAATTATAAAAATCGTTCGAATTTGAATTTCAAGGACTTGTACACACTTTCAAGGCACATCGTTTTTCCTTTTGCAAAAATTTTTAAAACTTCTAATTTTTCAAGTAATTGGGAGAAGTACATTTAAAAAAAAAATTGTTTTCTCTACTTCCACTCGCGCTAGCTTAACAAATTTTCAGAATTTTACGATTTTATTAATATTGTATTAAGTGTCTACATTTTCTGAAACTATCTACAGGAGAAAAATTTTAATACTTTAGTAAAGAAAGTTTTCTGAAAAGTTGTAGCTCAATCAGATTAATAGCCAAAAAGATACCAATGTTTTAAATCGCAAACGAACGGTATAGAGGTCAAATTGGAGACGAAAACAAATAATAATAGCAACCTTCTTTTGTTTTCTTCTAAGATATACTTGATTCTCGCTTTATGCGTTATTTGAGAAGGCAAGAGTGTGGATTCTTCATATTTTTATCGTAATTCCTTATTGAAAACGGCAAAAGTAAGAATATTATATTATTATTTGGTGATACGTGAGTGCTCTTACGTACGTTATTGTTTGATGCTTGTGGGTAAGTTTATTTTGTGAAACTTAATTTGTGTGCAGATTACAAATTATTCACATTCGCTCAATTTTATCGACTTTTCATCTTATTAATTCTTTTCAAATAATTCTGTTTTCCTTCCTCGTATAATTTATTGTTCACAATGAGTAATCCGGTTGACCCAAATTCGAGTGTTTTGAAGGACAGCCAGGTTCAAACGAAGGTTGACCACCGTTTGAACTCTGGTTCAAACGAATGTCAACCCGCTAGAAAAGTCATGAAAGATGCAAAAAACTTTCAGTTGGGATGGTTTGAGGAAATTCCGTCGTGGAGAGAGTGGGTGGTTACATTAGCAGATGAAACAAGATTTCATTGCAAAATTTGCAATAAAACGTTGCTATGTGGCAAATCGGAAATTGAAAAGCATGAAGCATCTTTATCACATAGAAAGAAGCAAGAGTTTTCAAATAAATTAGAATGTTATGGAGTAGTAAGTGAAAATTCTTCTAATGTAACTGCCAATTCTTACAGTGTTGAACCTTGTGTAGCAAGTTCTTCTGCTTCAGAATTCACAAATTCCACGATTCCGGAAAGTGTTACTTTCAAACAGAAAGTACAAGAAGCAGAGATTAGGATTAGTACATTTTTCGTAGAGCATAATTTACCATTCGCGATTTCATCAGAATTGATAGGACTTTTCCAAGATATGGAACCTTCGGTTTTAAAAGACGTTAGATTGAGCCACATTAAAATGGTCCTAGTTGTAAATAACGTCGTATGTGCTGCTGAAACTGATCGCATGGCAAATATTTTGCATAAGCAATCATTTTCAGTGTACGAAGACGAAACGACCGACAGGACTCTAGAAAAGTGGCTGTCATTAATGGTTCGATATGTGGAGCCAACGACATTTTCTGTCAGGGTGGAATTGCTCCAGCTTATTAATGTAAATGCTTCGGATTGTTCTGCCTCTAAAATTTTTGATGCGTTCGAAAAAGCATTGTCCGGGCAGAAAATCCCTTTATCTAATATCTGTGCTTTAGCTTGTGATAATGCACAGGTGATGGTCGGCAATAGGTCCTCATTTAAAACAAAATTAAAGGAAAAAAGTTCCCGTTTAATTGTTTTCCCGTGTGTCTCGCATTCGTCAGCAATTGTAGCAAAATATGCTTGTGCCACAATCCCAGATGTAGAGGATTTAATCAAAGATTTGCCAGCTTTTCTTAATGCTAGCTTCAAGCGAACGGCTATTTTTCGATCGATTGTTTTGGAATTAGGAAATGACTATCAAAAAATTCCTAGTCATTCTGAAACTCGCTGGCTTGTCCGCTATCGATGCATAGATATTATAATAAAGAATTGGGAAGTTATTCTTCAGTATCTTATGGTCCTCGTATCTGAGAAGGTAGAGAAGGCCAAAGACTTGTTAGGAAAAATGCAGAATCCTTTGACACTCGCATATTTCCTATTCTTGAAATTTACTTTGAATAGGTTCAACGTATACAATGCGAAATTTCAAAGTCGCGAAACAATGGTTCAGGAACTCCAGCCAAACTCGGCTAAATTCTTCGTATGGATTCTTAGCAGTTATTTGAAAGAGGGTCTTCTTCAACCGAATTTATTCTTTCAAATCATTAGAAATGTTAACTTTGCAGATCCTAGTAATCAAAAGCCGCTTCAAGACATTGACGTTGGTAAGGAAACGCGAGAATATTTCCAGCAGCAACTTACAAACAAGAAATTGCAAATAGTAGAAGTTGATCTATTTCTTCGTAATTGCTTGAAATTTTATGTCACAGCAAGCGAAGAAATTCGCAATCGACTTCCTTTTGATGACATCTTTTTGTCTTGCGTTGCTGTTTTCCGGCCTCAAGTAGCTTTCTATGCTGATCGAAGCGAAACTTTTCCTAGGGTCTGGAAAGTTTGTCAAGATTTAGGGTCGTTTGATAGAATAGGTGTACAAAAAGAGTGGGATTCTTTACTCAAAATCAGACAGGAACTCAAAGAAAAGTGGTCGAATTTATCTTTTGAAGAAATGTGGTCTAGTATCGGTGTATCTTCGACGAGTACAGGAGAAAAACTTTTTCCAAATTTGACCTCAGTATTGAATCATGTTCGGAGTCTTCCTCATTCAAATGCTGAGGCGGAGCGAGGTTTCTCCATGCTCACGGACGCGAAAACTCCCAAAAGAAACCGCTTAGGAAACAGGACGGTCAACTCAATTTGTGTTACTCGATCAGCCCTAAAGGCGAGAGCTGAAACAGCCAGAACAACGAGCATCACTTCGAAGCATTTGCAATTAATGACCGAAAATCTATATGAGATGGCAGAAAGTGATAGGGAAAGTGGTTTGTCGCTCTTCGCTCACGAAAGAGAGGATTACTTCTAATGGCCAAGGCATGGCGTTAATCAATTTCAAACCCCTTTCTTACTCACAAAATAATGACATTTTATTTCTTATATCAGAGATACGTTCTTTATTCCTTTCTTCGCGTGCCTCGAGTATCGAAATTGTTTAGTTGTAATTATTATTTTGTGAGTAAAAAATCAAACTGAAATTGAGTAATATCACGCTTTTGGCATAAGTGAGAGGTAAGGGGACTCACAATAATCAAGCACCACAAATCATCCCGAATTAATCAAACTTCTTCATTATTTGATTTAAAACAAAACATTTTTGTTCGACGTATACTGGCATTTGATAGAGGCAAGCCTGAAGTACGGGCTACATTTGTAGCGTTTTTTACCACTTTGCTTCATTTTTTTCCTTTTTTCTTTTTGCTTGAAAGCAAAACCCCTTTTCGTTTCGTAGGACGTGGACTAGGCCTACAGGGGATACCACGTAAAAAAAACGAGCCTTAAACTCTACCTCCGTGGTGGTGTGGAAAGGAGTTTTATTTCAGAATATTTGGGATTCTCTAAGAATGAACCAGCTTTTTTATTTTAATATTTCAAATGTGTTTTCTTTCTTTCATGTTTAAGGCAAAAACTAGATCTAAAAAAAGCAAAAAAACCTATTTCTCTAATTGCGTCCAAGATTAGAGCAGAATCTATGCAACCGATTGTTAAAGGTTTTAAAAGTTTTCGCTTTAATTTAAAAATCAAGTCTTCATAGTATTTTACTAAGTAATGAAAGTATGTCTACAATTGTTTTCTTGAATCCTACCCAAAGGTCAAACATGGTGCAAAAATGTCGTAAAATAAGAAAAATGTCTGAGTACTTTGAAGAAGTTTTTCTAAATCGATATGTATCATATTCCAGTAGTATTTAGGAATATTTATTAAAATATTCATCTTCTAAATTTGTTTGATTAATGTACAGAGTACACTTTATATTTGAAATTTGTATACACTCTAAATCTGAATCAGTCAAAATTTCACTGATTGAATCAGTGATTTGCCTTTTCACTGAATCATGAGTGGAAACAATATTTTTCACTGTTAAATCAGTTACTTTTCACTGAAGTAATCAGTGAAATTTGACTGATTCACAGTAACCTGTTTTTAGTTATTTATATCAGTCAAATTTCACTGATAATCAGTAGATTTTGACTGATTCATATTTGAAATTTGTACAGTTTTTAAAAAAATCCGAAACTTTTTGAATTTAATAGTTTATTTATGAAATTTGAGAATGTTGTAGTTGATATTTCTATATAGAACTTTAAGCATTTATGGACATAAAATTTCATTTAAAGTTTCTTCTATCGGTATTCAAAACTTTCAACAATTTTGCAAGATCAGTCAAATGCAAAATTTGACAGAGTATTTAATCAAAATATTTACATTTATTTTTTAAATATTTTGAAAATAATTCGACTAAAATAATGATTAATAAGATTTTGTAACATTGTGGGAATATTGGAACGCTGCAAGATTAAATTTTGAGTAAAATTTTCAATTAATGAATGTTTAAAGAATTGAGTGAAAGCATCAATTAAAAAATATTTTTACTTTATAAATTTGATTAAGTGCAGTAATAAGAAAATTTTGACTTTCTATAAAGCATTTCATTTATCTGATTAAAAGTCTGTGCATACGTCACTAAAACGTAAGATTAAAAAACTTTAAACTGCTTTTACCATCAATCTATGAATGTGGATTTTAAACCGTAATTTAATGTGTCTTATTTTTTTTTGATAAAATATTTTTAACATAATTTTTTGCTTAAAGTAGCCGATTTACTCGATTAAAAATTGGTCAACATGTATATTTCAAAATTCTGTAATAAAAGTATTTTCATATTATGTTTTTGTATCCTATGCGTAGAATTTTAATTTTAAAATTGAGATTTCTCACTAAGAAGAAAGATTGTCTTATTAAAGCAGTTTATTCCCAGAAATTAAAAATCATTTTCTTAATATTTCGATTCCAAACATTGAATATTTATTGACTTTGAATAAAACAGAAAAAAAAGTTTTATGAAGTTTTAAAATCTTTTTACAATGTTACGAATTGGGCCGAATTTAGAATTACGAAATCTTTCATTAGAAAAAGAAAAAGTCACTCACATGAAATAAACTTCTGTAAGAATTATCAAGATTGAAGAGATGTTAAAATATTTGAAAAATAATGCAATTGTAAAATTGCAATTTATATCAATATTTGACAAATTTTTAGCTTTCTCAATCAAAGCATTATCCGGAAATTTTTAGTTCCTATAAAAAGATGGAATATTTATCAATTTCTTGAATGTTCATACATTAAAAAAATATCGAATTAGAGAATTATATGCAAAGTATTTTCCATTAAGAAGACATAAACATGACATAATTAGTTTTATATCTACATTTTCAGCTTACTTTTTTGTGGCTTAAGCACACATTTTGAATTCGAAATACAAAAATGCTCTACAGAGTTGAAGTATTTCCTAAATCAATTATTATTGATCCTGAATTCTATTGGAAAATTTTTTGTTTACTGTTCAAATCTTACTACGATTTCAGACGGACAGACAAATTAAGAACTACAATATATTTCATCCAAAAGATTACATTCCTCCATAAAATCTTGTCAAATTGTAACAAGATTTGAACACTTCGAACGAACATTTTTATGTAAAATTTAAAGTTGATTGATATTTATATGTTAATATGGAAATACCAATAAACACATATTTTAGCTTTTTAATTTATCTACTGCTTTTAGACAATTTTCCATTTCCGTAGAGATTTTAAGGTTTGGAATGAAAAGATTGTGCTTAGGCTACAAAAATGTGAGATGAAAATATTTCTAACATATAACTGAAAATATAAATTATGAACTTGAATTTTATTTTCATTTTATCTTGATAGAAAATATTGTTCTAATTGAAAAATTGTTAAATGTACAAAATTAGTAAGAAGTATATCATACTGATGTTTATTTCATGCAGACTTTCTTCAAGAAATTGAAGAAAAGTGTTATTTCTTGAACTATATACTTCGTAAATTCAAATTCGTCGTCTGCTTCGCGCCTCTTTTGCACGTACTCGAGAAAAATACAATTCTTAATTTCGACTCGATAAACGAAAGCGTGAAATCTAAAAATAACTTGAAAACTCAAGCATTGTAACGAAGTCCGTCTTCGTGCACCTTCGGCTTTACACGAAGCTGGTGACCGCAGCGTGTAGCAGAGCCGACACACTGACATGCCACGTTTGCATGTGTTTCTCCCAGATGGGAACGTGGTGGGGGCCGAAAAATCCCACGTTCTGGAGACACTGACAACAACCTGAACAAACATAGGCACGCAACCAGTGATCCCAGAACGTAGGAGCTGGCGGCCCCCACTACGTTCCCATGTGGGAGCACACACAATCAAGCGCGCCGTGTCGGTGTGTCCCCACTTCCTCGCTTCGATTTCACGCTTTCAGCTGTTGAGCCAAGATCGAAAATTATGTTTCTGTCGACTCGTGTCAAAGTGGCGCGAAGCAGACGACAAAATTTGAAATCACGAAATATATCATTTAAGATATTACCTTTCTAACTTAAATATTTTTAAAAACATTTACCTAAAATGAATATCTAAACATTTCATTGTAAATTTTAAGATGATTTAAACACTTAAAAAATCATTTTCTATTGAAATTTAATGTCAATAAATTTTGAAAGTTTCAAAACAAAATATCAATTTCAATATTTTTTAGCTATGCAAATCAAATAATTCAATTAGAAAATTATGTAAGGAATATTATATATTAAGGAATGATAAAATATGATATTGGAGTTTAAAAAAAAAATATTAAATTACTTGAGCAATACATGAATTATATCTAATTATACACTCGAAATTATGAAGCAACATTGAATAAAATTTAATTCGAATAAAATACTCTGAAATCTTTTTGAAATACGTAATATTATTCACATATGAATTTTATTATAAAATTGTGAATGAAAGGTTTCAGTATTCAAAAAACCAACATTACATCTAAATTTGCATACGAAATTACACTTTACGATTTCTCTTATATAAAATACAAATATAAAATATTTATTTCGAATAAAATAGTTTAAAAAAAAATTTATAATACGTTTATCAACTATATGAATTAAAAAAATAAGTGGAAAATATTCTATTTAATAAAAATAAAAAATGAGAAATTAAGATTAAAAATCTACATTCCTAATTACATGGTGATAGTAGGTAAAAATGTTCCCATTTTACGTTTTAGTGGCTTATATGCATAGACTTTTCCATGAAAAAAAGAAATGCTTTACACAAAGGCAAAATTTTCTAATTGATGCAGTTGATTAAATTTATAAGCACGAAACATGTTTTAATTAATATCTTGATCTAAATCTTCAAAGATTTATTGACTTGAAATTTTACTCAAAATTTTCCAAGGATTTCACATAATCTCAAAAATGTTTAAACCAGGCGAATGTTTCGCAAATATTATTAAAACTCCATAGTCAATAAATTTTAAAAATTTGAAGTCAAGGTATTGATTGGAAATTTTCTGAAAATTCTTCATTTTCGTAGATGTTTTCAATTATTTAATTAAAAATCTATGTACAGGCCACAAAAACGTGAGGTTAAAATTTTGAATCATCAGCTACAATTTCTTGGTAACAGAGATTTTAACTGGATTGTGGTAGGGCCCTAGGTGTTTTGCCCTGTCAATAATCAGGTTCTGATTTTTTGTGTTTTTGAAAAAATAAAAAATTCCAATATTGGTTTTTGATAGTGTTCATGAATCTCTACTAATTATCTTCATAAAATTTTTCGCTTGAATCAAAATTAAAAATATAACAGCATATTTAAGCTTGAAAAAAGTCAATAAGAAAATTCCATTTTCCAGTTAAGTTATACGATATATGAAAAAAAGTTATCATACAATAGTATATCACATTACAAGGGGCGAAACAGAGCGATTGCATGAGTGTGAAGTTTGCTCTGCCCGAGTGAAACGAGGACTGCAATCACACAAAATGCTTTCGCTGTGTTTTGTTTCGAGTAATGTATACTATTTTTCATAGCAACTCTTTTGACAATCTGATTGGCTGTAACTGTGGAGCGGGTTGAAACAGCGACTTTCAACCCTAGGGTTGAAAATCGTAGTTTCAACCAGCTCTACAGGTACCGAAAATCAGATTTTCAAAGGAGGCGCTATGAAAAATTATTTTCTACATAAAGATCTACAAATTTGAATTCCAACATTTTTTCATAAGATGTATATTATTCTTATTAATTTTAAAAAATGCTATTGAAAAACCAAAATTCAATTATTTTTAATAATAATATATAAAATACGAAAAAACCGTAAGAATGCAAAGTTATTCGTTTCAAAAAGATCTAGAATTTTTGTCTCACACAGTTTCTGATAAAACATATTATTATATTACTATTATCATTATACATATATATACATATATATAAATATATATATATATATATATATATATATATATATATATATATATATCATATTATTATAAACAATATATTTTTCGTTTAAATTCCAAAAAATACGATTAAAATTTAAAAATTCCATGTTTTAGATAAAATATGTGAGATACGAAAAAACGTTTAGATGGAAAATTGTTTGCCTAAATGAGGTCTACAAATTCTCATTAGGACATTTCGGGACAGGATGTATATTTTATGTTTTATTTTTAATATTGAAAAAATTCGATTTTTATCACCAAAATATGTGAGATACGAAATAAGCGTTGTTCTACAAAATCGTTTCCTTAAATAAAGTCTACGATTGTTTTTCCTTTTTGAGAGATTTGGAAGAAAAAAATCTGCCGCTTCGCGGGCACATTCTCATCGCGCGCTTCGCGCGCCGCTCGCTTCGCTCGCAAGTTTGAGCGCGCCTAGGGCGCGCGATTCGATCGTCGCGCTTCGCGCTCCGTTTTTTCTGGACCTCGCGCTTCGCGCTCGGTCTTGTGCTCTTCGCATAAATTTAAGTTTATTTCTTATAATTTGATACTGAAGCTCAAACCAATTTTATAATAATATTACAGATGATGTACATTACACATTTTCTCAATGTCACTGAATTTCTATTTGAATTTAAGTGAAACAGGAAATTCAATTTACTTAAGGCTCTATCGGCCTTAAGGAACACATTCTCATCATGGCGCTCGCGCTTCGCGCTCGATTTTCTGTATACATTTCAGTAACTTTTTAATAAATTACATGATAAAAATAATTCATTTTCTTCCAAATTTCTTAAAAAGAAAAAACAATCGTAGATTTTATTTAAGGAAACGATTTTTCAGAACAACGCTTATTTCGTATCTCACATATTTGGGTGAAAAAAATCGAATTTTTTTAATATTAAAAATCAAAACATAAAATATACATCCTGTCCCGAAATTTTTTCTTGAGAATTTGTAGGCCTCATTTAGGCAAACAAATTTTCATCCAAACGTTTTTTTTGTATCTCACATATTTTGTCTAAAAAATGGAATTTTTGAATTTTAATCGTATTTTTTGGAATTGAAACGAAAAATATATCTTTTGTCAGAAACTGTGTCAGACGAAATTTGTAGATCTTTTTGAAAAGAAAAACTTTGTATTCTTACGTTTTCTTCGTATTTCGAATATTATTGTTAAAAAATTGAATTTTGGATTTTCAATAGTTTTTTTTTATTTAAAAAGAAAAATATGCATCTTATGAAAAAATGTTACAATTCAAATTTGTACGACTTTATGTAGAAAATAATATTGTATCATAACGTTTTTTCGTATCTCGTATAATTTAACTGGAAAATGGAATTTTGATATTGACTTTTTTTGAATTTGAATATGCTGTAACATTTCTAATTTTGATTTAATTAAGAAATGTTATCGGGATAATTTGTAGAGATTTATGAGCACTATCAAAAACCAGTATTGGAATTTTTGATTTTTTCAAAAAATTATTTTCAAAAACACAAAAGTAGTGCTCCATCCCTCAATTTTGATTGGATGTGGCTGGTTAACGAACTTGTCCTTACTTTTTCGGCTCCCATAAAGTGTACCAAATCTCAATTCAATCTGATAATTCTATCGAGAGTTATGCCGCACACGACCTACTACAGACAGACAGACAGACAGACACTTTCGTAAAAACCATTTTTTCTGACTCAGGGGGCCTCAAAACGTAAAGATTTCATAAAAATTTCGAAAGTCATTTTTCACATAAAACCAATACCTTCTCATCCATGATGAGAATGTAATAAATTCTTTTAATCATGTAATTTATTAAAAAGTTACTGAAATGTATGCAGAAAATTGAGCGCGAAGCGCGAGTGTCATGATGAGAATGTGTTCCTTAAGGCTGATAGAGGCTTAAGTAAATTGAATTTCCTGTTTCACTTAATTTCAAAAAGAAATTGAGTGACTTTGAGAAAATGTGTAATTCATATCATCTGTAATATTATAAAATTGGTTTGAGCTTCAGTATTAAATTATAAGAAATAAACTTATCGGAGCCGAAAAAGTAAGGACAAGTTCGTTAACCAGCCACATCCAATCAAAATTGAGGGATTGAGCACTACTTTTGTATTTTTTGAAAATAACTTTTTGAAAAAATCAAAAAATTTCAATACGCGTTTTTAATAGTGCTCATAAATCTCTACAAATTATCCTGATAACATTTTTTGATTAAATCAAAATTAGAAATGTTACAGCATATTAAAACTTGAAAAAAGTCAATATCAAAATTCCATTTTCCAGTTAAATTATACGAGATGCGAAAAAACGTTATGGTACAATATTATTTTCTACATAAAGACCTACAAATTTGAATTGTAACATTTTTTCATAAGATGCATATTTTTCTTTTTAATTTAAAAAAAACTATTGAAAATCCAAAATTCAATTTTTTAACAATAATATGTGGAATACGAAAAAAACGTAAGAATACAAATTTGTTCCTTTCAAAAAGATCTACAAGTTTTGTTACACACAGTTTATGAAAAAACATAAATTTTTTGTTTCAATTCCAAAAAATACGATTGAAATTCAAGAATTCCATTTTTTAGACAAAATATATGAGTTACATAAAAAACGTTTGGACGAAAAATTATTTGCCTAAATGAGGTATACACATTCTTATTAAGAAATTTCTCGACAGGATGTATATTTTATGTTTTGATTTTTAATATTGAAAAAATTCGATTTTTTTCACCAAAATATGTGAGATACGAAAGAAGCGGTGTTCGTCAAAATCGTTTCCTTAAATAAAGTCTACGATTGTTTTTCCTTTTTTAGATATTTGGAAGAAAATAAATTATTTTAATCATATATTTTGTTGAAAAGTTACTGAAATGTATACAGAAAATTGAGCGCGAAGCGCGAGTGTCATGATGAGAATGTGTTCCTTAAGGCCGAAAGAGCCTTAAGTAAATTGAATTTCCTGTTTCACTTAATTTCAAAAAGAAATTGAGTGACTTTGAGAAAATGTGTAATTCATATCATCTGTAATATTATAAAATTGGTTTGAGCTTCAGTATTAAATTATAAGAAATAAACTTAAATCTATGCGAAGAGCACAAGATCGAGCGTGAAGCGCGACGATCAAATCGCGCGCCCTAGGCGCGCTCAAACTTGCGAGCGAAGCGAGCTGCGCGCGATGAGAATGTACCCGCGAAGGCATAGAGCCTTCAGTCAAATGAATTTCATGTTTCACTTAAACTCAAAAACAAATTTAGTGACTGAGAAAATGTGTAATTCACATTACCTGTAATAATATAAAATTATTAATTATTAATCAATCTGAGTCCCCTTGCCTCTCACATAACTCAAGGCACATAAAAATAAATACACCTCTGGTCACTTGTAAATGGAAGCTAATAGATGTCTTTTACCAAGATATTAAACATGATAGATAAAATCGAATAAAAAAATTTTTGGAAGTGCAGGGGTTTGGACTCGCATATGCTGCGTATCAGCCAATTATCTTGACCATTTTAATACGATCGTTGTTAAATACTATTAATGTACGGACATTATGTAATTAGGACGATATGTTTTCCCAAATTCCAGAAAAATGATTATTTATACATTGTGTAACGTCTTAAGTTTTGAATTATTATATTTTTTCTTATCTAAAGTCTAAAGCATATTACCCTAACTATATTCCGCTGTTCATTGTTATAAATATAAATAACATTTAACCGGGTAGAGGACAAGCCAAATGAATTAAATAACAAATTGAATTTATGATAATTATTTATTGCAAAATTACAATTGTCAGCCAAGACCCAGGCGACTTGTTAATGTTGATGGTTGTTATAGTGGTGCTTTCTTCCAAATGATATGATTGGTTCTCCAACCTTGAAGGGAAACACTTTTATGAGTCTGAGTTAAAGAGGAAGAGGGAGAATCTAGAGGTATAGGGTTGTAACAGTGTCTCCAGAACGTGGGATTTTTCGGCCCCCACCACGCTCCCATCTGGGAGAAACACATGCAAACGTGGCGTGTCAGTGTGTCGGCTCTGCTACACGCTGCGGTCACCAGCTTCGTGTAAAGCCGAAGGTGCACGAAGACGGACTTCGTTACAATGCTTGAGTTTACAAGTTATTTTTAGATTTCACGCTTTCGTTTATCGAGTCGAAATTAAGAATTGTATTTTTCTCGAGTACGTGCAAAAGAGGCGCGAAGCAGACGACGAATTTGAATTTACGAAGTATATAGTTCAAGAAATAACACTTTTCTTCAATTTCTTGAAGAAAGTCTGCATGAAATAAACATCAGTATGATCTTGGAAAATTTCATGAGGATTTCAACACTTCAAAAATAAACTTTCAGTGAAATTTAGTGACAATAAATGTATAAAATTTGAATCAATATATAATTTTCCATTCAAATTTATATACTTCTTACTAATTTTGTACATTTAACAATTTTTCAATTAGAACAATATTTTCTATCAAGATAAAATGAACATAAAATTCAAGTTCATAATTTATATTTTCAGTTATATGTTAGAAATGTTTTCATCTCACATTTTTGTAGCCTAAGCACAAACTTTTCATTCCAAAACTTAAAATATCTACGGAAATGGAAAATTGTCTAATAGCAGTAGATAAATTAAAAAGCTAAAATATGTGTTTATTGGTATTTCCATATTAGCATATAAATATCAATCAACTTTAAATTTTACATAAAAATGTTCGTTCGAAGTGTTCAAATCTTGTTACAATTTGACAAGATTTTATGGAGGAGTGCAATCTTTTGGATGAAATATTTTGTAGTTCTTAATTTGTCTGTCCGTCTGAAATCGTAGTAAGATTTGAACAGTAAACAACAAATTTTCCAATAGAATTCAGGATCAATAATAATTGATTCAGGAAATACTTCAACTCTGCAGAGCTTTTTTGTATTTCGAATTCAAAATGTGTGCTTAAGCCACAGAAAATTAAGCTGAAAATGTAGATATAAAACTAATTATCTCATGTTTATGTCTTCTTAATGGAAAATACTTTGCATATAATTTTCAAATTCGATATTTTTTTAATGTATGAACATTCAAGAAATTGATAAATATTCCATCTTTTTATAGGAACTAAAAATTTCCGGATAATGCTTTGATTGAGAAAGCTAAAAATTTGTCAAATATTGATATAAATTGCAATTTTACAATTGCATTATTTTTCAAATATTTTAACATCTCTTCAATTTTGATAATTCTTCCAGAAGTTTATTACATGTGAGTGACTTTTTCCTTTTCTAATGAAAGATTTCGTAATTCTAAATTCGGCCCAAATCGTAACATTGTAAAAAGATTTTAAAACTTCATAAAAATTTTTTTTCTGTTTTATTCAAAGTCAATAAATATTCAATGTTTGGAATCGAAATATTAAGTAAATGATTTTTAATTTCTGGGAATAAACTGCTTTAATAAGACAATCTTTCTTCTTAGTGGGAAATCTCAATTTTAAAATTAAAATTCTACGCATAGGATACAAAAACATAATATGAAAATACTTTTATTACAGAATTTTGAAATATACAAGTTGACCAATTTTTAATCGAGTAAATCGGCTACTTTAAGCAAAAAATTATGTTAAAAATATTTTATCAAAAAAAAATAAGACACATTAAATTACGGTTTAAAATCCACATTCATAGATTGATGGTAAAAGCAGTTTAAAGTTTTTTAATCTTACGTTTTAGTGACGTATGCACAGACTTTTAATCAGATAAATGAAATGCTTTATAGAAAGTCAAAATTTTCTTATTACTGCACTTAATCAAATTTATAAAGTAAAAATATTTTTTAATTGATGCCTTCACTCAATTCTTTAAACATTCATTAATTGAAAATTGTACTCAAAATTTAATCTTGCAGCGTTCCAATATTCCCACAATGTTACAAAATCTTATTAATCATTATTTTAGTCGAATTATTTTCAAAATATATAAAAAATAAATGTAAATATTTTGATTAAATACTTTGTCAAATTTTGCATTTGACTGATCTTGCAAAATTGTTGAAAGTTTTGAATACCGATAGAAGAAACTTTAAATGAAATTTTATGTCCATAAATGCTTAAAGTTCTATATAGAAATATCAACTACAACATTCTCTAATTTTATAAATAAACTAATAAATTCAAAAAGTGTCGGATTTTTTTAAAAATTGTACAAATTTCAAATATGAATCAGTCAAAATCTACTGATTATCAGTGAAATTTGACTGATTTAAATAACTAAAAACAGGTTACTGTAAATCAGTCAAATTTCACTGATTACTTCATTGAAAAGTAACTGATTTAACAGTGAAAAATATTGTTTCCACTGATGATTCAGTGAAAAGGCAAATCACTGATTCAATCAGTGAAAATTTGACTGATTCAGATTTAGAGTGTACACAAATTTCAAATATAAAGTGTACTCTGTACATTAATAAAACAAATTTAGAAGATGAATATTTTAATAAATATTCCTAAATATTATTGGAATATGATACATATCGATTTAGAAAAACTTCTTCAAAGTACTCAGACATTTTTCTTATTTTACGACATTATTGCACCATGTTTGACCTTTGGGTAGGATTCAAGAAAACAATTGTAGACATAATTTCATTACTTAGTAAAATACT
The DNA here is from genome assembly GCA_030998225.1 of Diplolepis rosae. NCBI lineage: Eukaryota > Metazoa > Arthropoda > Insecta > Hymenoptera > Diplolepididae > Diplolepis > Diplolepis rosae. Next base: position 157,187 of record JAPYXD010000072.1, read on the forward strand.
ATGAAGACTTGCTTTTTAAATTAAAGCGAAAACTTTTAAAACCTTTAACAATCGGTTACATAAATTCTGCTCTAATCTTGGAAGCAATTAGAGAAATAGGTTTTTTTGCTTTTTTTAGATCTAGTTTTTGCCTTAAACATAAAAGAAAGAAAACACATTTGAAATATTAAAATAAAAAAGCTGGTTCATTCTTAGAGAATCCCAAATATTCTGAAATAAAACTCCTTTCCACACCACCACGGAGGTAGAGTTTACTAGTAATAGTTCAATAAATTTTATGTACTCTAAATAAATTTTTTCGTAATTGCAGAAAACTTATTCCAAATACAAAAATTGTATTTTTAAATGTACAGGATAATTAATTATAAAAATCGTTCGAATTTGAATTTCAAGGACTTGTACACACTTTCAAGGCACAAGGTTTTTCCTTTTGCAAAAATTTTTAAAACTTCTAATTTTTCAAGTAATTGGGAGAAGTACATTTAAATAAAAAATTGTTTTCTCTACTTCCACTCGCGCTAGCTTAACAAATTTTCAGAATTTTACGATTTTATTAATATTGTATTAAGTGTCTACATTTTCTGAAACTATCTACAGGAGAAAAATTTTAATACTTTAGTAAAAAAGTTTTCTGAAAAGTTGTAGCTCAATCAGATTAATAGCCAAAAAGTTACCAATGTTTTAAATCGCAAACGAACGGTATAGAGGTCAAATTGGAGACGAAAACAAATAATAATAGCAACCTTCTTTTGTTTTCTTCTAAGATATACTTGATTCTCGCTTTATGCGTTATTTGAGAAGGCAAGAGTGTGGATTCTTCATATTTTTATCGAAATTCCTTATTGAAAACGGCAAAAGTAAGAATATTATATTATTATTTCGTGATACGTGAGTGCTCTTACGTACGTTATTGTTTGATGCTTGTGGGTAAGTTTATTTTGTGAAACTTAATTTGTGTGCAGATTACAAATTATTCACATTCGCTCAATTTTATCGACTTTTCATCTTATTAATTCTTTTCAAATAATTCTGTTTTCCTTCGTCGTATAATTTATTGCTCACAATGAGTAATCCGGTTGACCCAAATTCGAGTGTTTTGAAGGACAGCCAGGTTCAAACGAAGGTTGACCACCGTTTGAACTCTGGTTCAAACGAATGTCAACCCGATAGAAAAGTCATGAAAAATGCAAAAAACTTTCAGTTGGGATGGTTTGAGGAATTTCCGTCGTGGAGAGAGTGGGTGGTTACATTAGCAGATGAAACAAGATTTCATTGCAAAATTTGCAATAAAACGTTGCTATGTGGCAAATCGGAAATTGAAAAGCATGAAGCATCTTTATCACACAGAAAGAAGCAAGAGTTTTCAAATAAATTAGAATGTTATGGAGTAGTAAGTGAAAATTCTTCTAATGTAACTGCCAATTCTTACAGTGTTGAACCTTGTGTAGCAAGTTCTTCTGCTTCAGAATTCACAAATTCCACGATTACGGAAAGTGTTACTTTCAAACAGAAAGTACAAGAAGCAGAGATTAGGATTAGTACATTTTTCGTAGAGCATAATTTACCATTCGCGATTTCATCAGAATTGATAGGACTTTTCCAAGATATGGAACCTTCGGTTTTAAAAGACGTTAGATTGAGCCACACTAAAATGGTCCTAGTTGTAAATAACGTCGTATGTGCTGCTGAAACTGATCGCATGGCAAATATTTTGCGTAAGCAATCATTTTCAGTGTACGAAGACGAAACGACCGACAGGACTCTAGAAAAGTGGCTGTCATTAATGGTTCGATATGTGGAGCCAACGACATTTTCTGTCAGGGTGGAATTGCTCCAGCTTATTAATGTAAATGCTTCGGATTGTTCTGCCTCTAAAATTTTTGATGCGTTCGAAAAAGCATTGTCCGGGCAGAAAATCCCTTTATCTAATATCTGTGCTTTAGCTTGTGATAATGCACAGGTGATGGTCGGCAATAGGTTCTCATTTAAAACAAAATTAAAGGAAAAAAGTCCCCGTTTAATTGCTTTCCCGTGTGTCTCGCATTCGTCAGCAATTGTAGCAAAATATGCTTGTGCCACAATCCCAGATGTAGAGGATTTAATCAAAGATTTGCCAGCTTTTCTTAATGCTAGCTCCAAGCGAACGGCTATTTTTCGATCGATTGTTTTGGAATTAGGAAATGACTATCAAAAAATTCCTAGTCATTCTGAAACTCGCTGGCGCTAGATCGCATGAGCGAGGCAGCCATTCGACCGGACCATTTCTCGAGATAACACGTTCACCGAATTTGCCTTTCAATATATCGATTGTTACGCGTGCTGTGTGGCTAGTGGCACCATCTTGTTGAAACCACATATCGTTGATGTCAAGTTCATCCAATTCTGGTCATAAATAATCTTCCAGCATAGCACGATAGCGTTCTCCATTGACGGTAACATGACGGTCGTATTCATCCACGAAAAAATGCGGCCCAATCACACCTCGGGCATGAAAACCGCACCAAACAGTCACTTTTCGCGGATGCAACGGTGTCTCAAGAAGCACATTTGGGTTTGTTGCTGACCAATAACGCATATTTTGCTTATTAACAAAGCCATTGAGCCAGAAATGAGCTTCATCGCTGAAGATGATTTTTCGATGAAATTCTTCATTTTCTTCAAGCTTTGCCAGAGCCCAATTGGAGAAGTTTCGGCGTTTCAAATGATCAAGTGGCTTTAGTTCTTGAGTCAAATTAATCTTGAAAGCATGTAGGCCAAGATCTTTTCGCATAATACGCCACAGTGTCGTTTGAGCGATGCCCAATTCTTAAGAACGACGTGGAATCGACTGATTTGGCTCATTTTGAATCAATGCACTTACGGCGGCGACTATTTCTTCGCTTCGAGCAATACGACGTCTTTTTGGCACCGGAACGTCCAATAGTGTAAATTTGGTCTTGAATTTATCCACTATAGCACATACAGCCTGTCGGGTGGGACGATTATTACGGCCAGAAATTGGAGTAAGCACTCTTAAAGTTGCGACCACCGACTCAGAATTATCGGTAGTAATTTTTAATAATTTCCAAACGTTGCTGGTTCGTGAACTTTACCATGATGAAAATGTTGACTTTAAGTAACGTTTTGACATTGACAGTTCATTAAAAAAGTTTAAGGGTGCGTTCGTATAAAGATACGAAATTGTTATGTCCCTTTTGGAAAAACCTTTACTATATAATTAGAATTAACGTTCCCTGCGTGTCATAAGATTTCTTTGTAGAACTGTAGAGCTTTGAATAATCAGAGTTACGAAAACGATTGAAAAGTTTATCCAAAATATTTTATTTTTGTATTTTATATAAGAGAAATCGTAAAGTTTAATTTCGTATGCAAATTTAAATGTTATTTTGGTTTTTTGAATACTGAAACCTTTTATTCACAGTTTTATAATAATATTCATATGTGAATAATGTTACGTATTTCAAACAGTTTTCAGAGTATTTTATTCCATTGAAATTTTTTTCAATGTTGCCCCTAGCGGGCCCGGTTGAGATAACGGTCATAGAACTCTGACCGTTTTCTGACCGTTCTCTGACCTCGCATTATTATGGCTAAGAACGGTAAAGAAAACATTTAAAACATTGCAATTATAATTCCGTGGCAAAATTTGGAATAGAAGGCGTAGGAATAAATACAATAATTTTATTAAAAACTAGGAAAACATCATATACCTTTCATTGAAGGCAGTGCAGTGGTTCACCATTCGCGGAACGTCTCCGCCAATAGTAAACCTTCACGGTGGAGAAGTTCCACAAAAGGTGAACCACGCCCTGCCTTCAATGACAGGTATACGATGTTTTTCTAGTTTTTATCTCTGAATAATAAAATTATTGTATTTCTTCATACACCTGCTAATTCAAATTTGATCGCAGAATCATAATTGCAATGTTTTAAAAGTTTTTTTATCGTTCTTAGCCATAATAATGCGAGGTCAGAGAAAGGTCAGAGAGCAGTCAGAGAACGGTCAGAGTATTCTATTACCGTTCTCTCAACCGGGTCCGCTAGGGGCTTTATACCAGAAAAGAAACTTTACTGTATAATTTCGAGTGTACAATTAGATGTAATTCATGTATTTCTCAAGTATTTTAATATTTTATTTCTTAAACTCCAATATCATATTTTATCATTCCTTAATATATAATATTCTTTACATAATTTTCTAATTGAATTATTTGATTTGCATAGCTAAAAAATATTGAAATTGATATTTTGTTTTGAAACTTTGAAAATTTATTGACATTAAATTTTAATAGAAAATTATTTTTTAAGTACAAAGACGTAATGGCTATGTGATAACCCAATTGACATACTTTGTTCTAATCTTGGACATACAAATCAAACGCACACTACACGTACATCCTTCATCATCTTATTCCTCAAAGCCGACGGCTCCTGAAAGAAAATCTTCAGTTTTGATGGAATTACTCCAAGATGATCCATGCAGCAGGAAGGGGACGAAATCAGCACGACTTAACATACTTTCACCAGCATTAAGAAGAAAAATAACACAGTCTTAAGATCTGCTTAACCATTCATTCAAGTATCTTTCAGTCATTCACACAACAGGCATCACATTTTAGACGCCTTGGGACAGCCATTTGACCATATCCAGAAGTGATGGAAAAAAGGAAGATGCGCGCTACGAAAATCTTCCACAAGGACATGAAGTTTGTTTTTTTTTTGTTGGTTAGTATTATTGTCTGACATCTGTGTCAGATTTCATATTCATATCTCCGATAGTTATTGAAATACGCGTTTTTTCTACACCTTAAAAAGTGCATAAGTCGATTTTCACAACGTCTGATTTTGTTGAGGAAAGATTTTGCATTATATATTGTTTGTGGGATACATATTCTACCCCAGAAGCGTTGAGGATGTTGCAAAAGGCATTTTGTGACCAGGCTGTGTATGAAAACAAATCTTTACAAGTGGTATAAACAAATTCAAGAAGGCCGAGAACAAGTTAAAGAGAAACACCACTCTGCATAACCATCAACATCTACCGATGAGAACCACGTCAAGGGAATCAAAGATCTGGTGTTCAAAAATCGTATAATTGACCTTCCTCATAATGTCAGAATTCCAAAAGGATCAGTCAACACCATTTTGAAAGATTTTTTGTGTCTAAGACGTGTCAAGTCTCGATTGGTTCCAAAAACACCTAATTTGCTCGTGACCAATTGCACAAAAATTCGACTCATGTCGTTTCACAATAACCGTATTCGCCAGATTTGGCACCGTGTGACTTCTCGCTATTCAATAATCTTGAAAGACCGCTCCACGGAGACCGTTTTGAGTCCATTAAAGACATTGAATGTACATCGCTGCGCGCTTTGAAGGCTATCCTGGAAAAGGACTTTTCGGTCTTTTTTGAAGATTGGAGATAACGTTGGCATGAGTGTATTATGTCGGAGGGGGATTATTTTGAAAAGGATGAAATTGGTTTGGAAGGAAAAAGTAAAGATTTTTTACTTCATTAATAAAGTCACCTTCTTTTTTGGACAAAGGAGTATATCTTTCTGCAATTCTTTATTTATTTATTGTTTTGAAATAATATTAACATACAGAAGTTTTTATTGCATGCTTTATGCTGGGCTTTTTGCAGGCTTTTTTTGCGCGCTTTCATGCTTGAGTTTAATTGCATTTTTTACAGTGTATGTACAACTTTATTATGTACCTAAATATGATTATAGTAACTGGTGGATAATAAATACAATAGTATATTGATAATTATATAATTTATTGCATCATGTTTTGTAAAATTTAAGATATATGCTTAAAAGGTTTGCATTCCTTCCAAGGTGCTATCTTCGAAAACTATCGGGAGCCATAGAGGTATAAATGTGTTGAATGTATTATCCAGCTCCACAACGATTTTAGCACCATACTTAGTTCCAATCCTCAGGATCTTCGTCACAGGATATTTATGTCTAGGAGGTAACTCGGATAGTGGCTTCGTCGGCAGGGATTCCTCCATGCGGCAAAATGGCGTTAATCTTCATGACACGCTAAAATTATTTAAAACTAATTGAACACGGTTAGTAATATTTTATTTGAGTTAAAACCAAATTTAAAATAATCAAACAGCTCAAAATAATGAGATTAAGTTGAAAATAATTAAACTGAGTTACAAATTATTAAAATAGCTTGGAACATTTTCTACGCTCGTAAAATCTGTTATAAATGGGTCCTTCCTAATAAATTTCGAAGATCTCCAGCAAATATATATGGAATATTCCATTCCGTTTTAATAATATTTCGATGATCTTTAGCAAAACCGAGGTTTAAAAGTTTCGGGTAGAAAAATCCGAACCGTCTAAAACTGTTATACTCCAAAACCTATATCAGAACAAATTAATTTCACTGAGTGAATTAGTGAAAAACGGAAAATCTAATCCCATGGATTTGATTCAATCCAAGGTAGGAAGAGATTTTAATCCGACTGAATTTGATTTGCTCCGAGGTTAGTAAAAACTTCAACTCGACTAAATCCAATTCGATCGGAAGCATGCATAGATTTTGAACCGTCTACATCCGGTCTAATCTAAAATCGATGGAGATTTTAATCCGTCTAAATCTGATTCAATCCGGAGTTGGTGAAAAATTTAGATCCAACTAAATCCGATTCATGTTAAAGCCAGCAAAAATTCCAATCCTACTAAATAAAATTCAATTCGCAGCCCACAGAGATATAAATCCGAATATGTCTGACCTAATCTAAAGTCGACAAGGATTTCAATCCAAATTAAAACCTGGTTCGGAATAGCCTCGTAAATAATCAGACTGAACTGACGTCCTAAAAAGTATTAAAATATTTAACCGGATTCATTTAGATTAAAAGTCGAGAGAAGACACGGAATGGAATGGTTTGGAAATTTGGGACAGATAAGTTTCGGATTCATTCGAATTGGACCTTGAGAGAAGACGCGCAATAGAATGGATTAAAAAATTGTTACGGATTGTTCTCGTATTTGATCGAATTGAATGCCTAGATTTGGATAAGTGAAATATTTGAGCAAGATTAGCTTCGGATTGTACTTGGCAAAATTCACATAGAGAATGCGGCTACTAGTAGTTCTACTAAAACTCTATATTTATCTTTAATGATATCCTTTGTGAAAATGAAAACAATAATAAAGCCTTCTTTTGCATGGGAAGACATGTCGATGTCAACATATTTCGAAAAAGAGGAAGAAGTACGTCGTCAAATAGCTAAAGCTAGTGATGATATTAATCGAAAACACGGTATGCTCAAATTGGAGCAAAAAGCTGCTGAAAATATATTGAATGAAACCTTCAAACGCATTGTCACTCCGCTGAAAACACTGGTAAAACTGTCTGAGATACCTTTCAAGCATTGGTAATTGAAGCAAATTTAAAGGAAATGATTAAGGAAATTAAAAAAAGACTGATGGATGAATTATTCATAATTGGTGATGATTCGATAATTTTTGGAAATTGATACGTTCAAGTTGGTGATAAACTTTACCTGATAAGCAGCGGATTGTTAGAACTTTTCTTCAAACAGAAACCTGAAGAAGCTTATGTGAACGCTGATGATTTTAATAACAATAAAGAAATTCTCATTGCTCTAAATGGGCAAAAGAAAAAGTAAAGTTTTTCCGAACCTATGCGTGCAAACAAGAGATTTAAGTATACAAAGTACAAAGAATTGGCACAAAGACGACCAACCAATTGTTACGTCCCGCGACTCTATCGACTCAAGATACAGCAAGATCTATAATGAAATAGGAAAAATCGTTCAAATCGAAAGGCAAATTCAAATAGAATGGATATAGTATTTCGTTTTGACATTAATGCCAGGTAATAAATTTCATGGGAGCGTGACTCATCAGAGAAGGCAACTCATCCGATCTTGAGCTTCAATACCAAATGTGGAAAAGGTGTCTCACGTTTCCTTTTACCCCCAACATAATTAAAGTACTTTAAGTCTATAAAAAGGGAAGGCCCAATGCTACAGCTCATTAAGACAACGTCCGAGATTTACAATGTAATCAACACGTATCGCTCGAGTCTCATAATTTTTACACCATGAGTTGAGTTCAGTCCAGTTCTAAAAGTTTTCACCTGCGAGTTCAGCGAAAGTTGAAAGTAAACGGAAGTCGACTTGGAGCATTCTTCGAAATAACAGGGATTATTAAATCACTGAACTGAAACTGATTGGGCCACAACATTCTACAACCTATTTAACTCACCTCGAAATACCCACGAAAGAAAGTTTCAATTCATCAACTCGACCCTACTGGACTCATTTAGAACTCAATTAATTTTTAACTAGGGGTAAAAAGAAATAATTCGAATTTCCCATCTTCGTTACAATATTTTCCATGGTGCTTGCTTACAATCTATTTTGATGTCAATAAACGTGTTTCATATAACTAATTCCTTCTTATTTACTGACTTATTTCTCATCCCTTTGAGAGGATCCTCGCGATCCTTACATCAAAGGAGGAAACATTTAATAAGAGAAATATTACGCTTCATATGTAACACAATGGAGGGTCGTTCAAATGTCATTCAGCCAACGGTGGGTCATTAAAAAGTAGACTAATCAGTAGTAGGGATTCATTACCTCACTTCATGATTCCAAGACGAGATTCAAGAGCAGAATATATCCACCGGATTATTAGTCAATCGTCTCTAATTGCTCATGGTGTCTCAAGCTGCTGGATATCCTAGTTGCAATAATGAAAGCATGTCCATCATTGAAGCATTGCGATAGGCTCAAATCATATATCAAGAGAGTTCAGTCAACTACAGCCTTGGTATTAGAATGAGCATTGACGTGTAACATGTGACGCATTGACGTAATAAAAAATGGACGCCAAGAAACTAACAGTAGTTACAGAAACTTACAAGACGGAATTATTCACGTCGGTGTAAGGTAATGCAAGGTATTGATGAAACCTAGCAGGCAGATTTGGTTAAGATGACCACGTCACCAAGTGAATGATAGTTTTAAATACTTGCTCACTGGGCTATTGTAGTGTGAACCAAGACTGGAAAAGATATTACTATCACAATAAAATCTATACTTGTTTAAGATCGAAAACCCCTTAAATGACATACCGATAAGGGTAAAGAAGTTTTGCAATTCACAATTTGAGTTTAATGGAATCATACAACATCAAACTATTCAACGCATAGTCATCTGAAGGAATTAATCATTGAACGGTTTAATCAGACACTCAAAAACATGTGGCCACAATTCAGTTTACATGGCAACTACAAGTGGGTAGATACTTTACCCTCCGCCGTTTCCAAGTATTATTATACGAAACATCGGATCATTGGTATGAAACCTAAGGGTAATACAAAGTTGGCGATTAACTTAGTGATCAAGATCAACCAATTGCTGGCGGTTTAAATCAAGAAGAGCTCCTCAAGTTCAAGTACCTTGACATTTATCTCATAGATAAAATCCTCAAGAAACGCAAGAACAAAGGCTATGTAAAATCGCTTAGTTTTGATTCTTCGCACAATATTCAGATAGATAAGTAGAATATGTACGGGGTGGGCCATCTAAAATTTGCAATTTGCATCGGCTATAAAAAAAAACATGTATATTATTTCAAAAGTATGGTTTTATTAGAAAGATTGAACCTTTCCATTTAATAATGAAAGACATCATTCAAATGACTGCCACGGCTGGACTTACAGTACTCCATTCGATCGCATGGTCAAAGATGGGCACTTTTACCGAAAAATCATCTTTTCAGATAAAGCCCATTGCCACATCGGAGTCTATGTCAATAAGCAAAATTGTCGCATTTGGGGCTCAGACAATGCAAACGTCAACATTGAAAGGCCGATGCACCAATAACGAGTGACTGACAGGACGGGGCCACTTGCCACACAGCCAACGTAACAATCGATCTTTTATGCGTGTTTTCGAAAATCGAATAATCAGCTGAAATTTTAATGTCAATTGGCCGCCTCGGAGCTGTAATTTGAACCCCCTTGGACTAAATTTTGTGGGGAACCGTTAAGGATAAGTGTTACGTTAACCATCCAGATGCAATTGAGGCCTTGAAACACGAAATCGAAGTTCTCATTCATGGGATTGAAGCCCAAACAATTATATGTAAGTGTACTAAAAAATTGTGTTGAACGAATGGGGTACTTAAGGCCAGCCGTGACAGTCAGTTGCATGATTTGCACGGTACCCAAGATAATATTACCGATAAAAGGGGTCGTGGACACCAAAACTCAAAAAAGGGTTGACTGAAATAAGGATCGTGACACCCTTAAGTGAAAATAGATATAGAGGAGACATCGAGGGCGATTGAATGTTCCAAACCTTGCGGGGAAAGACGCCAGGGGTAGGGAAAGTTCCATAACCCAACACTTTCGAAAGTCGTCAAAATCTCACGGATAAGAAGTAAGTTGTAGAAGTAAGGCCCAAACTTGTGTTGTTGAGTCTGTCGTATTCATGATGGGTCACGCAGTCTTTGTCAATTTAACCCTAGCTTATCGACAGAATTTTACAACTTAGCTTTTTTCCTCTTTTCCTTCTACTTCGCTCTTTACTAGTCTTTCCCTAAGATCGGATATATATTTAAAATATATATATATATATATATGTAAAATAATACATAAAATAATATGTATAAAATATTTTATATTATAAATTTTGTATTATAATATATAAAAGTATGTATATGAATATTAAATATGTACAAAAGAAACATGTATTGAAATTAAGAATTTCTTTTTTGAAATTTATTACATATTTATTGACAAATTGTTTTCATTATTCTTTCATTATCTTGATTACAATAATGAAGACATATAGAAAAAGGAAATAAATTATCAATGATGATATTTTGAAAGTTTAATATTCTTACAATATAATTTTCGTTTATACAATACGGTTACGAAGTTAATATTCTTCTCTATAGGGATACAATAATAATTGCTTTTTCAAAGACATTTACAATTTTTAGAGAAATTAAAATTAAAACAAATTATCGCATTTGATACATAATAATCTACTACGTAATGTGAATGACCAGCCTCAGATCTGAACTTACTTTATAGACTTTGACAGTAAGATAGGCGATAGGGCTCTTTTACGACTACTTAAGGTAGTGCGTTCACGAAAATCAGACCTCAGGCAAAAATAGATAATTTTGCTTTCAAGAATACAGCATTATTATTCAAGGGCTAATTTGAAAGAAAAAAATTTTATTCATGAAAAAAATTTGAAACACAAAAAAATAATTTTATTAATAAATTTTATTTTTGCCCAAACTTATTTTCTTATCGCTTCGAGCCAAATTTTTGAAAATGATGCGATTCTAATAAATCACGGTTCATTTTTTTAGGAAAAAGATTCTCTACAACTTGACCGTTTACAATTTTCGAAAATGAATGCTTTAATGGCTGAAATTATAAAAAAACAATTTTTCAGAACAAAACTTTTATAAACAAATTGCTGTATTTGATAATAATTAATTCAATCCCAAAAATAGGAAACAGTCATTTTGTAGAGAATCTTCCTCCTAAAAAAATGAACCGTGATTTATTAGAATCACATAACTTTTAAAAATTTGGCTCGAAGCGATAAAAAAATTAGTTTGGGCAAAAATAAAACTTATTAATAAAATTATTATTTCGTGTTTCAAATTTTTTTTATGAAAAATAATCTTTTTTCAAAACACGAAAGAACATTATTATTTGTACGAATACATCAATATTTTTCTTTGGATTTAAAAAATTTGATTGCAAGCTAATTCCTGTAAATTATTTGACTTATTTCAATCAATTCAATGGAATTTAATCAATAGAATTTATTCAATAAAAAATAAATGAATTTCCTTCTTCTTCGTTCATTACTTATCTTTTCCTAAGATCGGATTTACATTTTGAATAAGTGAAGATAATCACAATTTTTTTTAGGAAGTTATTACATATGACAAACCAAAAATAAAAAATCTGCCCGCTTCGCGGGTACATTCTCATCGCGCGCAGTTCGCTTTGCTCGCAAGTTTAAGCGCGCCTAGGGCGCGTGATTTGATCGTCGCGCTTCGCGCTCGGCCTTGTGCTCTTCGCATAGATTTAAGTTTATTTCTTATAATTTAATACTGAAGCTCAAACCAATTTTATAATATTAAAGATGATGTGAATTACTTACTCATTTGCTCAAATTCACTAAATTTCTTTTTCAGTTTAAGTGAAACAGGAAATTCAATTTACTTAAGGCTCTATCGGCCTGAAGGAACACATTCTCATCATGATACTCGCGCTTCGCGCTTAATTTTCTGGATACATTTCAGTAACTTTTCAATAAAATACATGATTAAAATAATTTTTTTTCTTCCAAATATCTAAAAAAGGAAAAACAATCGTAGACTTTATTTAAGGAAACGATTTTGACGAACACCGCTTATTTCGTATCTCACATATTTTGGTGAAAAAAATCGAATTCTTGATTTTTTCAAAAAGTTATTTTCAAAAATACAAAAGTAGTGCTCTATCCCTCAATTTTCATTGGATGTGGCTGGTTAACGAACTTGTCCTTACTTTTTCGGCTCCGATAAAGTGTACCAAAGCTCAATTCAATCTGATAATTCTATCGAGAGTTATGCCGCAGACGACCAACTACAGACAGACAGACAGACACTTTCGTAAATACCGTTTTTTCTGACTTAGGGGGTCTCAAAACGTAAAGATTTGATAAAAATTTCAAAAGTCATTTTTCACATAAAACCAATACCTTCTCATCCATGATGAGGATGTAAAAATGAATCATTTTAACTTTATTAACTTGTCCTTACTTTTTCGGCTCCGATAAAGTGTACCAAAGCTCAATTCAATCTGATAATTCTATCGAGAGTTATGCCGCACACGACCTACTACTGAAGCAATTTTATAATAATATTACAGATGATGTGAATTACACATTTTCTCAAAGTCACTCAATTTCTTTTTGAAATTAAGTGAAACAGGAAATTCAATTTACTTAAGGCTCTATCAGCCTTAAGGAACACATTCTTATCATGACACTCGCGCTTCGCGCTCAATTTTCTGTATACATTTCAGTAACTTTTTAATAAATTACATGATTAAAAGAATTTATTTTCTTCCAAATCTCTCAAAAAGGAAAATCAATCGTAGACTTTATTTAAGGAAACGATTTTGTAGAACAACGCTTATTTCGTATCTCACATATTTTGGTGAAAAAAATCGGATTTTTTCAATATTAAAAATCAAAACATAAAATATACATCCTGTCCCGAAATGTCCTCATGAGAATTTGTAGACCTCATTTAGGCAAACAATTTTGCATCCAAACGTTTTTTTTTGTATCTCACATATTTTGTCTAAAAAATGGAATTTTTGAATTTTAATCGTATTTTTTTAAATTAAAACGAAAAATATATGTTTTATCAGAAACTGTGTCAGACAAAATTTGTAGATCTTTTTGAAACGAACAACTTTGTATTCTTACGTTTTTTTCGTATTTCGAATATTATTGTTTAAAAATTGAATTTTGCAGTTTCAATAGTTTTTTTTTAATTAAAAAGAAAAAAATGCATCTTATGAAAAAATGTTACAATTCAAATTTGTAGGTCTTTATTTATTTAATAATATTGTATCATAACGTTTTTTCGTATCTCGTATAATTTAACTGGAAAATGGAATTTTTATATTGACTTTTTTCGAATTTGAATATGCTATAACATTTCTAATTTTGATTTAATCAAAAATTTTTATCAGGATAATTTGTAGAGATTTATGAGCACTAACAAAAACCAGTATTGAAATTTTTGATTTTTTCAAAAAATTATTTTCAAAAACACAAAAGTAGTGCTCAATCCCTCAATTTTGATTGGATGTGGCAGGTTAACGAACTTGTCCTTACTTTTTCGGCTCCGATAAAGTGTACCAAGGCTCAATTCAATCTGATAATTCTATCGAGAGTTATGCCGCACACGACCTACTACAGACAGACAGACAGACAGACAGACACTTTCGTAAAAACCCTTTTTTATGACTCAGGGGGTCTCAAAACGTAAAGATTTGATGAAAATATCGAAAGTCATTTTTCACATAAAACCAATACCTTCTCATCCATGATGAGAATGAAAAAACATTTTTAATCATAATCAAACATTGCTGGGGACTCAAATAATTGAATCACATAAATTCTGTCATTTATTTTTTATTGATAAATTCTATTAATTAAATTCCATTAAATCGACTAAATTAAGATTGATAATTACGATGCCGCTTTACAGAAACTGTTAAGTAGTCGTAAAAGAGCCCCTTCACCTATCTTATTGTCAAAGTCTGTAAAATAACTTCAGATCTGAGGCTGGTCATTTAAATTACTTAGTAGATTATTATGTATCAAATGCGATAATTTGTTTTAATTTTAATTTCTCTAAAAATTGTAAATGTCTTTGAAAAAGCAATTATTATTGTATCCCTATAGATAATTATATTAACTTCGTAACCGTATTGTATAAACGAAAATTATATTGTATAAATATTAATTACGGGGCGAATACTTCACGAAACCTCGCAATTCTTTCGTGCGAGTTTCGTGTGACTACGATTGTTCTTATGTCGAGTCTATTTTTCTAGTCTTCGTTCCCGTTTCCCCGCAAAAGGCGGAAACTTGAGCCTGAGCCGTCTTAACTGAAAACAATTTGTCAATAAATGTGTAATAAAGTTCAAAAAAGAAATTGTTAATTTCAATACATGGTTCTTTTATATATTAAAATAGAAAATTTATAATATTATTTTAATTATTATATTGTAAAATATTTTATATACATTCTTTTATGTATTATTATATATATATATATATTTTATAAATAGATATCCGATCTTAGGAAAAGACTAGTAAAGAGCGAAGTAGAAGGAAAAGAGGAAAAAATCTATGTTGTAAAATTCTGTCGATAAGCTAGGGTTAAATTGACAAAGACTGCGTGACCCATCATGAATACGACAGACTCAACAACACAAGTTTGGGCCTTACTTCTACAACTTACTTCTTATCCGTGAGACTTTGACGACTTTCGAAAGTGTTGGGTTATGGAACTATACCTACCCCTGGCGTCTTTCCCCGCAAGGTTTGGAACATTCAATCGCCCTCGATGTCTCCTCTATACCTATCTTCACTCAAGGGTAACACAAATATACCACAATCGATTGATCAATAGTTTGGTAATGAAGAAAAATCTACGCTAAACAACGTAAATGAGGTTCTAGCCCAGGAATCCATCCGGACACGTGCCAAATTCGCAATACGAAAAGGGTTTTCTTCCTAAAATAAATGCATCAACCGACTTGCCTCGAGAAAACAATCTTCAGCACAAGTGAGGTTACGCTACCATACTCTAAAATAAGTAACCATATGTGATAGAGTTCCTGGGATGGCAGAAAGAATGAAAAACTTACCTCAAAATAGAGCAACACCGCTAGAATCGATGGTAAAGATTGTCAATAGGCGAGAAAAGTCTCAATTCACAATTTAAATCCATATTTAAAAATATAACACTAAATATCCACTGCGGAGACGTAGATGGTGTGGTGTCGTCAGAGGCATGCAATACCCCAACAACAATACACCTTAACATAGTTGGAATCTCCATTCGACTAAGGTCATCAGAAGTTGCTGCTCCACTCTCCTTCCCCTCCGTCGACATTCATATGCCACGACGAGGTCTTCGAAGTTCCGTGAGAGATGGTGAAATCACTCAGGAACTCTGTGGTAGGAAACGCAACGCAGGTTCTGGCCGCATCGACAAAGGGTGCGCAGTTCATGAGCTGACATCTGTGATAAGTAGTTTTAGAAGATAATCCTAACCTTCGCAGTACTCGGTCGTTGATTTCCGCGAATCGACCTTTGACACTCTACGTCATTCGCTCGGCACGATATTTTGTCAACGACAGGTAGACATTAATCATTTAATCTAAGATTTTACTCGATGAGAGCAAGAGAGATTTTATAAGCTTGAATGTTATGACAGGGACAGAGGGCGGCTGGACACTGCTTCCAAAGAGGTTATTGGTGCAAGCGGATCTGCCCGTCACCTGATTCCTAAGATTGAGGTGCAGATTTCGCACATCGAACCCAGCATTGAGGTCGAGGATGTTAAAGAAGCCGTAAAAAGCTTTTTCGATCATAGCTTGGCGATAGGCCTGAAAAAGTCTCCAATCAAAAGACCCTTCAAATGTACCAGAAAGGCGTATGTCCTGCTGAAGGAAGCAAGGGCAGCTACTGCTGCTTTGGCTTTGGCCACATAGCGGCGAACTGCCGGGGACCTGATAGAGCCAGAAACTGCTTAAAAATTGCTGAAGATTGCGTGGCTTAGGAAGTTGAAATTGATATGAGAGCTTCTACACCGTACCTACCTTCCAAGTTTGTGATAAGTTTGACCTGTATATTCTTGTGCACGTTCTTTATCTTTTTCCTATAAACTGCATTATTCATTGGTTTGAGAAGGTTCTTTCCAATCACATTACGCGATTCTTCTGTTATAGTAGTATTAAAATCGATATACGACTTTAGCTAAGGGGATTGGTTGAACTCAAGAATTCGGTGAATTTTTAATAATTCAAGACCGTTACCCAAAACTCGTTTAAGTGTACGGTAATGGAGAGCGTGCTTGCGCTTGGTTATGAGCGTAGTTAGCACTTTCTTCGCTTCGATCCTGGTGTAACCTAGGCCCTGGGTTATAAACATGGCACCCAACGTAAAAAGACCTACCAACTTCTACATCTGATTTTCATGAATCAAGAATTTGGACTGAACTACACAAAAGCACAATTTTAACCAAGGCAACCATTTTGGAAAATTACAGACAATTTTTTTTAATTTCAGGGGGGTTGATTTTTTAAATTTGAATTCATCATATTGATGGATTCATTAAATTTTTTGTATGTGTGGATTTGTTTGATTTAATATTTGTATTTTTTATTTCTCAGTGTGTGGTGAATGTTATCAATAGCTGAAATCGTATATATTTACTCAGTGAAATTACTGTGAAATTCGGAGATGCTTCCAAAAAATTTTGAATTCTACGTTTGCTTGCGCGTCGCGTCCAGGTTTCCAATTCAGAAGTGTACAATACTCTAATATCGAAAATGGGAAAAATCCCACCCCAAAAGTACTTAGATGTTATAGATGTAATAAAATAGGCCATTTTAATAACGAATGTCTAGACAAGTTTTAGATAAACGAATAATATATACTAAATACGAAGATAAAACCGATAGACGATTTCACATCATAGCGAATTTTGAAAACAATCTAATAAAAACTTTAAAATAAAAAAATTAAAAAATTTTGAGCCTCTATCGAATAAACTAATCGTCACAACTAGTCAGGAAGAAAATATGTGGAAAGGCTGCTTGGGAACAGAAACTAATACTATGGAACTATGTAGCGAAAATAAAACTTACGTATCCAAATTTGGAAGAACGGCGTAGTGGGTAATCCGAATAATAAGATTAAAGAAAAAAAAGATAGAGATCAGAAAACAATAAGCTGCCTCGCATTCACATGACTTAGCCGGTATGACAATCGTAAAAGCAGGCAAAATAGGAGTATGACAAAATAATTCAAAAATTAGTAATAACCATAAAATGAATAGAACTATTTTCTAAATAGAACAAAATAAAGATACTGAGGAAAACATATAAAATAGGTGCGAAAGTGATAAAAAATTACATCGTCATTAGAATGTACGAATTTGTTGCTTTGTGACAACGGACGAGAATCATGATGAATACTAGATTAGATTCGAGTGTACGCATAAAAACTCGTATACGCACCGACGTCACATCAAATAGAATATGTGCCAATGGACACAATTCGGCTAATTACGAGACTCGCTTAAAATGCTCGCAGGACTGTTTTCGAAAATGTCAACAAAGTTTCAATTTAATTTCAAAGCAAAACAAACGCAGTACACGAGAGTGCTGTGTTAGTCCCTGACATATTGTTTAAACGGTCGCTATTGGTTACGACCAATTGAGTGAGGCTCATTGTTGTCATTGAATTTTTTTATAACTCTCATTTTTACCATCTGAAGTGACAGAACATTCTTGATTGCAAAGATTATCTAAGGATTTGTGCTTGAGTCTACCTTGTCTTATCTAGCATCTTGAAAATTTTGTGACACTAAAGAATTTATTGTTTATGTACATGGAAAAAACTCGCAGGATAAGAAAAATCTGTGTGCATGATTTGAATTCTCTAACTTCGTGATTCTAATTCTCGAGATCGTGCGATATAAAAAGACTGAACATCTAAAAAACTAAGATCTCGGCTCCCATGAATGCGAAAAAAAATCGTAGATGTAAATTTTGTCCGATCAAGCTCATTTTTTGTACATAGCATGGCCTTGAGGTTTAAAGAGGCCAATACAGTGAGTTATCTTTTTCCTAAATTTTAATAAGCTACTTTTGAGGCATGTTGTAGAAAAATTTGATGGTAAGACCACAATGCCTCAGTCTTTTAGTGGCCATCTCGGCAAACAGCTGACTAATTGCGATAGTTTGCCTGCAGTTGCTTCTAAAAGAATTGAATGCCTCATTCCACAAATTGTTACCCACGAATCATGAGTAAAGATCAGAGATACCTGCACAAGATTGCCCAAACATACATATTTTTGAAACACAAAAAATGCAGAAGTTTACCTGCAAATGTCCAAGAAGTGGTAACTTAATCAAAATTGATATCCCATCAATAGAAAATCCAAACTTGCTTCCAACGACGATTTGAAAATTGAATCCACCTTTCTGTATTTGATAATAAATAAATACGAGAATAAATTATATAAGATGAATGATAGCCAAAGAAAAAGAAAAACATTTCTGAAATCTTCTTTTCACCGCCCGGTCATCATCCTTCTCAACTGGTAGGATTAAGTCTAATTTACGGTGAGTCTGTGTTCGTAAATTTTGCTTGTTTGCAACCATCAGACAATATAGGATGTGTAAAAAAATAAAAATTAAATAAGTTAAATACAAATCCATTCACAACTATGAATTTTGAACCCAACAAAATTTTGCCTCTAAGATTTCTTCGTTTTTTATAACCCTATCACGCGAGAATCGAGGAGACTTGGTGGAGATGAGACACACTCAGCCGAGAGTAGAAAGACAACGAGTCCAAAATAAAAACATAATAAAAGGGCATATTCGTGCCCTGCGGTTTGTATAGCCTCCGCGAATGCAGGACAAAAATAAATGATTTAGTTTAAAATTATTTTAACAGCCACACGTAAAAAACTGTTGTTGGCAGCGGTGGGATCGTGTCTTTCGCGTAAAATCCCCTCCTAGTCATACAACCAAGAAATCTTCGGTTACTTGAGCTAATTCATTTTTCAGACATACTTCTTTACCCATCAACTTACTCTAACCATTCAATAAAATCATTCTAGGATTAAATAAAGCTGCAATGTCGATCAAGAATTGGACCTTGAAGCTAGCTTGAACGACTAAGCACCAACTTTATTTCATTCTCGGATTCCAAAAATCCAAATCAACAAGGATTTTGTGCTTGAGTCTTGCCTGGTTAATTTGAGCAAAATTTTAGTAGTCCATGAAGTAGTACTTGTGATAGACTTACATTCAGAGTCAGAATTTTCAACAATTAGCCCACCTTCGGATTTGGAAACGATCATTCCAAGTGACACAGGAACATTAATCTCGAGCGGCAAGAAATCTGACAACGAGATAGTGGTAACTA
Organism: Diplolepis rosae; assembly: GCA_030998225.1. Classification (NCBI taxonomy): domain Eukaryota; kingdom Metazoa; phylum Arthropoda; class Insecta; order Hymenoptera; family Diplolepididae; genus Diplolepis; species Diplolepis rosae. The sequence goes on from JAPYXD010000072.1 coordinate 176,958, forward strand.
AAGACTAACCTCGGAATTAAATAATTTCCGAACAACTTCCAATTACCAAAGTAATAAATTGTTAATTTACATTGGAGTTTGAACATGACAAAATCACATGCTGCAATTGCATGTACTACAGTGTTAAAAAGAAAATTTATTTTATTAACTTTAATATACTTCAATATACATGTGGTAAATTAAAATTGATATTTTTGCATGTATAAAAGTTCAAATGAAAGTTCCTATTTTTTTTAAAGTACTTTTTTATACACGTTACTGAAAAAAAACTTCAATTACATGTAATGGGAGTTCAATACAGAAATTGCTAACAGTATATTTGTACCGAAATAAATAAGTATATATCTTAATAAATAATGTACTGCAGTATAATTATGTTTTAAAAATTATTATATTTTAAAATTAAAATAAGCCACCGGCATGTCAATCTCTGACTGAACGAGAGATCAAAGCCAATCCGGTTTAGGTTCATGTGATCCAGGTAAACAGGAAAATTCGGAAAATTTTAGAAAAGAGAAAAAATCATTTTGGACTCATTCGATCTCTTCCGATCTAACAAGCCATTCAAACGCGTATATTTTCAACCACCCACTAGTCAAAAACACGTTCCTATTGACATAACCGCCCAGGATGAGTTTTTAAGGAAGAGAAAATTTGTGTCAACAAGCACGAAGAAGAATAATTAAAGTATAATCCCTGCAAAAGATAGGAATTCTGTACCCAAACTTAGTGTACTTCACGTAACATGCACGTTATACTTATTTCCAATTCTCGTCACATCGTATCTCCTTCTCTACCCATACTTGCGTATGCCATTACCACCGTAAGCGGATGCCCGTCTCGGTATTAAACGTCGGATACCTGACACCCATCATTCGGTGTCTTTAAAAGAGGAAATTGTAGTAAGATTCACGTATACGATCAAAATAAAGTATAGATCGGAATTTTTCGCTGGAAATCAATTCTCCATTCCACGATTCCGAAAAAAAACAAAACTTGAGATAAACTAACTAAACCTTTTTATCAATGCTAATAAATATTGTATCCGTTGCAACAACAGTAAAATTTTTTTATTAATTTTAATTTTCTTTCATGAGCGACATTTGGTTTTTAAATTTCTTAACACTGGCAAAAAAGAGAGCGAACAAAATAACTTTTCAAAGTAGGAAAGTTTTGAAATAAAAAGATAATAAGTATTTAATGAAATTTTACGGATTTGTTTATCTTTAAAAATATTTTGAATCATTTCGACAGATTCGAAGAAGTTTCAAGAGATTCTATGACGTTTCAAACGGCTTCATAATATAACTTCAAAGTGTTGCTGCAAATTTCAAGTTATTTTAGAGAAACTAAGGTTTACAAAAATGTACGAGATTGAAATCGAAAGATAATCGAAAGGTTCTGGGCTCTAAACCCAGCGGAGTGGAAGCGTACCCTTTTTTACACAGATTTTCTTTCAAAATATGTGAAAGAGATTTACAAACAGGCCGTAGCAGGATAAGCATGGTCTGGGTGCCCCCGCTCGGATTTCATCCATATTGCGAGGGTAAGTGGCTCTTATTACAAGATAAATTCACCCCAAGTATCAATTCGAAAAAAATTGTTTTACAAAAATTATGAACGAATTTTGAAAAATGGAAAAATCTAATTTTCTCGAAAACTGCTCAACCGATCTTGATGACCAGAATATATGTTATAGAGGATACTAAACAGGATCTAAAAAAATTCAAGAACCCATTCCGTTTATAAAAAGGGGGTAAACATTTTTTTTTAATTTTTAATGTGAATTACTTTTAGAACACCCACCATTTCTTTCTATATCATGCTCAAATTCAGTGACAATATATATTTTTTCGAAAATTTTAGGAGCGTTACTTCATAGTTAAAAAAAATAAAAACTTCTTTGGCCCCTACAATGTCTCGAACAATTGATACCCTATGGCTCATTGAAGTAATTGTTTCTATACTAATGATAGTTTCACGTTGATCACGTACAATATCTCATTTATTTTTACGTATTTGCTGCCAGTGTCTCCAGAACGTGGGATTTTTCGGCCCCCACCACGTTCCCATCTGGGAGAAACACATGCAAACGTGGCGTGTCAGTGTGTCGGTTCTGCTACACGCTGCGGTCACCAGCTTCGTGTAAAGCCGAAGGTGCACGAAGACGGACTTCGTTACAATGCTTGAGTTTTCAAGTTATTTTTAGATTTCACGCTTTCGTTTATCGAGTCGAAATTAAGAATTGTATTTTTCTCGAGTACGTGCAAAAGAGGCGCGAAGCAGACGACGAATTTGAATTTACAAAGTATATAGTTCAAGAAATAACACTTTTCTTCAATTTCTTGAAGAAAGTCTGCATGAAATAAACATCAGTATGATCTTGGAAAATTTCATGAGGATTTCAACACTTCAAAAATAAACTTTCAGTGAAATTTAGTGACAATAAATGTATAAAATTTGAATCAATATATAATTTTCCATTCAAATTTATATACTTCTTACTAATTTTGTACATTTAACAATTTTTCAATTAGAACAATATTTTCTATCAAGATAAAATGAACATAAAATTCAAGTTCATAATTTATATTTTCAGTTATATGTTAGAAATATTTTCATCTCACATTTTTGTAGCCTAAGCACAAACTTTTCATTCCAAACCTTAAAATCTCTACGGAAATGGAAAATTGTCTAATAGCAGTAGATAAATTAAAAAGCCAAAATATGTGTTTATTGGTATTTCCATATTAACATATAAATATCAATCAACTTTAAATTTTACATAAAAATGTTCGTTCGAAGTGTTCAAATCTTGTTACAATTTGACAAGATTTTATGGAGGAGTGCAATCTTTTGGATGAAATATTTTGTAGTTCTTAATTTGTCTGTCCGTCTGAAATCGTAGTAAGATTTGAACAGTAAACAATAAATTTTCCAATAGAATTCAGGATCAATAATAATTGATTCAGGAAATACTTCAACTCTGTAGAGCATTTTTGTATTTCGAATTCAAAATGTGTGCTTAAGCCACAAAAAAGTAAGCTGAAAATGTAGATATAAAACTAATTATGTCATGTTTATGTCTTCTTAATGGAAAATACTTTGCATATAATTCTCTAATTCGATATTTTTTAATGTATGAACATTCAAGAAATTGATAAATATTCCATCTTTTTATAGGAACTAAAAATTTCCGGATAATGCTTTGATTGAGAAAGCTAAAAATTTGTCAAATATTGATATAAATTGCAATTTTACAATTGCATTATTTTTCAAATATTTGAACATCTCTTCAATCTTGATAATTCTTACAGAAGTTTATTACATGTGAGTGACTTTTTCCTTTTCTAATGAAAGATTTCGTAATTCTAAATTCGGCCTAATTCGTAACATTGTAAAAAGATTTTAAAACTTCATAAAAATTATTTTTCTGTTTTATTCAAAGTCAATAAATATTCAATGTTTGGAATCGAAATATTAAGTAAATTATTTTTAATTTCTGGGAATAAACTGCTTTAATAAGACAATCTTTCTTCTTTGTGAGAAATCTCAATTTTAAAATTAAAATTCTACGCATAGGATACAAAAACATAATATGAAAATACTTTTATTACAGAATTTTGAAATATACAAGTTGACCAATTTTTAATCGAGTAAATCGGCTACTTTAAGCAAAAAATTATGTTAAAAATATTTTATCAAAAAAAGATAAGACACATTAAATTACGGTTTAAAATCCACATTCATAGTTTGATGGTAAAAGCAGTTTAAAGTTTTTTAATCTTACGTTTTAGTGACGTATGCACAGACTTTTAATCAGATAAATGAAATGCTTTATAGAAAGTCAAAATTTTCTTATTACTGCACTTAATCAAATTTATAAAGTAAAAATATTTTTTAATTGATGCTTTCACTCAATTCTTTAAACATTCATTAATTGAAAATTGTACTCAAAATTTAATCTTGCAGCGTTACAATATTCCCACTATGTTACAAAATCTTATTAATCATTACTTTAGTCGAATTATTTTCGAAATATTTAAAAAATAAATGTAAATATTTTGATTAAATACTCTGTCAAATTTTGCATTTGACTGATCTTGCAAAATTGTTGAAAGTTTTGAATACCGATAGAAGAAACTTTAAATGAAATTTTATGTCCATAAATGCTTAAAGTTCTATATAGAAATATCAACTACAACATTCTCAAATTTTATAAATAAACTACAAAATTCAAAAAGTTTCGGATTTTTTTAAGAACTGTACAAATTTCAAATATGAATCAGTCAAAATCTACTGATTATCAGTGAAATTTGACTGATTTAAATAACTAAAAACAGGTTACTGTGAATCAGTCAAATTTCACTGATTACTTCAGTGAAAAGTAACTGATTTAACAGTGAAAAATATTGTTTCCACTGATGATTCAGTGAAAAGGCAAATCACTGATTCAATCAGTGAAAATTTGACTGATTCAGATTTAGAGTGTATACAAATTTCAAATATAAAGTGTACTCTGTACATTAATCAAACAAATTTAGAAGATGAATATTTTAATAAATATTCCTAAATATTATTACTTAGTACTTTATTATATTACTTAGTAAAATACTATGAAGACTTGCTTTTTAAATTAAAGCGAAAACTTTTAAAACCTTTAACAATCGGTTGCATAGATTCTGCTCTAATCTTGGACGCAATTAGAGAAATAGGTTTTTTTGCTTTTTTTAGATCTAGTTTTTGCCTTAAACATAAAAGAAAGAAAACACATTTGAAATATTAAAATAAAAAAGCTGGTTCATTCTTAGAGAATCCCAAATATTCTGAAATAAACCTTCTTTCCACACCACCACGGAGGTAGAGTTTACTAGTAATAGTTCAATAAATTTTATGTACTCTAAATAAATGTTTTCGTAATTGCAGAAAACTTATTCCAAATACAAAAATTGTATCTTTAAATGTACAGGATAATTAATTATAAAAATCGTTCGAATTTGAATTTCAAGGACTTGTACACACTTTCAAGGGACATCGTTTTTCCTTTTGCAAAAATTTTTAAAACTTCTAATTTTTCAAGTAATTGGGACAAGTACATTTAAAAAAAAATTGTTTTCTCTACTTCCACTCGCGCTAGCTTAACAAATTTTTCAGAATTTTACGATTTTATTAATATTGTATTAAGTGTCTACATTTTCTGAAACTATCTACAGGAGAAAAATTTTAATACTTTAGTAAAGAAAGTTTTCTGAAAAGTTGTAGCTCAATCAGATTAATAGCCAAAAAGATACCAATGTTTTAAATCGCAAACGAACGGTATAGAGGTCAAATTGGAGACGAAAACAAATAATAATAGCAACCTTCTTTTGTTTTCTTCTAAGATATACTTGATTCTCGCTTTATGCGTTATTTGAGAAGGCAAGAGTGTGGATTCTTCATATTTTTATCGAAATTCCTTATTGAAAACGGCAAAAGTAAGAATATTATATTATTATTTCGTGATACGTGAGTGCTCTTACGTACGTTATTGTTTGATGCTTGTGGGTAAGTTTATTTTGTGAAACTTAATTTGTGTGCAGATTACAAATTATTCACATTCGCTCAATTTTATCGACTTTTCATCTTATTAATTCTTTTCAAATAATTCTGTTTTCCTTCGTCGTATAATTTATTGCTCACAATGAGTAATCCGGTTGACCCAAATTCGAGTGTTTTGAAGGACAGCCAGATTCAAACGAAGGTTGACCACCGTTTGAACTCTGGTTCAAACGAATGTAAACCCGATAGAAAAGTCATGAAAAATGCAAAAAACTTTCAGTTGGGATGGTTTGAGGAATTTCCGTCGTGGAGAGAGTGGGTGGTTACATTAGCAGATGAAACAAGATTTCATTGCAAAATTTGCAATAAAACGTTGCTATGTGGCAAATCGGAAATTGAAAAGCATGAAGCATCTTTATCACACAGAAAGAAGCAAGAGTTTTCAAATAAATTAGAATGTTATGGAGTAGTAAGTGAAAATTCTTCTAATGTAACTGCCAATTCTTACAGTGTTGAACCTTGTGTAGCAAGTTCTTCTGCTTCAGAATTCACAAATTCCACGATTACGGAAAGTGTTACTTTCAAACAGAAAGTACAAGAAGCAGAGATTAGGATTAGTACATTTTTCGTAGAGCATAATTTACCATTCGCGATTTCATCAGAATTGATAGGACTTTTCCAAGATATGGAACCTTCGGTTTTAAAAAGACGTTAGATTGAGCCACACTAAAATGGTCCTAGTTGTAAATAACGTCGTATGTGCTGCTGAAACTGATCGCATGGCAAATATTTTGCGTAAGCAATCATTTTCAGTGTACGAAGACGAAACGACCGACAGGACTCTAGAAAAGTGGCTGTCCTTAATGGTTCGATATGTGGAGCCAACGACATTTTCTGTCAGGGTTGAATTGCTCCAGCTTATTAATGTAAATGCTTCGGATTGTTCTGCCTCTAAAATTTTTGATGCGTTCGAAAAAGCATTGTCCGGGCAGAAAATCCCTTTATCTAATATCTGTGCTTTAGCTTGTGATAATGCACAGGTGATGGTCGGCAATAGGTCCTCATTTAAAACAAAATTAAAGGAAAAAAGTCCCCGTTTAATTGCTTTCCCGTGTGTCTCGCATTCGTCAGCAATTGTAGCAAAATATGCTTGTGCCACAATCCCAGATGTAGAGGATTTAATCAAAGATTTGCCAGCTTTTCTTAATGCTAGCTCCAAGCGAACGGCTATTTTTCGATCGATTGTTTGGGAATTAGGAAATGACTATCAAAAAATTCCTAGTCATTCTGAAACTCGCTGGCTTGTCCGCTATCGATGCATAGATATTATAATAAAGAATTGGGAAGTTTTTCTTCAGTATCTTATGGTCCTCGTATCTGAGAAGGTAGAGAAGGCCAAAGACTTGTTAGGAAAAATGCAGAATCCTTTGACACTCGCATATTTCCTATTCTTGAAATTTACTTTGAATAGGTTCAACGTATACAATGCGAAATTTCAAAGTCGCGAAACAATGGTTCAGGAACTCCAGCCAAACTCGGCTAAATTCTTCGTATGGATTCTCAGCAGTTATTTGAAAGAGGGTCTTCTTCAACCGAATTTATTCTTTCAAATCATTAGAAATGTTAAATTTGCAGATCCTAGTAATCAAAAGCCGCTTCAAGACATTGACGTTGGTAAGGAAACGCGAGAATATTTCCAGCAGCAACTTACAAACAAGAAATTGCAAATAGTAGAAGTTGATCTATTTCTTCGTAATTGCTTGAAATTTTATGTCACAGCAAGCGAAGAAATTCGCAATCGACTTCCTTTTGATGACATCTTTTTGTCTTGCGTTGCTGTTTTCCGGCCTCAAGTAGCTTTCTATGCTGATCGAAGCGAAACTTTTCCTAGGGTCTGGAAAGTTTGTCAAGATTTAGGGTCGTTTGATAGAATAGGTGTACAAAAAGAGTGGGATTCTTTACTCAAAATCAGACAGGAACTCAAAGGAAAGTGGTCGAATTTATCTTTTGACGAAATGTGGTCTAGTATCGGTGTATCTTCGACGAGAACAGGAGAAAAACTTTTTCCAAATTTGACCTCAGTATTGAATTATGTTCGGAGTCTTCCTCATTCAAATGCTGAGGCGGAGCGAGGTTTCTCCATGCTCACGGACGCGAAAACTCCCAAAAGAAATCGCTTAGGAAACAGGACGGTCAACTCAATTTGTGTTACTCGATCAGCCCTAAAGGCGAGAGCTGAAACAGCCAGAACAACGAGCATCACTTCGAAGCATTTGCAATTAATGACCGAAAATCTATATGAGATGGCAGAAAGTAATAGGGAAAGTGGTTTGTCGCTCTTCGCTCACGAAGGAGAGGATTAATTCTAATGGCCAAGGCATGGCGTTAATCAAGTTCAAACCCCTTTCTTACTCACAAAATAATGACATTTTATTTCTTATATCAGAGATACGTTCTTTATTCCTTTCTTCGCGTGCCTCGGGTATGGAAATTGTTTAGTTTTAATTACTATTTTGTGAGTAACAAAACAAACTGATATTGAGTAATATCACGCTTTGGGCATAAGTGAGAGGAAAGGGGACTCACAATAATCAAGCACCCCAAATCATCCCGAATTAATCAAACTTCTTCATTATTTGATTTAAAACAAAACATTTTTGTTCGACGTATACTGGCATTTGATAGAGGCAAGCCTGAAGTACGGGCTACATTTGTAGCATTTTTTACCACTTTGCTTCACTTTTTTCCTTTTTTCTTTTTGCTTGAAAGCAAAAACCCTTTTCGTTTCGTAGGACGTGGACTAGGCCTACAGGGGATACCACGTAAAAAAAACGAGCCTTAAACTCTACCTCCGTGGTGGTGTGGAAAGGAGTTTTATTGCAGAATATTTGGGATTCTCTAAGAATGAACCAGCTTTTTTATTTTAATATTTCAAATGTGTTTTCTTTCTTTTATGTTTAAGGCAAAAACTAGATCTAAAAAAAGCAAAAAAACCTATTTCTCTAATTGCGTCCAAGATTAGAGCAGAATCTATGCAACCGATTGTTAAAGGTTTTAGAAGTTTTCGCTTTAATTTAAAAAGCAAGTCTTCATAGTATTTTACTAAGTAATGAAAGTATGTCTACAATTGTTTTCTTGAATCCTACCCAAAGGTCAAACATGGTGTAAAAATGTCGTAAAATAAGAAAAATGTCTGAGTACTTTGAAGAAGTTTTTCTAAATCGATATGTATCATATTCCAATAATATTTAGGAATATTTATTAAAATATTCATCTTCTAAATTTGTTTGATTAATGTACAGAGTACACTTTATATTTGAAATTTGTATACACTCTAAATCTGAATCAGTCAAATTTTCACTGATTGAATCAGTGATTTGCCTTTTCACTGAATCATCAGTGGAAACAATATTTTTCACTGTTAAATCAGTTACTTTTCACTGAAGTAATCAGTGAAATTTGACTGATTCACAGTAACCTGTTTTTAGTTATTTAAATCAGTCAAATTTCACTGATAATCAGTAGATTTTGACTGATTCATATTTGAAATTTGTACAGTTCTTTAAAAAATCCGAAACTTTTTGAATTTTGTAGTTTATTTATAAAATTTGAGAATGTTGTAGTTGATATTTCTATATAGAACTTTAAGCATTTATGGACATAAAATTTCATTTAAAGTTTCTTCTATCGGTATTCAAAACTTTCAACAATTTTGCAAGATCAGTCAAATGCAAAATTTGACAGAGTATTTAATCAAAATATTTACATTTATTTTTTAAATATTTTGAAAATAATTCGACTAAAGTAATGATTAATAAGATTTTGTAACATTGTGGGAATATTGGAACGCTGCAAGATTAAATTTTGAGTACAATTTTCAATTAATGAATGTTTAAAGAATTGAGTGAAAGCATCAATTAAAAAATATTTTTACTTTATAAATTTGATTAAGTGCAGTAATAAGAAAATTTTGACTTTCTATAAAGCATTTCATTTATCTGATTAAAAAGTCTGTGCATACGTCACTAAAAAACGTAAGATTAAAAAAACTTTAAACTGCTTTTACCATAAAACTATGAATGTGGATTTTTAAACCGTAATTTAATGTGTCTTATCTTTTTTTGAAAAAATATTTTTAACATAATTTTTTGCTTAAAGTAGCCGATTTACTCGATTAAAAATTGGTCAACTTGTATATTTCAAAATTCTGTAATAAAAGTATTTTCATATTATGTTTTTGTATCCTATGCGTAGAATATTAATTTTAAAACTGAGATTTCTCACAAAGAAGAAAGATTGTCTTATTAAAGCAGTTTATTCCCAGAAATTAAAAATAATTTACTTAATATTTCGATTCCAAACATTGAATATTTATTGACTTTGAAATAAAAAACAGAAAAAATAATTTTTATGAAGTTTTACAATCTTTTTACAATGTTACGAATTAGGCCGAATTTAGAATTACGAAATCTTTTGATTAGAAAAGGAAAAAGTCAGTCACATGTAATAAACTTGTGTAAGAATTCATCAAGATTGAAAGAGATGTTCAAATATTTGAAAAATAATGCAATTGTAAAAATTGCAATTTATATCAATATTTGACAAATTTTTAGCTTTCTCAATCAAAGCATTATCCGGAAATTTTTAGTTCCTATAAAAAGATGGAATATTTATCAATTTCTTGAATGTTCATACATTAAAAAAATGTCGAATTAGAGAATTATATGCAAAGTATTTTCCATTAAGAAGACATAAACATGACATAATTAGTTTTATATCTACATTTTCAGCTTACTTTTTTGTGGTTTAAGCACACATTTTGAATTCGAAATACAAAAATGCTCTACAGAGTTGAAGTATTTCCTGAATCAATTATTATTGATCCTGAATTCTATTGGAAAATTTGTTGTTTACTGTTCAAATCTTACTACGATTTCAGACGGACAGACAAATTAAGAACTACAAAATATTTCATCCAAAAGATTGCACTCCTCCATAAAATCTTGTCAAATTGTAACAAGATTTGAACACTTCGAACGAACATTTTTATGTAAAATTTAAAGTTGATTGATATTTATATGTTAATATGGAAATACCAATAAACACATATTTTAGCTTTTTAATTTATCTACTGCTTTTAGACAATTTTCCATTTCCGTAGAGATTTTAAGGTTTGGAATGAAAAGTTTGTGCTTAGGCTACAAAAATGTGAGATGAAAATATTTCTAACATAAAACTGAAAATATAAATTATGAACTTGAATTTTATGTTCATTTTATCTTGATAGAAAATATTGTTCTAATTGAAGAATTGTTAAATGTACAAAATTAGTAAGAAGTATATAAATTTGAATGGAAAATTATATATTGATTCAAATTTTATACATTTATTGTCACTAAATTTCACTGAAAGTTTATGTTTGAAGTGTTGAAATCCTCATGAAATTTTCCAAGACCATACTGATGTTTATTTCATGCAGACTTTCTTCAAGAAATTGAAGAAAAGTGTTATTTCTTGAACTATATACTTCGTAAATTCAAATTCGTCGTCTGCTTCGCGCCTCTTTTGCACGTACTCGAGAAAAATACAATTCTTAATTTCGACTCGATAAACGAAAGCGTGAAATCTAAAAATAACTTGAAAACTCAAGCATTGTAACGAAGTCCGTCTTCGTGCACCTTCGGCTTTACACGAAGCTGGTGACCGCAGCGTGTAGCAGAACCGACACACTGACACGCCACGTTTGCATGTGTTTCTCCCAGATGGGAACGTGGTGGGGGCCGAAAAATCCCACGTTCTGGAGACACTGTTTGCTGCATAGTGGACGACGTAGTACACTTTATATGAATGCGAGGGTGTATCAACAATTCTCCGCACCCTGTCTGTGGAATTGATCGTTATTTATAAAAAAACACATCTCTACATGATCGCCTTATTTTCAATACACTTTTTTTTTATTTTATTTGGTGAGGAGGAAAAATGGCGAAATCTTTTATAGACGTTGTACAGGACTCTCCTAGGATAGGTCTAGGCATACCTGTTGAAACCAATACACCGCCCGCGGAACCGCCTTTCGGCTTTAAACTTCATGGGTGGTTGGTTAGGCAGACAGACTAGCCGCGCCAGCCAGGGGAGGAATGAAGTGATTCCTCCCCCGAACGACGCCAACAGCCAAGTCCGCCCAGGACGCAGGACCGCGGGTGCAGGCCCCGATGCGATTTTTACTGGCCCCCGTTGTTGCCGCGCTCTGCACGCCCAGCGAACTCCCTCGTCTTCACCACCAGGGTGACGGAATGTCTCGATAAGTATCCATTTTTGTTCAGACTGGAAGATGAGAGAGACCATCGTGTCAGGAGTGAGTTGTGCGCCCGCTTCCCAACCGACAGCCTCTCTTGCCACGCCCCACCTGGCACAGAAAAAGAGTGTGTGCTCTGCATTGTCCACAAGGGATCTGCAGTAGCTACACGACTCGTCGTCTCTTTTCTTGAAGTGTTTCAGGTACGCATTAAAGCAGCCATGAACTGAAAGTGCTTGCGCCAGGTAAAAGCCGACTTGACTGTGCTTTCTATCCAACCAGGTCGTGAGCTCCGGGATTAGACGGTGTGTCCATCACCCGGATTGGTCACCATGCCATCTCGTCAGCCATTTCTCGACGAATCTGCGCCTTATATCCTTGCCGATGGCCTCCTTCGCGAGAGCGATTTCCTGCAGGTTGGTTAAGCAGGTGAGCTCCTTACGGGGCTGAAAGCTCTCTTTCCTTTCCTCCGCTAATAAGTTAATTGGCGGGACGCTCGCCAGGACCAGCACAGCACTCGTTAACACAGTTCGGTATGCTGAGACAATTCTCATCATCACACCTCTCTGTGCCGAGAACAGCTTCTTCAGGATAGCATGGTTGTTAAGGGCACTTGTCCAGATCGGAGCTGCATAAAGCAGCTTCGAATTTACCACGCTCGCCACTAGCCTTCTCTTAGCTTTCCTGGGTCCACCAATGTTGGGAATGAGCCAAGTCAGGGCGGCCCCACATTGGACGGCTTTGGCAGTCGCGATCTGCAGGTATTCGCCGAAGCTAAGCCTTCGATCCAACTGCACTCCCAGGTACTTAATGCTCTTTTATCACTCGATTTCATGTTCCCCGAAAACGATCCTTGGATATTGGAAGGATCTCCTGTCCGTGACTAGCAAAGCCTCGGTCTCTTCAGGGGCCATTTTCAGGACTCTGCTATCTAACCAACGCTTTGCCCGCCACAGACTATCATTGATCCTCAGTTCTAGAATTCCGACGTTGTCAGCAGCGCCTACGACAAGTGCGTCATCCACGAAGCCGATGATGCTCGTTCCAGCAGGCAGGTCCACGGGCAGGAAATCGTACATGACGTTCCAAACGAGTGGACCCACATGCGACCCTTGAGGGGCGCCACATGTCATCTCTTCCTGGAGAGACCATTTGTCGCCCTCGTATATCACTCACTTGTCACTCAGATAGTCATCTATCATTCGCAACAGGTAGTCTGAAACCTTTTTCCGCACCATCGCCAGGATGCAGATGTTCCATCTCGCGGTATTGAACGCATTGCGTATGTCAATGCTGATCAACGCGCAAAATCCCTTACGCTTGCCAGTTCCTCTTCTTGCTTTAGTGGCGATGTCCACCACTGCCTGGATGGCGTCAACTGTGGACCTGCCTTTCCGAAAGCCGAACTGGTTTTCCGAGAGACCATTCTCGCGAACTATGTGACCCTGTAACTTTGTAGGATCATTTCCTCCAGAAGTTTCCCCATCGTATCCAACAGACATATTGGTCTATACGATGAGGCCTCCTCTAGAGGTTTGCTGCCCGTCCTCAGCAGGACCAACCTCTGCTGTTTCCAGTCTGCGAAGAATCTCCCCTCCCGAAGACAGGAGTTAAAGACTTCTAGGAGGATCACCGGGTATGATCCCCGGCGCTGTGTTTGCCTTGAGCCCTCCCCACCCGCTCTCTTTAGTTCTTCGAGAGCGAGAGCGAAGAGTTCTTCGCGCCGGACTTTTCTTCCAGTCCACAAAATTCAGTTTATATATTTCCCCATACTCTTTCTGAAAAGGAAAAAAAACATTTCACAAAGTAAACGTCTCTTTTCAAGAAAATCACTGTAAGTAATTTTTAATTTTTAATTTTTTTTTTAACTTCATTTGAAGTGAGTAGATATTTTTCTGAAAATTTAAAACATATTATTGTAATTGAAAATTTTACATTCAAAAAATTTTCAATATTTTTTATTATAGAGATTTAAAATCTTACCATTCTCCATGACATAAATTATTCCTGTTCTCATTTATCAATCTTTTAGAGCAACAAAGCTCTTTATTTCTTTAAAATTTATATTTTTTATCACACACTACAAATGTGAGCTTCTTGCTGTGACACTTGATTCCAATTTTCAACTATTTAGACTTGTGTGTCTGAATAATAAATTCACTTACTGTTGTTTAAAATTCTGCCGCTATATCGACAATATTTTTAAAATCAATCAATAATAAAATTAGGTAAATACTCCACGAACAATTGGGAACAACCTAATATTGTGTACTAATTTAATTGTAAAAATTGCCCTTGGACTTATATTGGTGAATCTAAGAGAACATTAAGAGTTCGTATTAATGAAATTAGGACTTAAGGTGACTTATATTAGGCTTAATTGCAAACACTTTCGTGAATCGACAATCTTAGATGGTAAATTATCTAAAAGTTTCTAAGTTATTTTTTCACATTTTAAGTTTTTTCTCCATCACTACTAGATGTTGAGGATGAATTTTTTTGTTATTTAAAATCGTGAAATATATAAAATGGCTTATACTTAGATGGTAATTAGTATGGTATGATGGTAATAGATGTCGCCTTAAGTCCTAATTTCATTTCATTAATACAACGGCTAAACTCATAAGTGAAATATACCGAAAATTGTTTGAAATGTTCGTATTAATGAACACAAAAATAAAAAAATAGTAAATCCGTAGTCTGTGAACATCAACTAGGATTCAACCATGAATTTTGTTGGAAAATACTAAGATTTTTGATTATGTCTTTGACTATTGGGAAAGATTAACATCATAGATGATCTATAGGAGATTTAATAAATTTAGTATAAATAAAAAAGAAGATATATTTACTTTGAATAGAATTTACTTTTCATTACTTAATAGATTTAATTCATGATTCTTTTCCAGCTGATGTCTGTTTATATTTCAAATTCTATGTTTAAAATAACTGTTGTCAATATTTAAAGTTAACTGTCAGAATGTAATAATTTCGTAGACAAAGTTTCGTCGACTCCATGACATCACGTCATTTTATTAACTAAAATCACGATTTTTATTAAAATTTTATACTTTTGACATTACTCATCATGAGTTAACCTTCTTTTATAAAGGTAAAATTTAATTCTTTCGCGTATGTTTTAATATTAAGTTAATTATTTTATTTTTCTTGTTTGTGAAAATTTTACTATTGGGTGCTTTTTTTAACTTAATGAAGCCTCATGAGGTTGGCAAACCCATAGCGAACGAAACGTCGCTACAATTTTGACATTATGAAGAGTTTTCTGCTTTATATTTTGCCCTCATCGATCGCAAACCATCTTCTTTTATAATATTAGTATGGAGGGTGACACTGCCATTTCCTCAAAGGATGAAACAGGTGACTTCCCGAAATAGGTGAAATCCCGTATGAAAAATAAGTATTGGTAAATATTGGATCTAATACTTTTTCTGCGAATAAGCATTAGAAATCTAATACTTTCTCGCGGAAATAGTACTGGATCCAATACTTACCAATTGGGAACACCGCACTTTTTTCCCATTATGTATTTTTTTTTTTTATATAAAGTGAGCCAGACTTCACAATTCGCGTATCCAGAAGATTGCTGATTAATAATAATTTGTAGGTAGCTAGTAAATTACAAATAAAATGTATTCATACACTTAGCAAAGTATGTACATGACACAGTACATCATAATATATTCATACGTTTATAGTTATATATATATATTTAAATACCTGTAGTTATCATATCCATTCTACATTTTGTAACATATATGTTACCAAGATACACGCGGGGCGTGGTAGAGGAAAGGACCGGCATGGGCCCGAGCAGAGTAGGGATCACCCGAAGAATAATAGAAAAAGTGGGTATCCTAATTATGGTTGGTAAAGACATGAAGCATGTGTCGTTTTGACTAGTCCCGAAATTGAAATATACGAGCATTTTGGGGACAGACATGATTAAAAGCCTGAAAAGGACGCTAAATTATGATACTAAAACTTGGTGGCTACCAGGTAGCCCACTAAATCGCTACTGCATAGAGGCAATGCCTCATTCCCTACTCGAACCAATCATAGAAAACGCTACATCGGATAGGAAAAATGCGACAAAAACAAGTAAGAAGGATAATGACAAGACAATGTAAAATAAAATAAATAGTAATAGTAACATTTTAACGAGCGAAAACAATCGAATTAAATCAGAAACGAGAGGTATTGAAAAAAATAACAAGGAATAAAAACCGGAAAGATAAGGAAACAGTAAAAATAGACATTTTTTATGATAGTAAATTATCAGAAAAACTGGTGAAAGATCTTGACATGAAACTCGAATCTAGCGGAACTCAAACTTTGAACAAAATGACCGAGATTAGAAATATAAACTCATGGATTAATTTTAGAAACAGAGCAATTTTATTGAATAATATAGGTGGTAAACCCATTAAATGAGTGGAACTAAAGGATAATGCAGTAGAAGTATGCGCAGCTATTGTTGAACTAGATAAAAGTCAACAAGCTAAATTCGAAGAAATAGTAAAAAATAAAATATCGGACTTAGGAACAGAACTAAAACAGACAGACTTGACGCAATATAAAATAGACGTTCAGGGCCATGACCCTATCAAGCAAAGATACTATCATGTAAGCCCTAAAATAAAAGAAAAAATAAATAATGAAATAGAGGAAATGTTAAAAAAAAGGAATAATAGAACCTTTTTGTTTCGATTGGTCGAACCCAATTGTCATGATTAAAAAACCAAACGGAGAGTGCAGGTTTTGTCATGATTGTAAAATCTGTCGAAGGACAAAACCTAGCAACCAGGCAAACATAGGACTAATGGGGAATTTCATAAACGAATCATATCGCGTTGGGAAACTCCGCGGACTCTTTATACGGACAACGGTACAGAATTAGAAAATAAAACCATACGGGAATTGACAGACAAATTCGGAACTAGACACACCAAGCCACCTAAATATTACCCCCAAGAAAATGCTACCGAACGATATAACAGGACCATAAAACAAATAATTAAGGCATACCTTGAAAATGACCATGCTACATGGAACAACAATCTTGATGATTTTCAGTTCGCAATTAACACTCGTAAACATGCATAAACTCAATATATCCATGCCTTTTTAAAATTTAGGACGCGAACTACAACCATTGCAATCTCTCAGGAAAAGCAGCGAAAAGGATGACAATATTGAATTCCAGGATGTAAATAAGTGGATGGATAGACTAAGAAAATTACCAATAATTCATATCGACCCACGTAACTTTACGAATGTATTGAAATGTATATGAGGCTTAATGTATTTGTTTTTCAAGAGCAAGTTTTATTTTTAGGATGCGAACTTTTGTGAAGACTGCGAATAATCGTTCAGTGTTTCTTTCATCGTTCTCGAGTTTGAAAGTCTATTTCTTTGTTTCTGCAGTGAAACATATAAGTGAAGAGTTTATCAAGTCTTGTAAGCATGCCTACAAATCCCTTAAATGTAATACAACTTTTGTTAGCTGCATTCCAAACCATGAACATACCTGACAGTGAAATTAATGATGCAGAACGGCAACTGGCTGACCATTTCAATAAAATACTAATTCAGGCTACGAATGAGTTCAATGGCGTTGCGATTGTTGGAGAAAATACGTTAGACTTTTCACAACCATATAAAGACTGAGAGCATTCCGCTGTGGAAGACACCTATGCAGAGTGGACTCCTAAACTTGATTCTAAATCAGATGACGCTGTTTGTACGAGAGATGATGAAAATGTCAACTTCGATTATAAACAAAGAGCAGTGGAGTTTTGGAGAAGCGGAATGAAAAAAAGCAATCGTGAGTGAAGTAATTGATGCTGGTATGATAATTCACGATGTAGACCCACAGAAATGGGGTCTATATGCTAGAAATATCCTTGGTTTTGAAGACACGATTCAAAGCATCTGACTGGTGGGTGTGGAAGTTTAAATCAACTCACCGAATAACATCCAGAAAAGTCAATAAATGCATCACCAGAAAAACATTAGAAGAATAGGAAAAGTTAAAAGTAAATCCGGAGAATTTTGTAAATGAAGTGAAGCCGTACATCACTCAATATGGGAGAGAGAATGTTTATAACTCGGATCAAAGTGGATTCCAGTTAGAAATGCATTCTGGGACTACATTGGTAATTGAAGGTACAGGGCAAGTCAAATGTGTCGTCTAATCTATTTCTTCCACAAGTCACAGCTACACTATCCAACCGACGATTTCTGCGGATGGAAAGCTTCTATCTCCATTTTAAGACCCAAGTGGAAAATTTGGACCCATTGTACAAGAAACTATTTTTCAGCCTATAAACGTCTTTGTAGCTGCATCCAAATCTGGAAAACTTACGTCTGGTAAATTTGTGTATTTTTAGTAATTTTTGGTCATAATATAAATTCATTAGTCTTTAAATTTCTTAGATTATTTTATCTGCAGAACATTTTCAGAGCTGGTTGGAAAATGTTTTTTTCCCGAAGGTAGGGCCGTCAAGCGTGTTGCTCATAGACTCTTGGACTGGACACTGCCCAGAAGTTGTACGGCAACCAACGCCTGTGGGAAAGAATGTTATTCCTATGATTATACCAAAAGGCAATACTGGAAAAGTTCAGCCCCTTGACGTCTACGGATTTTACATATGGAAAAATTATGTGCGACATTTTTCAGATTCAGTTATACTGTTAGACTATGATTAAAATCTGCAAATACGAAACAATATTATAAAGTTACAGTCTTTAGTACATAATCAATTATCTTCACCAAGGTATCACAGTCTTCTTAAATACTCCTGGTTTAAAAGTGGTTATGTTGCAGAAAAACCAGGAGAATTTGAGAATCCAGTGGACTTTTCCTTCAAAAAATTTTCCAACAAGTTATGTGAAATTTCAGGATGTCAAAATGTAGCCGCAATTAGATGTTCGTGGTGCAAAAAATCTTTGTGTTTTAAACATTTCTTCGAGGAGCATCACTGCTGTACCACGTACAATGAATAAACAAGTCTAATGATGATTGTTGGTCTGATAAATTTTATTTTATTATTGCCTTCAACATACACTTTTTCAGATTTTTACGACATGAATTAGCACTCATTTGGTAATTTTCTTGTGTGATCGTAACTTCTTTTGGGGTAGTTTACGCCCATAAAATGTTTCAAATTAATTAAGCAATTTATATTTTTCAACCCTCTGTGTGAAGGAATTTTTTCTGCTTGGTTTTGTAAGCGAAATTTACTTTATTTTGTAGAAATATAATAACATGCACTTAAGGGTGGTTACCTCTTATAAATTAATTTCTCATGAAAATGCAAATATACCTAAAGTTTATTTTATCATCGCGTGCAACATATATTTTTTCCAGATTTTTCGGGTTGAAATAATGTCAGTTTGAAAATTTTTTGTATATTTAAAACTTATTGTGGGATAGTTTGCCCCCAAAAAATCTTTTTTATCAAGTTGACAAAATCACATATTTCATCTCTCATAGTGAGGATATTTTTCGAGTTGGTTTGATTGTGAAAGATTCTGTTATTATATGTGAACCCATACGTGCGAACGAACAAAATCGGAGGGGGACACCTATCTAGGGTTCCTTGTTAGTGTACCGGCAAACTCGGCTAGCTCATCTCGAGTTTTGTAGAGTGGGGGAGGTTCCAACCTGGAAGCCGTCAAGGAAAAGGGCTGCCTAACCCGTAAAGAGAATAATTATGCACAGAGTTTACATAAAACTTATAAGCAATTTATTCAACTTTTGCGTACAAATTTCACTCCTGACAAGTATCCGTTTTCTAATCTAATTAGACAAATGAAAATAAAAAAAGTAAAAAAAGGAAGGGGGAGGCGAAAGAATCGAAATTTTTACTGGTAGATAAATTGGGGGTGGGGTAGGGGCTAACCTGTGATGTTAGGACACTCTGCCTGTTGACTCGCCTCTATAATGTTGGAACGTAGAGGTATGTCCGGGACGTATTGACGTGGAGCCTGCAGTGCCTCAACGTCCATACTCCCTTTTATGATTTCCAGTGCTTTCGACCTGGGCCATCAGCTGATGTTGCTTCACTCTCCTTCCCCTCCGTTGACATCCATATTAATAAATAAAATTCGAGCTCCCTCGCTCACCCGTAATATCTAGGAGTCTTGCGGAGAGCCGAGAAAAGGAGTGGCATGTCACGGGCCTGGGCTATAGGGGCCTCTCTAGTAGAACTGGAGGTGAAGACTGGAGTTGCCCATGACTCAATCTACGGAGTTCCACACCAGGTGGACGAGTCGTCCAGAGTCCTTGTGGCAGAAAATTCAGGGCAGGTCCGGGAAGCATCTTCGTAGAGTGCCCAGTGCATGGGTTGACGGCGGAGTTGATGGGTCAAAATTAGGTGGTAAACTCGAAAGCGTCAGACTCGTCAATAACCGGCAAAATTAGCATCTTTTCGGGCTAGACAACATCAAACGTCCTAAATAGGTCTTCTTATTCCTTCCAGATCCCTTCTAGTCCAGGTTCATTCTTAGCGGTGTTCCATAAATAAATAACAAACAAAGAAAAACACGGCAATAAATCCTTAAATATACAATCGAAAAATAGCCCTTAGACCCGAAGTACCGTGTAGCCTGAGAGGAAACCTTAAGATAAACATTTTAATGCATTCCTATAAGTATTTGTACTTTACGTTGCGCTAATCACGAAGTTCCTATAATAACAGCATCAATATCATCACTAGTACGCTTTACTCTACTCAGTCTCATAGCCAAGGTTACACTAGTCCTTCAACATTGGAAGATAACAAAAAAAAAGGTTAAAGTTCGTTTTTAAGCTATAACTCTAGGTCGTCTATAATCATTTGACATAGCATATTCAGTCATAACATTAACAGTATCATAATTGCAGGTCTCAAAGTATCTAGCGAAGTTTCTAATACTAAAGCTTCATGGATTCGGAATATACTCAGGCAATAGAAATTGGAAGAAAAAGAGTAGGGGAGGTGTGTAAAAAGGTTGAAATGAGACGAAAAAGGTTTACGAAGTTAAAAATTTTGTAGTTAGAAAAGGGTAACGGAAAATTAAATATTGGGGGACGGTCGAAACGTCCGTGCGATTTCCTGCGAGTTAGAACCTGGGTTCACCGCGTCAATTCTCACGGAAATTTAACGTTACTTGGGCTCAATATGGGATGAAGCGGAAAAAAATTCAAAGAATGAACTCAATAGGCGTCAATACTGGAGTATTACAAATAGTGGAAATTTACGAATGGGTGGAGCCGGTAGCTAAGATGGAGTTGACACAGTAGATCATAGAGCAAAAAATACGGAACGAGGGGAGAATAAAGGGGAAGATAGTAGGATGCTGCAAATAGCCCATACTTTGAGGTAAAATAAGATCGATAATGGTTAAGTGGGGATGATATGACGGGACTCGGAACAAAGTTAAGTTAGTATAACAAAGTTAAGTATAACAAAGTTATTGTTGCACGGGGCACACCGGTTCACGGTTAGTCCAGGTTTCCCAAACCGGAAACAAAAGGTCCACATACGTGGTCGCGGACACTCAGGATATCGGAAGCCCGGAGCATCGCAGTTCCAACAGCCCGCGCGCAGACCACGAAGGAGTTTCTCTAAGACTTGCGGGTCAAGGTTCACCGGGGCTCCACCTCAATCTCCAAAAGAGACAGCAGAGGGCGTTGAGGGAAGGTGACTGGTTTTTCTGGAGCTGTGGGTCGGAAAAAGTTGCAATGCAAAATGGGATAGCATCCCATTTTGCATTATGCTTCCGACGAGCACGTCGGAAGCATAAGGGGGACTATGACTAACGTCGATCTCCCTTATAAGGCCGGCAATAGGGAGTTTCATGGTTGCCGCGCGCAAAAGGGGATCCACGGGTGACGCTTGCGTGGATCGAGAGAGCGTATGTGGGGTGGTGGCAGTCTGGGTGGGTCGGGATAACATTTGGGGAGTCGTGGGGGTTTGGGTGGCTCGAGAAAGCGTTCGTGGGGTGGTAGAGGTTTGAATGGATCAGGATAGAATTTAGGGAGTCGTGGGGGTTTGGGTGGATCGAGGTGATTTGGTGGTTGGAATCTCGCGAACTGCAATACTAGGGGAAGCTGGAGTTGGTCGCACTCCCACTGGTACTTCAACAAGTCGAAGAAGGTAGTCTTTTGGGTCCTCATCACGTGCACCCGAAAATCTAAGATTCCACATTCCCATGGTATCATAGGCTGTCGCTGGAGAAGGAGATGGTGGTCCTCGTCTGGAGTAGGGTAAGTTTTCGAGACCATATCCGTGATCGAGAGGGGCAGAACCCAAGATAGGGTCGAACGTAACGTGAGGGGATTTGGCTCCTGCCCGATAAATTCTCGAAGTAAGGTTCTGGGGATATGGATCGTTATTTGAGTCATAAGGGTTGTATGCAGGGTTCTTGACTCGATCGGGGTTATATCTGGGATGATGATCGTAGCGGATGTCAATGGGGGTTCCGAAATACTTTCGATATTCTCTCCGTTGACCAAATTCATTTCTCGGATCGAAATGTTGCGGCACGGCTTCCTGATAATCACTAGGATAAATCTCGGAAATATTCATTCTGGCAAGGTTTGAGCTATCATGTTGATTGAAGTTCGAATGACAGGCTCGTTGGTTTGATTCTAAGAAATCACGAACGTGGAGTTCCGAGGGTCCTGACACCTCGCGATCTCTACTTGTACGTCGACCCACATCGCGTGGTTCATCCGGGTGGTCAGCTTGGACCAGCGCGTCCGTTTGCGATGCTGTGCAGCTTCTATTTCACTTCGGAATAGTACCTGTAGTATCACGCGCATTTTCTTTATTTGGCGCTTCAAAATATTAGTCTCCAGCAGTGGCCTCTAAACTTCGGTCGTTTATCGCATTCACGGTGTCCGGTCCTTCGTCCGATAACTTAGATTCCTCAGAGTTTTCTTCTACCGGATCGAGAGTTTTGTTCTCGTCGTTCTTCTCTGTGTTACATCCCGTAAAAATTAATAAAATTTAAAACCCCGCCTACAGCAAGGCAACCGGGCATACAGACAGGCGATTGACGAACGTAAATCACATCACTGCGATGATAACTACTTGTCGATAGGATAATTACCCGAGATCGTCAAGGCAGTTGAGTCGCAAAAAATAGGAAAACTACCTGACCATCGGTAATGTAGAAAACAAGCCAATAAACATTAATAATTATGTAACGAAAATAAAAATAACATTCATTATTGTTAAGAACAGTCGTTAAATGATTATTAATAATAATCAAACACTAGCAAATAATAATCATCAATAACCAATAATGGATAAGCAATCCATAACATCAATCACATTATTGGGGATCCGCAAACTAGCATAAATAATATCTCAAAATATAAACACTAAAAAATCATGTATTTCATAAATACAATAAGAAAATAAACCAAATTATAAAATAATAGATGAGTCAGTGCAATTATAACCTAGTACAATTGCACCGACCTGTCAACATATATATATATATATTAAGTAACATAGCTGAAAAGACGAGGGAAAGATGTACCGCATCGAGCATCAATGGACTTTGATCCCGATAGTATGACCTGCGTGAGAACTAGCTGCGAGTTCACGAGTTTACGCGACTGTCAGCAAGCATGGTCATCGACATTGCCGCCAGACGCGTGCCGATCAACAATTTATCATTGTACGTGCCGATCTACTAATTAGCAATGTACGTTCCGATCTACAAATTAGCAGGCACTCTCTCACTATAGAAATAATCGATAATATATAAATCCCAGATTTACCTCTAGTGGTTGTCTTTTCGCTAGTATCTGTTCATTCTTCAAGTTCTTAAC
Source organism: Diplolepis rosae (assembly GCA_030998225.1). Lineage (NCBI taxonomy): Eukaryota > Metazoa > Arthropoda > Insecta > Hymenoptera > Diplolepididae > Diplolepis > Diplolepis rosae. The sequence continues at coordinate 200,642 of JAPYXD010000072.1, forward strand.
GTCGGCAATCACTCCGTCCGCAAGTCATACTGTCAGTGTCACGAATTGGCATCTCAAAACTTATTGTATTAACTATAACGCCAATTGTAGTACGTGAGTTGTATACCTAGGCATCTCAAAACCTAGTATATTAGTATAAAACGCACGCAATCCACCGCAGAAGTCACATATATAGGCATCTCAAAACCCGTATTACTGACTTATATAGACGCACACTTTTAATGCGTGAGTTACATATATAGGCATCTCAAAACCTGTATTATTGACTCATAAACGCATAAAACCCTTAATATTGCCTTCTTATCTTGAGAAGTAGTATAAATCATACACATAAGCATCTCAAAACTTATTGTATACCTGTCTTTAAATTAATAAAGCTTGTACATCGCAATATAATCAATCAAAAAAAGGTAGGGGTTGACTATTCTTCATATTGTCACCTTTTGGAATTGTCACATCATTAATATAATATCGTAGGGGTAAAAGTCGATAGGGTTAATATGTTGGGTCAAGAATAGGAATAACTAAAACAAAATGTCGGAAAAGGGGTATAAATTACAAAAAATATTTTATAAACGTTAAGTGCCACACTTTAGGTTTGAGTGGGTTTAAGGGAGTTTCCTAAAACAGTGATCCCAGAATGCGTAAGATTTTTGCTCCCACCATGGATCCCACCAGCTCATGGTTTCTTCCTCGCTCTACCGCACGAAGTTGGTTGAATGAGGAAGATGCAATGAGCTGGTGGGATGCATGGTGGGAGCAAAAATCTTACGCATTCTGGGATTACTGTCCTAAAATAAAATGTCAATGTAAGGTATGAGTGGTTATTAGACCGGTCAATAAATGTGTTGAAAATAATATATATTATTATAAATAACCCTATATAGTCTATTCAAGCTTAGGGGTTAATTTTAGTTGTCAATAGATTGTCCTAGATGGTCTGGGTGTAATTTCCAGTAGACATAATACATTATCTATTGTGGGTCCAAATTCACATATAAGTCTCTCTCCCGTTCTGACTCGATCACAATTAAATTTACAAAAGAATCGTGGAATTACTACTACAGTTCGCTTGGGGTTAAAGGGGAATTTGATTTTTACGTTAAGAAAATAAAATAATAAAGCTCAACATAGAGTACAAGTATCACTCGAAATTCAAAAAAATATTCACTAATAAGGAAGACGGTGTTGAAAATCACTGCTAGTAGGACCGCAGAATGAGTTCAGGACACGAAATAATATTTCTCGTCTTTAAAACAACACGTCGAAATATTTCTGTTAATAGGGATCGAAAAGTTGATGATAATAATACTAGGCTACGCGAACTTTAGTCGGTATGTTTACATCCGAGAGATTATTATGAGTAGCACCGCTTAATGTAAACATTGCAGGACAGAGTCGAAAATGATATTGTCAATTTTAAATCTCTATTGAAGCAATCATATTGCATCGAAACTTCATCAAATGAAATTATATAGCAAGCTATCTTACATATCAAAATATTCAACGACCTAATGCAATAAGTATTAGATGTAATTTTGGAAGAGCCGAAAATACTTAAAGATCAAACAAGAAGGAATAATAAAGTATAAGAAATGGGTTTTTACTGCAAAAACAGAAAGGTTTAATTCGGGGTTAAAAATTAGCGAGAGGTTTAACAATTGGCGACTAAATCGAAATCTTGAGGTTCAAAAGTGCGAAAGGGTTGACTAAGCTTTATTGATATATTTCACTAACGCGGTTAAGGCGGGGTTATTAATGAAAGTAAGTCGCCAGACCGACTAGGCCAACTTAGTCAAAACACAAAAAAACAAAGACAGATTCGTGATTGGGGAGGGGGGGGGGCCCTGGTGAAAACTTAGTGCTCCGGCCAACTCGGCTAGCTCAGCTCGAGGTCGGTAGAGTGGGGGAGGTTCCCGAACTGGAAGCCGCCAAGGAAAAAGGGTGCCTAGCCTGTAAAGAGAATAATTATGCACAGAGTGTACATAAAATTTATAAGCAATTTATTCAACTTTTGCGTACAAATTTCACTCCCGACAGCTATCCGGTCTTCAATCTAATTAGACAAATGAGAATAAACAATGTTAAAAAAGGAAGGGGGGGAGGCGAAAGGTAATATAAGATAAATAAAGATAAATCCTTCAATGTGCTCATAATTATGAAAGAGGTCTAAGTCATATATTTCTTGTTTCGAGATATTCAATGAATTTCATTTAAATAAAATTAAAAATTTTTTACATTATGCGCCACTTTAATTTTTAACTTTATTAGTCTTTATTTATGAAAATTTATTATGAATATGAAATTTTGCGTGAATTTCATACAAAAATGTTGTTTTTAAATTTTTAACTTACTTAGACCATTCTCAAAATTAACTGAATGTCCTATAAATTACTTAAAGCAATAAGAAACTATAAGTTATAATTTGAAACAATAACTTTAATCAAATAATTCATGAACATTTATTAATTATTTTAAAAAAGTAATCCGTTTGTATCATTTTGGGTTTTTACGATTCTTAAAATTCCCAAGAGCCCAACTGAATTATATCATTTGATAAACCGGAGTGAATTCTCATTTCTGTTATTATTTGATTGTCATTTATTGGCTTATTATGTAGTTCAGAAACGCGTCACAGAGGACCTCGCGAAATTTTCAAGTTATGTTTCCATAATTCCTTCAAATTTTTGACTTAGACCACTTTCATAATTAACACTAAATGAATTCAATATAATGTAGAAATTACAACCACTATCTAATAGTTCATTTTTGACGATATCATAAAAGTTACATTGAATAAATTTAGTTTAAAATAATGTGATGTGAAATAACTGATAAACTCATTTTTTTTAATTTTGACGTAGACCACTTTCATAATTACGGGCACAAATATACAATCGAAAAATAGCCCTTGGTCCCGGAGTACCGTGCAGCCTACGTGGAAACCTTAAGATTTGTAAAGAAAAACTAAGAAGCTTGACAAAAACCTTTGGATTTATTAATATTAACATATTACAAAAAATTGTGAGTTGCAAAATTTTGCAACATCACAGCCTTCATGTAAAGTTTTAATATCACCCTGGTCAAAACTATGTGCATCTGGGAACCGAATAGGGGACCGGTATAATTTGAGGACTGCATATAGGATTATAAAGCCATTTGCGTCGACATATTTGATAAATTAGGAAATCAGGTCAAGAACAGACGGTACCGAGTAAAAATATTCCGGGAAGGCCCAGCGGACCACAAAATATACCTAGAGACCTTCCGTGGCTACCACATCTAAATATGCCTAGAAAGGTGGAACGAAACACATTTCAACATGGGATCGACCATGATCGGAATGAATCGGATATAGACCACGAGCAAGAAACCCACTTGCCTCTGAATCAAAGTGTTTCGGATTCACTAACCAGAGACCCTGCAAACATACTGACTTCAACGTCCTATCTCAATCTATATGCGAGCGTGATGATGGCAGCAGTATTAGAGTGTATGGCTCTGCAACAGAGTACGTATCATATCCCCCAATTCAATGGAAGAAATCAACCTCCAAAGGATTTTTTACGAAATGTATCGAATGGGGCTGTGCTCGTTACTGATGCTAAGGAACCTGGATTTACCAAGGCAGACTTGGCCAAACTTAAGGATGTTGGTCACGAAAGTGTACGAGATAAACAATTCTCAAAAATCAAGGAATTGATTGCGCATTTGAAGAAAAGGTTTGCGCCGTCAAAAAAATACTAGTGTTATTTCGAATCTATAGTCAATCTCCGTACGAAACAAGCAGAGACCGTAAGTGACTATAATGATCGAATACAAGACCTTTTAAGTGGGGCCAGGCACGCAATCTTCCTAACGACATTTCTATTTTTGTGGACACTAGTAACCCGAAGAACCTTAGCGAAGCTTTCGACCATCTTTTACCTGCAGAGGATCGACATAAGTACTCGGAGAAGAATATCATGGCATCATCCTATCATATAGCCCTGCCAAGAGAGAGAGAGAGAGAGAGAGAGAGAGAGAGAGAGAGAGAGAGAGAGAGAGAGAGAGAGAGAGAGAGAGAGAGAGAGAGAGAGAGAGAGAGAGAGAGAGAGAGAGAGAGAGAGAGAGAGAGAGAGAGAGAGAGAGAGAGAGAGAGCGAGAGAGAGAGAGAGAGAGAGAGAGAGAGAGAGAGAGAGAGAGAGAGAGAGAGAGAGAGAGAGAGAGAGAGAGAGAGAGAGAGCGCGAGAGAGAGAGAGAGAGAGAGAGAGAGAGAGAGAGAGAGAGAGAGAGACCACATTCGCTGAGCCCCTTTACCAACTAATTGGATAACTTGAGGAAATATATGAAATTGGAAGGGTCAAATACAAAGGGGAAAACAACAACCTCAGCGGCGTTAAAATCTAGTGATAGCGTGACGCCAGATGCAATGTACGGCCCACTAGCATATAGTCGATTCCAAAACGAGTCACACAAATCTAAGAGAGCGTCCGAGGTCAGTCCATTTTCAGGAGAATTCAGTAGGGTCCTTCGAACAGCAGCCAAGGAGACTCAGCAGTAGTTAAACTGGTGCACATGAATTCCAAAATCCTAAGGCAAGTTTTCTCGTCGATCCAGGCTCCGACATAAATCTTATCAAAGTCCGTGCCTTGCGAAAAGGAATGATAATTGAACTTCTCAATTTCTCATGCTTTCTGTCTCGCCCGACGGAATTTCAGGTCGGATTTACCTGCGACAGGAGCAGGCGCAAATCTCATTCAGGCATAACATTTTAGTCTCTGTGTTAAGCCCAGTAACGCCAATTGCGTTTCTTGATGCAGAATCTCGAGAAGAAAACAAGTCATTAATGAAAAGATTATTGGAGACGATAAAAAGGCAAGAAGACTGTTTGACCGACTTCGGAACGCGAACCTAAAGCTGCAGCTGGATAAGTGCGACTTCTTACGAACTAAAGTAGCTTATCTAGGCCATATAATTAGACGCGATAAGGTGAAACCCAACCCTGACAAAATCAGGGCGATTAGGAAATTTGCCAAGCCAACTACTGTTAAAGAAATTCGACAGTTATTGGGATTGTCTGGCTATTATCGACAGTTTATTCACGAGTATTCACAATTGGCGTCATCCGTCTCTGATCTTCTTAAAAATGACATGAAATGGCAATGGGGAAGTAACCAAAGAATCTTCACTCTTTACCACAAAAGAATCGAGATCTAGTCTCTCGAAATAAGGCCCAGGATAATAGAAGAATATCACAGTAGTATTATAGGAGGCCACAAGGACATAACCAAGATATATAGGCGCATCAGAGAGCGTCACACTTAGCCAGGATTGCGATATCAAATTACTAAATTCATTCGCGGCTGCAAGAGCTGTTTCGAACAAAAACTAGTACGCGCTCGAAGCCGAGAGCTAATGCTTATCACGGGCACTCCGGCCGAACCTTTCGACAAGGTCTCCCTCCACACAGTTGAGAAATTGCCAACACCAAATGGCAACTGTCATATTTTAACAATGCAGGATAACTTTAGCAAATACTGCATCGCGAATCCTATACCAAATCTTAAAACCACCACCATCGCGCACGCAGTCTCCACAACGCTCTTTTCAGAACATGGCATCCCAAGAGCCATACTCACGGACAGGGGCGAAAGTTTCGTAAGTAAGCTAATGCGGAAATTGGAAAAGCTGTTCATCGTGAAACAGTTAACGACCTCTGGCTATCGACCCCAAACCAATGGATTGTTAGAAAGAAGTCATATCTTGTTGACTGATTATATTGAGCATTATGCAAATGACTATCACGACTGGGATCGATTGCTCCCATTCGCTAAGTTTGCCCATAATACTTCGGTCCAGGAAGCGACTAATTTCAAACCTTACGAACTTGTTTCTGGGCCAATAGCCAAGACCCCTAGTTCTTTTCCCCAGAGCGAAAAATTGGAAACGTACGGTTTCTATTTACGCGACCTGATAGTCAGATTATCAGAAACACGAAAAATCGCTGCTCGGAACTTGGTTTTGGCCAAGGTCCGCTCTAAGGAAGCGTACGATCAAAAATCTCGGCCTTTAAAGGGCAAAATAGGTGATCAATCATCACCGCGAGTGAGGGTGAACCTACTCCCAGTGATGTGTGCCTAACTTCTTACACAGAGATGAAGATCTAAGGGTAATTCAAATTTCGCCGGTTGCATCAGGATGGAAACTATTATCCTTATTTTGTCAGTTTCATCCACCATGACGACGACTACTTGTCAGGAGATTGGGGAAAATGTCTACAGTTCTCTCATTCGAAGCCAGAACCGACCTCTACTACGACTAACTGGGCACAGTGAGGCGCACCACAAGTATCTGGAGGGTTACAAGCTTCTTAGACACGGAAAAATTACAACAGGGATTGGAAAACTATAGGAAAAACCTAAAAGCTCGTCCCAAACTGTGTCAGCCTGTAATGGAAAATAAGTGCCAACAGCTTGTAGACAAATAGCGTTTAAACGGGAAACTGCAAGCTGTCCCTAGCCTCCTGGGAGAGAAAACTTTTGAGATAACCGAACATGCAGGAAGATATTTAAAATCAACCTTCGAACTTTTATTTTCTAACAGAAAGTTATGGGCATTAATTTTACCAAGTAAACATCTACAATGGTGTGAAACTGATTTGTGTAAAGCTTTCTCCGACATTCACAAGGAGTAACTTTCTATATCAATTTTTACTAGAGTATTTTCCAATTTAGGGACAAACATATCAATGAGAATTTTTGTCAATAAAAAATATTAACCTTTAGAAGAATGGTGTGAAACTATAGTATAGAGTATAGTAAAATTTTTTATGAACTATTGTAAAGTTTCATAACATATTTCTTAAGATTAGTATTTTTACTGGAAAAAATTGTCAGTGATACGTTTGTCTCTAAATTGTAAAATACTCTAGTAAAAATTGATATAAAAAGTTTCTCCGTGCATATGTTAAGAAAAATTAGACGATTATTTCCTGTTCTTACCGCAAAGAATAAACTTGAAATAAACGATACTAGGATTCTAGATATCGTTCTTTATTATTGATCTTGTCAATGAGATTTCGAGTCATTTTTCTACATTTTGACACTTACTGTGGGCCATTAGGAGTAAAAATATAAAAATTTCTTTTAGAATGTTATATTTGTACTGAGTCCGCGTTTAATTTTCGTCTTTACAATGTTCCTCGTCTTATGAAAAATGTAAATTTTAATATATGGTGCCTCATTCCAAGAACAAAGAGTTTTAACAATGTTTAAAAAACACATAACTGGTGTACAATTTATCCGATATTTTATGCTTATAGGAATGTACAAGTATAACATACAAAAAGAGATTTTAATATTTGTACCTCTGATGAAGGACCGCAGTAAGTGTCGATACGTAGAAAAATAATTCAAAATATATTTAACAGTGTTAATAATATAAAACGATTTCTAAAACCTTAGTATAATTTATTTCAACTGTATTATTGAACGTGAGACGAAAAAATAATTATTTAATTTATTTTACTCTAAAATATGCTTCAATTACAGAGACCACTCAGTATGTTCAAAGTTTTCACATACATGGTCTGGGGGAATCTCCGAAAAATGTTAATTAACCCTAGATTCAGAATAATAACATTACCTGTGCTTCTATTTGAAAATACGTTTTCAATCAAATCATTAGTACAGTCTTTAATACGGTTAATAATGTCCAGTCGTTTTACTTTTGTCAACGCTGTTAGAATTTGGCTTAGCGTTGCTTCTGGAGATTGTACGTAAGCCAATAGAACATAATATGTTGGATCTTCTAATCCCTTAAAGTCGAAGTCTATACACTAAAAAACATGATTTATTATGAAATTTTTACATTTAATTACCATCATATTTTATTGAGTTTAATTATTGTTAATTAAGGTCTAAAACCTCACACGTATTTGTTCTTCCAAAAGTCCCAAGTAAGCTGCAAAGTCTTGCCAATCAGCGTACTTTTTTCCTGTTGCTGTAGAACTCAATAACAAGCAGAGCTTTTGTAAAATAGACTTTCCTTCTCTTTCAAATAGATAAGAAGCATGCACCTGAGACGAAAGTCTTTGAATGGATAGTAGGACTGTATCTAAATTTGGTGGACCATCAATTTCCTCTCTCAAATTCTCTAACTCAGAATCAAAGTTTCTGAAATCAATGCATATAAATTGAATACATAAAAATATATTAATATTTGAAGAGAATCATGTGACGTACATTTTTTAAGTGTAAATATAAATCTATAAATTGGATTTATAATGGCAATGTTCTTACCTGGGCGAAAACATTTGAAATTTAAAAACTTGATTGAAAACAAAAGTCGATATCTTGTTATGTATATATGTGTAGCACGCTGCTTACTTATGAAAGATAATTGAGAGGTTATTTTATTCTTTATTATTTGTAAATTGAATGAGAAACTTTCATAAAGAAATTATTGAAAACTTTTAAATTATTAAAATTTAAATATATGAGTGTATAAATTTATATATATTATATTAAGAACATGTGAACCATCTCTTCGTTTGTCGTACAGCGAGCTTTTCAAAATACATTTGCTTAAAATTGTGATGTATTACAAATTTGCAAATTATTTGCGTTAATTGAAGTCACTATTGCATGCAACTGTGTCTTGAAAAGGCTCACCACTCGAGTGATGAAACGCTTGTTCACTTGTTCTTAATGTTAATGAAGTTCAGGAACTAAATAAGTACATATTAATACTCTAGGTTGTATTATGTGAAAAGGTTTTGTTAAAGTGTTATAGTCTGTGTAGTCTGCTCACTTGTCTTGAAGGCACTGCTGTTCATTTTTCCGTCCACTTTCCGTCAAATCCCCTCCAATGCTTCTCTCAAGGTTGCTGAAAACAATGAATCAGACAAGATTTGGATTATAGACGCTAAAGATTGGGAAAAGTATAGCTTTGCGCGTAGAAGGTTTTATTAATTTTAATAGAATGGAATGTTGTATTTTATACCATTCTATTGATATTAAGGGCCAATAAAAGGTACAATACTTTTTATTAATTTTAACTAAAAAACATTTTTAGAATCAGTAATATTACTCACCATCACCATCATTGGTAACACCAAGTTTTTACTCACGCATCGAAGACCAATTTGGATTAAAAGTTAAAAACCATCTCAAAGAATGGACCAATAACAACAGACGCTTAGCTGAAGCAACATCAAAACGACAATTTTTAATAAGGTGCAGACAGAATGACTTAGTTCCTCAACATATTTTTGATCAAAATAATAGTAAGAAGAACGTTTCCTTCTACAGCAATTCTTGTTCAAAAGTTTTGAAAAAATTAAACAGTTATTTTTGTAAGAAACTTATAAATTTAGAAATTAGAGATATTCATATTCACATTGAATTTTTAAATAAGTCAATTCAAAAAACAAAAAAACACAATGTTCTCCGATTTGTTTCCTAATACTAAAGAAAGATTTTTTGAACTTAGTAAGCAAAAATTTAACTCGATTCGACAAACATGTAATGATAAACACAATAAGAAATTTTATTGACTCTTATCCAAACAACATAACCATAGTAATTTAAAAAAAGATGACTGGGTTAAGAATTTTACTGAAACAATTATACCCAACGAAGTGATTGACATTGTTTCCCTGGGTCCTGACCATAGTATTTCGCACAAAATTTCAAAACAAAATGTTATTGACACTATTAAGAATTTAGAGTCGTCCCTCATTTCTTTAGATATCCAAGAGAATCTCAAAAATGAAATTAGAAAAAAAGTCACTGACAATATTAATAATAATCTAAAGAAACAATCTCATATTTCTAATGAAGATAGAATATTTTCCAAAAAATTAAAAACCACAAAATTTTTTTTTTAAAATAATCCGGACATTTTCTTTACAAATGCAGATAAAGGCAATGTCACGGTATGCTTACAAAAATCTACTTACTATACAAAAATGCTCAACCTTCTTTCTGACACTTCTACTTACATGCCAATTAAAAAAAATCCCCTAAAAAAGTTGCAAGATAACACTCACAAGGTTCTTAAGCGTCTCAATGACAACAATTTTTTAAAACACAAATTTCATAATAACCAACTCACCTTAACGTATACTGTATTAGCGAAATGTTATGGTTGACCCAAAATTCATAAAATAGATTTGCCATTCCGCCCTATCATCTCTTTGATTAACAGTCCTACACATTTTTTAGCCAAAATCATATATCAGGAACTAAAAGAGATTATAAAAGTCCCTAATTCTCATATAAATAATAGTTTCGAACTAAAAAGTAAATTAACAAATTTTAACCTTCTCGATGATCATGTTTTAATCTCACTCGATGTTAGTTCATTGTTTACTAATATACCCTGTGATTTGGTTTTGGAGAGTTTAGAGCGTAGATGTCATTATATTCATAACAATTGTAATATTCCGTTTAATGAAATTATTAGTTGTACTAAATTTCTTTTTAATAACACGTATTTAACTTTCGACGACAAGATTTATAAACAAATTTTTGGCACCCCATGGGTTCTCCAATTTCACCACTTTTCGCAGACATGGTGATGGATGACTTGGAAAGTGATTGCTTACGAATTTTAAAAGATAACCATAATTGCTCTCTCCTTTTTTATTACAGATACGTCAATGACACCATTTTGTGTGTACAAAAAAAACATATTGAGTTAATCATCAATACTTTTAACTCCTATCATCAAAATTTACAATTTACTCACGAATTACAAAAAAATAATTCAATTAATTTCTTAGATATGACTCTCATCTCTAGCGACAACCATATTATTACTAACTGGTTCCAAAAGCCAACTACATCTGGTAGATTTATCAATTACTTTTCAAATCATCCACTACAACAGAAAAAAAATATTGTATACAACTTGATAGATAGAGCGATTTTGTTGTCCCATGAATCCTTTCATCATACCAATTTTAAAAAAGTTAAACAACTTCTAATTAACAATGATTATCCAATTAATTTCATTGATAAGAACATTAAAATACGTTTGAATAAAATTAAATATCACTCTTCTGACAATTCCAATATTAGTAATAACTCTTTATGCCCACAAAAATACCAACAAAAAGTTTGTCTTCCCTTTTCAAATAATAATTTTATAACACTATCAAAATTTTTTTTTAAATATAACATTTCTACGATTCCGTTAGTGGAAAAAAGTTTAAATTCAATTATTAAATTAGGAAAGGATTTCACAGAAAAATGGCAACAAACTAATGTTGTTTATAGCTTCAAGTGTCATAACTGTCCTGCCATATATATAGGTGAAACGAAAAGATCTCTAAAAACTCGTATTAATGAACATAAAAACAACAAAAATAGCGAATCTGTTTTATTTAAACATCGGGCTAAATTTAATCACGAGTTTGATTGGGAACATGTAAAAATTATTGATTATGAATCTGATTATAAAAAAAGATTAACATCTGAGATGATTCATATAAAATGCAACAAATTTAGTATCAACAAAAAGGAGGACATATTTACTTTAAATAGAATTTACTTCCCATTATTAAAATTATTAGATTCGTGATTGAATTTAGGTTTGAATTTCTTACGCATTGGTTCTTATTTGTGTTAGTTTCTTCGTTGTTAACTTATTCTATAAACTCTCATCGATGTATTCCCTTAGTTTACAAACTCTGTTTGCTCGTTTAACACTTATTATAATAACGGACTGAACTTTTAATTATTAACGTTATGTGACTTTTATAAATTATTTTAACTTATTAATTATGGTAATTATTATCTGTTTTCTTATTATTTATTTGTTATTGGTTTCATAAGATGTGTTTTTTTTCAAGTGTTTTCTGTGTTTTACAATAAAGCTTAAGCCTGATGAGGTTGGCGTACCCATGCCAACGAAACGTCGCACTTGACAACGCAACATTCTGTCTTTCGTTTCTTTATTTTATACCCTCACTGATCTTCACAAATCTTTCTAATAAAAAACATTTTGTAAAAAGTTTTATTACTATAACAAATAATGGTAGGCAATTTCCTCATAGGTAAAAAAAATCCCCGTCGGATTTCCCACGAATTTCAAGTATAAGTTTGGAAAATTCCACGTGGAATTCCTAATTAAAATATTCATCTTTACGAAGATTTGATGGAATATTCAAGGGAATTTGAAATTAGGAACAAGAAAGACATTTTATCATAAGGCACCTCTTGTGATTTAGGCGATACAAAAATCTCATGAAGATTTTTTCAACTTTTTATTCAAAATTTATTACGTGGAATTTTTACGTTGAATTTTATGTGGATTTTTTTACCTAGATAAGTTGCTAACCAAATAAAAATTCTATTTTCAAACAAATTTATCCTAAAATACTTTTTTGATTTTTTTTCAAATTGGTTTTTACATTCTTATCATGGATGAGAAGGTATTAGTTTTATGTGAAAAATGACTCAAAATTTTCATCAAATTTTTACGTTTCGAGACCTGAGTCGGAAAAAGTGGCTTTTTTGAAAGTGTCTGTCTGTATATCTGAAGTAGATCGTATACTCGATAACTCTCGATAGAATTATCGGATTGAATGGAGCTTGGGCACACTTTATCGGAGCCGAAAAAGTAAGGACAAGTTCGTTAACCAGCCATATCCAACCGAAATTAAGGAAACTAGAATAGATTTTTAAATTTTCATCTAGATTTCTACATGCTTTAACTTTGTTAAAATTTGTCATCTGTAAATAGCGTTAAAATAATTTTTAGAGCTGTTCTAAAGCTATTTAGGTATGGTCAAAATTAACATTTTTGGGTCCAAGAAGTTTTTGTTTAAACCACCTGATACTATTAAGGACAAAGGGATACCACAGTGGTGTAACGTCCTGGTTACTCACCTTTTAATATATTATTCATTTTTCCTCGTTTTTTGTTCAGAAAAGAGACTTAAAATATTTCTTAACCGAAACAAGGGATGAGGATCGCCAACAGTAAAACTCTAGAACATCTCAACTATTAACCCTTTTTTTTTATTTTTCCAAATCATTTCAGTCGATTATGTCGATCATTAGAAGAGTGTATCACTATCAGTGATAACGGAATTCTACTATATCGACCTTATCAACCTATGATTTAGAATTAATTTAACTTTATTTAAAACAAGATGGAGTTTTCCAATATAAATTGAAGAAATTTTCTGTGAAAAAAGGAACGCTTCCACTCCGCTCGGTATCGAGCCCAGGACCTTTCGATTGCCGGTCAAATGCTCTATCATCTGAGCTACGGAGGTTCCACACAACTTTTCTCACAGAGAAGTGGGAGCGGAGTGAAAGGTTCCTTTCTTCACAGAAAATTTCTTTAATTTATATTGAAAAATTCCATCTTGTTTTAAATAACGTTAGATTAATTCTAAATCATAGGTTGATAAGGTCGATATAGTAGAGTTCCGTTATCACTGATACTGATACACTCTTCTAATGATCGACATAATCGACTGAAATGATTTGGAAAAATAAAAAGATAGTTCCCGGTTTATCCGTAGCCACATGAGGCGTAAATAGATTCTGTGAGAAAAGTTGTGTGGAACCTCCGTAGCTCAGATGATAGAGCATTTGACCGGCAATCGAAAGGTCCTGGGCTCGATACCCAGCGGAGTGGAAGCATTCCTTTTTTCACAGAAAATTTCTTCAATTTATGTTAACCCTTTTATTAAATATTTTGATACAAATGTGATAGAAGTTCTCCTTGAAAATTCCTCCTGGGAAGCAGCTTGAAAATGAAAGGGGGAGAATTTATAGATCTATTCGAGTTCAAATTAGGGACTTAATAAAAATTTGGTACTTACAGGAAATGTTTATCTTAGTGATTCGAGTCCACCAAATCCTTGTGTCCCCTAGGTACAATGATGAGGATATTTTAAGTAGATCCAATTTGATATTTAAATTTTCTAGCAGCACTGATAATCCAATTAATATTTACAATGATGAACAAACTGATAAAACAAAGGAACTTGTTATATTTCTGAGGAGAGATGCGATTCTGAAGATGGTCCGATGGTCACTGAAAAATTGCGGATTTGCAGGTGCTTTTATAGACTGTTTTTTCGGTCGATACCGACATGAAATCCGGCATTTTTCGATCGATACTGACATGACAATTTAAGATGCTGCCTAAAAGGTTTTCTTCCAGCCAGATGAGACCATAATTGTTTCCATGATGATTCCAACACTTTCTTTCATTTGTATCCATAGTTACAAGATTCTAATTTTATTTCCACTCAGTAACAGGTCTTCTAAATCTCCCTGCGTGTTCCTCTAGCTTTCCTATTTCCCTTAGGTGAATGTACTTTGCAGGAAGTAAAGGGATAATGGTTTGTGTACAGAACGCATTATAACGCATTCAGATGGGGTTCCCCAATGAGTACAATTTCGTTTTGTCTAGACATTTAGGGTTTTTTGACGATCGATATATAGAGATGCCTGTTGTTTTTACATGTTTATTACTTTTAAATTATTAATTCTACACATATTATTTTGTAAATAAATATTGATACTCACTGGACGTCACATCTCCCCCCCCCCCCCCCCCCTTAATTCGAACACGTGGATGTAATGAGCATGTTCGAACTTTCGCAACCAAGTTAAACAATCGATTCAAATTAAACTTTTGTTAATATCAAAATTTCTTTTGTCAAAATGAATTAAGAGGTATTCTTATTATTCGTAATTTACATTGATACGTACTTACTAGGTTAATAATTGTGTTGACTTCTAATACAATAAATGGAATACACTGAATTTCAATACACAGAAATATTTTTGCACAATTAATACTGATAACATTTACAATTGTTATAATTCAAAATGTTTAAATATTTAGTGATTAGAATGGACACACTGGAGCTTGGTATACAATTACAAGATATATCGACACATTATTTTAAATATTTGGACAAGCATAATTTTAAATGAATACAATGCAAAACGTTGATTGGAATCTTTCTTAAAACGTTGAATTTTATCAGATTTTGTTTTTGTACATTTTTTATTCATCAATTTTAATTAGTACGACAGCGCATTTTACAAGGATTTTTCTTCGAAAAACCATAAAACCTACATATTAATGAATAAATTTCAATTATTTAATAAATATGTCAATATATCTAAATAAGAATATAAGAAAAACATTTATTACATACACATAATTTTTATATTTTTTTGTAATTTTTGCCTTATTATTATTTTAATGAATGAATTTGCATAGTCACACATACACATTTCATTCTATTTTTATTTGTTATTTAAACAATCCAGCATATTGTCACGTCCCGCGACGTATTTGAATGTATATAATACACACAGGCTGGATTGAGTTAGGAAATCTATGAGAAAATCGATAAAGGGGAATAGGGAGTAGGGGAAGTATGGAGCAGTATAGGGCCCCTTCTCCTCTAAGAAGATATGACTACGTCACGATTTTCGCTGACCGTCAATTTGTATGAAAAAATATAAAAGAGGCCCACACCAAGAGAAAGCAGTCAGTAAATTCTTCGTCTAGTTCGACACTTAAATTTTCTTTCGGATTTATAACCGGTCTCGCGACAATAGTCCAGTGCGGCATTTCAATTTAACTTCGAGAATCTCTGAGTTTGAGATTAATAAAATTCGACCGGGACTTGTATAGATCTTTGTAAAGATCTTCGAACAGTGTCATAAATTTGGATCACCGCCCTTTACGGAATATAACTGTGCGGCCTATAACTCCGTCTCTCTCACACACTTGGAATACACCTGTGGGGATCCAGTACTTACTAATCACCGCCGTGTGGATTAACCCTCAACATAAAGGTACCGAACCTCTCTCTCTCTATCTTTATTCTTTGTCTTTTTCTCACCCACGTACCAACCAGCCTGTGCCTACATTATATAAGAATTGTCTTAACGAATGTGTATTCTGACCTTTTAACCAATAAAATAAATTCAATTTGTATTATTTTCATAATCATTGTGTCTTTCATTGACTTATCCTCATCCCTAAGCGAGGATCATTCGATCCTAACTTAAAACGAGGAATCTTCGATCAAAGTAAGTATATTTGCGTACTTGTGACGTAACATACTTCCTTTTTTCTGGTGCATCGGCCCGGGAAACACAAGTCAATTGAAAATTAACACACTGATTATTTCTAGTGAATAAATAAATGATTATGAAATATTACTTCAACTTGTAACTTGAAATTTCAAAAAATAGATTTGTTAGATCACAAAGGGATTTGACCTTTAGGCTAACCTTAATGATTTAATAATCAAATCATTTCTTTGAAATTTTATAATTTATATAAATTGTATAAAATAAAATAAGTTTGAAAAATAACGCAGGGATCTGACCTTGAGGCTAACCTAAGTGATTAAGTAACTTATCTTATATAAAAAATTATTCTAATTTGTTAACTAAGTTTTGATTTAAGTTAAAACAAACAAAAAAAACAGCACACGAGAGTATAAGTCCCTTTTGGGTACGTTGAACGGTCACCATTGATTACGATCATTGGGTAGGGCAAAGTTCGAAGTGCTTGTGATTGTATTGTTTATAACTTTAATTTTAACTCTGTTAAGGAACAGAATATTTTTATTTGCAAAGATTGTCCAAGGATCTGAGCTTGAGCCTAACTTGTCCAGTCTAGAGAAAAATAAATTGTGCATAACTCGAATCTTATATGATCCTTGTTATGAACAATTTTATTTATTTAAAAAAACAATTTATAATTCAATAAATTAATAAAATAGATCATTATAATTTATAAGACACACGTGGTTGGTACAAAATATATATATATATATATATATATATATATATTGTTATAATTTTAAGAAATGTATTATTTAACTTTTAAAGTGACATGTTTGATAACATGTCTGCTATTATATTGACCCATA
Source organism: Diplolepis rosae (assembly GCA_030998225.1). NCBI lineage: Eukaryota > Metazoa > Arthropoda > Insecta > Hymenoptera > Diplolepididae > Diplolepis > Diplolepis rosae. Next base: position 217,557 of record JAPYXD010000072.1, read on the forward strand.
ATTCATAGAATTTTTTGTTCATTTCTCTTTATTTTGGCATAGGGTCAGATTCTTTTTATTTCCGTCGAATAAAATTTTCACTATTACATATAAAAATACTCAAAAAGAAAACAAGGCAAACGTTTCGGCCACATATGGGGGCCCTCTTCAGTGCCATAAATTCAAGGATTAATTCAAAATTTCTGTAAAACATTAGAATATAGGAGATAATGAAATTAAGGATTATCATAGAATTCAAAAACTTATCTCAAAGCTTGCAATTCAAAATGAAGTAGTCCAGTATGCAGCATCACGATTCGAAAAAATATTTAGAGTTCACTGTGAATAAAAAAACCGGATAACAATTAAACCGGGAAACATAAAAAAATTTCCACACGAACCGACCGGAATTAAAAAAAATTTCTTATTAAAAAAGGATGCCAAATTGCTTATCAATGGCAGAACGCGAACAAAACCGGATAACAAATAAACCGGGAAACATAAAAAAAAAATAATTTTCCATACGATCCGACCGCAATTTAAAAAAATTTTTATCAAAAGAGAATGCCAAATTGCTCATCAATGGCAGAACGCGAACAAGGTTTACATTTTTAAACTTTTCGTGAAGACTTTGTAACCGGAGTCTCTCACAGAATGATCTGAACTGTTTTAAAAACCGACTCAAGACATGTGGCTTTGCTGACCGAAAATTTTTTTATGTAAGAAATCCTGAGAGTTTCTTTTGCTCCTTGAGAAGACTATTGTCCTATACCTAGTAAAGAAATTCGAAACGTTTATGGTGATTTTCACGAGTGGAGGAAGGCGTCTATTTTTCAAGAAACGATTTTTTTATATCAGCTTCACGGACAATCCATTTAACATTGAATTGGCAAGCAAGGCATTACAGAAACATAAATTATTATAATATCTAGACATGTACTTTTACTCAAAATTATTTGAGTATGTTAAGCAATAAATAAAAAAAATTGAATGTTGTTTAATACTGCATTCAGATTTATTCTGAGATGTTTTGAAAAATACTACATTTATCTTTAAAAAATAACAAAAATGCAATTTTAGTAATCGTGATATCAAGTATCACATTTTAGGAAGTATTAATAGATTTAGTTTGTTCTGAAAATGGTCAGAACTATGAAATATTCAACCTTTATACTAAATGTGCCATTTTAAAATTTTAAAGTGACATGTTTGATAACATGTCTGCTATTATATTGACCAATAATTCATAGAATTTTTTGTTCATTTCTCTTTATTTTGGCATAGGGTCAGATTCTTTTTATTTCCGTCGAATAAAATTTTCACTATCACATATAAAAATACTCAAAAAGAAAACAAGGCAAACGTTTCGGCCACATATGGGGGCCCTCTTCAGTGCCATAAATTCAAGGATTAATTCAAAATTTCTGTAAAACATTAGAATATAGGAGATGATGAAATTAAGGATTATCATAGAATTCAAAAACTTATCTCAAAGCTTGCAATTCAAAATGAAGTAGTCCAGTATGCAGCATCACGATTCGAAAAAATATTTAGAGTTCACTGTGAATAAAAAAACCGGATAACAATTAAACCGGGAAACATAAAAAAATTTCCACACGAACCGACCGGAATTAAAAAAAATTTCTTATTAAAAAAGGATGCCAAATTGCTTATCAATGGCAGAACGCGAACAAAACCGGATAACAAATAAACCGGGAAACATAAAAAAAAAATAATTTTCCATACGATCCGACCGCAATTTAAAAAAATTTTTATCAAAAGAGGATGCCAAATTGCTCATCAATGGCAGAACGCGAACAAGGTTTACATTTTTAAACTTTTCGTGAAGACTTTGTAACCGGAGTCTCTCACAGAATGATCTGAACTGTTTTAAAAACCGACTCAAGACATGTGGCTTTGCTGACCGAAAATTTTTTTATGTAAGAAATCCTGAGAGTTTCTTTTGCTCCTTGAGAAGACTATTGTCCTATACCTAGTAAAGAAATTCGAAACGTTTATGGTGATTTTCAGGAGTGGAGGAAGGCGTCTATTTTTCAAGAAACGATTTTTTTATATCAGCTTCACGGACAATCCATTTAACATTGAATTGGCAAGCAAGGCATTACAGAAACATAAATTATTATAATATCTAGACATGTGCTTTTACTCAAAATTATTTGAGTATGTTAAGCAATAAATAAAAAAAATTGAATGTTGTTTAATACTGCATTGAGATTTATTCTGAGATGTTTTGAAAAATACTACATTTATCTTTAAAAAATAACAAAAATGCAATTTTAGTAATCGTGATATCAAGTATCACATTTTAGGAAGTATTAATAGATTTAGTTTGTTCTGAAAATGGTCAGAACTATGAAATATTCAACCTTTATACTAAATGTGCCATTTTAAAATTTTAAAGTGACATGTTTGATAACATGTCTGCTATTATATTGACCCATAATTCATAGAATTTTTTGTTCATTTCTCTTTATTTTGGCATAGGGTCAGATTCTTTTTATTTCTGTCTTTTCGGTCAGCAAAGCCACATGTCTTGAGTCGGTTTTTAAAACAGTTCAGATCATTCTGTGAGAGACTCCGGTTACAAAGTCTTCACGAAAAGTTTAAAAATGTAAACCTTGTTCGCGTTCTGCCATTGATGAGCAATTTGGCATCCTCTTTTAATAAAAATTTTTTTAAATTGCGGTCGGATCGTATGGAAAATTATTTTTTTTTATGTTTCCCGGTTTATTTGTTATCCGGTTTTGTTCGCGTTCTGCCATTGATAAGCAATTTGGCATCCTTTTTTAATAAGAAATTTTTTTTAATTCCGGTCGGTTCGTGTGGAAATTTTTTTATGTTTCCCGGTTTAATTGTTATCCGGTTTTTTTATTCACAGTGAACTCTAAATATTTTTTCGAATCGTGATGCTGCATACTGGACTACTTCATTTTGAATTGCAAGCTTTGAGATAAGTTTTTGAATTCTATGATAATCCTTAATTTCATTATCTCCTATATTCTAATGTTTTACAGAAATTTTGAATTAATCCTTGAATTTATGGCACTGAAGAGGGCCCCCATATGTGGCCGAAACGTTTGCCTTGTTTTCTTTTTGAGTATTTTTATATGTAATAGTGAAAATTTTATTCGACGGAAATAAAAAGAATCTGACCCTATGCCAAAATAAAGAGAAATGAACAAAAAATTCTATGAATTATGGGTCAATATAATAGCAGACATGTTATCAAACATGTCACTTTAAAATTTTAAAATGGCACATTTAGTATAAAGGTTGAATATTTCATAGTTCTGACCATTTTCAGAACAAACTAAATCTATTAATACTTCCTAAAATGTGATACTTGATATCACGATTACTAAAATTGCATTTTTGTTATTTTTTAAAGATAAATGTAGTATTTTTCAAAACATCTCAGAATAAATCTGAATGCAGTATTAAACAACATTCAATTTTTTTTATTTATTGCTTAACATACTCAAATAATTTTGAGTAAAAGTACATGTCTAGATATTATAATAATTTATGTTTCTGTAATGCCTTGCTTGCCAATTCAATGTTAAATGGATTGTCCGTGAAGCTGATATAAAAAAATCGTTTCTTGAAAAATAGACGCCTTCCTCCACTCGTGAAAATCACCATAAACGTTTCGAATTTCTTTACTAGGTATAGGACAATAGTCTTCTCAAGGAGCAAAAGAAACTCTCAGGATTTCTTACATAAAAAAATTTTCGGTCAGCAAAGCCACATGTCTTGAGTCGGTTTTTAAAACAGTTCAGATCATTCTGTGAGAGACTCCGGTTACAAAGTCTTCACGAAAAGTTTAAAAATGTAAACCTTGTTCGCGTTCTGCCATTGATGAGCAATTTGGCATCCTCTTTTGATAAAAATTTTTTTAAATTGCGGTCGGATCGTATGGAAAATTATTTTTTTTATGTTTCCCGGTTTATTTGTTATCCGGTTTTGTTCGCGTTCTGCCATTGATAAGCAATTTGGCATCCTTTTTTAATAAGAAATTTTTTTTAATTCCGGTCGGTTCGTGTGGAAATTTTTTTTAATTCCGGTCGGTTCGTGTGGAAATTTTTTTATGTTTCCCGGTTTAATTGTTATCCGGTTTTTTTATTCACAGTGAACTCTAAATATTTTTTCGAATCGTGATGCTGCATACTGGACTACTTCATTTTGAATTGCAAGCTTTGAGATAAGTTTTTGAATTCTATGATAATCCTTAATTTCATTATCTCCTATATTCTAATGTTTTACAGAAATTTTGAATTAATCCTTGAATTTATGGCACTGAAGAGGGCCCCCATATGTGGCCGAAACGTTTGCCTTGTTTTCTTTTTGAGTATTTTTATATGTAATAGTGAAAATTTTATTCGACGGAAATAAAAAGAATCTGACCCTATGCCAAAATAAAGAGAAATGAACTAAAAATTGTATTATTTAACATTATAATTTTACGAAAATTGAGCGATTATTTATTTATTTGAATATTTTATAGAATAATATTTTTACTTTATTATCTTATTTCCTAATAAAAGAGTAAAAATATTCATTATTGTTATAAACAAATAAAAATAATTAAATTATATTTTGAAATTATTATTATACATTTTTTGAATTTTTATAAATTAAAATTATATTTTTACTAATTATTACGCGTAGTAAAGCAAAACAAGACAATCAACTCGCAAAAATTGTCGAGCAGAATCAAATAGATTCCTTGAAACTATAGAGATTAGGTAAAATCAAAGAAAATTTAGTCGATTATAATAAATACAAGGATATTTCAAACACTTTTTCTGCTGAACAAGAATTAGATAACACTCTTCAGCTAGACGATTCACGTTTCGACAAGACTCTAATTAATGATCAAACTATATCAAGTGAAAATTCTAGTAATACTAGCGGATTTCATTCAAGTTTCTGTCCAGATTTGAGCATTGTGACAGGATCTAGTAATCAAGATCAAACTTTAACGAACGAGTTATCTTATTTTGACGGATCTAACTTGCTAAGCTCAACGGTAATAACAATACAAAAAAAGAACCTTGAAAGAAAAATTGAAAACCTCATTGACACGCGACTCTCTAATTAGTAACAACGATAGCGACGACGACAAAAGCGATACAGAAGTCATAAATCAGGATAATCTCGTAATAGTAAGCAACGAAGAGATGGCCGTAGCCATACCTAACAGCCAGCAGGTATCCTTACGCGACGCGCTAGAGGTGGTCCCTTTGTTCGACGGAAGTAACCTCCCATTGTCCCATTTTATTGAGGGTTGCATGGAAGCAAAGGCAATGCTGCCGACACCTGCTGCCCAAGAAAATCTTGCACGTCTATTGAGAGGTAAATTGTCTGGTGAGGCACGAAAATGTATTTTTGGGTCAACGTATGCAACAATAGAGGAATTAATAGAAAAATTGAAAAGAGTATATGCCCCTGCGAAAAGCGTATATCAATTGCAGGGAGAATTAGGTAATACATTTATGTGGGAAAGAGAAAATGTCCTTTCCTATGCTGCTAGAATTAAAGAAATTGCTGATAGAATAGAAGATGCTCACAGACTTAATAATGACGGTCAGGTAGATAATGCTTTTAAACAAAATTTAGAAAAAGATGTAATTCAATGTTTTATACGCGGTTTGCGTCCTGAGTTAGAAATTCGTGTGGAAGAAAAGGACACATTTAAGGAAGTAATTAATGATACGATAGACATAGAACGAAGATTGGCTGCAAGTTCTGCACTGCGAAGAAATAAAAATACTGATTATTTAAAAACCGAAGAATCAACTAATAATAATAAAAATAATAAAACCACCCGATTCAACGTAGCACTTGAAAATAAAACTATTTGTTTAATTTGTAAAAAACCAGGTCACACAACTGAAAAATGTTTTTATTTAAGTAAAGCTCAAGATGCAGTTCTTAACAATAAACAAAGAAATTTTTTGCATCCTAACCAACAAGGATATAGTAATTTCAATGGTCAAAGAAGTAATAATAATAATAATTTTGCAAAAAACAATTACAATAATTTTCCAAAGAACAATTTTTTAAGAAATAAAAATTATAATTTTAATAATAACAACAATCATTTTTTACAAAATAGAAATAACAATTATAGGAACAATAATAATAATTTTTTTATAACAAAGATACAACAATAATAATAATTTTCCTAGAAATGTTTACAATAATTGTTGGACATGGTCCCATCAGGGCAAGCAACACATTGTGCGCCATCTGCCTAGTAGTTCACTTCTTTTTGTTTCATATAGTCAGTCGATTATCGTTCTTTGTCACAGCCTCGTGTAATCCAAAATCAATCTTCAAATATACTTGTGTTTCAAATAAAAGGAATCTATGTGTCATAATCCTGTCATTGTCCCATCACTAATTTCCAAGAACCAACAGGTTATGGGCCCAGATCCGCGAGTCGTGAGTAAACAGTGACAATACGAAGAATATAAAGCGTGCCCGTGAGGAACTGAGGTTAAAAAAAAACTTTTGAACAATGAGTTCCTCATACACGACGCGAATCGAAGTTTTGGGTAAGGGGAACTTTGATACCTGGAAGCTCCAAGTAAAAGCCCTTTTAGTTAAAAACGATGCATGGGAATATGTTTCTGGTGAAAAAGCTAGGCCAACAGTAGCGGATGGTGACGCGGCTTCTTTAGCAGCAGCGCAGGCTTGGGATGTTGCTGACAGAAAGGCTCACTCAGATTTGGTTTTGGCCATCAACCCCACGGAATTGAAGCAAATAAAAGGATGCAATACTGCACTCGAAGTCTGGGAGAAATTGCATTCCATATATCAATCAAAAGGACCAGCCAGAAAGGCCACCCTTTTGAAAAAGTTGACGCTTCACAAAATGGCGGAAGATGGAGACGTGAGGGAGCACATTCGCGAGTTTTTCGATGCGGTGGACAAGCTCCATGAGATGGAAGTAGACATCAATGAAGACTTGCTAACAATAATGCTATTGTACAGCCTGCCACCGACCTTCGAGAACTTCAGATGTGCAATAGAGTCACGCGACGATCTCCCTAAGCCAGAATCATTGAAGATCAAAATTATCGAAGAAAGTGACGCAAGAAAATCGAAACGACATGACGTCACCTCAAGCGCCATGATGGCTAGCAGTGGCAGCAGCAGTAAGAACCAGAAATTTAGAAACAGGGGAAAGAAGCCACCAAACACGAATCAAGAAAAGAAGCCATTTTTTCCATTCAAGTGTCACAGATGCCACAAAACAGGTCACAAAATTGCTGATTGCAGGGTGAAAAATGAAAGTTCCTCAGAAAAAGCTGGTAACGTGGAGGAAATCGGTTTCATTGCAACTGTGATCAACAAAGAGTCAGCGCTGAAAATGGAAAAACCACATTCTGGAGGAAAATGGTGTCTCGATAGTGGTTGCACTTCTCATATGTGTAGTGATAAAGATAAATTTGTAGTCAGCCAGAAGTGTGAAAGTGTTGAATTAAATTTGGCTAGTAATGCAACCATTGCAGTTGAATCGAAGGGAATAGTAAAATTATTGGTTGCCAACGGAGATGAACAGAAAGTGTTGAACTTGGAAAACACGCTTTATGTTCCTGATTTAAGAAACAATTTAATTTCTGTGGCTAAGATAACAGACAAAGGATACGAGGTAACCTTCAGACAGCATGATGCTGTGATTCAAGACAACTCCAAGTATAAAAAGGTGTTTGCCAAAAGATTAGACGATTTATACTACATTCAAGAAAATTCCGAAATCGCGAGTGTGGTATCCGAAGAAAATAATCTTTCAACACTAGAAATATGGCACAAAAGGTTAGGCCACTTGAACTACAAAGATCTGAAGAAACTTTTGACGGAACTCAAAATAAGCTTTAACAAAAGCAAAGTGATCTGTGTTTGTGAAACGTGTATTAAAGGAAAGTTTACACAAATTCCTCTTCCGAAGTGCTCGTCTCGTAAAACAGACATTTTAGAAATAGTGCATTCCGATTTGTTTGGCCCGACTCGTACCGAATCTATCGGTGGTGCAAGATATGTGATGACATTCGTGGATGATGCTTCTCGATGGAGTACTGTGAAATTCCTAAAATCGAAGAGTGAAGCATTGACTGCCTTTAAATCCTACCAAAGTTTGATGGAGAATCAGACAGGTAAGAAAATAAAGTGCCTCCAATCAGATAATGGAAAGGAGTATCTGAATCGAGAATTCAACGATCACTTGGACAAATGCGGCATCACTCGAAGGTTGACTGTTGCCTACACTCCTCAACAGAACGGTGTGGCGGAGAGGAAGAATCGAACTTTAGCTGACATGGCAAGGTGTCTCTTGCTCGAATCTAATTTTCCACCATCTTTTTGGGCAGAAGCTATTGCAACAGCAAATTACTTAAGAAATCGGTGTCCTTCTAAGAGTCTGACTGGTAAAACACCGTTCGAAGTATGGTTTGGAAAACCCCCTGACCTGAATCACTTGAAGATATTTGGAAGCCAAGGACACTGCCTAGACAAAACTCCTGGGAAAGACAAATTTCAACAACGCACACGAAACTGCATATTTTTAGGATACTCTGAAGAATCCAAAGGCTACAGAGTCTGGTTGACAAACGAAAGAAAAATTGAAATTACAAGGGACGTGATTTTGCTGAACGAATTTCTTCCGATACAAAATCACGAAGAATTCATTTCGAACAAAGATGTTAACAGAAATCAAGAGGATGCATCTCAAGGGGAAGAAAAAACATGGGCCGAAATAGAGTCTATTATTGTTCCACAAAGAGAAGAAAACGCTGTAAATGAAATCAATGAAGAACAGTGTGAAGAAGCCCTTTCCAACAGCGGGGATGAGGAAGTTCAAGAATTCGAAGCAAACCCTGCAATGAGAAGAAAAGCTGGACGACCTCGAATCAACAGAACAGGAAATCGTGGTAGACCTGCCAAGATCTATAACATGGAAAACGCTGGCACAGTTTCCCAAGAATGTGCCAATATTGCCGAGATTTCTCTAAATGAAGCATTAAATGGCATCGAAGCTGAAGATTGGAAAAGGGCCATCCAAAGTGAGTTTGAATCACTTATAAGGAATGACACATGGGTGTTAACTGATCGACCGAAACAACGAAGTGTAGTTGGCTGTCGACTTGTTCTCAGAAACAAGTTCAATGCCGAAGGAATCTTAGAAAGAAGAAAAGCTCGATTGGTCGCCAAGGGTTATTCTCAACGCCCGGGGCTGGATTTCAATGAGACTTTTTCTCCTGTGGTCAGGCTCAGCTCCATAAGACTCTTAATGACTCTTGCCATCGAATACGATATGGTTGTTCATCACCTGGACGTAACCACCGCATTTTTGAACGGCGAGTTGGACGAAAAGGTATATATGGAGATACCCGAGCTTCTTGAGGAACTGTTGCCTTGTATTGTCAAGAAGAAAGAGTTGAAAGGTGTTCTAAACGAAGTCGCTTCAAAGATGTTAGAGGAAATCCAAAAGGAAAACAAAGTTTGCTTAATGAAGAAGGCTCTGTATGGCTTAAAGCAAGCTGGAAGGCAATGGCACAAGAGACTTAGCGAAGAATTGAGAGCAATAGGCCTCAAGTCTCTGAGCACGGACATGTGCGTCTACATTGGAAAGCGGGGAGTCAAGATGATGATCGTCGCAATCTACGTTGACGATATGTTAATCATTTCAAGTGACCTGGGATGGGTCTCCGAGGTTAAACAGAAGCTGAGTACTCAATTCGAATTAAAGGATTTAGGTCCAGTAAAATATTGCCTTGGAATGGAATTCCACCAGAAAGATGGATTCATGAAGATTTCGCAGAGTGGGTACGTGGAAGATGTTTTGAAGAGATTTGGAATGAAAAATTCAAAACCAGTTTCAACACCCATGGATCCAGGTTCAAGTTTCATTGAAACCGATGAGACTTCTACTAGAGAAATCGAAGAATATCCTTTCAGAGAGTTGATAGGAAGCTTGATGTACCTGGCCGTCGGTACTCGTCCAGACATCGCGTTTTCTGTCAATTTTCTAAGTCAGTTTAACAACTGTAATCGAAAACAGCATTGGGTCGCAGCAAAAAGGATTCTGAGATACCTGCGTGGAACTACAAAACTAGGTATCACATACAAGAAGAGTTCAAGCAAATTGGAAGGTTTTGTAGATGCTGATTGGGCAGCATGTACTCATGACAGAAGATCCTACACAGGATTCGTCTTTACCCTTGCAAATGGGGCAGTAACTTGGGAAGTCAAGAAACAGCGCACCGTCGCACTGTCAACGACCGAAGCCGAATATATGGGCTTAACTGAAGCTGCCAAAGAAGCAATGTACCTACACAGATTCCTGAAGCAAATCGAGGTAGGAAATCAAGAAGTCATCCACATTTATAACGACAATCAAGGAGCCCAGAAACTTGCGAAGAACCCTGTTTTCCATTCAAGGACTAAGCACATCGACATCCGACACCATTTTATCAGGGAAGTGCTCGAATGGGGTTCGATTTCATTGTATTATCAACAATCAGCTGAGATGATAGCCGATGTGCTCACCAAGTCATTATCTGGACCGAAGCACCGGAAGTGTATTGCAAATTTTGGAATGGACATTTTTAAAATAAAAGAAGATTAAAGTATTGTACGCTTGAGGGGAAGTGTTGGACATGGTCCCATCAGGGCAAGCTACACCCTTGCAACACATTGTGCGCCATCTGCCTAGTAGTTCACTTCTTTTTGTTTCATATAGTCAGTCGATTATCATTCTTTGTCACAGCCTCGTGTAATCCAAAATCAATCTTTAAATATACTTGTGTTTCAAATAAAAGGAATCTATGTGTCATAATCCTGTCACTGTCCCATCACTAATTTCTAAGAACCAACAATAATAACAATAATGTTAATAATACTAATAGACAATTGAATCCAGGACAGTATAAAAACTTTAACTCAGGACAGTTTCAAAATCGAAATAAACCATATGAAAATAGATTTTTACAAAATAATAACACTCAACAAAATTCAAATTATACTGAAATAATTTGCAATTACTGTAAACAACCCGGTCATTTAGTACGAAACTGCAAGATACGACCAAATAACCAATCACAAACAGCTAATCAGAAAAACTCCAAAGCTCTCCCCAGCACGAGTGCACTGAGGAAAGCATAAATCGAGAACCACTGGCATCCACTTCTAACGATCATACAACAACAACAATAAATATTTCAAAGTCCACTTCAATTCCATCAATTATAATATCAACGGAAGGTCTAAAAAATCCAACACACATGATGATTGATACTGTTGCTGCTCGAAATTTAATTAAACAAAAGGTTCTCAACCCTGAACTACCCATAAATAGCCAAAACGTATTGAAACTTACAGGAATTAATGATTTACCACTTTACACGTTAGGACAGGTAAAAATAAACATTTTTTCAAGATAATAGTGTGAATATAAACTATACTTCAAAATGCTTAGAAATTGAGAACCACTGTTACCCTTTTAAATCTGCCAATACATTTACTATTCCAGCTCGAACAGTTACAACATTTTATGTTAATATAAAAAATACAGAAAAGAGTGAAGGGTATGTACCTCGATTACATATCCAAGATGGCGTCTACGTAGGTGACGCAGTTGTAAAAAACCACGGAGGAAAAGCATATTTAAAATTTGCAAACACAAATGAAATCCCAATTACATTATCCGTTCCATTAGTTAATTTAGAAGACTTTGAAGAACAAGAATGTTATAAACAAATTGAAAATTTAATTAATTTCAAACAAACAAATAACGAAGATTTATCAAGTAAAATATTAAATAACTTTTTAAAAACTGACAATTCTCTAATTAACTCATGCAAATTTTATAATGTAACAGACGAAGACAGAGTAGAATGTATTAAAAAACTTCTTCGATTAGACCATTTAAATCAAGATGAATATGAACATGTAGAAAAATTAATTAAAAATAATGCAGACAGATTTCAAATCCCAGGAGAACCACTTGAAGCTACTAATGTATTACAACATTCAATTCCAACTGTAGATGACGCTCCAATTTTTTCAAGACAATATAGATTTCCCCCAATTCACAAGGAAGAAATTACAAGACATGTCGATGAATTATTAAAAAATAAAATAATCAAGCCCTCACAATCACCATATAACACTCCAGTGTGGATAGTTCCTAAAAAACCTGATTCTCAAGGGAAAATAAAATGGAGAATGGTTCTTGATTTTCGTAAATTAAATGAAAAAACAATTGGCGATTCGTATCCTTTACCTAATATAAACGATATACTTGATTCTCTAGGATCAGCAAAATATTTTTCAGTGTTCGATTTAGCTACCGGTTTTCACCATATAAAAATGAACCCAAAAGACTCACATAAAACCGCATTTTCTACACCTCACGGTCATTACGAATTCGATAGAATGCCTTTCGGTTTAAAAACTGCACCAGCCACATTTCAGAGATTAATGGATTTAACACTAACTGGATTAATCGGAACGGAACTTTTTGTATATCTTGATGACATAGTTATATATGCAAATACTCTAGAAGAGCACGAAATTAAATTCAACAATTTAGCAGAAAGACTTAGAAAAGCAAATCTTCACTTACAACCAGACAAATGTGAATTTTTACGACCTGAAGTAGGGTATTTAGGTCATATATTTGACAAAAATGGAGTACGTCCAGATCCAAAAAAGATAATAGCTGTAAAAAACTTTCCAGTTCCAAAAACACAGAAAAATGTTAAACAATTTTTAGGCTTAGCAGGATATTATAGACGATTTATTGATGGATTTTCAAAAATTGCAAGTCCTTTAAATCAACTTCTGAAAAAAGACATACCTTTTAATTGGACAGAAAAACAACAAGCAGCTTTCGATATTTTAAAAGCAAAGTTATGTGAAGAACCACTTTTACAACGACCTGATTTTTCTCAACCCTTTATACTCACAACAGATGCCTCAGGATTTGCAATAGGATATATTTTATCACAAGGTAAAATAGGTAAAGATAAACCAATAGCATATGCTTCACGTAGTCTAAGTGATACTGAGAAAAAATATGATACATATGAAAAAGAAGCTCTTGCTATAATATTTTGTGTAACTCATTTTCGTCCTTATTTGTATGGAATAAAATTTACTTTAGTGACTGATCACAAACCTCTAGTTTGGTTTCAAAATTCTAAAGACCCTTGTTCACGAGTTTCACGTTGGAGATTAAAACTCGCAGAATATGATTTTGATGTAATTTACAAAGCAGGAAAAATGAATGTAAATGTAGACGCTCTCTCAAGAATCCCTAATGATGATAGCCAGGAGAAATCAAAATATTTACAAGTTGATGACAATGATACTTTCATGACTTCTCAAGAAAAAATGTTTTCGAAGAAAATTTTTTCAAGGAATAAACAAGAAAACTCTGGAAACGAGATTAAACCTTCAAAACGAAGAAACTTGAATCCAGGAATCGTACCAGACGACGTAGATCATTTTAACGAAATTCCAGAAGCCCAAATATTAAATATTGACTCAAAAATTCCAGAATTTTTACAAGAATTCCTTAGTGAAGAATCATTTAGTGAGATTGGTAAGAATATTTTAAAATACACAAATTTATTCAAAAATATGGCTTCAAGACTTATTTTTATGACAATATTTTTATTAAGTCCAATGTTTCCCAAAAAATACGAAAATTTATCATGGAAAACTATTACTACAAGAGCTCAAAAGAGAATAGAGAAAAGCAAAAAATGCAAAATGAAACTCAAGAAAAATTAGACAAAAATTTTTGTTCTAAACCTCTTGTGAAAAAATCACGAGGTAGGCCAAGAAAAAATCTACTTACCAATTTAAAAAATATTCCCTCTCAAACAAAAAGAAAGAGAGGTAGACCAAGAAAACAAATATTTGAAAACGAATTACCAGAAATAAATATGCAAAAGGGAAGCCGAACAAAAGTAGAATCAGATTCCGACTCTGATCCTGATTATTTAGATTATTTGAAACAAACTCAAGCAAAAAACAGAAAAAAGAAGAATGCCAAAAAGCAAAAAAATATTAATGAATTCGAAAGTGATGACAGTGAAAATTATTTCTCAACCTCAGAAGATGAAATCAACGACATTGAAACCTCACACGAAGGAAATGATGGAGAAAATTATGAAGAAAATTGTGAAAAAATCGATACAGATCATGATAATTATAATCGTCCACCCCCAGAACCTCCTCCTATAAACTCTCAAACAGAAAAAATTATAACAAGGAAAAATTTAATTGAATGTCGCGATCAATTAACTATGCGAAAAGATAATTATGCATACTTTGTTACAACAAATGGAACTCCTCGCGACAACGGATCAAAAACTTTAGAAAAACGTGAAACACTACCAAAATTTAAAAATTTACAAAAGGGAATAGCAAAAGAGATTAAAAAAGGAAACTACTACCATTTTGCACTTCCAATTGAAGAAGAAACTAAGGAGAATTTATCAGAAACTTTAAATAATATGAAATTATCAATTCACTCATTACACGAACTATCTCAAAAATTTAAATTACGATCAATGAGTATTTCAAAAACTTTCAGAATTAATCATATACCTTGGGAAGAAGTGAAATCAATTTTCAATTCAATTTTTTCAAATTCAACTACAAAAATTATAGTTTGCAATGGAATAACGCAATATCCAACAAAGGAACAACGAACTCATTTAATTGAAGAAGCTCATTCTTCGGCATTAGGAGGCCATAAAGGCGTTACAAAAACTTATAGCCGAATTCGCCAAAAATTTGTTTGGAAAAATATGAAAGTAGACATTCAAAAATATATTCAAGGCTGTTTACAATGTCAACTGAAAAAATTAATCAGAGTCAAAACAAAAAATCCTATGGTAATCACAGACACACCCACTACTGCTTTTGAAAAAATATCAATGGACATTGTTGGTCCACTACCTGAAACAAAATCTGGTAACTTATATATTCTAACGATACAAGATAATTTTACCAAAGGCAGAGATTTTTTAAGTAATTTATTAAAAAGATTGGCAAAACGTTTTAGAATTAAACAATTTCGTACCACAGCTTTTCACCCTCAATCAAGCGGGTCATTAGAACGTTCACATCATGTGTTAGGAGAATATCTCAAACAATTTGTTGCAAAAAATTCAGAATGGGATGATTGGCTTGAACTAGCAATATTCTCGTATAATACTAGTGTACATGAAGGCACAAAATGCACACCCTATGAATTGGTTTTTGGTAAATTAGCTCGTGAACCTTCCAGCGAACCTTTATCACAACAAGAAAAATTACAAACGTATGATGATTATTTAATTAATTTCGTAACTCAACTACACGAAATGCGAACACAAGCAAGAGAGAATCTTATTTCAGCAAAAGAAAAATCGAAAATATATTATGATAAAAAAATAAATCCTTTAGAAGTAAAAATTGGAGACAATGTATTTTTATTAAAAGGAGGAAAAAATAAAAAGCTGGATAATCAATACACAGGACCTCACGAAGTTTTAGATGTACTAGGAAAAGGAAATGTAAAAATCAACGTAAAAGGAAAACAGACAGTAGTTCACATGAATCGAATAAAAAGATCGCACATGAATATACAAAATTGATTAACTGAATTTGAATCCAAACCTAAAATAATATAAACTTTGCATAAAACCAAAGTGTTTAGAATAACTGAACCAGGAAATGTTTTAAACAAAAGTCTTTTGAAATTTTATTCTAATCTTATTTTTTCTATTTCAGAGATTCGAGAAGCTCACTGTACCTTCAAATACCAATCAAAAAATTTCAATGTATTTCGTGTCTTTTTTTTTCAGAGTAAATTAAACTTCTCAAACTAGCAAGTATCTATCAAATTAATCAAAAATGTTTAACTTTTCTCTTCTGTTCAGCAAAAACTAATAATCTAATATCATCACAAAGAAATTATATTTCATTAAAATTCTTATGTGTAATTTCTTTGCATTTAATTTAATCAATTTTATTTTTGTTCACCAACCTTTCAAAAAACAAACTAATAACCTTTTTAGAAAGACAAATGCTAGTTTTCATTCGAGTCAACATTATATTTTATCACTTAAAGAAAAATATAGAAATATTTGTATTTTTCTTCTTTTTTGGATGAAAAAAAAGACTTTTTCTGACAAGAATAAATAAGCACTTCATAATCGGTGCCATCATAAATATAATTTCAATTTTTTTTTTTCTTCCATCAAGGGAACTTTTCTTGATTCCCATCCTATTGGAAGAACAGTTTCTACAAATATCGAGTCTGTAAATGTATACTATGCGATAGCGTTACAAAATTGTTAATGTAAAAATTGCTTTTCCAATAGAAATTAATGTTCAACAATAACAAATTGAATAATTACTATTCTTTATATGTTTCATGCACAAATAACTCTTTTAATTTTACAAGAAAGAGTAGAAAAACAATTAAAAGTACAAGAATTGTAGGAAAATCAATTACCCTGTGGTTATGTAAAATTGTTTTTCTTATGATTATTTTATTCATTTAATAATACACCAATGAAATTGAAGTTCATGAAATTAATTTTTAGAAACATGTAAAAGTAATAATAAGCAATAGCTATGCCATGTTTTGAAGAAATCAATTTTAGACTTAACCAAGTTTTTTCTCTTCAATGTACCAAGTTACAACGTCTATTAATTAATATACGTTATCAACGATCTAAATATTATTTTTAATCTGTATTATTAATATTATATATGTCATTTTCTCTTTTTACTAATGTATACATCAACCATCGTAATACTTGTAAATTGCTCTTTACTATTTTATATCTAATCGATGAAATTTTACAATTTTTAATCTTCTTTTCATCAACAATCATCATGTTGTAAGTTTAAATAGTTATTATCAATCAAAGAAAAAATTGTTAAATTACCTAATCACCACTATAACATATGTAATCAATGATTGTAATATTTCCAGACTTGTATCCTCCGTTATTACTATGCATTTATGTAAAACTTGTTATAAAATTTTAATTCACAACAATAATTGAAAATGTCAATTCCTATAATTATGTATAAACAAAATTTTTATGTTATAAATTGGCAAATTAAATTGAAAATATGTACTTGATTGAGTAAGCATCTTGGATTAAAAATGTATTCTTCTACCGAAGTTTCGATCGCGGATCGTTAACTCCCCGCGCACGAACTGAGGGGGGAGGTGTCACGCCCCGCGAAGTATTTGAATGTATATAATACACACAGGCTGGATTGAGTTAAAAAATCTATGAGAAAATCGATAAAGGGGAATAGGGAATAGGGGAAGTAGGGAGCAGTATAGGGCCCCTTCTCCTCTAAGAAGATATGACTACGTCACGATTTTCGCTGACCGTCAATTTGTATGAAAAAATATAAAAGAGGCCCACACCAAGAGAAAGCAGTCAGTAAATTCTTCATCTAGTTCGACACTTAAATTTTCCTTCGGATTTATAACCGGTCTCCCTACAATAGTCTAGTGCGGCATTTCAATTTAACTTCGAAAATCTCTGAGTTTGAGATTAATAAAATTCGACCGGGACAATTTAAAATCAAAGTTCGGGAGTCGTAAAAGTCATCGTGGACTTGTATAGATCTTTGTAAAGATCTTCGAACAGTGTCATAAATTTGGATCACCGCCCTTTACGGAATATAACTGTGCGGCCTATAACTCCGTCTCTCTCACACACTTGGAATACACCTGTGGGGATCCAGTACTTACTAATCACCGCCGTGTGGATTAACCCTCAACATAAAGGTACCGAACCTCTCTCTCTCTATCTTTATTCTTTGTCTTTTTCTCACCCACGTACCAACCAGCCTGTGCCTACATTATATAAGAATTGTTTTAACGAATGTGTATTCTGACCTTTTAACCAATAAAATAAATTCAATTTGTATTATTTTCATAATCATTGTGTCTTTCATTGACTTATCCTCATCCCTAAGCGAGGATCATTCGATCCTAACTTAAAACGAGGAATCTTTGATCAAAGTAAGTATATTTGCGTACTTGTGACGTAACAATATGCTTCGAATAAACATTATTTGTCTATAAAGAAGTAACTATATTCTTATTGATATAAATGAATTACGATATAAAATGATATTTATTACACACATAAATGTTTGTATTTATTTTTGTATTTTTTATTGAAAATTAATTTTTATTAGTAAATTTATATCATCGAGCATATACTATTTCGTCTTTTTAAAATAATTCAATATAGTTTTGAATTTAACAATTATCTGTTTGAAAAGGAATATACTTTGTCACATGAAATGTTTTATAAGTTTGTCTACATACATCTTCTTCAGAACATTAATTCGCGCATATTTAAAATTCGCATTTGGATATAATTCAAATATAGACAAGATTTATTATTTAAAAGGTATAAAGAATACTTTTTTAACTTCGTAAGCATGAGTATTTCTTTACACCATTAAGCAAATTCGTCAAGTTTTCTCGTAATATATTTAATTAATGAGTAACAGCATTCAAAGCAAACCTGTAGTTATTACTAAACGCTACTATCAATTTTTGGATAAATTTTAATACATTACAGTTTGTTATTAGTACTTTTCTGGTAATATAAACGCTGATACACAATATTGAATGCATTTATGATCATTTTGATCAATACTATATCACATATATGAATTAATCAAACAAATAAATAATCAGTGAATATAATCAATTGCTTCCAACATATTTCCCTTGGGTTAAATGTGAATCAATATAATTTCGAGAAAGAGAAAAAATTTCTTATTTTTGAGTCACATTTGTAATAGTTACGTGACGTAACACCTCCCCCCTTTTGTTTGGGCATGGGGATAAAATCAACCTGTTCAAACTTATTTAATTTCCATTTATTTACTTTACTTTTCTTTTATTAATATATTTTTCTTTTATTAATAGTGTACGAAGAACAAGTGAGAAGAAGAAGAATAAGAATAGATTGCGTTCCGCTGTACGAAGAAGAAGAATAAGAAATAGATTGCGTTCCGCTGTAAGACTATAATGCGCATGCGCAGTTCAATTTCTACATTGTATTCCTCTGTAACGGAATATACAACATTGCTTTACTCTCAGCTGTAACGGGAAAACGAGTTTCCGCGACTGAGGCACATAATAGTACATTGTGCAACTAGGGAAAAAAAAATTTATTATGCGAGTGTGAAGTTTGATGCCCGAGCAAAGCGAGGGTAACAACCACACGAGTAAAATAAATGTTTTTCCCGTGTTGCACACGATTTTTTTTCTACTAGCCGTTCAGAAAGTGGATTTTTTTGCCCCGCGCGGGGCAATAAAGTCCACTTTATGGCCCGCTAGTAGAAAAAACTTATTTCCGAACATTGTAAAATTTTTCGAGAAAATCAGACTTTTTTGTCTCATCGCGCTAGATAAGATATGAAAAACGACCATTAGGCGTGAGCTATGTCACACGCATTCCACAGTAGGCAGGTGAAAAAAGCGAGCCATTTTCCGCCAGGCGCCAAGGCGCTAGGTACAGCGCGCGCCACTGAGTGCTACGCGCTACCAACGATACGCGCAACTTTCCGACGCTACGGTAAGTAACAAATTGCTGTTACAAAAAAAATTTTTTGACAAAAATTGTAGAGGATCGTGTGAATCACAACTTTTGCCCGAAAAGTTTTGCGACGGCACCGAAATAAAAAAAGATATTCAATCTAGAAAAAATTTCAACCCTCTTTTTATTTTTATAATCGATTTTTAAGCAACAAATAAGCAAAATACGAGAAAACATAAAATAAACTAATTTGTAGAACTGGTTTTTTTTGTGAAAAATGGTATTAACTGTTTTCTTGATAAAATTAAAAATACGACTGTTATTCGCGATACTAAAAATCACCCCTTGATTCAAGATGGCGGACAACCTGCAAAGGGTTGATGGTCGAAAACTTGGATTTAAGCTTCCTATATGGTGCCCCAAAGATGACAAAAAAAATTTTTCTTACCCAATGAATTGCAATAATACCTATAGGATGGGACTAAAATATACTGGACTATCACGTAGTAACAAAATTTTCTATACTTGCTTTTATTTGTTATTAATTCTATGAACTTTCTATTTCGCTTCGGAGCAGTACGATTTACTGGTTTATGACCTCATTGATAGCATCTTTCGCATGTGCTGGTCCATTTATATAATATTACTTTTTATTACTCATTTTCCAGAGGTTTTTCGAATTCATTTTAGGTTCTTTTTGTTCGCTAAACAAATAGTCCTTATACAAAGATTCTGATAACTTATGTTCTGAACTATGTTTAGATGCTTTTTATTGTTTTTGACTTTTCTCCCATACTTATATAAGTCCTTGAATCTTTTTGAATTTAACATATTGCTACAAATATTGGGATATGATTTGACAAATTACATTGAACAACTTCAAATATTGGATCGGCAAATTCATATTCTAAGCTAATTTCGTGTATAGTTTGCACTGGACTGTTGATTATTATAATATTTCTGACTCCAATTTTTTCCTTCCATTTTCTGAAACAGAATTTTCATGGTTTTTCATGAAAATGTTTTTTTCAAATTAACTTCATTTTTTAAATACTATGTTGTAAATTATATGCAATTTATTATGTATGACACAATCATTTCAAATTACATCATTTCCATTTGATTCATTTATATACAGTAAGAATCCGAGGAAACTAAACGCTATAGGAAAACCCATGAGTGCGAGGGAAAGCTTATGGGAATGGTGGAAGTGCCAGAGAGAAAAACTGCCCGCCCCTCAGTTGCTTTCCACTCCGCTCTCTCTCCGCTATAGGAGGATGGGACAGAGAGCGGACTGGAAAGCAACTGAGGGGAAGGCAGGCTTCCTCTCTCGCACTTCCGCCATTCCCATAAGCTCTCTCTCGCACTCATGGGTTTTCATATTAGTCGAAGCAACAGGGAATTTGTTATGACATTATTTATTTCAGAAAACGGACTGTGCCATCAGAAGAAAGGTTGGTCATGGAGTAATTGTGTCATGTTTTGGACAGCAAAATATGATTTATAAATTTTTTATTAACATTTAAGACCAAAAAATCACACTTTTTTTAGTTTTTTGTTTATAATATTAAAGGTAATTATCAAATCTCAATGACATCAATCAAAAAGTTGTAGACAGTTGAATTGCGAATAAAATGAGCTGTCATTTGATCTGATTGGATAATTAGGAGCGGAGAAAATTTGGAAAAACCGGGAAATTTAGCTTTTGTTAAACAAATTAATATCTCAGTTAATTTTTAACATTTCAGGTTGACGTTTGTGGGAAAGTAGCAGACTTTATGCTCTTGAAATGTATAAAAAACGGACACTAAGATAATACGTTTCCGCGCTATTGACTTTGCTGCGTTCAGGCGTTTGAAGCCATGTTTGGAGCTTTTTTCAATAAACTTTGCAACATTTTAGCGAAAAACCAAGATTGACGTTCTGTTGTGCTTGATTTATATTTTTAAAAGCCATTTTCAAAATAATAATCGGACCACCTCTGCTGCAAGCAGACATTTTGCAATTAACGCATTAAATAAATTAGTGTCAATAGCGCGGAAACGTATTATCTTAGTGTCTGTTTTTTTATACATTTGAAGAGCATAAAGTCTGCTACTTTCCCACCAAACGTCAACCTGAAATGTTAAAAATTAACTGAGATATTAATTTATGTGCCACCGGCGCGCAAACTTGTTTTTTCGCTACAGTTAACAGTAGCGCAATGTAGTACATTGCGCTACAAAGGAATGAAATGTAAAAATTGAACTGCGCATGCGCCCATAGCCATGAAACGAAGCTCAATCCTTCTTCTTATTCTTCTTCTTCTTCGTACAGCGTTAGCATCTTACTGGCAAAGCCTTGTACATTTGAACTGCACATGCGTCTACTAAAATCCATTACTACTACACAAGATCGATAACATCAAAATGGCCGGGACTAGTCGTGACATATCAAGTGTAATGACTAGCGCCGCAAACAACTACAATACTAGATTAGATTCAAGTGTACGCATAAAAACTCGTATACGCACCGGAGTCACATAAAATAGAATACGTGCCAATGCACACAATTCGGGAAATTACAAGACTCGCGACAATGCTGGAAGGACTGATCGCGCCTCAGCTTCGTCTCAGCTTCGTCTCGACTACGCCTTGGTTCCGATCTCCTGCGAGCATTGTCGCTCGTCACGCAATAACCCTCATTGTGCGCCCAGGCACGTAATATACTATTGTTTAACAAAAGCAAACTTTCCCGGTTTTTCCAAATTTTCTCCGCTTCTAATTATCCATTCAGATCAAACGACAGCTCATTTTATTCGCAATTCAACTGTCTACAACTTTCTAATGGATGTTATTAAGATTGGATAATTACCTTCAATGATATAAACAAAAAACTAAAAAAGTGCGATTTTTTTGACTTAAATGTTAATAAAAAATTTATAAATCATATTTCTTTGTCGAAAACATGACACAATTATTCTATGACCAACCTTTTCTTCTGATGGCGCAGTCCGCTTTCTAAAATAAATAATGTCCTAAATCATTCATAACAAATTCCCTGTTGCTTGGACTATATAGCGTTGAGTTTCCTCGGATTCTTACGGTATACTTAGTTCGTAATATTCGCAAACTAACAATGATTTATCACTTTGATTTCATATCCTAAGTTTATGCTACTAATATGATCTAAATACTGTTCAAATGCAATCCAAACATTTATATACTGGTTGAAATAGTTTTACTAGTTCTGTTTCGCAAAATTGGCACTTTGTGTTTATTATTTCATTTTTTACTATTGAATGCCAAGAATTTTCAAAGTTATAATTGAAGCGGAAAGAAATTTGTATCTGTAGGTAGCATAATTCGCAAATTTTAAACATTGTGATTTTTGGACGTATATTTTTTCTACTTCCAGTAACAAGGAAATGCATGAACAATTCAAGAGAATTTGATAAGCTGTTGGATGATCTTGTGGGCAAACACCATCTATATATCTTAGAAAATTTATTAAAGAATTTTCAATCGTCGTTCAATTTTTGAAAGTAAGTGGAGTCTTATTTACTGAAGGTAAGTATTTTTTATTATTTGTATTATTTGTAAGTGACTCCTTTGTAAAATACTACTTTTTGGAAGAAATTTGATTCTACCTTATTTTTGTTCAATTCGTAATTTATAACAACTATTGATTTGTTCAATAAAAATAAGTTTTTATCTAAATTTTATTACTTCTTACAATTTGAATCCAATAAAGTTTTGATTTAAGCTTTGTTGAAATGAATTTAATGTTGTTGGATTGAAAAGTTCTGGGTGCCAAATTCCATTCTTTGTATGAATTAATAGTCCAACAAATATTTTTTTTGAAGGGATAATAGATAGACATCAAATAAGCTAAATATCATTTAGACTTTCTGTTGCTCTGAATCTTTTATCATTTTTATATTCAGGACTATCCTGTATCCAGAAAATGTAAAAACTTCTTATATTGAAAGTAGTATTGAGATTTTTCATCGTCTTATATAAAGGGAGTGAAGGTAAATATGAATTATATTTTGCCTCTTTAAAAATATTAATTATTTCCTCTTTAAGTTCAATTCATCTTTTATAGAATTTGGTAAATATTCTGGGATGATGCTTTTAGTATCATTAAATAAATAATGGATTTTTTCTATTAAATTTGCTGTTATGAATTTCTGGCTATTGAATCTTTGGTTACTATAATTTCTAATACAGTGTTTGCTTTCTTAAACGTTTTTACTGAAATGAATAGCATTTTCGTAAACGTTTATTAACTTATTTTGAAAACTGAGTATTTCATAAATGTCTAGATATAAGTCATTACCGGTCAGAAATGTCCGGCCACCTGTTTTTCGATAATTGCTTAAATTATCCTAATTTGAATTATGTATGTGAAAAAATTTGTTCTCTGAATTAAATTTAAAGCTATCAAAATTATTTATAAAATGAGCCCAGCATGAATTCATTTTGTTAAATTTTGAAGAAGTTATTGCAGAAATAGTCAAGATTTCAATGCTTTCTCAAATTTTAAATACCTTTCAAAGTAATCATCATTTTTTAATGTTCTTGGATTAATTTTAAAGCTAAATTTCTACAAAACCGATGAAAATTCTTGGAATTGATGTGTAATTTTTTACTTACATACTGCACGAGGTTAAAGTTCAAATAAAAAAGTTGTTAAAATTCCAATATTACTTTTGCTGAGAAAAACATTTTTATAAGATATATAAAACATATAATCATGAATTTTGTATCGAATCCCCTCAAAATATATATTCATATGATCTTTATTATGATTTACCTACAGATGAAATGTTTTCGAAATTCCCCTACTTTTTTGTTACAATTTTAACTCCTTGCATTATGCAAGAAACAATCTATAGATTTATAATGACAATTTGATGCGATTCTGTAGAATCTTAGCTCTAAAATGAACCCAAGAACATTAAAAATGTTGATTACTTCGAAAGTTATTTAAAATTTAAGAAAGCATTGAAATCTTTACTATTTCTGCAATAACTTCTTCAAAATTACACAAAACGAATTCATGCTGGGTTCATTTTATAAAGAATTTTGATAGCTTTAAATTTAATCAAGAGAACAAATTTTTTCACTTATATAACTCAAATTAGGATAATTTAAGCAATTATCGAAAAACAGGTGGCCGGACAATTCTGACCGGTACTGTGGGTACTAATTTTGGACGAATATGTGCTTGAGTCCTTTATCTTAGAGTTTAGTTTCTTTTGCTATTGAATCTTCACATTTGTCTTCGAAAAGGTCGTAAAGTTCCTGTATAAATTGTATTTGTTTAAATGCTGCTTCATTCTCAGTAATTGCTATGTTTCCTGTAGCTATTACTTTTTGATTTCTTACTCTAAAATATGATGTGAAAATTATTCTTTTGTCAACGGTAAACTTCTTGTAAGTTAGAATGTCATGAAGAAAAAATTATCATTCATTATATCACATACTGAATTAATGCAAAATCTTTTATAGACGTTGTACAGGACTCTCCTAGGACGGGTCTAGGCATACCTGTTAGAACCAGGAAACCCCCTTTAACGAACCAATACACCGCCCCTGGAACCGCCTTTCGGCTTTCAACTTCGCGGGCAGTTGGTTCCAGCTTAAAGTCGCGTACGACTCTTCCGTCGTCCGTTCGCCCGGGACTCCCATCCGCGGGCACACGTCCGTTAGGCAGGTCGGCTAGCCACGCCAACCAGGGGAGGAATAGGAAGATTCCTCCCCCGGTCGACGCGGACAGCCAAGTCCGTTCAAGACGCAGGACCACGGGTGTAGGCCCCGATGCGATTTCTACTGGCCACCGTTGTTGCCGCGCTCTGCACGCCCATCGAGCTCCCTCGTCTTCATCACCAGGGTGACGAATGACTCGATAAGCATCCATATCTGTTCAGACTGGAGCATGAGAGAGACCATCGTGTCAGGAGTGAGTTGTGCGCTCACTGCCCGACCGACAGCCTCCCTTTCCGCGCCCCACCTGGCACAGACAAAGAGTATGTGCTCTGCATTTTCCACAAGGGAACCGCTGTAGCGACACGACTCATCGTCTCTTTTCTTGAAGCGCTTCAGGTACGCATTAAAGCAACCATGGCCCGAAAGCGCTTGCGCCAGATAAAAGCCGACTTGACCGTGCTTTCTATCCAGCCAGGTGGCGAGCTCCGGGATCAGACGGTGTGTCCATCTCCCGGATTGGTCACCATGCCATCACGTCTGCCATTTCTCGACGAGTCTGCGCCTTCCATCCTTGCGGATGGCTTCCTTCGCGCGAGCGATTACCTGCAGGTTTGTAAAGCAGGTTCGGTATGCTGAGACAATTCTTATCACCACACCTCTCTGTGCCGAGAACAGCTTCTTCAGGGTAGCATGGTTGTTACGGGCACTTGTCCAGATCGGAGCTGTATAAAGCAACTCGAATTTACCACGCTCGCCACCAGCCTTCTCTTAGCTTCCCTGGGTCCACCAATGTTGGGAATGAGCCGAGTCAGGGCAGCCCCACATTGGATGGCTTTGGCAGTCGCGATCTGCAGGTGTTCGCCGAAGCTAAGCCTTCGATCCAACTGCACACCCAGGTACTCAATGCTCTTTTTCCACTTGACTTCATGTTCCCCGAGAACGATCCTCGGGTATTTGAAGTATCTCCTGTCTGTGACCAGCAAAGCCTCGGTCTTTTCAGGGGCCATTTTCAGGCATCTGCTATCCAACCAACGCTTTGCCCGCCACAGACTATCATTGATCCTCAGCTCCAGGATTTTGACGTCGTCAGCGGCGCACACGACAAGTGCGTCATCCGCGAAGCCGATGATGCTCTTTCCAGCAGGCAGGTCCATGCGCAGGCAATCGTCGTACATGACGTTCCAAACGAGTTTTTGTTTTAACCCTAACAAGTTTCTTTAGTTGACATTGTTAGCAGAGTTGTATATATTTTTGTTTATCCAATTTCCTATTTTCCCAAGAATATCTTTGTCTGATCCGATTATAAATTTTTGTTACTCCTTTATGTCGTCCTATAGCAGATGAGTGAGCTTCTTCAATTAATTGGTTTCTTTGTTTTTTTGTAGGGTACTGTGTGATTCGAATACAGACCATTATTTTCACTGTAGAATTCAGGAATGCTATTTTTAATGTGGCTAAAATTTCTTCCCACAAAACATTGTTAATGTGTGGTGATTTTGCAATACTTAAGGACTTAATGTTTAATTTTTCTACCATGGAATGAACAGAATAAATCGCTAATTTAATATCATTAGTCGTTTCTCCTAGACTTGCCTCAAATTCGTCTTCGATTGGCAGTACAAAATGGTATTGATTTCCTTTTCGTAATTTTTGGACTAAGCCTTTTTGTCAATTTTTAAAATTTGGTAATTTACCACATTTTTCCAAAAACCATTCGCCATTTACTATTCCCATGTGAATCTAATCTTTTAGGTACTATCCAAACAGATTTATTGGGTGGTGATTGTGAAGGTTTCATGATTCTATTGTCGATCGGTTCATTTACTTGACGTGAAATTTCTTCTTTATGTACTGGAGGGAATCTATGCTGTTTTGAAAATATATGTTGATCATCTGTTGTTGGAATGTTATATTGTAAAACAGTTATTGCTCCTAAGGGTTCTCCTCGTATGTGAAATTGATCTGCATATTTTTTAATCAAATTTCAAACATGTTGTTTTTCTTCATTATTTAAATGATCCAATCTCAATAATTCTTTAATGGAATTTTCTTAATTTTTATTCTAAATTTTAAATGATAGATCACAATCATTTACTTTTCGAATTTGTTTAATAAAGTAATTGAAAATTAGTTGTCAAACTACTACACAAGGTCGATGAAATCAAAATGGCCGGGACTAGTCGCGAAATATCAAGTGTAATGACTAGCGTCGCAAACAACTACAATACTAGATTAGATTCAAGTGTACGCATAAAAACTCGTATACGCACCGAAGTCACATAAAATAGAATACGTGCCACTGCACACAATTCAGGAAATTGCGAGACTCGCGACAATGCTCGCAGGACTGATTGCGCCTCGGCTTTGCCTCAGCTACGCCTCGACTACGCTTCGGCTTCGATCTCCTGCGAGCATTGTCGCTCGTCGATTTTTTAATCCTTGAGCTCATAAAATTATATCAGGAATTGTATTACTTGTGTTTAAATTGACTTTTTCAGTTTTATTTTCACTGAAATAAGGTGCATTTAATTGTTCATTTAAGCCCTCCTCAGTGCACCCGTTCCGGGAAGGGCATTGAAGTTTTCCTGTTGATTAAATTCATGTTCTTGAAATTATTGTTGTTGTTGTGATAATTGTTGATTCATGTGCATTTTTTTGTTACAATTCCTAGATGCATGTTCTGGTGTGTTACACGAATAGCGAATAACTTCAAAATTTTGACCTGGATTTGGGTTCTGATTAAAATTTGGATTTTGGTTTCTATTTTGATTGTAATTCACGTTATGATTTGATCTTTGATTGGAATAAGGATTTTGATTGACATTCCTGCTTTGATTATAATTTTGACCTTGATTGAAATTTTTATTGACATTTGAATTTGGATTGAATTTTATGTTAAAATTCAGATTTTGCTTAAAATTTCTGTTAAAATTCGAATTTTTAATAAAATTTCGACTTGGATTATTTTGATTAGAATTACGGTTCATATTCTGATTACTCCGATTGAAGTTTGGTTTTTGGTTGAATCTATTTCCTTGGGAAAAATTAGGGTGGGATGGAAAACTATTTATACCTCTATAATCGTTTCTACTCCATTGTGAATTTAGGCTTTGCATCTGGTATCTCTGTGAGGGTCTCTATGGAGTTCCTTGACCTTGCCTATTTCCCTCGTATTGATTATTTTGCCTATTCAAGTTATTTCTGAACTGACTACTTTGTGCATTTTTATTTTTTATTTTCTGAACAAATTGAAAACAGGTTGCTGCTGTGTGACCTATTTTCTGACAGATTTTACATTTTATTAGTTCTTCTCGTGCTAGGTTTATTTTATTTGTTTTTGCAAATTGTCGGTTATTATGTGATGATATTGCAATTTCTTGGAATAGTGAATGTTGTCTGTTTCCTTTTTGCAGTTCGTTTCTGGCTGTTTAATTCCCTTCTTCTCGTATTGCTCTTTCTACTATTTCGTCAAATTTATCAACTCTTCCTATTTGTATTTCTAATGCTGGTTTTAGGCCTCGAAGAACACAATCGTTCACGTCTCTTTCCAGATTTCTTTCAAATTCTGCATCTTATTTGCCATTATTATTTTGTTTATGACATTCGAAGATTTCTGCTGCTATTTCTTGTATTCGTGTTGCATAGGATGAACCACTTTCACTTTCCCACATATATATTTTACCTAAATCTCCTTGTAATTGGTATACGGTTTTTGAAGGGGCAAAAATTTTTTTAAATTTTGAAATGAAGTTTTCTAAATTATTATAATAATTTCCGATTATGTATCTTCTTGCTTCTACTGTAAATCTGCTTCTTAATAATTTTACCAAATTTGCTTCTGCATTTGGGACCATTTCTTTGGCTTCCTTACAAGCTTCGATAAAAATAGTTAATGGTACTTTACTTGATCCGTCAAAATATGGCACAATCTAATATATTTTATTCAATAAATTTGGTGTATAGTGTACTTGTGCAGTTTTTATAGGAAAAATTGTAATTCTGAAATTCAAAAACTCTAATTTAAGGATAGCTGAGCGCGAAATTCGCTAGTCGCTGTTTAATATAACTTCTCACAAAAGTAAAAAGCCATATCCCAAAGCAAATTTCAGTCACAGGAATAGAAAACAATCAAAATAAATTTTTATTTTTATATCCTATTTTGTGGTTTCAATTATTGGATCTTTCTGTGATAAAAAATTAGCCAAGCTAGACTCAAGTACAGAATCTTGGGTAATTATGCGACTCACAGAAATCACAACAGTCGAAAATCAGAATTTTTGAATTACAAAATTAATCAGGCCTGACTCAAGCACAATTCCCTTCTTAATTCATGTAATTACAAAATTCTGATAATCGTCAAGATATTGAAGGTGTCAGTTTTTTTGTTAACAAAGAAGAAATAAATGTTAAAAACAGTAAAATACAAGCACTTCGAGGCTTGCCTAACCCAAATGATGGTGACCATTCAACGAATCCAAGGACGACTTATGCTTTCGTGTAATTAATTCCTTTTCTCTTTAAACATTCATTTTTATCTGTTACCAAGTGATGAATTTTTGTAGTACCGGAGTAGACAAGGATGACTCAAGCACAAGCCCTGAATAATCTTTGTACTAGCAGAAATTCCAAAATAAAAAATATTGTGTTGTAATAAGTGTTTAAAAAATAATAATAAATAAAATAAATTTGCCGAAAAATTTATTTAAAGTTTGCAAAGAATTTTAATGAAATATTGCATTGAAAAGATTTTATTTGAAATTTATTTAAAATTTATTTAAAATTTATTTAAAATTTATTTAAAATTTGTGAACAATTTTAACTACATATTGCATAAAACAGATTCATTCAAAATTTACGGAAAAATGTATTTGAATTTTTCGAAAAAGATTTATTAAACCCTTTGAGTGCTATGGAGGCATATATGCGTCTGGCAAAAGCTATCAGTGTAACCGAAGCTACAGGGGCCACTGAAATACCGTGGAGAGCGCTGGGTAAGGAGTATCGTCACTGCTCGCGATCACGGACACTTAATAGTTCGATAATAATGATGTTTGCCCTTAAATGACCTCGCGGGTTCACATCAATTATCCTCGCGAACACTGAATTTACTTTATATTGATTAATGAGGCTGACCCAGAGTCTGCCGCCTCGGAAGTCTCGTGGCGAGGTGTTAGCTTCGCACACCACCCGAATTTACAGTTCCCTTTATTTTACTACAAGTGAAATTCTAACACTGAGAGAAAGAAGATCAAATTCTACCTGAAATTCGTCGACGCCCTCACCAGCATCCACGGCTTGCCATCCTTCGAACTTTTTTAAATTAAATTTTACTAAACTGGACTAAAATTGCTCCGGCACACTAGCCACCTTGAACGCCTAACAAAGAATGAAATAAGAATGACGAGATCCGCTGTCGTACTCGCGAAACCAGAAGACGGTGGCGCTTACAAGGCTTACCGACATTGCCGACATTTACGCTGAGTTCATAGTCGCCAGCAACGGGTGGCGAAGGTACACTGATCTTTAGCGCCGCTACGTGGCGATTAATGGAATTAACCTCGTCGCACAGGTTAGTTTGTTGACAACCTGTCAATAAAGCGATGGCGAACTACTCTCCTTGGTGTTCTTGAGCAGGCGGAACTCACATCCGCCTGACGCACCAAGGATCCTCTTCGTGGTGTGCTGAAGTGTCGTTGTGCCGTGTCGAGTTATTTCCTCCATCACTCTGAAGTTTCATCCGTGGCGCGAGTATTGATCGCCATCGACCGGGCGGTGATCTCGTCGTGTTCGTGTGTGTGTGGAACATAAAAGAAAGAAATATTAAAATCCAGTGTAGTGTATGATTGAAACCCTTGGTCTGGCAGATAGGAATAGGTTCCCCGGGAGTCTAACCTCTCCCCTCAGGTAACCTGTCATTAGAATTTATAAACAAAAATAACTAGAAATCAAAGTCACGAGCCTACCGAGCACATTACGCTCGACCTCTGACTTCTGACTACCACAGGCAGCCTCGGGCATGATTCTCTGCTTGAGGTTTCCAAAAATGAAAGACTTTGCAGAAAAAATCTTTGTGCGTGGAAAAGTACCACGTCACAATGCATTTTCATATTTTTGAAATGGCTAAAATGTTTAATAATATTTTTAAGAAGTCTTTACAAACCCCTCTTAGACAAATTGAAAATTCTTGCAGTTTTAAAGATATGATCACTTCTGAATCTGTTCCGGCGGACCATTTGGTGGTTTATTTTGATTTTACCCCTTTGTTTACCCTTGTAGAAGAAAATAATTGGACCCGATTGGGACCGATTGATCCGATTGACCTCATTTCAAAAACATCATTGAAACCTATTTATTAATCGGATTGAATCGGGCAAGATCATTTTAAATCCGATTAATAAATCGGTTTATATGATGTTTTTGAAATGGGGTCAATCGGAATAATCGGTTCAAATCGGGTCCAATTATTTTTTTCTACCAGGGTACCGACGTCTCAGTTTTCACGTGCTTTTTTATCGCGAATACTTTTCAGTAACGCAATCTTTATTTATTCATCCTTAAGAAATGCTTCCAGCTATTTCAAATCCACAGCAATCACGTAATTTGATGATTCTGTTGTCAAGTGATATTCTAACCCACAGTTACACTTGACAGTATATTTTTCAAATTTATTTTTTTAAACCAGTGATAGTAATCGGTTAAAACATTTTTCATCCAGAAAACATAACGTAATTGCTTCTTCAGGTGGGTCGTACAGTTGACTCATCATGTATTTACTGGTGTTCCAAGTTTGAAATCGATCACGAGCCAACAGTTTACATAGTTCAAATAAGGCATCCCTTGCCTCGTATGTGGAATGAAACCGTATACTATTAGCCATTATCAGTCATCAGAAGTCATCAACGATACATCACGAGTAAATAACTAAGACTCGGGAAACATTATGACGTGACATATTTTTGTACAAGAGTCTAAGGTAGTTTATTTTGTACAATACTTTGATCATTTTCATAATAATCAACACAATATTCATAGTCGTCCCAATTATCATCGCTAGAATCAAATGAGGAACTGGATAAAAACACTTGTTGCTTTTAATTGATGTTTTGAAATATGGATCCTTGTGAATCATAATCTTGTCTTAATGATTCAGTCTTTACTGAGGATCTTTACTTTCCAAAGTCATCTTTAAGTCAAATGAAGTGTTGTCAGAGGAATTCTCTGTTGAACTGATATTCACACTAAAGTCACCAGTGTGTTAGGTCCCAATAGACTAAACAGACTCAATTCAAATTATATTAACACTATCCTGTTTTATTTATGAATCACAAGGCTTCAAACTAAGGGAACAGAAACAAAAGGTCACTAAATGGAGTCATATATTTAGAAATACATTTGAACACACATACATACTTCCACACAATCAATTCAAACACAGAAATACAAACTTTTAGGAATAGCAGATCAATCAGTGATTTTAACCGGTTAAATTTAGACAATTATATATATAAATGGAATTTACGTGCTTGATCGAATTGGCAACCAGTAAAGGAATATTTTTCTAAATTATTGGTTCCTAGAGGAAAAACCCAAACATTAAATAACTGAATGGCTAGTATTGAATAGAAAAATGAATATAGAACTTACCTAGAGTATTGAAAGGTTGGCCTCCAATTTGAGGGAACCGATCAACCGGTTAGACAGACAAGCGCCGTTCCAGGTACTCCGGGTTAGATGCAATTCTCAAGATAAAAATCCACAGCTGGCAACTCGGGTGTCAGACTCTAAGGCTCTCCAGGAGAATTTAGAACACTCGATCACTCGGATAACTTTTGCGTCATCCGAAGATGATGGCTTTTCTCTATCTGCTACTTATGTCTGCTTAGTATTCGTTATAACGAGGTCGTTATCTGAGGGAGGGAAATGGGGAAAAGGATGCCGAGAGTTAGGGGTGAAAACACTTGACTCAGGCACTTAAAACAGTTAAAACACTTTATTGTCCTTATAACTAGTATGGTACACGTGACGGCCGAAAACCAATCACGGAGAGAAGCACTCTTGATTTGACGCGAATGACGGAAAGGTGATACGAACAAACAACGGGATCGCAAACACGCAAGCCAGTGACGACAGATTCAACTCGAAGACAGAAGACAACGTACGGCGAAGAGTCGTCCCTTCGAGGTTTCTCGGTGGATCTCGTCCCCCCTCGGGCCCAGGGGCGTCCCCTGCAGCCTCGCGCCCTCTGTCCCCACCTGACCGTAACATCTATGTTACACCTCCCCCCCCCACGGGTGCCAGGGTTTATCCCCCTGGTTGTTTCTTCTCCCACTCCCCGACGTGTTTCTTCCTCCTGTAACATTTTCTGAACGAAAGACAAAACCAATTTTCAAGTAGAGTTATCAGTGCTCCCGTCTCAAGTCAGCGTTCTGTTAGAGAGTCTTTTTAATGGGAGTCAGTCTTGTGTTGGCTGTTAAAAGGGAAAAAAAAAAAAATTTTAATTTACCGATCATCTTGAAGTGGGTGTCAAATTGAGTCGTCCAGTCATGTCATACCATTCATCCATTGCTTATTTTTCCCTATTGCTATTTGTAATTTCTAGTTTAAAGTCGTTTATATTATATTCGCCTACGCTTTTTCCTTTTAGGTTTTTTAATTCGTAGATTGTGGGGGAGATTTTTTTCTTAACTATATGGGGACCTTCATATTTATCGAATAGTTTTCCCGTTTTACTATCTGCCTTATTAGATACTTTGGTTGCTATTTTTAAAACCTTCTCGCCTACCTTAAATTCTATGGGTCTTCTACGTAAATTATAATGAGTAGCCTGTTTTTCGTTGGCTTCATCCAAGTTCTTTTGGACTTCTTCCTTAATCACTTCTAATCTTCTCAATCTATCTGTCCACTTATTTTCGTCCTGGTATACTATTTCGTCGTCCTTTTAGATACTTTTTCTTAGGGATTATAGTGGTTGTAGTTCACGGCCTAGGTTTAAAAATGCAGGGGTATATTTTGTTGATGTGTTCTTACTGGTGTTAATTGCGAATTGCAGGTCATCAATATTTTCGTCCCATGCTGTGTGGTCGTTTTTTATATATGCCCTGATTATTTCCTTGATGGTTCGGTTGTAGCGTTCCGTGGGATTTGCCTGGGGGTAGTATCTGGGTGTTTTAGTGTGTCGAATTCCAAACTTCTCTGTTAATTCCCGTATGGCTCCATTTACGAACTCGGTGCCATTGTCCGTATGGAGAATTCGCGGGGTTCCCCAACGCGACACGATTCGTTTATGGAATTTGGATTCAATTGCTCTTCCGTTCGCTTTTTTAACGGGTATGATCTCGACCCATTTGGTAAAGAGGTCGACAAATACTAATATGTACTGGATTTTACCTTTTTTACTCAGTGGTAGCGGTCCCATTATATCCGCTGCAACCATGGTCCATGGCTCCTCGATGAGTCTCTTACCCATTAGTCCTATTTTTGTTTGGTTATTTGTTTTTGTCCTCTGGCAGGTTTCGCAGTTTTTTACATATCTGATTACCTCTGAATATAATCCTGGCCAGTAGTAGCACTCGGATATTTTTGCGTATGGTTTCTCGGATCCCAAATGTCCTGCTTGACTTTCGTCATGGTTTTCTTTCAGGACTTGTGCTCTTAACCTTTTAGGCACAACTAATTTCCACGGGTTTATTTCTGGTAAAAGGGAGGATTTGAGTGGGTCTGGTCTGAAGATTATATTATATTATAATCTGTTTAATGGTTCTATTATTTCGGCGAAGTGTGGTATGAACTTTCTATACTAACTTGCCATTCCTATTAATCTTTGTAACTGTTTAATATTTTTGGGTGTGGGAAGTTCCAGGATTGGTTGAATTTTATCATCGTCGATTTGAAGTCCTTTTTCGTTAACTTTGAAACCAAGATATTTGATTTCTGAACACCCGAATTCACATTTATCTAGTCCTATTGTTAAGTTTGCTTCGTTAATTTTATCCAATACGAGACTCAAATATTTTAGGTGGTCGTCAAAATCTTGCGTAACAATGATTATATCGTCCAAGTAACAGAAAACATTCGGTTTTAAATCTGGGGTTATAACCTTATCGATTAGTCTCTGGAAAGTGGCCGGAGCATTGGTAAGATCAAATGGCATCCGTTTAAATTGGTACATTCCCTTTCCAGGAACTGTGAATGCTGTAATGGGTTTGGAATTTTCTTCTAACGGTATTTGTAAATATGCTGATTTTAAGTCTATTTTTGAAATAAATTTTGCAGATCGTAAGGTGCCTAGAATTTCATTCATCAAAGGAATTGGGTACAGATCTTTTTTGGTAATTTTGTTTACTTTTCTAAAATCAAGACAGAACCTGTATTCTCCATTCGGTTTTTTAATCATAACGATTGGATTCGATCAATCGGAACACGAAGGTTATATTATTCCCTGTCCTAACATCTTATCTATTTCCTCGTTTATTTTTTCTCTTACTTTTGGACTTACATGATAGTATCTTTGTTTGATAGGGTCATCGCCCTGAACATCTATTTTATGTTGTGTTAGGTGTGTTGGTTTTAATTGTGTTCCTATTTCCGGTATTTTGCATTTTACAATTTCTTCCAATTTCGCTTGTTGAATTTCATCCAGTTCAACAATGCCTTCACATACTTCTGCTGCGTTATCATTTGGTTCAACCTGCTTAGTTAGTTTGCCCCCTATATTATTCAATAAAATTGCCTTGTTTTTAAAATTAATGCACGAGTTTTTATTCCTAATGTCGCTTGTTCCATTTGAAGTTTGAATTTTTCTAGATTCTAATTTTTTACTGAGGTTATTTTTAAACTCTTCTAGTAATTCGGTATTATAAAAAATTCTTGTCGTTATTATTTCTTCGTTTTCTTGATTTTCGTTATTGTGCTGCGTTTGTAGGGTGAGGTTATCCAGGATTTGGAATCTGTTGTACACAGGAATGCTGAACAAGCTCGGTATTTCTTTATTGGAGTTTTCTTTGGAATTTTGGGTGTTTTGTGTTTTTTGGGGTGGGTTTGGGTTCTCATTCGCTTGATTGAGATCCTTTAGGTTTCTTCCTATCATGGTTTTACCATTTTCTCTTTCGCTTCTTAATTTTATTTTACCCCCGAATTTCGGTTTTAATTCTTTGTTATCATTTCCTATGCCTTTCGTTTCTGACTTAGTCTGCTTGTTTACGCTGGTTTGAATTTTACTATTCAGTTTATTTTCATTTACTTCTCTATTATATTC
The DNA here is from genome assembly GCA_030998225.1 of Diplolepis rosae. NCBI lineage: Eukaryota > Metazoa > Arthropoda > Insecta > Hymenoptera > Diplolepididae > Diplolepis > Diplolepis rosae. Next base: position 254,102 of record JAPYXD010000072.1, read on the forward strand.
CTTATTAGTTTTTGTTGCCTCTCTCTTGTCTGATATAATGCTTTCAATGATTGGTCTGGGTAGGGACTGAGGCCTTGCCTCCATTTGATAGCGAGTTGGTGGGCTACCTGGTTCTTTGCCAACGTACGAATGTGTGGCTCCTGTATCGACTAATATTCTATATAAATTATTTTCAAATTTTATCATTAAATGGAACCTTGTTTCATTTAATTCTTCGATATCCGAATTTAAGTATTCTGGCGTTCTGGTAATGGGTTTTGTTACCGTTTTTTCCATTACCCGCCCTTTTAGTTTCCCTGGTTCTGGCTCAAATATGGACACTCCCTTTTGAAGTGTCCTGGTTCCTTACAGTTGTAACAATTTAACTGTGTTGAATTTTCGCTCGCGTTCGCGTTCTGCAACTTTGTACCTTGTTTTAACCAATTTGGATTATCCTGTATTTTGTTGTTCCAGATTCTGATTTCCTGGTTTCGGTTTTCCGTTGGAAATTCTATGGTGGGTTGTGTTTGACCTGGAACTCTATTTAACGTTAAGTGGTTCATCCTGGGTATCAGTTGATCATATGTGTTGTACTGGAATCTACTTTGATTATTTCGTAACCTGGGTTGAAATTCTGACCAAAATCTAGGTTGAGGGGTGTTTAGGATTGCAGGGTATGGGTTAGGTCTCTGTACATAAGGTGTTTGGTATTGTGGTCTATTATCTCTTTGTAGTTTCCATGGAACTGTAGGTATATTTTGTTGTTTTCTATTTTGGGAGTTTTGGTTTTCGTTGTTTTCCGTCTTTGGTTCTCTTATTTGTAATAGTTGTCCTTTTATTTCGTATTTCTTCAATTCGATCTCCCATTCCTTGCCTAAGTCTTCGAGCTCTTCAAATGTATCGATGTTCTCATTTAATTCCGAATCGTCTTCCGTTTCTCGATCATCTCGGTTCACTCGTGAACGTCTGGTTGGTCTATTCCGAATTATTGCTCGGCGTGTTCTATCTTGATTGAAATTTCCTCCGAATTCCAGTGGTTCACTGTCATATGTATCAGAATTTTTGTGGACACTCATTCTCCTATTTTTTAAATTTATCGGTTGTTTATTTACTGTTTTGTTTTTATTTCCTATTTTTCCTCTTTCCGATTTTTCTTGGGTCTCAACTTCTCTTTCAAACGAGCTATGGGCTGCAGGTCTAGCTGTTTTATTTAAGTTTTTATTTTTATATTTTCCTTCTATTTCTCTGATGAATTTTTCTCGCTCCCTGATCACTTGTTCATCATAGGGTTTTAGCAGTTCATTTGCTTCTGCTAAGAATCGATTATTATCCTCTAAAAAGGAGTCTATTTGAAATGTCTCATTGCTGTCTGGTTGGGGATTGGTTGACTTTGAGACGTCTGGAAAAGGTAAATCCATACCGTCCCAGAGAAAGGATTGGTTGCAGGTATATGGGACTGTTCTCTTCTTTTTTAAAGTTTCTGCATCTGTTTGCATAAATCCTCTGCCACGTCCTGCAGAGCGGTTTATTATTTTAGGAATTGTTCCTGTACTACTTTGGGTTGCTGATTGTCTTCCTGTTGCGTTACTGACGGTTGTTTCGGGGTTTAGAAGTCCCCTTGATTCCTTTAAATTAAAATTTTCTTGTTCTAGTTCTGTTTCGATTCCTATCAAGGTTACTATTATCTTTTTTGTACGTGTGTAGTTGTTTGGGGTTTACAACTATTCACGTTCCCTTACTACCTTGCAGGTGTAACTATTTCGCCTTGATGTACTCAAGGTTCCTTACAGTGTCTACCGTACTCAGGACTTTTCTGAGTCGACTGTACTTGGAACTTTTCTGAGTTAACTGTACTTCGAACTTTTCTGAGTCGACTGTGCTTTGAATAAAATTTTGTATTTCAAATAATATTTCAACTTAAATTATCTCTAAATTCATTAGGTGTTTATATTTTTGTTTAGTCTTATTTTCGCCAGGGATGCTTTGTTTATGAGATACAGTTCGACATTATGACTGTTGATGAGCGAAAGCGTATCGTTTAACCGCGCGCTTTTGCTTTCTATGCTACCTACGTTTCGTCAATTCCCTTACTTCTATTAATATTTTATTTCTACTCTAGCTTAATTATTTTATTTCTATCAATTTCTTATTTCTATTTTTCCATTAAGGCTAACCATTTCGGGACTAATTTTCTCAATCTTTAGGCTACACTTAGCAAAAAGTTATTTCTTTTCGTTCAATTTCAATTCAATTTTTTCGAGGATTTTCATCCAAATTGATTTTCTAATCATTTATGAAACTACTCATTTGTATCGAATCCAACACAATTTTAATATTAAAATCAAACATTTTCCTAAGCTGAACAAGCAATAGATAAATAGTATTCGGAAATAAACTTACAGTCAACACAAGCGTCAAAGTTTCAGTCTCGTAATATTCCAATAATCCTTTTATTTTTTACCCTATCCTTGGCAGGTTTTCACTTTTTAGGAAAATGTTTTATGGGTTTTTATGTTGGGCGCCAGGTATAACGAGGTCATTATCCGAGGGAGGGAAATGGGGAAAAGGATGCCGAGAGTTAGGGGGGAAAACACTTGATGCAGGCACTTAAAACAGTTAAAACACTTTATTGTCCTTATAACTAGTATGGTACACGTGACGGCCGAAAACCAATCACGGAGAGAAGCACTCTTGATTTGACGCGAATGACGGAAAGGTGATACGACCAAAAAACGGGATCGCAAACTCACAAGCCAGTGACAACAGATTCAACTCGAAGACAGACGACAACGTACGGCGAAGAGTCGTCCCTTCGAGGTTTCTCGGTGGATCTCGTCCTCCCTCGGGCCCAGGGGCGTCCCCTGCAGCCTCGCGCCCCCTGTCCCCACCTGACCGTAACATCTATGTTACATCGTTGATGTCAGAATAATAAAATAAAAGAATAATAAAATAATGGATATTACATTTTAGATATAAATATTATTTGGCTAAAAAATGAATATGCAATTCGAGAGACACTAAAAAAATGTCATTAAAATTGAAGAATACCAGTTGAAATTATATAATTTTCTACAAAATAACGACACATAGTAATTCCATATTGATCATTCCGTTGATCTGTAGATCTGGCTATAACCTGCGTCGATAAAATCACGCACACGGTAATGCTACCTTGATCCCTTCATTGGTCTCTTGATCTGTTTGTGGGTTGAGTCGAGATAGTCGCGGGACGTGACACCTCCCCCCTTAATCCAAACGCGGGGAGTTAATGATCTGCGATCGAAACTTTGGTAGATGAATCAATTCAATGCAAGGTGCTTACTTGATCAAGAACAGAATTCTTAAATTTTATTTAACAATTGTATAATGTCAAAAATTTCGTTGAAACATAGTTATTGGAATAAGCATTTTTAATTTGTTGTTGTTGTATAAACTAAAGAAAACAATAACAATATGTTACATAACTATATAATAACAAAAGATAAGAAAATTTGGAAGTATTACATCGTTGATTACAAATGTTCTATATAGTAATAATAAAAAAAATTTGATAAATAATAATTATGTAAATTCGCAAAAAAATTATTAACTAGATATAAAATAGTGGAGAGTAATTTACAAGTAGTACCATCGTTAACGTATACATTGGTGAAAAGGAAATCTGTAAAGCATTATAAATCATTGATTATACATATGTGACGTCCCGCGATGTATTGGAATGTAGCATAGGCACAGGCCAGGTCTGGGGAAAATCTGGGGAAGTTACTAATGAGAGAGAAAAACACCTATAAGAAAGAGAGATATAACTACGTCACACACAGCGGGATACTGCGCAATGCGCGATGTCACCCCCCCCCCCCATCTCGCTCTCTTGTTAGTGATTCAAATAAACTCAAATTGTCTTACTATATTAACATTGTGTTCTTTACTGACTTATCCCCATCCCTAAGCGATAATCATTTGATCCTAACTTAAAACGAGGAACCTTCGATCAAAGTAAGTATTTACGTAGTTGTGACGTAACACATAAAAGAGAAATGTTCACATATAATATTAATAATAGAGATTAAAAAATATTAGAATCGTTGATTACATACATGAATTAATTGACGTTGTAAATTGATACATTGAAGAGAAAAAACTTGGTTAAATCTAAAATTGATTTCTTCAAAGAATATCATTGCGATTGTTTATTATTACTTTTATGTACCTCTGGCGCGTAAACTCGTTCTTACGCTACAGTTGAGAGTAGCGTAATGTTGTGTATTACGACACAGAGGAATGTTATGTAAAAATTGAACTACGCATGTGCCTATAACCATACAGCGGAGCGTAATCTACTTATTCTTATTCTTATCTTTCACATCTGTGATCCAATTTACATGAATTTAGGTGCATTTGGAAGAGGATGAATGTATCTTTAATGCTGCAAATTTTCAATAGATGGCGCTGCATGTTGTATGATTCAAATATAAAGTTCGGTCATTTTTGGGACACACTGTGTATTATTAAATGAATAAAAAAATCATAGGAAAAACAATTTTACACAATAACAGGGGAATTTAATTGTTTTTCTAATGTTTTTTGTATAATTAATAAAATTATTTGTGCATGAAGAAATATGAAGAATAGTAATTATTTAATTTGTTATTGTTGCACATTAATTTCTATTGGAAAAACAATTTTGTAACACCATCGCACAGTTTACATTTACAGACTCAATATTTGAAAAAACTGTTCTTCGATTAGGGTGGGAATCAAGCAAAGTTTCCTTAACAGAAGAAAATGCAAAATTCAAATTACACTACCGTCGGAAATTGTGCGCACGGTGCTTGTCATTGCTATTAAAAATTTTTTATTAATTTTCTAGTTTATAAGAATTTTAAGAAATAAAAAATGTTTACATATCATTGTTCTATTCGTTAATATGGGGATAATATTGGATTTAAATAATTTTTAATAATCACAAATAACAATAAATATTTTTTTAAATTTAGAATAATTAGAAATAAAAATTACTAATGAACAGAATCAAAAATACATATAAGAGGGCTCCACTTAAGCGCCACCTTTGTGCGTGGCCTATTCGGTCCTGTCTCAACGAGGGAGGCGAGCAACAAACCGTCCGAGAACCGTGATATTCGATTAAAATTCAACTCAGGTACGATTAAACATTTTTAATCGTATCTCGGGTACCCATAAATATTTTTAAAGTTTTCTCGGCTTAAATTAAAAATAAGATTTTACACTTTATGTCGTATAATTTTCAGATTTTTAAAAAAAATTTCCTAGGTCATGCAAAAAGTTGAAGTTGAGAATTTGAAAAAATCTTGAATTTTTTTTTTAACTCCTCACGTGCTGTATTATTTTCAGAAAGTGAAAAAAATATTTATTGAGCATCACTAGACGTGGAATTTCATAGCTTTTCAACCGTTTTAAAAAAAATGCCCTATCTTTTTTTTTCACCGAAATATTGTGCTTCAAAGTCAGCAGTGATTTTTAATAGCGATGACAAGCACCGTGCTCACAATTTCCGACGGTAGTGTATATTTATGACGGCACTAATTATACAGCGCTTATTTATTCTTGACATAAAATCTGTTTTTTTTTATGTAAACAAAATATGCAAATAATTCTATATTTTTCTTTCTGTGATACAAAAATGATTTGAATGAAAATTAACATTTGTCTTACTAAAAAACTTCATTAATTTGTTCTAATGGTCAATAAACGAAAATAAAATTGATTGAATCAAATTTAAAGAAGGTACTTATAAGAATTTTAAAGAAATATAATTTTTTGTGATGATATAAGATTTTTAGTTTGTATTGAACAAAAGAAAAAACTTGAACAATTTTGATCAATTTAATAAATACTTGCTAGTTTAAAAAGTTTAATTTACTTCAAAATATACCATGAAATATATTTAAATTTTTTCATTGTTATTTGAAGGTTCAGTCAGCTTCTGGAATCTCTGAAAAAGAAAAAATAAGAATAGAATGCAATTTTGAAAGATCTTTTTGCTTAAAACATTTCCTGCTTTAGTTATTCTAAACGCTTTGGTTTTATGCAAATTTCACACTATTTTGAGTTTGAATTCAAATTCAGTTAATCAATTTTGTATATTTATGTGCGATCTTTTTATCCGATTGACGTGAACTACTGTCGGTTTTGCTTTTATGTTAATTTTTACATTTCATTTTCATAGTACATCTAAAACTTCGTAAGGACCTGTGTATTTATTATCTGGCTTTTTAATTTTTCCTCCCTTTAATAAAAATACATTATCCCCAATTCTTATTTCTAAAGGATTTATTTTTCTTTCGTGGTACATTTTTGATTTTTCTTTTGCTATTATGAGATTTTCTTAAGCTTGTGTTCGCATTTCATGCAGTTGTGTAACAAAGTTGATCAAATAATCATCATAGGTTTGCAATTTTTCATTTTGTGACAGAGGTTCACTAGAGGGTTCACGGGCTAATTTACCAAAAACTAATTCATAAGACGTACATTTTGTGACTTCGTGTACAATTGTGTTATATGAGAACATTGCTAATTCTAGCCAATCATCCCATTCTGATTTTTTTGCAATAAATTGTTTAAGATGTTCACCTAGAACATGATGTGATCATTCAAGTGATCCATTGGATTGAGGGTGAAAAGCTGTGGTACGAAATTTTTTGATTCTAAAGCGTTTTGCTAATCTTTTTAAAAAATTGCTTAGAAAATCTCTGCCTTGATCCGCTAGTACTCCTTTCGACGATCCAAATATGAAAATAAATTTTCTCACGAACGCATCTGCTATTGTACCAGCTTGATGATTAGGAAGCGGTATTTCTATAGATTATTTTGTAAAATTATCTTGTATAGTAAAAGCATTCAAATTTCCAGATTTTGTTTCTGTTAGTGGACCAACAATATCCATTGATACTTTTTCCAAGGCAGTAGTGGGTGTATCAGTAATAATCACAGGATTTTTAGATTAAACTCAAATTGATTTTTTTATTTTTTGTTTTTATTTATTTTCCCAGAAATTTTTTTGGCGAATTCTATTATAGGTCTTTGTGACACCTTTATGGCCTCCTAATGATCAGGAGTGAGCTTTTTGAATTAATTGTGATCTTTGTTCTTTTGTCGGATATTGCGTTATGATGTTACAAACTATTATTTTCGTACGTGAATTTGCAAAAAGTGAATCAAAAATTAATTTTATATCATCCCAAGCTATGTGGCTGATTTTTGAAGTCTTTCAAACACTAATCGATCATAGATTCAATTTTTGAGGTAATTAATGTAATGGGTAAATTGACAATTTTGTATTATTTATGGTTCCAGGTAAATTGTCTTTAGCTTCTCCTTCAATTGGAAGAGCAGAGTGATAGTAGTTTCCCTTTTTAATTTCTTTTGCGGTTCCCTTTTGTAAATTTTTAGATTTTGGTAAGGTTTCACGTTTTTCTAGAGATCCATTTGTTGTAACAAAATATACATAATTATCTTTTCGCATCGTTGCTTGATCGCGACATTTAAAGATATAATTATTCATTAAAATTTGCCTGGTAGATTTTGATTTGGGTGGAGAGGATTTTGGGGGTGGGCGTTTTTCTTCGGATTCTGAATTATCATAATTTCCGACATTTTCCGTGGTTTCTATTTGTTGTTTTTCGTTTATTTCAGAATTTTGTTCATTGAAAGTGTCTTCAACATTTTTATTTTCAAAAATGTCTTCAATACAAGAGTTTTCAGAGTTTTCTGCATCTTGAGGTTCTATATCAATTACTTCATCTTGAGAAGCAGAAGAATAATTTTCGCTTTCTTCCTCTAGAGGGATAATGAACTATTAAGGCTTTTTGCTATTTTTCTCTCTTTGATTTTTGCTTGAATTATTTTCAGATAGTCCAAATATTCGGGATCAGAGTCAGAATCGGATCCTACTCCTATTTGATTTGGATTTTTCGTATATATTTCCGGAAGTTCATCTTCAATTATTTGTTTACTTGTTCTACCTCTCTTTTCATTTGTTTGTGAGGGGGTATTTTTAAAATCTGTAAATACATTATTTCTTGGCCTACCTCGCGATCTCTTGATGGAAGGTTCAAAAGGTATATTTCGAGTTAAATTTTCTAGATTCTTACGCTGATTTAAATTTTTCATTTTTTCTTGCTTTTTCTTTTCACCCTTAGTAATCATGGTTTTCCATGGCGAATTTTTATATTTCATAACAGAAAGTTTTGAAGATAGTATCTTAAATAAATTTGTATATTTTATTATATCTTTATTAATTTCGTTAAATAATGTTAAGGTTTTCTCTGAAGAAATATTATCTGTTTGGAAACTAATATTTGTTTCATCTTTGTTAGAAATACTTTCAAAATTATCTTTAGTTACTTTTTCCTTCAGACTAACTGTTTTTTTTGGTTTAAGGGGACCAATTTGATTTTGTGCCACAAATTTTGCAAGTTCAGTATTTTTCCTATCTTGACTGTGTGTAATAGGATTTTCTTGATTTTGGGATTTCACTGATTCAGTGGGATTGAGGCCCGACATAGGTTATTATAATAGTATATTACGTGCCTAGGCGCACAATGAGGGTTATTGCGTGACGAGCGACAATGCTCGCAGGAGATCGAAGCCGAGGCGCGATCAGTCCTGCGAGCATTGTCGCGAGTTTCGCAATTTCCCGAATTGTGTGCATTGACACGTATTCTATTTTATGTGACTTTGGTGCGGATACGAGGTTTTATGTGTACACTGGAATCTAATCTAGTATTGTAGTTGTTTGCGGCGGTGTAGCTTTAAATACTTTTTTTCCCTTATTACTTTCCGAGTGTAAAATCTCTACATTGTTCCAGTCAAAGTCATAATCAGCGTATTCCTTTCTATGATCAAACAAAACATTATGATAATTATACTTTCTCCCAAGATTCTTTTTGTGTATGATAATTGTTGATAATGGTTTAAATACTTCTTCCTCATCTATTAATTCAAAATTGTTATTTTGTTCCATTACACTTGATAATTGGCGACTAGTCCCGGCCATTTTGATTTTATCGGTCTTGTGTAGTAGTCAGTGCTAACGCTGTACGAAAAAGAAGTGAGAAGAAGAAGAATAAGAAAAAGATTGTGTTCCGCTGTAAGACTATATGCGTACTTACAGAGAAAGATTCATTTAGAATTCTTGTTTCTTTATTCTTATTGAAACTATTTTTTGGTCTTTGCCTTACCTGGGATACTTGATGTCTCTTAACCTTGTTTTTAAATCAAGAACACTGCTTTTCCTTATTGTTAGTCATGTAGTATTATATTTTTTCAATTCAGGAATTATAAGTCATAAATGATTTTTGAATAATTCTTACAAACCCAGAAAAAATTTTATTTTTGTTGATAATACACACAAGAGAAGATTAATAAAATGGTACAGAATTTTAGTAATGCAAGATTGGACAAGCCTGACTCAAGCACAACACCTTGGTCAATTCTCTGCAATTGAACTCCGCCATTGCCCTTAATCGGGGTATCGCCCCAAATGCGTATGCGGCGATGACGCTGAACTTCCCGCGTGCGCTCTTGCGGTCACACCACAATCACATACACGACACCGACACCCACACGCACCAGAATGAATGGGATGCTGAGTGAATGGGGCTACGGCCGGCGCCTGGTGGATATTCCCGATAGACTAGCCAAGGGAGGAGTAGAAGCCTCTCGAGCAGGGGAGGACGCGATGTCAGTACCTCACCTCTGTGGAAGTAATATGGGTAACCGTAAGTCCCTCCGGTGTTCGACCGCTAAGGGCAAAGATCCCGTGAAACCACATGTTAATCTGGGAAAACCGCTCACGATCCTACTGTCTGGAGCCAATGTCGGGGTTGAAATCATGGACGTCCGGGCGCAGGAATGAAGGATTACCTGGTCAGCATTTCCTTATATCCGACGCTGCGTAGGATAAATCGCACACCGTCTAGCCTGAAGTTCGGGTCAGGTGTCGGGGCGGAAAGGCACCGCTCGCTCGATAGGGGTGACGACAAACCTTTAGCATCATTATGGCGCGGGCCTATTCCGTAACCTTTTTGTTAGCTTCATTTAATGTGCCGATAGGATCGACCTTCCGATAAGCCGCTTCTCGGTTTCGGCGCATATAACTAGGGATCTATACAGACGGGGATAGTAGCCCTACTGCGGTAGGGCTCCCATGATGGGCGAACCGTCTTAAGACACGAAGATAATAAATATGAATCCAGCTAAAAATAAAGGAGTTGGAGAGGTGAAGGCGCCATCAAGGTGTCGGCGAAGGACGGCCAGTCCTACGCCGACATCTTGAGGGAAATAAAGGCGAAGGTCGATCCCCGGAAGGCAGGACTTGAGGTCCTGTCTATCCGGAGGACTAGGAAGGAAGAAGTCCTTCTGGTCCTCAAAAAGGGGGGAGACGTTTCGGCCTTCCAAAATGAGCTCGTCCTGGCGGTCGGCGAAAGGGTGCAAATTTCAGCCCTGGTCTCGACGAGGTCCCTCGAAATTAGGGACCTCGACGAGACCGTTGAAAAAGAAGAGGTTGTATCTGCCCTGTGCTTGGCATTGGGCAGACCAGCTTTTGAGGGGTCCTGCAGGCTCTTCACCCGCTTTGGTGGGGTGAAGACTGCAGTGACCCGGCTAGCTGACCTGCAGGAAATCGCTCGCGCGAAGGAGGCCATCCGCAAGAATGTAAGGCGCAGACTCGTCGAGAAGTGGCAGATGAGATGGCATGGTGAGCAGACAGGGAGATGCACCTACCGCCTGATCCCGGAGCTCGCCACCTGGCTGAACAGAAAGCACGGGGATGTCGGCTCTTACTTGGCGCAAGCGCTCTCGGGCCATGGCTGTTTTAACGCGTACCTGAGGCGCTTTAAGAAGAGACACGAGGAGACGTGTTGCTACTGCGATTTCCCGGTGGATAACGCAGAGCACGCACTCCTCGTCTGCGCAAAATGGGGTGTGGCTAGGGAGGTCCTCGGTCAGGCGGTGGGTTCCGAACTTACTCCTGACACGATGGTCCCTCTCATGCTCCAGTCTGAACGGTTCTGGACGCTCATCGAGTCATTCGTCACACTTGTGATGAAGACGAGAGAACTTGATGGGCGTCGAGAGCGAAACAACGGGGAGGGCCAGTAGAAATCGCATCGGGGCCTGCACCCGCGGTCCTGCTTCTCAGGTAGACTTGACTGTCCGCGTCGTTCGGGGGAGGAATCTGTTTGTTTCTCCCCTGGGTGGCGCGGATAGACGTTTTGCCTAGTGGGCGTGTGGCCGCGGATGAAAGTTCCGAGCGAACGGATGACGGAAGAGTCGTACGCGTCTTTAATGGAACTAACCACCCGTGAAGTTTAAAGCCGAAAGGCGGTTCCACGGGTGGTGTATTGGTTCGAGAGAGGGGGTTTCTTGGTTTTAAGATGTATATCTAGACCCGTCCTAGAAGAGTCCTGTACAACGTCTAAAAAAGATTCTGCCATTTTTCCTCCACACCAAAGAAAAAATAAATAAATAAATCCTTTGCAATTGGAAATATTTCGTTAGTTAACAAAGTTGAAATAGAAAATATAAACGATACTACATAGGCACTTTGAATTTTGCCTTACCCAATTGATCGTAATCAATGGTGACTGTTCGACGAATCTAAAAAGGACTTATACTCTCGTGTGCTATTTTTTCTCATTTTGACTCGAATGATCGTCTTCATCGAGTCACTCAAGACGCAGTATGTCCGGTTATGATGAAAACAGGCCCTGTCCTATACGAAATTTATTTAATATTGAATTTGTGGCTCACGTAAAATAAGGTAGACCTATTCTACATTCTGTTTTCTCTCGTGTGAAAAATAATCCGACCTATTCGGATCTGTATCACAATCAGGCCCTATCCTGTTTGAGAGAGCTTACGCGAATAGAGTGTATATGGCGTGTTCCATGGCAAATCGGACGGGTTCAGGACTCCATGTTTCCGATTCACTTGAAATTTTAAGGATTGATAGACTAACATAAATAATCAAGAAACCTAAAATTTGAGATTACTAGAAAGCAATACACGCGCGCTACGCGCGCGATTTTTTTTCTTGGATTTTCTTGTGACAAAAGTCAACAAAATTGTGATAACAAAATTTCAATATTTATTCAAGAACTATTCAGATACATACTAATAAAGTATTAAAAAATCATATTAGGTTTTATATTTTTTCATAAAATTCATATCAAGATTTTAAGTATTATGTAAGTATGTAGATAGTAAAATGTAACATCAATGGCTATTTTTACAGAGACTGTTTCTGACTGTTATGTTGATTGCTCATTATGGTTTCCATGATTTTTTTTGTGATTATCGTCTTGAATATATATTCTTTCATCAACTAATGGCAGTGTGACGTTGGTGCATTTCAGTTAAATGCAATAAATATAAATATAAAATTCCTTATGTAAACGTCCTTATAAGGGATGTGACAATTAATGCAAAAATATATTTCTTGAATTAATGTGTCATCAAACCAAAATTAGCTTTGATTTTTTGATTGCCCAAATTTGGTCATGAAGGTGGAAGGTAATATTTAGATTATTATAGCTTATTGTAACGCATGCGATTGTTGTTTGGACCATGAATTAACTCAAGAAAAATAAATTACTGTTACTTCAGTAAAATTTTTTAAACTATATATTGTGTATTGATATTTATGATGTGCATTTTTTTCCTTTTTTTTATCTATATAACATAATTTTCATAATTTTGATTAATTCATGATTAACATATTTTATTCATACAATTCTTTATACACAAAATTTTTTACATTATTCGTATTTCTTTGATGACCCAAATATACTTTTAAAGCATTCCAAGAACGAACTCGTGAAAAAGCAACGTATAATTGACCATGATTAAAAATATCTTTTCGTAAATCTATTCCAATAGTTTTGAATGTTTGACCTTGTAATTTATTTATGGTCATCGCAAAAGCTAATTTTACTGGAAATTGTCTTCTCTTAAAAGTAAATGGATATGTGTTTTCACAATAAAGAGTAATTCGATTCAAGTATATTATTTCTTCAGTTTTATCACCTGTTAAAATTTTACAACGCAATAAGTTGTTTGAAAGTTCTAGAATGAGTAATCTTGTGCCATTGCACAACCCTTCATTAATACTAAGATTTCTGATAAGCATAATAACACAATTAACTCTCAAACGTAATTCATGAGGAGGAAGACTTGGAGGAGACAGACTATTCAAGTATTCAGGAAGAATAACTTCATTAATATTATCGTTATCACAATTCTCAACGCTATCTACACTTGTATAAATTCGTTCATTTTTATCATCTAACAATTCAACAACTCTTTTATTGATTTGTTCTACATCGGCGTTTCTTGCTGATAATATTGCGCATTTAGAAATTTCATTAAATTTGTTTTCTTTGATTAATTTTTGATAAATATCTTGAACAATATCAGAGTGAGTATTCATTAGAATTTGTTTTGGAAGTTCTACGTTCTCATCATCATCATTTAAATTGCCATCACCTAAATCTAATAAGAATTTTGCAAATTCTACTTCATTTGGTAAAACTCGCATATTTTGAGTTAAAGAATGAATTTTAAAATTTTTCCATAACTGACTGAATTTGATTGACAAATTGATGGTTTCATTTCTAGTACCTTTTTGTTTGATTGGTAAAAGTTGTCTACAATCCCCACCTAAAATAACAATTTTCCCACCGAAGGGTAAATCTTTTTGCGTAATATCACGTAATGTTCGATCCATTGTTTCTAAAGCATAACGTGGAGCCATAGGTGCTTCGTCCCAAATAAAAACGTCAATATTTTTAAGATATGTACCTTCTTTTGATTGAACTTTCATATTTGATGAAAAATCAGAATGTAAAGGAACGGGTAGACCGAATGTTTTATAAACAGTTTTTCCGTTTGGATGTAAAGTTGCTGCTATTCCAGTAAAAGCCATACTACAAACTTGTTTTTTCTTTCCTTTCAATAAATAATATAATGTTGTATAAACAAAAGTTTTACCAGATCCTCCTGGTCCATCAATATAAAAACAAGTAGTTTTAAAATTATCAACACAATCTAATGAATTGAGAACTGTATCAATAATTATTTTTTGTTCTTTATTTAATTTAGCATACTGTACTGCGCCTAACTGTAAAGCTCGCTCATAGGATACTTCATCTTGTTCTTCAAAATTTTTATTTGATATTTCAGGCATTCCTGGAAAGTTGGAAACATTCTTTCCCTCACCAATCAACATTGAATTTATTTCAGAATACGCTTTATGTTGACCTTGAATCAGACCAATTTTTTTCATATAATCTTCTGACATTACATGTTTAAATTCTTCCCAAAGTTTCTCAAGGTGAAGTGGATGGCAATGTATTAAAATTCGAACAAATAAACGTCGAAGTTTGCGTGGCATCATCCATAATGCACCTTCTTCCATTGCTCGTTTCCATTCTTCGTCATCTTCAATAAGACCTAACGCTATACAAGTTTCTGCAAAAGTTTGATAGATAGTTTCTACATCTCCAATTTTTACAGTTTTCAAATCCTCAAAACTTATCGCCCCTTTCACCGATAATCTATGATCAAATCATTGTTCGATTCATTTTTAATTTGAAAAGTACGCTGTTTTTCAATATTCCTTTTTCTCCAATTTCTTTGATTATCAGCATTTCTCTCTCGTCATATTCTTTGATATTCTGCTTCTTCCTCAGGTGTTCGTTCTATTTTTCTTCGTGGCATTTTAATAAATAATCAAAATGATTGAATGAATTATTTTTAATTGTCTAATTGTTTTGTAGTGATTATTGAAGAATTCAATAATATCTAAGATGGCATCATTAAAATAATTTATTAATATTTTGAATTGCTAAACGTAATCATTCCTATATATCCAATTCTATATAACTATGAATATATATCATCATTACAATACTCAATATGACTAAAAATTCTTTGCCTTAATAACTATACCATATAATCAACACCATATAATTATTACTGAAAGCAATAATTATTTTCATAAAGTTCTACTTTCTTATAAGTTTTTACAATCAATAACTATACACCATATAATCAATACCATATATTACTGAAAGCAATAATTATTTTCATAAAGTTCTACTTTCTTATAAGTTTTTACAATAAATAACTATACACCATATAATCAATACCATATATTACTGAAAGCAATAATTATTTTCATAAAGTTCTGCTTTCTTGTAAGTTTTTACAATCAATTTTCTATTGTCACTGAATATTCTATAAAAATAAGATCACTATTTTTCCAATAATTGTATTTTCAGTTACTGCATCTGAAAAAAAATGTTTAAATTAGTATTTCGAAGATAATCTGCAATCAATATGTCTTTTAATCATTATTTTAAATAATACTCACTAAAACACATGGAAGTGTTAAATATTAATTTGGTTTTTTTTTTTTTTTTTTTTTTTTTTTTTGGTGAGGAGGAAAAATGGCAAAATCTTTTATAGACGTTGTACAGGACTCTCCTAGGACGGGTCTAGGCATACCTGTTAAAACCAAAAAACCCCCTCTCTCGAACCAACACACCAACCGCGGAACCGCCTTTCGGCTTTAAACTTCACGGGTGGTTGGTTCCATTAAAGTCGCTTACGACTCTTCCGTCATCCGTTCGCTCGGAACTTCCACCCGCGGCCACACACCCACTAGGATAACCGACTAGCCGCGCCACCCAGGGGAGAAACAAACAGATTCCTCCCCCGAACGACGCGGACAGTCAAGTCTACCCGAGACGCAGGACTGCGGGTGCAGGCCCCGATGCGATTTCTACTGGCCCTCCCCGTTGTTTCGCTCTCGACGCCTATCAAGTTCTCTCGTCTTCATCACAAGTGTGACGAATGACTCGATGAGCGTCCAGAACCGCTCAGACTGGAGCATGAGGGGGACCATCGTGTCAGGAGTAAGTTCGAAACCCACCGCCTGACCGAGGACCCCTCTAGCCACACCCCATTTTGCGCAGACGAAGAGTGCGTGCTCTGCGTTATCCACCGGGGAATCGCAGTAGCAACACGTCTCCTCGTCTCTCTTCTTAAAGCGCCTCAGGTACGCGTTAAAACAGCCATGGCCCGAGAGCGCTTGTGCCAAGTAAAAGCCTACTTCCCCGTGCTTTCTGTTCAGCCAGGTGGCGAGCTCCGGGATCAGGCGGTAGGTCCATCTCCCTGTCTGCTCACCATGCCATCTCATCTGCCATTTCTCGACGAGTCTGCGTCTTCCATCCTTGCGGATGGCCTCCTTCGCGCGAGCGATTTCCTGCAGGTCGGCGCAGGTAAGCTCCTTGCGAAGCTGAAAGGTTTCCTGCCTTTCCTCCGCCAATAAATCTATTGGCGGGACGCTCGCCAGGACCAGCACAGCGCTCGTCGAGATAGTTCTATATGCCGAAACTATTCTCAGCGCGACAAGTCTCTGCGCCGAGAACAGCTTCTTCTGGATAGCATGGTTTTGCAAGGCATTGGCCCAGACCGGAGCTGCATAAAGCAGCTTCGAATGGACCACGCTCGCCACCAATCTTCTTTTCGCTTCCCTGGGTCCACCAATGTTTGGCATAAGCCGGGCCAAGTTTGCTCCACATTGGATGGCTTTGGCGGCTGCGATCTTTAGGTGTTCGCCAAAGCTAATCCTACGATCCAGCTGCACCCCCAGGTACTTAATGCTTGTTTTCCACTCGACTTCATGCTCTCCGAGAACGATCCTCGGGTATTGGAAGGATCTCCTGTCCGTAACGAGCAAAGCCTCGGTTTTCTCAGGGGCCATTTTAAGACCTCTGCCATCCAACCAGCGCTTCGCTCGCCACAGACTTTCATTGATCCTCAGCTCTAGGATTCCGACGTCGTCAGCGGCGCACACGACAAGTGCGTCATCCGCGAAGCCGACGATACTCGTTCCAGCAGGCAGGTCCATGCGCAGGAAGTCGTCGTACATGACGTTCCAAACGAGTGGACCCACCCGCGACCCTTGAGGGGCGCCACATGTCATCTCCTCCTTGAGAGACCATTTGTCGCCCTCATATATCACCCACCTGTCGCTCAGGTAGTCTTCTATCATTCGCAACAGGTAGTCTGGAACCTTTTTCCGCACCATCGCCTCGATGCAGATGTTCCATCTCGCGGTATTGAACGCATTGCGTATGTCAATGCTAATCAACGCACAGAATCCCTTACGCTTACCAGTTCCTTTTCTTGCATTTGTGGCGATGTTAACCACAGCTTGGATGGCGTCCACAGTGGACCTGCCTTTCCTGAATCCGAACTGGTTTTCCGAGAGCCCGTTCTCCCCGACCAAGAGAGCCTGAAGCCGTTGTAGAATCAACTCCTCCAGAAGCTTCCCCATCGTATCCAATAAGCATATTGGTCTATACGACGAGGCAACCCCTAGAGGTTTGTTGCCCTTCCTCAGCAGGACCAACCTCTGCTTCTTCCAATCTGCGAAGAACCTCCCCTCCCGAAGACAGGAGTTAAAGGCTTCTAGGAGGATCTCTGGGTACGCCCCGATCACCTCTTTGAGGATCTCGTTCGGCACCCCGTCGATACCCGGCGCTGTATTTGCCTTAAGCCTTCCACCCGCTCTCTTTAGTTCTTCGAGAGTGAAGAGTTCTTCGCGCCGGACCACGCAGGAACTTCGGTCCTGTCTTTGGAACGGCTCCACGTGTGAAAACAAGCTACGCACAATGTACTGGACTCGATCGGGATTATCCAGGCCCGGGGTCTTTCTTCTAGCCACCAATCTCTTGGTGACTATTTTGAAGGCGAGACCCCATGGGTTCTTCTCGACCTCACCGATCAAGTCTTTCCAGCATTGAAGTCGGCTTTTCTTTATGCCTCGCCTCAAAGCTGTTTTTGCCCCTTTCCATGCCTCGTGCAGCGTAGCATCCCCCTTTGAACGGGTGAATTTTCGCCGCGCTGCGAGGCATTCTCGACGTAGGGCTGCCAACTGGTCGTTCCACCAGTACATCGAACCCTTGGCTTGCCTGCGCTCACGGCGAGGCATCGAGTAGTCGCATGCCGCGACCACCTTCTGCCTCACCGAGCGCACAGTAGCTTCAAAATAGTTTATCATAATAAATGAATTGGAAATGTAATCAATTAAAACAATATGCAAATATATGAAATATAACTAATAGTAATTTCAATTATTATTTGTTTGAATAATGTTCTATCAAGTGTCGATAATCTTTAAATCTTTCTTATGATGAAAAGATGATTTTTTTGTACAATTTTTAAGGCATAAAGATTAAAATATTTGTAAATTCGCTGAAAAAATGTAAAAGTGATTTTCAAAAAATTTGAAACATCAAAAATTACGATGTCTTGTCAAAAATTGATTTTTTAAATCTAAAATACAATTCAATATATATATATATTTTTTCACTTTTTTAACTCATACTTTTAAAAATACATTCAAAAAAGTTATTATATATTTTTGAAAGTTATAATGAAACACCAGAAATTTTTTTTCCACTTAACAATTTTCTTATCTATATGATAAGAACCGTCATTAAAAAAATTTGAAATAATTGAAGGGATCAATTTTTTAAGATTTTGAAATATTTGGCACATATAATTTGAGAGCAACAGACTGAATGAAACTATAATCATATATTGAAATAGGCTGAATAGTTAGTTCCCGAAGGGCGAGCATACTGCTCCTTATGGGTTCCAGCTATTACTGACTATCTTTTTAGGTTTGATTTCTGTTTGGTTGTCTTGATGAGGGTACTGGATAAGTATCGAAACATTAGCAGATGTTTCTTTGTAATTTTTTAATTAAATTAAATTATGTAAACTAACAATAAAAAAAGATGAAAGAAAAAATAAGAAAGAAGGGGTCTTGGTTGGTTGCCTTCTTCTTCTTTCCTGTATTTTTATTTTGGGTTTTTATTAGAAATTTTGAAATGAGTAAGACGGTTATCTAAATTTGGTCGTAAAGGTAAAAGGTAATCTTATGTTAAAATAAAAATTGAAACTATCAAATAATTAAAAGTATAAAATGAATTCAGTGTAATAATTATTGATTCAATATTATTCACCAAAAATGGGACTGTAATTTGAAAATTAGATTCTTTGAATATGTGTGAAATCTGAAATAAATTAGCTTTTAGGAAGCTAATTTTTTCTAGTTGAATGAATACTATTCATTGATACTTACTTTTTAATTAAGAAAAATTCCGCATCAATTTTCAAAAAAATGTTGAAGTAAAATCTTATGCTTCAGTAATAAACTTATTTTTTTTCTGATACAATGAATAAGATATAATTTTTGTACAATTTATTTTATAGTAATTTTTATCTTGAATTACAGAAAACTTTGACACATGTCAATGTACGTTAATCGATAAAAATTGAACTACTTCTCCTAAATATAGTTATAGATTATAGAATACAGTTTGAAATATATAATTTGATAAGAAAAATATAAGACAAATAATTATTTATCTTATAAATAATTTAGTGTATGTATTAATATATTCAATTTTTTATTATACTATTATACAGTAAGGACTATTTCGTATCAGTCAGTGAAATGAAACACCAGTATTGAATTTTATATATGTATATATGTTTCACAAACATTGAATACGAAAAAGTACTTACTACTGTTCAGTAGTATATATTCTGCAACATCAAGTAAAATAATGTTGTTAAAAGGAGGTGGGCGATGATTTATAATAATTAAATAGAAAAATAATTATAATTATAATAATGATTTTAGTATAAAAAGCCAAAATCATAGTTATGCATCGCATTTTCGATACATATGCAAACACTGTAAATATTTTAATGTGTGTAAAAAATGATTAAAATATATAAATAGAAATTAATTATAAAAGTAGTCTAATAGAATCACTTTGTATTTTGATTTAAATCAAAAAGCTTTTTATTTGCGTTTTTTTTAGTGAAATATCAAAGGTTACATATGAATCATGAATTCAAGTGAATTGTTTTCAAAACAAGAGAATTGAATTGAATTTCAGAAGTACATATATACATATACATTTTATACTTAAAAGACAATATTGAAATACTTGAACGGGCTATCTATTAATTGTTTTTACTTTCAAAATACTGAACGTAACACAGAATAAACGCGCACTTTTTGCGTGTTTATTTAAATTTAAAATAGTATATACTGAAGCAAACAATAAACTTGAATAAAGCTTCAGAATTGTTGAATCTATTTAATCGAATTTTGCTTTCTTGATTGAATCTTCTTGAATTGATTTTGAGTTTTTACGTTTTCGTACGTTAACGGTTACCATGCTCAAGACCTGGTCACTCACTGTCGAATTGTCATACAACTGAATGCATTTCATGTCTTCTACAACTAAAAAAGCAGTTCCTATAATGAATAATAATAATTAGAGCAATGCAATGATGGAATACAACTACCTATGTATATGGTGTGAATATAAAACCTTTCTGCCGTTTCTTAAATTTTTAAAGAATGGAATTTTTGAAAGAATAGGAAAAAATTTGTCATGTGAAAGCTAAGAAGATAAAACATAATAAAAATGTTGAATTATCAGTTAACTTTGTGTACTTTTTATATAAATAATAGACAAAAATATCTCAAGATATGAAAAATTAGAACAGAGATAAATTAGAAACATTAAAGAGTAAAATATTAAAGAATATAAAAATTATTTCTTATATATTTCAATTATCTTGAAATTATTATGGAATAATAATTATACTATTATACCATTTATTATACCATCAAAATTGATAATTCCGGTTATCTTCACTTTATCACCTTTTTTGAATTGATGTTCGAAAAACTTTTTGATTCGAACGACAAGTTTTTTGTTTAAATCCGTGATAACTCCTAATCCATAAAGATCTGTCTTGGATCGATTATCAGTTACCATTCTAAAATTAGTTTTAATATATGCTTCGATTTCTGTAAGAACATAAAAATAACATATGGACAGTTATTTTTACCTAAATTTTTCAAAATATCTT
The DNA here is from genome assembly GCA_030998225.1 of Diplolepis rosae. Taxonomy (NCBI): domain Eukaryota; kingdom Metazoa; phylum Arthropoda; class Insecta; order Hymenoptera; family Diplolepididae; genus Diplolepis; species Diplolepis rosae. Next base: position 275,096 of record JAPYXD010000072.1, read on the forward strand.
ATTGAGTCAAATTGAAAGTATACTTGAGACAAATTTATCTCAAACATACGAATAACAATTCATTGTTTTGCGTCTGTTACGTCCGAAAACGTTATAGTATCCTATTGAAAAATGATTTTTAGGTCAGAGCTCGCGCTCTATAACCCGGGAATCAGACCTAACTATGAGAAGAGAGTATTTCGCAAAACGGTCCTCCAAATCGAAATCAGCGAGAAAACCCTAACGCTCTTATGTCACGATAAAACGTTTAAATAACGTAAAGAGAATTCTATTAATTCCTAAATATTTTCACTGGTTATATAAGTCAGTTTGGGTGAACTTGGTGCAAGCATTTCTATTTATTTGCAATGTGGAAAAACAGTTAACTAACTGATTAAGGTACAATGTCAATGATCCTTGAGAAAATTGAGGTCGTAGACCAATACAATTACAACTGAATGACAATAATGCTCAATGTTTGTTGAAAAAAAAAAACCTAAATATCCCAACTCTGAACGATGATTTGCTCAAAGTTTAACTAAAGAACCTTAAATAAAACCAAAAGACACTGAACTAATTGGAATGCTCAATGTTTCTAGATAATGATATTGTACTAAACGAATAAGGCAAGTTACATTGAACTAAGATGAATTGCTCAATGTTTTGATTAATAAAATTATATTAAAAAACAAAGTTACACTGAACTAAGATAAATCGCTCAATGTTTTAATTACTTATTTTACAATAAACAACAGACAACTTATACTGAACTAAATAAATTGCTCAATGCTTAATTAAACTTCGTAATAAACAACTCCAACACTGAACAAAAATGATTGCTCAATGCTTAAACAAAAATTCGTAATAATAAAAAAAAAACCCAACAAAGAACTAAGATGATTACTCAATGTTTAAATAAAACTTCGTAATAATCAAACAAACTCCAACACTGAACTGAGATGATTGCTCAATGTTTAAATAAAACTTCGAAATAATCAAACAAACTCCAACACTGAACTAGAATGATTGATCAATGTTTAAATGAAACTTGGAAAAAAAGAAACTTCAACACTGAAGTAAAATGGTTGTTCAATGCTTAAATAAAAACTGGAAATAAACAAACTTCAACACTGAACTAAAGTGATTTCTCAATGTTTAAATAAAACTTTAAAATAATTAAAATAACTTCAACACTGAACTAAAATGATTGCTCAATGTTTAAACAAAACTTCGTAATAATAGAAAAAAACCCAACAAAGAAATAAGATGATTGCTCAATGTTTAAATAAAACTTCGTAATAATCAAACAAACTCCAACACTGAACTGAGATGATTGCTCAATGTTTAAACAAAACTTCGTAATAATAGAAAAAAACCCAACAAAGAAATAAGCTGATTGCTCAATGTTTAAATAAAACTTCGTAATAATCAAACAAACTCCAACACTGAACTAAAATGATTGCTCAATGTTTAAACAAAACTTCGTAATAATAGAAAAAAACCCAACAAAGAAATAAGATGATTGCTCAATGTTTAAATAAAACTTCGTAATAATCAAACAAACTCCAACACTGAACTGAGATGATTGCTCAATGTTTAAACAAAACTTCGAAATAATCAAACAAACTCCAACACTGAACTAAAATGATTGCTCAATGTTTAAATAAAACTTCGTAATAATCAAACAAACTCCAACACTGAACTAAAATGATTGCTCAATGTTTAAACAAAACTTCGTAATAATAGAAAAAAACCCAACAAAGAAATAAGATGATTGCTCAATGTTTAAATAAAACTTCGTAATAATCAAACAAACTCCAACACTGAACTGAGATGATTGCTCAATGTTTAAATAAAACTTCGAAATAATCAAACAAACTCCAACACTGAACTAAAATGATTGCTCAATGTTTAAACAAAACTTCGTAATAATAGAAAAAAACCCAACAAAGAAATAAGATGATTGCTCAATGTTTAAATAAAACTTCGTAATAATCAAACAAACTCCAACACTGAACTAAAATGATTGCTCAATGTTTAAATAAAAGTTCAGAATAATCAAACAAACTTCAAGACTGAACTAAAATGATTGCTCAATGCTTAAATAAAGCTTCGAAATAATCAAACAAACTCCAACTCTGAAATAAAATGATTGCTCAATGTTTAAACAAAACTTCGTAATAATAGAAAAAACCCAACAAAGAAATAAGATGATTGCTCAATGTTTAATTAAAACTTCGTAATAATCAAACAAACTCCAACACTGAACTGAGATGATTGCTCAATGTTTAAACAAAACTTCGTAATAATAGAAAAAAACCCAACAAAGAAATAAGATGATTGCTCAATGCTTAAACAAAACTTCGTAATAATAGAAAAAAACCCAACAAAGAAATAAGATGATTGCTCAATGTTTAAATAAAAATTCGTAATAATCAAACAAACTCCAACACTGAACTAAAATGATTGCTCAATGTTTAAACAAAACTTCGTAATAATAGAAAAAAACCCAACAAAGAAATAAGATGATTGCTCAATGTTTAAATAAAACTTCGTAATAATCAAACAAACTCCAACACTGAACTGAGATGATTGCTCAATGTTTAAATAAAACTTCGAAATAGTCTAACAAACTCCAACACTGAACTAGAATGATTGCTCAATGTTTGAATAAAACTTGGAAATAATCAAACAAACTTCAACAATAATTTAAATGATTGGTCAATGTTTAAATAAAACTTGGAAATAATGAAACAAACTTCAACACTGAACTAAAATGATTGCTCAATGTTTAAATAAAAGTTCAGAATAATCAAACAAACTTCAAGACTGAACTAAAATGAATGCTCAATGTTTAAACAAAACTTCGTAACAAACAACTCCAAAACTGAACAAAAATGATTGCTCAATGTTTAAACAAAACTTCGTGATAATAGAAAAAAACCAAACAAAGAAATAAGATGATTGCTCAATGTTTAAATAAAACTTCGTAATAATCAAACAAACTCCAACACTGAACTGAGATGATTGCTCAATGTTTAAATAAAACTTCGAAAAAATAAAAAAAAAAACCAACAAAGAACTAAGATGATTGCTCAATGTTTAATTAAAATTTCGTAATAATCAAACAAACTCCAACACTGAACTGAGATGATTGCTCAATGTTTAAATAAAACTTCGAAATAATCTAACAAACTCCAACACTGAACTAGAATGATTGCTCAATGTTTAAACAAAACTTCGTAATAATAGAAAAAAACCCAACAAAGAAATAAGATGATTGCTCAATGTTTAAATAAAACTTCGTAATAATCAAACAAACTCCAACACTGAACTGAGATGATTGCTCAATGTTTAAACAAAACTTCGAAATAATCAAACAAACTCCAACACTGAACTAAAATGATTGCTCAATGTTTAAATAAAACTTCGTAATAATCAAACAAACTCCAACACTGAACTAAAATGATTGCTCAATGTTTAAACAAAACTTCGTAATAATAGAAAAAAACCCAACAAAGAAATAAGATGATTGCTCAATGTTTAAATAAAACTTCGTAATAATCAAACAAACTCCAACACTGAACTGAGATGATTGCTCAATGTTTAAATAAAACTTCGAAATAATCAAACAAACTCCAACACTGAACTAAAATGATTGCTCAATGTTTAAATGAAACTTGGAAAAAAAGAAACTTCAACACTGAAGTAAAATGGTTGTTCAATGCTTAAATAAAAACTGGAAATAAACAAACTTCAACACTGAACTAAAGTGATTTCTCAATGTTTAAATAAAACTTTAAAATAATTAAAATAACTTCAACACTGAACTAAAATGATTGCTCAATGTTTAAACAAAACTTCGTAATAATAGAAAAAAACCCAACAAAGAAATAAGATGATTGCTCAATGTTTAAATAAAACTTCGTAATAATCAAACAAACTCCAACACTGAACTGAGATGATTGCTCAATGTTTAAATAAAACTTCGAAATAATCAAACAAACTCCAACACTGAACTAAAATGATTGCTCAATGTTTAAACAAAACTTCGTAATAATAGAAAAAAACCCAACAAAGAAATAAGATGATTGCTCAATGTTTAAATAAAATTTCGTAATAATCAAACAAACTCCAACACTGAACTAAAATGATTGCTCAATGTTTAAATAAAAGTTCAGAATAATCAAACAAACTTCAAGACTGAACTAAAATGATTGCTCAATGCTTAAATAAAGCTTCGAAATAATCAAACAAACTCCAACTCTGAACTAAAATGATTGCTCAATGTTTAAACAAAACTTCGTAATAATAGAAAAAAACCCAACAAAGAAATAAGATGATTGCTCAATGTTTAAATAAAACTTCGTAATAATCAAACAAACTCCAACACTGAACTGAGATGATTGCTCAATGTTTAAACAAAACTTCGTAATAATAGAAAAAAACCCAACAAAGAAATAAGATGATTGCTCAATGTTTAATTAAAACTTCGTAATAATCAAACAAACTCCAACACTGAACTGAGATGATTGCTCAATGTTTAAACAAAACTTCGTAATAATAGAAAAAAACCCAAAAAAGAAATAAGATGATTGCTCAATGTTTAAACAAAACTTCGAAATAATAGAAAAAAACCCAACAAAAAAATAAGATGATTGCTCAATGTTTAAATAAAACTTCGTAATAATCAAACAAACTCCAACACTGAACTGAGATGATTGCTCAATGTTTAAACAAAACTTCGTAATAATAGAAAAAAACCCAACAAAGAAATAAGATGATTGCTCAATGTTTAAATAAAAATTCGTAATAATCAAACAAACTCCAACACTGAACTAAAATGATTGCTCAATGTTTAAACAAAACTTCGTAATAATAGAAAAAAACCCAACAAAGAAATAAGATGATTGCTCAATGTTTAAATAAAACTTCGTAATAATCAAACAAACTCCAACACTGAACTGAGATGATTGCTCAATGTTTAAATAAAACTTCGAAATAATCAAACAAACTCCAACACTGAACTAAAATGATTGCTCAATGTTTAAACAAAACTTCGTAATAATAGAAAAAAACCCAACAAAGAAATAAGATGATTGCTCAATGTTTAAATAAAACTTCGTAATAATCAAACAAACTCCAACACTGAACTAAAATGATTGCTCAATGTTTAAATAAAAGTTCAGAATAATCAAACAAACTTCAAGACTGAACTAAAATGATTGCTCAATGCTTAAATAAAGCTTCGAAATAATCAAACAAACTCCAACTCTGAAATAAAATGATTGCTCAATGTTTAAACAAAACTTCGTAATAATAGAAAAAACCCAACAAAGAAATAAGATGATTGCTCAATGTTTAATTAAAACTTCGTAATAATCAAACAAACTCCAACACTGAACTGAGATGATTGCTCAATGTTTAAACAAAACTTCGTAATAATAGAAAAAAACCCAACAAAGAAATAAGATGATTGCTCAATGCTTAAACAAAAACTTCGTAATAATAGAAAAAAACCCAACAAAGAAATAAGATGATTGCTCAATGTTTAAATAAAAATTCGTAATAATCAAACAAACTCCAACACTGAACTAAAAATGATTGCTCAATGTTTAAACAAAACTTCGTAATAATAGAAAAAAACCCAACAAAGAAATAAGATGATTGCTCAATGTTTAAATAAAACTTCGTAATAATCAAACAAACTCCAACACTGAACTGAGATGATTGCTCAATGTTTAAATAAAACTTCGAAATAGTCTAACAAACTCCAACACTGAACTAGAATGATTGCTCAATGTTTGAATAAAACTTGGAAATAATCAAACAAACTTCAACAATAATTTAAATGATTGGTCAATGTTTAAATAAAACTTGGAAATAATGAAACAAACTTCAACACTGAACTAAAATGATTGCTCAATGTTTAAATAAAAGTTCAGAATAATCAAACAAACTTCAAGACTGAACTAAAATGAATGCTCAATGTTTAAACAAAACTTCGTAACAAACAACTCCAAAACTGAACAAAAATGATTGCTCAATGTTTAAACAAAACTTCGTGATAATAGAAAAAAACCAAACAAAGAAATAAGATGATTGCTCAATGTTTAAATAAAACTTCGTAATAATCAAACAAACTCCAACACTGAACTGAGATGATTGCTCAATGTTTAAATAAAACTTCGTAATAATAGAAAAAAACCCAACAAAGAAATAAGATGATTGCTCAATGTTTAATTAAAATTTCGTAATAATCAAACAAACTCCAACACTGAACTGAGATGATTGCTCAATGTTTAAATAAAACTTCGAAATAATCTAACAAACTCCAACACTGAACTAGAATGATTGCTCAATGTTTAAACAAAACTTCGTAATAATAGAAAAAAACCCAACAAAGAAATAAGATGATTGCTCAATGTTTAAATAAAACTTCGTAATAATCAAACAAACTCCAACACTGAACTGAGATGATTGCTCAATGTTTAAACAAAACTTCGAAATAATCAAACAAACTCCAACACTGAACTAAAATGATTGCTCAATGTTTAAATAAAACTTCGTAATAATCAAACAAACTCCAACACTGAACTAAAATGATTGCTCAATGTTTAAACAAAACTTCGTAATAATAGAAAAAAACCCAACAAAGAAATAAGATGATTGCTCAATGTTTAAATAAAACTTCGTAATAATCAAACAAACTCCAACACTGAACTGAGATGATTGCTCAATGTTTAAATAAAACTTCGAAATAATCAAACAAACTCCAACACTGAACTAAAATGATTGCTCAATGTTTAAATGAAACTTGGAAAAAAAGAAACTTCAACACTGAAGTAAAATGGTTGTTCAATGCTTAAATAAAAACTGGAAATAAACAAACTTCAACACTGAACTAAAGTGATTTCTCAATGTTTAAATAAAACTTTAAAATAATTAAAATAACTTCAACACTGAACTAAAATGATTGCTCAATGTTTAAACAAAACTTCGTAATAATAGAAAAAAACCCAACAAAGAAATAAGATGATTGCTCAATGTTTAAATAAAACTTCGTAATAATCAAACAAACTCCAACACTGAACTGAGATGATTGCTCAATGTTTAAATAAAACTTCGAAATAATCAAACAAACTCCAACACTGAACTAAAATGATTGCTCAATGTTTAAACAAAACTTCGTAATAATAGAAAAAAACCCAACAAAGAAATAAGATGATTGCTCAATGTTTAAATAAAACTTCGTAATAATCAAACAAACTCCAACACTGAACTAAAATGATTGCTCAATGTTTAAATAAAAGTTCAGAATAATCAAACAAACTTCAAGACTGAACTAAAATGATTGCTCAATGCTTAAATAAAGCTTCGAAATAATCAAACAAACTCCAACTCTGAACTAAAATGATTGCTCAATGTTTAAAAAAAACTTCGAAATAATAGAAAAAAACCCAACAAAGAAATAAGATGATTGCTCAATGTTTAAATAAAACTTCGTAATAATCAAACAAACTCCAACACTGAACTGAGATGATTGCTCAATGTTTAAACAAAACTTCGTAATAATAGAAAAAAACCCAACAAAGAAATAAGATGATTGCTCAATGTTTAATTAAAACTTCGTAATAATCAAACAAACTCCAACACTGAACTGAGATGATTGCTCAATGTTTAAACAAAACTTCGTAATAATAGAAAAAAACCCAACAAAGAAATAAGATGATTGCTCAATGCTTAAATAAAGCTTCGAAATAATCAAACAAACTCCAACACTGAACTAAAATGATTGCTCAATGTTTAAACAAAACTTCGTAATAATAGAAAAAAACCCAACAAAGCAATAAGATGATTGCTCAATGTTTAAATAAAAATTCGTAATAATCAAACAAATTCCAACACTGAACTAAAATGATTGCTCAATGTTTAAACAAAACTTCGTAATAATAGAAAAAAACCCAACAAAGAAATAAGATGATTGCTCAATGTTTAAATAAAAGTACAGAATAATCAAACAAACTCCAACACTGAACTGAGATGATTGCTCAATGTTTAAATAAAACTTCGAAATAATCTAACAAACTCCAACACTGAACTAGAATGATTGCTCAATGTTTGAATAAAATTTGGAAATAATCAAACAAACTTCAACAATAATTTAAATGATTGGTCAATGTTTAAATAAAACTTGGAAATAATGAAACAAACTTCAACACTGAACTAAAATGATTGCTCAATGTTTAAATAAAAGTTCAGAATAATCAAACAAACTTCAAGACTGAACTAAAATGAATGCTCAATGTTTAAACAAAACTTCGTAACAAACAAATCCAACACTGAACAAAAATGATTGCTCAATGTTTAAACAAAACTTCGTAATAATAGAAAAAAACCAAACAAAGAAATAAGATGATTGCTCAATGTTTAAATAAAACTTCGTAATAATCAAACAAACTCCAACACTGAACTGAGATGATTGCTCAATGTTTAAATAAAACTTCGAAAAAATAAAAAAAAAAACCAACAAAGAACTAAGATGATTGCTCAATGTTTAATTAAAACTTCGTAATAATCAAACAAACTCCAACACTGAACTGAGATGATTGCTCAATGTTTAAATAAAACTTCGAAATAATCTAACAAACTCCAATACTGAACTAGAATGATTGCTCAATGTTTAAATACAAATTCGAAATTATCAAAAAAACTGCAACCCTAAACTAAAATGATTGCTCATCGCTTAAATAAAACTTGGAAATAATCAAACAAAATACAACACTGAACTTAAATGATTGCTCAATGTTTAAATAAAACTTCTTAATAATCAAATAAACTCCAACACTGAACTGAGATGATTGCTGAATGTTTAAACAAAACTTCGTAATAATAGAAAAAAACCCAACAAAGAAATAAGATGATTGCTCAATGTTTAAATAAAACTTCGTAATAATCAAACAAACTCCAACACTGAACTGAGATGATTGCTCAATGTTTAAATAAAACTTCGAAATAATCTAACAAACTCCAACACTGAACTAGAATGATTGCTCAATGTTTAAATAAAACTTCGTAATAATCAAACAAACTCCAACACTGAACTGAGATGATTGCTCAATGTTTAAATAAAACTTCGAAAAAATAAAAAAAAAACCCAACAAAGAAATAAGATGATTGCTCAATGTTTACATAAAACTTGGTAATAATCAAACAAACTCCAACGCTGAACTGAGATGATTGCTCAATGTTTAAATAAAACTTTTAAATAATCTAACAAACTCCAACACTGAACTAGAATGATTGCTCAATGTTTAAATACAAATTCGAAATTATCCAAAAAACTGCAACCCTAAACTAAAATGATTGTTCAATGTTTAATTAAAACTTCGTAATAATCAAACTCCAACGCTGAACTGAGATGATTGCTCAATGTTTAAATAAAACTTCTTAATAATCAAATAAACTCCAACACTGAACTGAGATGATTGCTCAATGTTTAAACAAAACTTCGTAATAATAGAAAAAAACCCAACAAAGAAATAAGATGATTGCTCAATGTTTAAATAAAACTTCGAAATAATCTAACAAACTCCAACACTGAACTAGAATGATTGCTCAATGTTTAAATAAAAGTACAGAATAATCAAACAAACTTCAAGACTGAACTAAAATGATTGGTCAATGCTTAAATAAAACTTCTTAATAATCAAATAAACTCCAACACTGAACTGAGATGATTGCTCAATGTTTAAACAAAACTTCGTAATAATAGAAAAAAACCCAACAAAGAAATAAGATGATTGCTCAATGTTTAAATAAAACTTCGAAATAATCTAACAAACTCCAACACTGAACTAGAATGATTGCTCAACGTTTAAATAAAAGTACAGAATAATCAAACAAACTTCAAGACTGAACTAAAATGATTGGTCAATGCTTAAATAAAGCTTCGAAATAAACAAACAAACTCCAACACTGAACTAAAATGATTGCTCAATGTTTAAACAAAACTTCGTAACAAACAACTCCAGCACTGAACAAAAATGATTGCTCAATGTTTAAATAAAACTTCGAAAAAATAAAAAAAAAAAACCAACAAAGAACTAAGATGATTGCTCAATGTTTAAATAAAACTTCGAAATAATCAAACAAACTCCAACACTGAACTAAAATGATTGCTCAATGTTTAAACAAAACTTCGTAATAATAGAAAAAAACCCAACAAAGAAATAAGATGATTGCTCAATGTTTAAATAAAACTTCGTAATAATCAAACAAACTCCAACACTGAACTAAAATGATTGCTCAATGTTTAAATAAAAGTTCAGAATAATCAAACAAACTTCAAGACTAAACTAAAATGATTGCTCAATGCTTAAATAAAGCTTCGAAATAATCAAACAAACTCCCACACTGAACTAAAATGATTGCTCAATGTTTAAACAAAACTTCGTAATAATAGAAAAAAACCCAACAAAGAAATAAGATGATTGCTCAATGTTTAAATAAAACTTCGTAATAATCAAACAAACTCCAACACTGAACTGAGATGATTGCTCAATGTTTAAACAAAACTTCGTAATAATAGAAAAAAACCCAACAAAGAAATAAGATGATTGCTCAATGTTTAATTAAAACTTCGTAATAATCAAACAAACTCCAACACTGAACTGAGATGATTTCTCAATGTTTAAACAAAACTTCGTAATAATAGAAAAAAACCCAACAAAGAAATAAGATGATTGCTCAATGCTTAAATAAAGCTTCGAAATAATCAAACAAACTCCAACACTGAACTAAAATGATTGCTCAATGTTTAAACAAAACTTCGTAATAATAGAAAAAAACCCAACAAAGAAATAAGATGATTGCTCAATGTTTAAATAAAAATTCGTAATAATCAAACAAACTCCAACACTGAACAAAAATGATTGCTCAATGTTTAAACAAAACTTCGTAATAATAGAAAATAACCAAACAAAGAAATAAGATGATTGCTCAATGTTTAAATAAAACTTCGTAATAATCAAACAAACTCCAACACTGAACTGAGATGATTGCTCAATGTTTAAATAAAACTTCGAAAAAATAAAAAAAAAAACCAACAAAGAACTAAGATAATTGCTCAATGTTTAATTAAAACTTCGTAATAATCAAACAAACTCCAACACTGAACTGAGATGATTGCTCAATGTTTAAATAAAACTTCGAAATAATCTAACAAACTCCAACACTGAACTAGAATGATTGCTCAATGTTTAAATACAAATTCGAAATTATCCAAAAAACTGCAACCCTAAACTAAAATGATTGTTCAATGTTTAATTAAAACTTCGTAATAATCAAACAAACTCCAACGCTGAACTGAGATGATTGCTCAATGTTTAAATAAAACTTGGAAATAATCAAACAAAATACAACACTGAACTAAAATGATTGCTCAATGTTTAAATAAAACTTCTTAATAATCAAATAAACTCCAACACTGAACTGAGATGATTGCTCAATGTTTAAACAAAACTTCGTAATAATAGAAAAAAACCCAACAAAGAAATAAGATGATTGCTCAATGTTTAAATAAAACTTCGAAATAATCTAACAAACTCCAACACTGAACTAGAATGATTGCTCAATGTTTAAATAAAAGTACAGAATAATCAAACAAACTTCAAGACTGAACTAAAATGATTGGTCAATGCTTAAATAAAGCTTCGAAATAAACAAACAAACTCCAACACTGAACTAAAATGATTGCTCAATGTTTAAACAAAACTTCGTAACAAACAACTCCAGCACTGAACAAAAATGATTGCTCAATGTTTAAACAAAGCTTCGAAATAATAGAAAAAAACCCAACAAAGAAATAAGATGATTGCTCAATGTTTAAATACAAATTCGAAATAATCTAACAAACTCCAACACTGAACTGAGATGATTGCTCAATGTTTAAATAAAACGTCGTAATAATCAAACAAACTCCAACACTGAACTGAGATGATTGCTCAATGTTTAAATAAAACTTCGAAAAAATAAAAAAAAAAACCAACAAAGAACTAAGATGATTGCTCAATGTTTGAATAAAACTTCGAAATAATCTAACAAACTCCAACACTGAACTAGAATGATTGCTCAATGTTTAAATACAAATTCGAAATAATCTAACAAACTCCAACACTGAACTAGAATGATTGCTCAATGTTTAATTAAAACTTCGTAATAATCAAACAAACTCCAACGCTGAACTGAGATGATTGCTCAATGTTTAAATAAAACTTGGAAATAATGAAACAAACTTCAACACTGAACTAAAATGATTGCTCAATGTTTAAATAAAAGTTCAGAATAATCAAACAAACTTCAAGGCTGAACTAAAATGAATGCTCAATGTTTAAACAAAACTTCGTAACAAACAACTCCAACACTGAACAAAAATGATTGCTCAATGTTTAAACAAAACTTCGTAATAATAGTAAAAAACCAAACAAAGAAATAAGATGATTGCTCAATGTTTAAATAAAACTTCGTAATAATCAAACAAACTCCAACACTGAACTGAGATGATTGCTCAATGTTTAAATAAAACTTCGAAAAAATAAAAAAAAAACCCAACAAAGAAATAAGATGATTGCTCAATGTTTAAATAAAACTTCGTAATAATTAAACAAACTCCAACGCTGAACTGAGATGATTGCTCAATGTTTAAATAAAACTTCGAAATAATCTAACAAACTCCAACACTGAACTAGAATGAATGCTCAATGTTTAAATACAAATTCGAAATTATCCAAAAAACTGCAACCCTAAACTAAAATGATTGTTCAATGTTTAATTAAAACTTCGTAATAATCAAACAAACTCCAACGCTGAACTGAGATGATTGCTCAATGTTTAAATAAAACTTGGAAATAATCAAACAAAATACAACACTGAACTAAAATGATTGCTCAATGTTTAAATAAAACTTCTTAATAATCAAATAAACTCCAACACTGAACTGAGATGATTGCTCAATGTTTAAACAAAACTTCGTAATAATAGAAAAAAACCCAACAAAGAAATAAGATGATTGCTCAATGTTTAAATAAAACTTCGAAATAATCTAACAAACTCCAACACTGAACTAGAATGATTGCTCAATGTTTAAATAAAAGTACAGAATAATCAAACAAACTTCAAGACTGAACTAAAATGATTGGTCAATGCTTAAATAAAGCTTCGAAATAAACAAACAAACTCCAACACTGAACTAAAATGATTGCTCAATGTTTAAACAAAACTTCGTAACAAACAACTCCAACACTGAACAAAAATGATTGCTCAATGTTTAAACAAAGCTTCGAAATAATAGAAAAAAACCCAACAAAGAAATAAGATGATTGCTCAATGTTTAAATAAAACTTCGTAATAATCAAACAAACTCCAACACTGAACTGAGATGATTGCTCAATGTTTAAATAAAACTTCTTAATAATCAAATAAACTCCAACACTGAACTGAGATGATTGCTCAATGTTTAAACAAAACTTCGTAATAATAGAAAAAAACCCAACAAAGAAATAAGATGATTGCTCAATGTTTAAATAAAACTTCGAAATAATCTAACAAACTCCAACACTGAACTAGAATGAATGCTCAATGTTTAAATACAAATTCGAAATTATCCAAAAAACTGCAACCCTAAACTAAAATGATTGTTCAATGTTTAATTAAAACTTCGTAATAATCAAACAAACTCCAACACTGAACTGAGATGATTGCTCAATGTTTAAATAAAACTTCGAAAAAATAAAAAAAAAACCCAACAAAGAAATAAGATGATTGCTCAATGTTTAAATAAAACTTCGTAATAATTAAACAAACTACAACGCTGAACTGAGATGATTGCTCAATGTTTAAATAAAACTTCGAAATAATCTAACAAACTCCAACACTGAACTAGAATGATTGCTCAATGTTTAAATACAATTTCGAAATTATCCAAAAAACTGCAACCCTAAACTAAAATGATTGCTCAATGCTTAAATAAAACTTGGAAATAATCAAACAAATTACAACACTGAACTAAAATGATTGCTCAATGTTTAAACGAAACTTCGTAATAATGAAACAAACTCCAACACTGAACTAAAATGATTGCTCAATGTTTAAACAAAACTTCGTAACAAACAACTCCAACACTGAACAAAAATGATTGCTCAATGTTTAAACAAAGCTTCGAAAAAATAAAAAAAAAAACCAACAAAGAACTAAGATGATTGCTCAATGTTTAAATAAAACTTCGTAATAATCTAACAAACTCCAACACTGAACTAGAATGATTGCTCAATGTTTAAATAAAAGTACAGAATAATCAAACAAACTTCAAGACTGAACTAAAATGATTGGTCAATGCTTAAATAAAGCTTCGAAATAAACAAACAAACTCCAACACTGAACTAAAATGATTGCTCAATGTTTAAACAAAACTTCGTAACAAACAACTCCAACACTGAACAAAAATGATTGCTCAATGTTTAAACAAAGTTTCGAAATAATAGAAAAAAACCCAACAAAGAAATAAGATGATTGCTCAATGTTTAATTAAAACTTCGAAATAATCTAACAAACTCCAACAATGAACTAGAATGATTGCTCAATGTTTAAATACAAATTTGAAATTATCAAAAAAACTGCAACACTAAACTAAAATGATTGCTCAATGCTTAAATAAGACTTGGAAATAATCAAACAAAATACAACACTGAACTAAAATGATTGATCAATATTTAAATAAAACTTCTTAATAATCAAATAAACTCCAACACTGAACTGAGATGATTGCTCAATGTTTAAACAAAACTTCGTAATAATAAAACAAACACCAACAAAGAAATAAGATGATTGCTCAATGTTTAAATAAAACTTCGAAATAATCTAACAAACTCCAACACTGAACTAGAATGATTGCTCAATGTTTAAATAAAAGTACAGAATAATCAAACAAACTTCAAGACTGAACTAAAATGATTGGTCAATGCTTAAATAAAGCTTCGAAATAAACAAACAAACTCCAACACTGAACTAAAATGATTGCTCAATGTTTAAACAAAACTTCGTAACAAACAACTCCAACACTGAACAAAAATGATTGCTCAATGTTTAAACAAAGTTTCGAAATAATAGAAAAAAACCCAACAAAGAAAGAAGATGATTGCTCAATGTTTAAATAAAACTTCGTAATAATCAAACAAACTCCAACACTGAACTGAGATGATTGCTCAATGTTTAAACAAAACTTCGTAATAATAGAAAAAAACCCAACAAAGAAATAAGATGATTGCTCAATGTTTAAATAAAACTTCGTAATAATCAAACAAACTCCAACACTGAACAAAAATGATTGCTCAATGTTTAAACAAAGCTTCGAAATAATAGAAAAAAACCCAACAAAGAAATAAGATGATTGCTCAATGTTTAAATAAAACTTCGAAATAATCAAACAAACTCCAACACTGAACTGAGATGATTGCTCAATGTTTAAATAAAACTTCGTAATAATCAAACAAACTCCAACACTGAACTGAGATGATTGCTCAATGTTTAAATAAAACTTCGAAATAATCAAACAAACTCCAACACTGAACTAAAATGATGGCTAACTTTTTAAACAAAACTTCGTAAGGATATAAAAAAACCCAACAAAGAAATAAGATGATTGCTCAATGTTTAAATAAAACTTCGTAATAATCAAACAAACTCCAACACTGAACTGAGATGATTGCTCAATGTTTAAATAAAACTTCGAAATAATCTAACAAACTCCAACACTGAACTAGAATGATTGCTCAATGTTTAAATACAAATTCGAAATTATCAAAAAAAACTGCAACCCTAAAATAAAATGATTGCTCAATGCTTAAATAAAAGTTGGAAATAATCAAACAAAATACAACAATGAACTAAAATGATTGCTCAATGTTTAAATAAAACTTCTTAATAATCAAATAAACTCCAACACTGAACTGAGATGATTGCTCAATGTTTAAACAAAACTTCGTAATAATAGAAAAAAACCCAACAAAGAAATAAGATGATTGCTCAATGTTTAAATAAAACTTCGTAATAATCAAACAAACTCCAACACTGAACTGAGATGATTGCTCAATGTTTAAACAAAACTTCGTAATAATAGAAAAAAACCCAAAAAAGAAATAAGATGATTGCTCAATGCTTAAATAAAGCTTCGAAATAATCAAACAAACTCCAACACTGAACTAAAATGATTGCTCAATGTTTAAACAAAACTTCGTAATAATAGAAAAAAACCCAACAAAGAAATAAGATGATTGCTCAATGTTTAAATAAAACTTCGTAATAATCAAACAAACTCCAACACTGAACTGAGATGATTGCTCAATGTTTAAATAAAACTTCGAAATAATCTAACAAACTCCAACACTGAACTAGAATGATTGCTCAATGTTTGAATAAAACTTGGAAATAATCAAACAAACTTCAACAATAATTTAAATGATTGCACAATGTTTAAATAAAACTTCGAAATAATCTAACAAACTCCAACACTGAACTAGAATGATTGCTCAATGTTTAAATAAAAGTACAGAATAATCAAACAAACTTCAAGACTGAACTAAAATGATTGGTCAATGCTTAAATAAAGCTTCGAAATAAACAAACAAACTCCAACACTGAACTAAAATGATTGCTCAATGTTTAAACAAAACTTCGTAATAATAGAAAAAAACCCAACAAAGAAATAAGATGATTGCTCAATGTTTAAATAAAACTTCGTAATAATCAAACAAACTCCAACACTGAACTGAGATGATTGCTCAATGTTTAAATAAAACTTCGTAATAATAGAAAAAAACCCAACAAAGAAATAAGATGATTGCTCAATGTTTAAATAAAACTTCGAAATAATCTAACAAACTCCAACACTGAACTAGAATGATTGCTCAATGTTTAAATAAAAGTACAGAATAATCAAACAAACTTCAAGACTGAACTAAAATGATTGGTCAATGCTTAAATAAAGCTTCGAAATAAACAAACAAACTCCAACACTGAACTAAAATGATTGCTCAATGTTTAAACAAAACTTCGTAACAAACAACTCCAACACTGAACAAAAATGATTGCTCAATGTTTAAACAAAGCTTCGAAATAATAGAAAAAAACCCAACAAAGAAATAAGATGATTGCTCAATGTTTAAATAAAACTTCGTAATAATCAAACAAACTCCAACACTGAACTGAGATGATTGCTCAATGTTTAAATAAAACTTCTTAATAATCAAATAAACTCCAACACTGAACTGAGATGATTGCTCAATGTTTAAACAAAACTTCGTAATAATAGAAAAAAACCCAACAAAGAAATAAGATGATTGCTCAATGTTTAAATAAAACTTCGAAATAATCTAACAAACTCCAACACTGAACTAGAATGAATGCTCAATGTTTAAATACAAATTCGAAATTATCCAAAAAACTGCAACCCTAAACTAAAATGATTGTTCAATGTTTAATTAAAACTTCGTAATAATCAAACAAACTCCAACGCTGAACTGAGATGATTGCTTAGTGTTTAAACAAAACTTCGTAATAATAGAAAAAAACCCAACAAAGAAATAAGATGATTGCTCAATGTTTAATTAAAACTTCGTAATAATCAAACAAACTCCAACACTGAACTGAGATGATTGCTTAGTGTTTAAACAAAACTTCGTAATAATAGAAAAAAAAACCCAACAAAGAAATAAGATGATTGCTCAATGTTTAAATAAAACTTTGTAATAATCAAACAAACTCCAACACTGAACTGAGATGATTGCTCAATGTTTAAACAAAACTTCGTAATAATAGAAAAAAACCCAAAAAAGAAATAAGATGATTGCTCAATGCTTAAATAAAGCTTCGAAATAATCAAACAAACTACAACACTGAACTAAAATGATTGCTCAATGTTTGAATAAAACTTGGAAATAATCAAACAAACTTCAACAATAATTTAAATGATTGCACAATGTTTAAATAAAACTTCGAACTAATCTAACAAACTCCAACACTGAACTAGAATGATTGCTCAATGCTTAAATAAAAGTACAGAATAATCAAACAAACTTCAAGACTGAACTAAAATGATTGGTCAATGCTTAAATAAAGCTTCGAAATAAACAAACAAACTCCAACACTGAACTAAAATGATTGCTCAATGTTTAAACAAAACTTCGTAATAATAGAAAAAAAACCCAACAAAGAAATAAGATGATTGCTCAATGTTTAAATAAAACTTCGTAATAATCAAACAAACTCCAACACTTAACTAAAATTATTGCTCAATGTTTAAACAAAACTTCGTAATAATAGAAAAAAACCCAACAATGAAATAAGATGATTGCTCAATGTTTAAATAAAACTTCGTAATAATCAAACAAACTCCAACACTGAACTGAGATGATTGCTCAATGTTTAAATAAAACTTCTTAATAATCAAATAAACTCCAACACTGAACTGAGATGATTGCTCAATGTTTAAACAAAACTTCGTAATAATAGAAAAAAAACCAACAAAGAAATAAGATGATTGCTCAATGTTTAAATAAAACTTCGAAATAATCTAACAAACTCCAACACTGAACTAGAATGAATGCTCAATGTTTAAATACAAATTCGAAATTATCCAAAAAACTGCAACCCTAAACTAAAATGATTGTTCAATGTTTAATTAAAACTTCGTAATAATCAAACAAACTCCAACACTGAACTGAGATGATTGCTCAATGTTTAAATAAAACTTCGAAAAAATAAAAAAAAAACCCAACAAAGAAATAAGATGATTGCTCAATGTTTAAATAAAACTTCGTAATAATTAAACAAACTACAACGCTGAACTGAGATGATTGCTCAATGTTTAAATAAAACTTCGAAATAATCTAACAAACTCCAACACTGAACTAGAATGATTGCTCAATGTTTAAATACAATTTCGAAATTATCCAAAAAACTGCAACCCTAAACTAAAATGATTGCTCAATGCTTAAATAAAACTTGGAAATAATCAAACAAATTACAACACTGAACTAAAATGATTGCTCAATGTTTAAACGAAACTTCGTAATAATGAAACAAACTCCAACACTGAACTAAAATGATTGCTCAATGTTTAAACAAAACTTCGTAACAAACAACTCCAACACTGAACAAAAATGATTGCTCAATGTTTAAACAAAGTTTCGAAATAATAGAAAAAACCCAACACAGAAATAAGATGATTGCTCAATGTTTAAATAAAACTTCGTAATAATCTAACAAACTCCAACACTGAACTAGAATGATTGCTCAATGTTTAAATAAAAGTACAGAATAATCAAACAAACTTCAAGACTGAACTAAAATGATTGGTCAATGCTTAAATAAAGCTTCGAAATAAACAAACAAACTCCAACACTGAACTAAAATGATTGCTCAATGTTTAAACAAAACTTCGTAACAAACAACTCCAACACTGAACAAAAATGATTGCTCAATGTTTAAACAAAGTTTCGAAATAATAGAAAAAAACCCAACAAAGAAATAAGATGATTGCTCAATGTTTAATTAAAACTTCGAAATAATCTAACAAACTCCAACAATGAACTAGAATGATTGCTCAATGTTTAAATACAAATTCGAAATTATCAAAAAAACTGCAACCCTAAACTAAAATGATTGCTCAATGCTTAAATAAGACTTGGAAATAATCAAACAAAATACAACACTGAACTAAAATGATTGATCAATATTTAAATAAAACTTCTTAATAATCAAATAAACTCCAACACTGAACTGAGATGATTGCTCAATGTTTAAACAAAACTTCGTAATAATAGAAAAAAACCCAACAAAGAAATAAGATGATTGCTCAATGTTTAAATAAAACTTCGAAATAATCTAACAAACTCCAACACTGAACTAGAATGATTGCTCAATGTTTAAATAAAAGTACAGAATAATCAAACAAACTTCAAGACTGAACTAAAATGATTGGTCAATGCTTAAATAAAGCTTCGAAATAAACAAACAAACTCCAACACTGAACTAAAATGATTGCTCAATGTTTAAACAAAACTTCGTAACAAACAACTCCAACACTGAACAAAAATGATTGCTCAATGTTTAAACAAAGTTTCGAAATAATAGAAAAAAACCCAACAAAGAAAGAAGATGATTGCTCAATGTTTAAATAAAACTTCGTAATAATCAAACAAACTCCAACACTGAACTGAGATGATTGCTCAATGTTTAAACAAAACTTCGTAATAATAGAAAAAAACCCAACAAAGAAATAAGATGATTGCTCAATGTTTAAATAAAACTTCGTAATAATCAAACAAACTCCAACACTGAACAAAAATGATTGCTCAATGTTTAAACAAAGCTTCGAAATAATAGAAAAAACCCAACAATGAACTAAGATGATTGCTCAATGTTTAAATAAAACTTCGTAATAATCAAACAAACTCCAACACTGAACTGAGATGATTGCTCAATGTTTAAATAAAACTTCTTAATAATCAAATAAACTCCAACACTGAACTGAGATGATTGCTCAATGTTTAAATAAAACTTCGAAATAATCTAACAAACTCCAACACTGAACTAAAATGATTGCTCAATGTTTAAACAAAACTTCGTAATAATAGAAAAAAACCCAACAATGAAATTAGTTGATTGCTCAATGTTTAAATAAAACTTCGTAATAATCAAACAAACTCCAACACTGAACTGAGATGATTGCTCAATGTTTAAATAAAACTTCGAAATAATCTAACAAACTCCAACACTGAACTAGAATGATTGCTCAATGTTTAAATACAAATTCGAAATTATCAAAAAAACTGCAACCCTAAACTAAAATGATTGCTCAATGCTTAAATAAAACTTGGAAATAATCAAACAAAATACAACACTGAACTAAAATGATTGCTCAATGTTTAAATAAAACTTCTTAATAATCAAATAAACTCCAACACTGAACTGAGATGATTGCTCAATGTTTAAACAAAACTTCGTAATAATAGAAAAAAACCCAACAAAGAAATAAGATGATTGCTCAATGTTTAAATAAAACTTCGTAATAATCAAACAAACTCCAACACTGAACTGAGATGATTGCTCAATGTTTAAAAAAAACTTCGTAATAATATAAAAAAAACCAACAAAGAAATAAGATGATTGCTCAATGCTTAAATAAAGCTTCGAAATAATCAAACAAACTCCAACACTGAACTAAAATGATTGCTCAATGTTTAAACAAAACTTCGTAATAATAGAAAAAAACCCAACAAAGAAATAAGATGATTGCTCAATGTTTAAATAAAACTTCGTAATAATCAAACAAACTCCAACACTGAACTGAGATGATTGCTCAATGTTTAAATAAAACTTCGAAATAATCTAACAAACTCCAACACTGAACTAGAATGATTGCTCAATGTTTGAATAAAACTTGGAAATAATCAAACAAACTTCAACAATAATTTAAATGATTGCACAATGTTTAAATAAAACTTCGAAATAATCTAACAAACTCCAACACTGAACTAGAATGATTGCTCAATGTTTAAATAAAAGTACAGAATAATCAAACAAACTTCAAGACTGAACTAAAATGATTGGTCAATGCTTAAATAAAGCTTCGAAATAAACAAACAAACTCCAACACTGAACTAAAATGATTGCTCAATGTTTAAACAAAACTTCGTAATAATAGAAAAAAACCCAACAAAGAAATAAGATGATTGCTCAATGTTTAAATAAAACTTCGTAATAATCAAACAAACTCCAACACTGAACTGAGATGATTGCTTAATGTTTAAACAAAACTTCGTAATAATAGAAAAAAACCCAACAAAGAAATAAGATGATTGCTCAATGTTTAATTAAAACTTCGTAATAATCAAACAAACTCCAACACTGAACTGAGATGATTGCTCAATGTTTAAACAAAACTTCGTAATAATAGAAAAAAACCCAACAAAGAAATAAGATGATTGCTCAATGCTTAAATAAAGCTTCGAAATAATCAAACAAACTCCAACACTGAACTAAAATGATTGCTCAATGTTTAAATAAAACTTGGAAATAATCAAACAAACTTCAACAATAATTTAAATGATTGCACAATGTTTAAATAAAACTTCGAAATAATCTAACAAACTCCAACACTGAACTAGAATGATTGCTCAATGTTTAAATAAAAGTACAGAATAATCAAACAAACTTCAAGACTGAACTAAAATGATTGGTCAATGCTTAAATAAAGCTTCGAAATAAACAAACAAACTCCAACACTGAACTAAAATGATTGCTCAATGTTTAAACAAAACTTCGTAATAATAGAAAAAAACCCAACAAAGAAATAAGATGATTGCTCAATGTTTAAATAAAACTTCGTAATAATCAAACAAACTCCAACACTGAACTAAAATGATTGCTCAATGTTTAAACAAAACTTCGTAATAATAGAAAAAAACCCAACAAAGAAATAAGATGATTGCTCAATGTTTAAATAAAACTTCGTAATAATCAAACAAACTCCAACACTGAACTGAGATGATTGCTCAATGTTTAAATAAAACTTCTTAATAATCAAATAAACTCCAACACTGAACTGAGATGATTGCTCAATGTTTAAACAAAACTTCGTAATAATAGAAAAAAACCCAACAAAGAAATAAGATGATTGCTCAATGTTTAAATAAAACTTCGAAATAATCTAACAAACTCCAACACTGAACTAGAATGAATGCTCAATGTTTAAATACAAATTCGAAATTATCCAAAAAACTGCAACCCTAAACTAAAATGATTGTTCAATGTTTAATTAAAACTTCGTAATAATCAAACAAACTCCAACACTGAACTGAGATGATTGCTCAATGTTTAAATAAAACTTCGAAAAAATAAAAAAAAAACCCAACAAAGAAATAAGATGATTGCTCAATGTTTAAATAAAACTTCGTAATAATTAAACAAACTACAACGCTGAACTGAGATGATTGCTCAATGTTTAAATAAAACTTCGAAATAATCTAACAAACTCCAACACTGAACTAGAATGATTGCTCAATGTTTAAATACAATTTCGAAATTATCCAAAAAACTGCAACCCTAAACTAAAATGATTGCTCAATGCTTAAATAAAACTTGGAAATAATCAAACAAATTACAACACTGAACTAAAATGATTGCTCAATGTTTAAACGAAACTTCGTAATAATGAAACAAACTCCAACACTGAACTAAAATGATTGCTCAATGTTTAAACAAAACTTCGTAACAAACAACTCCAACACTGAACAAAAATGATTGCTCAATGTTTAAACAAAGCTTCGTAATAATAGAAAAAAACCCAACAAAGAAATAAGATGATTGCTCAATGTTTAAATAAAACTTCGTAATAATCTAACAAACTCCAACACTGAACTAGAATGATTGCTCAATGTTTAAATAAAAGTACAGAATAATCAAACAAACTTCAAGACTGAACTAAAATGATTGGTCAATGCTTAAATAAAGCTTCGAAATAAACAAACAAACTCCAACACTGAACTAAAATGATTGCTCAATGTTTAAACAAAACTTCGTAACAAACAACTCCAACACTGAACAAAAATGATTGCTCAATGTTTAAACAAAGTTTCGAAATAATAGAAAAAAACCCAACAAAGAAATAAGATGATTGCTCAATGTTTAATTAAAACTTCGAAATAATCTAACAAACTCCAACAATGAACTAGAATGATTGCTCAATGTTTAAATACAAATTCGAAATTATCAAAAAAACTGCAACCCTAAACTAAAATGATTGCTCAATGCTTAAATAAGACTTGGAAATAATCAAACAAAATACAACACTGAACTAAAATGATTGATCAATATTTAAATAAAACTTCTTAATAATCAAATAAACTCCAACACTGAACTGAGATGATTGCTCAATGTTTAAACAAAACTTCGTAATAATAGAAAAAAACCCAACAAAGAAATAAGATGATTGCTCAATGTTTAAATAAAACTTCGAAATAATCTAACAAACTCCAACACTGAACTAGAATGATTGCTCAATGTTTAAATAAAAGTACAGAATAATCAAACAAACTTCAAGACTGAACTAAAATGATTGGTCAATGCTTAAATAAAGCTTCGAAATAAACAAACAAACTCCAACACTGAACTAAAATGATTGCTCAATGTTTAAATAAAACTTCGAAATAATAGAAAAAAAACCAACAAAGAAATAAGATGATTGCTCAATGTTTAAATAAAACTTCGTAATAATCAAACAAACTCCAACACTGAACTGAGATGATTGCTCAATGTTTAAATAAAACTTCTTAATAATCAAATAAACTCCAACACTGAACTGAGATGATTGCTCAATGTTTAAACAAAACTTCGTAATAATAGAAAAAAACCCAACAAAGAAATAAGATGATTGCTCAATGTTTAAATAAAACTTCGAAATAATCTAACAAACTCCAACACTGAACTAGAATGAATGCTCAATGTTTAAATACAAATTCGAAATTATCCAAAAAACTGCAACCCTAAACTAAAATGATTGTTCAATGTTTAATTAAAACTTCGTAATAATCAAACAAACTCCAACACTGAACTGAGATGATTGCTCAATGTTTAAATAAAACTTCGAAAAAATAAAAAAAAAACCCAACAAAGAAATAAGATGATTGCTCAATGTTTAAATAAAACTTCGTAATAATTAAACAAACTACAACGCTGAACTGAGATGATTGCTCAATGTTTAAATAAAACTTCGAAATAATCTAACAAACTCCAACACTGAACTAGAATGATTGCTCAATGTTTAAATACAATTTCGAAATTATCCAAAAAACTGCAACCCTAAACTAAAATGATTGCTCAATGCTTAAATAAAACTTGGAAATAATCAAACAAATTACAACACTGAACTAAAATGATTGCTCAATGTTTAAACGAAACTTCGTAATAATGAAACAAACTCCAACACTGAACAAAAATGATTGCTCAATGTTTAAACAAAACTTCGTAACAAACAACTCCAACACTGAACAAAAATGATTGCTCAATGTTTAAACAAAGCTTCGTAATAATAGAAAAAAACCCAACAAAGAAATAAGATGATTGCTCAATGTTTAAATAAAACTTCGTAATAATCTAACAAACTCCAACACTGAACTAGAATGATTGCTCAATGTTTAAATAAAAGTACAGAATAATCAAACAAACTTCAAGACTGAACTAAAATGATTGGTCAATGCTTAAATAAAGCTTCGAAATAAACAAACAAACTCCAACACTGAACTAAAATGATTGCTCAATGTTTAAACAAAACTTCGTAACAAACAACTCCAACACTGAACAAAAATGATTGCTCAATGTTTAAACAAAGTTTCGAAATAATAGAAAAAAACCCAACAAAGAAATAAGATGATTGCTCAATGTTTAATTAAAACTTCGAAATAATCTAACAAACTCCAACAATGAACTAGAATGATTGCTCAATGTTTAAATACAAATTCGAAATTATCAAAAAAACTGCAACCCTAAACTAAAATGATTGCTCAATGCTTAAATAAGACTTGGAAATAATCAAACAAAATACAACACTGAACTAAAATGATTGATCAATATTTAAATAAAACTTCTTAATAATCAAATAAACTCCAACACTGAACTGAGATGATTGCTCAATGTTTAAACAAAACTTCGTAATAATAGAAAAAAACCCAACAAAGAAATAAGATGATTGCTCAATGTTTAAATAAAACTTCGAAATAATCTAACAAACTCCAACACTGAACTAGAATGATTGCTCAATGTTTAAATAAAAGTACAGAATAATCAAACAAACTTCAAGACTGAACTAAAATGATTGGTCAATGCTTAAATAAAGCTTCGAAATAAACAAACAAACTCCAACACTGAACTAAAATGATTGCTCAATGTTTAAACAAAACTTCGTAACAAACAACTCCAACACTGAACAAAAATGATTGCTCAATGTTTAAACAAAGTTTCGAAATAATAGAAAAAAACCCAACAAAGAAAGAAGATGATTGCTCAATGTTTAAATAAAACTTCGTAATAATCAAACAAACTCCAACACTGAACTGAGATGATTGCTCAATGTTTAAACAAAACTTCGTAATAATAGAAAAAAAACCCAACAAAGAAATAAGATGATTGCTCAATGTTTAAATAAAACTTCGTAATAATCAAACAAACTCCAACACTGAACAAAAATGATTGCTCAATGTTTAAACAAAGCTTCGAAATAATAGAAAAAAACCCAACAAAGAAATAAGATGATTGCTCAATGTTTAAATAAAACTTCGTAATAATCAAACAAACTCCAACACTGAACTGAGATGATTGCTCAATGTTTAAATAAAACTTCTTAATAATCAAACAAACTCCAACACTGAACTGAGATGATTGCTCAATGTTTAAATAAAACTTGGAAATAATCAAACAAAATACAACACTGAACTAAAATGATTGCTCAATGTTTAAACAAAGCTTCGTAATAATAGAAAAAAACCCAACAAAGAAATAAGATGATTGCTCTATGTTTAAATAAAACTTCGTAATAATCAAACAAACTCCAACACTGAACTGAGATGATTGCTCAATGTTTAAATAAAACTTCGAAATAATCTAACAAACTCCAACACTGAACTAGAATGATTGCTCAATGTTTAAATACAAATTCGAAATTATCAAAAAAACTGCAACCCTAAACTAAAATGATTGCTCAATGCTTAAATAAAACTTGGAAATAATCAAACAAAATACAACACTGAACTAAAAATGATTGCTCAATGTTTAAATAAAACTTCTTAATAATCAAATAAACTCCAACACTGAACTGAGATGATTGCTCAATGTTTAAACAAAACTTCGTAATAATAGAAAAAAACCCAACAAAGAAATAAGATGATTGCTCAATGTTTAAATAAAACTTCGTAATAATCAAACAAACTCCAACACTGAACTGAGATGATTGCTCAATGTTTAAACAAAACTTCGTAATAATAGAAAAAACCCAACAAAGAAATAAGATGATTGCTCAATGCTTAAATAAAGCTTCGAAATAATCAAACAAACTCCAACACTGAACTAAAATGATTGCTCAATGTTTAAACAAAACTTCGTAATAATAGAAAAAAACCCAACAAAGAAATAAGATGATTGCTCAATGTTTAAATAAAACTTCGTAATAATCAAACAAACTCCAACACTGAACTGAGATGATTGCTCAATGTTTAAATAAAACTTCGAAATAATCTAACAAACTCCAACACTGAACTAGAATGATTGCTCAATGTTTGAATAAAACTTGGAAATAATCAAACAAACTTCAACAATAATTTAAATGATTGCACAATGTTTAAATAAAACTTCGAAATAATCTAACAAACTCCAACACTGAACTAGAATGATTGCTCAATGCTTAAATAAAAGTACAGAATAATCAAACAAACTTCAAGACTGAACTAAAATGATTGGTCAATGCTTAAATAAAGCTTCGAAATAAACAAACAAACTCCAACACTGAACTAAAATGATTGCTCAATGTTTAAACAAAACTTCGTAATAATAGAAAAAAACCCAACAAAGAAATAAGATGATTGCTCAATGTTTAAATAAAACTTCGTAATAATCAAACAAACTCCAACACTTAACTAAAATTATTGCTCAATGTTTAAACAAAACTTCGTAATAATAGAAAAAAACCCAACAATGAAATAAGATGATTGCTCAATGTTTAAATAAAACTTCGAAATAATAGAAAAAAACCCAACAAAGAAATAAGATGATTGCTCAATGTTTAAATAAAACTTCTTAATAATCAAATAAACTCCAACACTGAACTGAGATGATTGCTCAATGTTTAAACAAAACTTCGTAATAATAGAAAAAAACCCAACAAAGAAATAAGATGATTGCTCAATGTTTAAATAAAACTTCGAAATAATCTAACAAACTCCAACACTGAACTAGAATGAATGCTCAATGTTTAAATACAAATTCGAAATTATCCAAAAAACTGCAACCCTAAACTAAAATGATTGTTCAATGTTTAATTAAAAAACTTCGTAATAATCAAACAAACTCCAACACTGAACTGAGATGATTGCTCAATGTTTAAATAAAACTTCGAAAAAATAAAAAAAAAACCCAACAAAGAAATAAGATGATTGCTCAATGTTTAAATAAAACTTCGTAATAATTAAACAAAACTCCAACGCTGAACTGAGATGATTGCTCAATGTTTAAATAAAACTTCGAAATAATCTAACAAACTCCAACACTGAACTAGAATGATTGCTCAATGTTTAAATACAAATTCGAAATTATCCAAAAAACTGCAACCCTAAACTAAAATGATTGCTCAATGCTTAAATAAAACTTCTGGAAATAATCAAACAAAATACAACACTGAACTAAAATGATTGCTCAATGTTTAAACGAAACTTCGTAATAATGAAACAAACTCCAACACTGAACTAAAATGATTGCTCATCATGCTTTAAACAAAACTTCGTAACAAACAACTCCAACACTCAACAAAAATGATTGCTCAATGTTTAAACAAAGCTTCGTAATAATATAAAAAAACCCAACAAAGAAATAAGATGATTGCTCAATGTTTAAATAAAACTTCGTAATAATCTAACAAACTCCAACACTGAACTAGAATGATTGCTCAATGTTTAAATAAAAGTACAGAATAATCAAACAAACTTCAAGACTGAACTAAAATGATTGGTCAATGCTTAAATAAAGCTTCGAAATAAACAAACAAACTCCAACACTGAACTAAAATGATTGCTCAATGTTTAAACAAAACTTCGTAACAAACAACTCCAACACTAGAACAAAAATGTGATTGCTCAATGTTTAAACAAAGTTTCGAAATAATAGAAAAAAAACCCAACAAAGAAATAAGATGATTGCTCAATGTTT
Organism: Diplolepis rosae; assembly: GCA_030998225.1. Taxonomy (NCBI): domain Eukaryota; kingdom Metazoa; phylum Arthropoda; class Insecta; order Hymenoptera; family Diplolepididae; genus Diplolepis; species Diplolepis rosae. The sequence goes on from JAPYXD010000072.1 coordinate 304,100, forward strand.
AATTAAAACTTCCGAAATAATCTAACAAACTCCAACACTGAACTAGAATGATTGCTCAATGTTTAAATACAAATTCGAAATTATCAAAAAAAAACTGCAACCCCTAAACTAAAATGATTGCTCAATGCTTAAAATAAAAAAACTTGGAAATAATCAAACAAAATACAACACTCTGAACTAAAATGATTGATCAATATTTAAATAAAACTTCTTAATAATCAAATAAACTCCAACACTCGAACTGAGATGATTGCTCAATGTTTAAACAAAAACTTCGTAATAATAGAAAAAACCCAACAAAGAAATAAGATGATTGCTCAATGTTTAAATAAAGCTTTGAAATAATCAAACAAACTCCAACACTGAACTAAAATGATTGCTCAATGTTTAAATACAAATTCGAAATTATCCAAAAAACTGCAACCCTAAACTAAAATGATTGCTCAATGCTTAAATAAAACTTGGAAATAATCAAACAAAATACAACACTGAACTAAAATGATTGCTCAATGTTTAAACGAAACTTCGTAATAATGAAACAAACTCCAACACTGTGAAACTAAAATGATTGCTCAATGTTTGAAACAAAACTTCGTAACAAACAACTCCAACACTGAACAAAAATGATTGCTCAATGTTTAAACAAAGCTTCGTAATAATAGAAAAAAAACCCAACAAAGAAATAAGATGATTGCTCAATGTTTAAATAAAACTTCGTAATAATCTAACAAACTCCAACACTGAACTAGAATGATTGCTCAATGTTTAAATAAAAGTACAGAATAATCAAACAAACTTCAAGACTGAACTAAAATGATTGGTCAATGCTTAAATAAAAGCTTCGAAATAAACAAACAAACTCCAACACTGAACTAAAATGATTGCTCAATGTTTAAACAAAACTTCGTAACAAACAACTCCAACACTGAACAAAAATGATTGCTCAATGTTTAAACAAAGTTTCGAAATAATAGAAAAAAACCCAACAAAGAAATAAGATGATTGCTCAATGTTTAAATACAAATTCGAAATAATCTAACAAACTCCAACACTGAACTAGAATGATTGCTCAATGTTTAAATACAAATTCGAAATTATCAAAAAAAACTGCAACCCTAAACTAAAATGATTGCTCAATGCTTAAATAAAACTTGGAAATAATCCAAACAAAATACAACACTGAACTAAAATGATTGATCAATATTTAAATAAAACTTCTTAATAATCAAATAAACTCCAACACTGAACTGAGATGATTGCTCAATGTTTAAACAAAACTTCGTAATAATAGAAAAAAACCCAACAGTAAGAAATAAGATGATTGCTCAATGTTTTTAAAATAAAACTTCGAAATAATCTAACAAACTCCAACACTGAACTAGAATGATTGCTCAATGTTTAAATAAAAGTACAGAATAATCAAACAAACTTCAAGACTGAACTAAAATGATTGGTCAATGCTTAAATAAAGCTTCGAAATAAACAAACAAACTCCAACTCACTGAACTGAAATGATTGCTCAATGTTTAAGCAAAACTTCGTAACAAAACAACTCCAAACACTGAACAAAAATGATTGCTCAATGTTTAAACAAAGTTTCGAAATAATAGAAAAAAACCCAACAAAGAAAGAAGATGATTGCTCAATGTTTAAATAAAACTTCGTAATAACTCAAACAAACTCCAACACTGAACTGAGATGATTGCTCAATGTTTAAACAAAACTTCGTAATAATAGAAAAAAACCCAACAAAGAAATAAGATGATTGCTCAATGTTTAAATAAAACTTCGTAATAATCAAACAAACTCCAACACTGAAACAAAAATGATTGCTCAATGTTTCAAACAAAGCTTCGAAATAATAGAAAAAAAAACCCAACAAAGAAATAAGATGATTGCTCAATGTTTAAATAAAACTTCGTAATAATCAAACAAACTCCAACACTGAATCTGAGATGATTGCTCAATGTTTAAAATAAAACTTCGTAATAATCAAACAAACTCCAACACTGAACTGAGATGATTGCTCAATGTTTAAATAAAACTTCGAAATAATCAAACAAACTCCAACACTGAACTAAAATGATTGCTCAATGTTTAAACAAAAACTTCGTAATAATAGAAAAAAACCCAACAAAGAAATAAGTTGATTGCTCAATGTTTTTAAAATAAAACTTCGTAATAATCAAACAAACTCCAACACTGAACTGAGATGATTGCTCAATGTTTAAATAAAACTTCGAAATAATCTAACAAACTCCAACACTGAACTAGAATGATTGCTTCAATGTTTAAATACAAATTCGAAATTATCAAAAAAACTGCAACCCTAAACTAAAATGATTGTTCAATGTTTAGAATTAAAACTTCGTAATAATCAAACAAACTCCAACACTGAACTGAGATGATTGCTCAATGTTTAAATAAAACTTCGAAAAATAAAAAAAAAACCCAACAAAGAAATAAGATGATTGCTCAATGTATAAATAAAACTAAAGAATAATCAAACAAACTTCAAGACTGAACTAAAATGATTGGTCAATGCTTAAATAAAAGCTTCGAAATAAACAAACAAACTCCAACACTGAACTAAAATGATTGCTCAATGTTTTAAACAAAAACTTCGTAATAATAGAAAAAAACCCAACAAAGAAATAAGATGATTGCTCAAATGTTTAAATAAAACTTCGTAATAATCAAAACAAACTCCAACACTGAACTAATATGAATGCTCAATGTTTAAACAAAACTTCGTAATAATAGAAAAAAAACCCAACAAAGAAATAAGATGATTGCTCAATGTTTAAATAAAACTTCGTAAGACCTAATCAAACAAACTCCAACACTGGAACTGAGATGATTGCTCAATGTTTAAATAAAACTTCTTAATAATCAAATAAACTCCAACTTACTGAACTAGAATGAATGCTCAATGTTTAAATACAAATTCGAAATTATCCAAAAAACTGCAACCCTAAACTAAAATGATTGTTCAATGTTTAATTAAAACTTCGTAATAATTCAAACAAACTCCAACACTGAACTGAGATGATTGCTCAATGTTTAAATAAAAACTTCGAAAAAATAAAAAAAAAAACCCAACAAAGAAATAAGATGATTGCTCAATGTTTAAATAAAACTTCGTAATAATTAAACAAACTCCAACGCTGAACTGAGATGATTGCTCAATGTTTAAATAAAACTTCGAAATAATCTAACAAACTCCAACACTGAACTAGAATGATTGCTCAATGTTTAAATACAAATTCGAAATTATCCAAAAAACTGCAACCCTAAACTAAAATGATTGCTCAATGCTTAAATAAAATCTTGGAAATAATCAAACAAAATACAACACTGAACTAAAATGATTGCTCAATGTTTAAACGAAACTTCGTAATAATGAAACAAACTCCAACACTGAACTAAAATGATTGCTAAATTTTTAAACAAAACTTCGTATCAAACAACTCAAACAATCAACAAAAATGATTGATCTATGTTTAAACAAAACTTAGTAATAATAGTAAAAAACCAAACAAAGTAATAATATGATTGCTCAATGTTTAAATACAAATTCGAAATAATCTAACAAACTCCAACACTGAACTAGAATGATTGCTCAATGTTTAAACTAAAAGTACAGAATAATCAAACAAACTTCAAGACTGAACTAAAAATGAGATTGGTCAATGCTTAAATAAAGCTTCTGAAATAAACAAACAAACTCCAACACTGAACTAAAATGATTGCTCAATGTTTAAACAAAACTTCGTAAACATAAACAACTCCAACACTGAACAAAAATGATTGCTCAATGTTTAAACAAAGTTTCGAAATAATAGAAAAAAACCCAACAAAAGAAATAAGATGATTGCTCAATGTTTTATTAAAACTTGGAAATAATCAAACAAACTACAACACTGAACTAAAATGATTGATCAACATTTAAATAAAACTTCTTAATAATCAAATAAACTCCAACACTGAACTTGAGATGATTGCTCAATGTTTAAACAAAACTTCGTAATAATAGAAAAAAAAACTCCAACAAAGAAATAAGATGATTGCTCAATGTTTAAATAAAACTTCGAAATAATCTAACAAACTCCAAACACTGAACTAGAATGATTGCTCAATGTTTAAATAAAAGTACAGAATAATCAAACAAACTTCAAGACTGAACTAAAATGATTGGTCAATGCTTAAATAAAGCTTCTGAAATAAACAAACAAACTCCAACACTGAACTAAAATGATTGCTCAATGTTTAAACAAAACTTCGTAACAAACAACTCCAACGATTAACAAAAATGATTGCTCAATTTTTAAACAAAGATTCGAAATAATAGAAAAAAAACCCAACAAAGAAATAATATTATTGCTCAATGTTTAAATAAAACTTCGTAATAATCAAACATACTCCAACACTGAACTGAGATGATTGCTCAATGTTTAAACAAAACTTCGTAATAATAGAAAAAAACCCAACAAAGAAATAAGATGATTGCTCAATGTTTAAATAAAACTTCGTAATAATCAAACAAACTCCAACACTGAACAAAAATGATTGCTCAATGTTTAAAAACAAAGCTTCGAAATAATAGAAAAAAACCCAACAAAGAAATAAGATGATTGCTCAATGTTTAAATAAAACTTCGAAATAATCTAACAAACTCCAACACTGAACTAGAATGATTGCTCAATGTTTGAATAAAACTTCGTAATAATCAAACAAACTCCAACACTGAACTGAGATGATTGCTCAATGTTTAAATAAAACTTCGAAATAATCAAACAAACTCCAACACTGAACTAAAATGATTGCTCAATGTTTAAACAAAACTTCGTAATAATAGAAAAAAACACAACAAACAAATTACATGATTGCTCAATGTTTAAATAAAACTTCGTAATAATCAAACAAACTCCAACACTGAACTGAGATGATTGCTCAATGTTTAAATAAAACTTCGAAATAATCTAACAAACTCCAACACTGAACTAGAATGATTGCTCAATGTTTAAATACAAATTCGAAATTATCAAAAAAACTGCAACCCTAAACTAAAATGATTGCTCAATGCTTAAATAAAACTTGGAAATAATCAAACAAAATACAACACTGAACTAAAATGATTGCTCAATGTTTAAATAAAACTTCTTAATAATCAAATAAACTCCAACACTGAACTGAGATGATTGCTCAATGTTTAAACAAAACTTCGTAATAATAGAAAAAAACCCAACAAAGAAATAAGATGATTGCTCAATGTTTAAATAAAACTTCGTAATAATCAAACAAACTCCAACACTGAACTGAGATGATTGCTCAATGTTTAAACAAAACTTCGTAATAATAGAAAAAAACCCAACAAAGAAATAAGATGATTGCTCAATGCTTAAATAAAGCTTCGAAATAATCAAACAAACTCCAACACTGAACTAAAATGATTGCTCAATGTTTAAACAAAACTTCGTAATAATAGAAAAAAACCCAACAAAGAAATAAGATGATTGCTCAATGTTTAAATAAAACTTCGTAATAATCAAACAAACTCCAACACTGAACTGAGATGATTGCTCAATGTTTAAATAAAACTTCGAAATAATCTAACAAACTCCAACACTGAACTAGAATGATTGCTCAATGTTTGAATAAAACTTGGAAATAATCAAACAAACTTCAACAATAATTTAAATGATTGCACAATGTTTAAATAAAACTTCGAAATAATCTAACAAACTCCAACACTGAACTAGAATGATTGCTCAATGTTTAAATAAAAGTACAGAATAATCAAACAAACTTCAAGACTGAACTAAAATGATTGGTCAATGCTTAAATAAAGCTTCGAAATAAACAAACAAACTCCAACACTGAACTAAGATGATTGCTCAATGTTTAAACAAAACTTCGTAATAATAGAAAAAAACCCAACAAAGAAATAAGATGATTGCTCAATGTTTAAATAAAACTTCGTAATAATCAAACAAACTCCAACACTGAACTGAGATGATTGCTTAATGTTTAAACAAAACTTCGTAATAATAGAAAAAAACCCAACAAAGAAATAAGATGATTGCTCAATGTTTAATTAAAACTTCGTAATAATCAAACAAACTCCAACACTGAACTGAGATGATTGCTCAATGTTTAAACAAAACTTCGTAATAATAGAAAAAAACCCAACAAAGAAATAAGATGATTGCTCAATGCTTAAATAAAGCTTCGAAATAATCAAACAAACTCCAACACTGAACTAAAATGATTGCTCAATGTTTAAACAAAACTTCGTAATAATAGAAAAAAACCCAACAAAGAAATAAGATGATTGCTCAATGTTTAAATAAAACTTCGTAATAATCAAACAAACTCCAACACTGAACTGAGATGATTGCTCAATGTTTAAATAAAACTTCGAAATAATCTAACAAACTCCAACACTGAACTAGAATGATTGCTCAATGTTTGAATAAAACTTGGAAATAATCAAACAAACTTCAACAATAATTTAAATGATTGCACAATGTTTAAATAAAACTTCGAAATAATCTAACAAACTCCAACACTGAACTAGAATGATTGCTCAATGTTTAAATAAAAGTACAGAATAATCAAACAAACTTCAAGACTGAACTAAAATGATTGGTCAATGCTTAAATAAAGCTTCGAAATAAACAAACAAACTCCAACACTGAACTAAAATGATTGCTCAATGTTTAAACAAAACTTCGTAATAATAGAAAAAAACCCAACAAAGAAATAAGATGATTGCTCAATGTTTAAATAAAACTTCGTAATAATCAAACAAACTCCAACACTTAACTAAAATTATTGCTCAATGTTTAAACAAAACTTCGTAATAATAGAAAAAAACCCAACAATGAAATAAGATGATTGCTCAATGTTTAAATAAAACTTCGTAATAATCAAACAAACTCCAACACTGAACTGAGATGATTGCTCAATGTTTAAATAAAACTTCGAAATAATCTAACAAACTCCAACACTGAACTAGAATGATTACTCAATGTTTGAATAAAACTTGGAAATAATCAAACAAACTTCAACAATAATTTAAATGATTGCACAATGTTTAAATAAAATTTCGTAATAATCAAACATACTCCAACACTGAACTGAGATGATTGCTCAATGTTTAAACAAAACTTCGTAATAATAGAAAAAAACCCAACAAAGAAATAAGATGATTGCTCAATGCTTAAATAAAGCTTCGAAATAATCAAACAAACTCCAACACTGAACTAAAATGATTGCTCAATGTTTAAACAAAACTTCGTAATAATAGAAAAAAACCCAACAAAGAAATAAGATGATTGCTCAATGTTTAAATAAAACTTCGTAATAATCAAACAAACTCCAACACTGAACTAAAATGATTGCTCAATGTTTAAACAAAACTTCGTAATAATAGAAAAAAACCCAACAAAGAAATAAGATGATTGCTCAATGTTTAAATAAAACTTCGTAATAATCAAACAAACTCCAACACTGAACTGAGATGATTGCTCAATGTTTAAATAAAACTTCGAAATAATCTAACAAACTCCAACACTGAACTAGAATGATTGCTCAATGTTTGAATAAAACTTGGAAATAATCAAACAAACTTCAACAATAATTTAAATGATTGGTCAATGTTTAAATAAAACTTGGAAATAATGAAACAAACTTCAACACTGAACTAAAATGATTGCTCAATGTTTAAATAAAAGTTCAGAATAATCAAACAAACTTCAAGACTGAACTAAAATGAATGCTCAATGTTTAAACAAAACTTCGTAACAAACAACTCCAACACTGAACAAAAATGATTGCTCAATGTTTAAACAAAACTTCGTAATAATAGAAAATAACCAAACAAAGAAATAAGATGATTGCTCAATGTTTAAATAAAACTTCGTAATAATCAAACAAACTCCAACACTGAACTGAGATGATTGCTCAATGTTTAAATAAAACTTCGAAATAAACAAACAAACTCCAACACTGAACTAAAATGTTTTCTCATTGTTTAAATAAAACTTCGAAATAATCTAAAAAACTCCAACACTGAACTAAAATGATTGCTCAATGCTTAAATAAAACTTGGAAATAATCAAACAAAATACAACACTGAACTAAAATGATTGCTCAATGTTTAAACGAAACTTCGTAATAATGAAACAAACTCCAACACTGAACAAAAATGATTGCTCAATGTTTAAACAAAGCTTCGAAAAAATAAAAAAAAAAACCAACAAAGAACTAAGATGATTGCTCAATGTTTAATTAAAACTTCGTAATAATCAAACAAACTCCAACACTGAACTGAGATGATTGCTCAATGTTTAAATAAAACTTCGAAATAATCTAACAAACTCCAACACTGAACTAGAATGATTGCTCATTGTTTAAATACAAATTCGAAATTATCAAAAAAACTGCAACCCTAAACTAAAATGATTGCTCAATGCTTAAATAAAACTTGGAAATAATCAAACAAAATACAACACTGAACTAAAATGATTGCTCAATGTTTAAACGAAACTTCGTAATAATGAAACAAACTCCAACACTGAACTAAAATGATTGCTCAATGTTTAAACAAAACTTCGTAACAAACAACTCCAACACTGAACAAAAATGATTGCTCAATGTTTAAACAAAGCTTCGAAAAAATAAAAAAAAAAACCAACAAAGAACTAAGATGATTGCTCAATGTTTAATTAAAACTTCGTAATAATCAAACAAACTCCAACACTGAACTGAGATGATTGCTCAATATTTAAATAAAACTACGAAATAATAAAAAAAAAAAACCAACAAAGAACTAAGATGATTGCTCAATGTTTAATTAAAACTTCGTAATAATCAAACAAACTCCAACACTGAACTGAGATGATTGCTCAATGTTTAAATAAAACTTCGAAATAATCTAACAAACTCCAACACTGAACTAGAATGATTGCTCAATGTTTAAATACAAATTCGAAATTATCAAAAAAACTGCAACCCTAAACTAAAATGATTGCTCAATGCTTAAATAAAACTTGGAAATAATCAAACAAAATACAACACTGAACTAGAATGATTGCTCAATGTTTAAATAAAACTTCTTAATAATCAAATAAACTCCAACACTGAACTGAGATGATTGCTCAATGTTTAAAAAAAAATTCGAAATAATAGAACAAACCCAAACAATGAACTAAGATGATTGCTCAATGTTTAAATAAAACTTCGTAATATTCAAACAAACTCCAACACTGAACTGAGATGATTGCTCAATATTTGAACAAAACTTCGTAATAATAGAAAAAAAACCCAACAAAGAAATAAAATGATTGCTCAATGCTTAAATAAAACTTGGAAATAATCAAACAAACTCCAACACTGAACTAGAATGATTGCTCAATGTTTAAATAAAAGTACAGAATAATCAAACAAACTTCAAGACTGAACTAAAATGATTGGTCAATGCTTAAATAAAGCTTCGAAATAAACAAACAAACTCCAACACTGAACTAAAATGATTGCTCAATGTTTAAACAAAACTTCGTAACAAACAACTCCAACACTGAACAAAAATGATTGCTCAATGTTTAAACAAAGCTTCGAAATAATAGAAAAAAACCCAACAAAGAAATAAGATGATTGCTCAATGTTTAAATAAAACTTCTTAATAATCAAACAAACTCCAACACTGAACTGAGATGATTGCTCAATGTTTAAATAAAACTTCGAAAAAATAAAAAAAAAAAACCAACAAAGAACTAAGATGATTGTTCAATGTTTAATTAAAACTTCGTAATAATCAAACAAACTCCAACACTGAACTGAGATGATTGCTCAATGTTTAAATAAAACTTCGAAATAATCTAACAAACTCCAACACTGAACTAGAATGATTGCTCAATGTTTAAATACAAATTCGAAATTATCAAAAAAACTGCAACCCTAAACTAAAATGATTGCTCAATGCTTAAATAAAACTTGGAAATAATCAAACAAAATACAACACTGAACTAAAATGATTGCTCAATGTTTAAATAAAACTTCTTAATAATCAAATAAACTCCAACACTGAACTGAGATGATTGCTCAATGTTTAAACAAAACTTCGTAATAATAGAAAAAAACCCAACAAAGAAATAAGATGATTGCTCAATGTTTAAATAAAACTTCGTAATAATCAAACAAACTCCAACACTGAACTGAGATGATTGCTCAATGTTTAAATAAAACTTCGAAATAATCTAACAAACTCCAACACTGAACTAGAATGATTGCTCAATGTTTAAATAAAAGTACAGAATAATCAAACAAACTTCAAGACTGAACTAAAATGATTGGTCAATGCTTAAATAAAGCTTCGAAATAATCAAACAAAATACAAAACTGAACTTAAATGGTTGCTCAATGTTTAAACAAAACTTCGTAACAAACAACTCCAACACTGAACAAAAATGATTGCTCAATGTTTAAACAAAGCTTCGAAATAATAGAAAAAAACCCAACAAAGAAATAAGATGATTGCTCAATGTTTAAATAAAACTTCGTAATAATCAAACAAACTCCAACACTGAACTGAGATGATTGCTCAATGTTTAAATAAAACTTCGTAAAAAACAAAACAAACTCCAACACTGAACTGAGATGATTGCTCAATGTTTAAATAAAACTTCGAAAAAATAAAAAAAAAACCAACAAAGAACTAAGATGATTGTTCAATGTTTAATTAAAACTTCGTAATAATCAAACAAACTCCAACACTGAACTGAGATGATTGCTCAATGTTTAAACAAAACTTCGTAACAAACAACTCCAACACTGAACAAAAATGATTGCTCAATGTTTAAATAAAACGTCGTAATAATCAAACAAACTCCAACACTGAACTGAGATGATTGCTCAATGTTTAAATAAAACTTGGAAATAATCAAACAAAATACAACACTGAACTAAAATGATTGCTCAATGTTTAAATAAAACTTCTTAATAATCAAATAAACTCCAACACTGAACTGAGATGATTGCTCAATGTTTAAACAAAACTTCGTAATAATAGAAAAAAACCTAACAAAGAAATAAGATGATTGCTCAATGTTTAAATAAAACTTCGTAATAATCAAACAAACTCCAACACTGAACTGAGATGATTGCTCAATGTTTAAATAAAACTTCGAAAAAATAAAAAAAAAAACCAACAAAGAACTAAGATGATTGTTCAATGTTTAATTAAAACTTCGTAATAATCAAACAAACTCCAACACTGAACTGAGATGATTGCTCAATGTTTAAATAAAACTTCGAAATAAACAAACAAACTCCAACACTGAACTAAAATGATTGCTCAATGTTTAAACAAAACTTCGTAACAAACAACTCCAACACTGAACAAAAATGATTGCTCAATGTTTAAACAAAGCTTCGAAATAATAGAAAAAAACCCAACAAAGAAATAAGATGATTGCTCAATGTTTAAATAAAACTTCGTAATAATCAAACAAACTCCAACACTGAACTGAGATGATTGCTCAATGTTTAAATAAAACTTCGAAAAAATAAAAAAAAAAAACCAACAAAGAACTAAGATGATTGTTCAATGTTTAATTAAAACTTCGTAATAATCAAACAAACTCCAACACTGAACTGAGATGATTGCTCAATGTTTAAATAAAACTTCGAAATAATCTAACAAACTCCAACACTGAACTAGAATGATTGCTCAATGTTTAAATACAAATTCGAAATTATCAAAAAAACTGCAACCCTAAACTAAAATGATTGCTCAATGCTTAAATAAAACTTGGAAATAATCAAACAAAATACAACACTGAACTAAAATGATTGCTCAATGTTTAAATAAAACTTCTTAATAATCAAATAAACTCCAACACTGAACTGAGATGATTGCTCAATGTTTAAATAAAACTTCGAAATAATCTAACAAACTCCAACACTGAACTAGAATGATTGCTCAATGTTTAAATACAAATTCGAAATTATCAAAAAAACTGCAACCCTAAACTAAAATGATTGCTCAATGCTTAAATAAAACTTGGAAATAATCAAACAAAATACAACACTGAACTAAAATGATTGCTCAATGTTTAAATAAAACTTCTTAATAATCAAATAAACTCCAACACTGAACTGAGATGATTGCTCAATGTTTAAACAAAACTTCGTAATAATAGAAAAAAACCCAACAAAGAAATAAGATGATTGCTCAATGTTTAAATAAAACTTCGTAATAATCAAACAAACTCCAACACTGAACTGAGATGATTGCTCAATGTTTAAATAAAACTTCGAAAAAATCTAACAAACTCCAACACTGAACTAGAATGATTGCTCAATGTTTAAATAAAAGTACAGAATAATCAAACAAACTTCAAGACTGAACTAAAATGATTGGTCAATGCTTAAATAAAGCTTCGAAATAATCAAACAAAATACAAAACTGAACTTAAATGGTTGCTCAATGTTTAAACAAAACTTCGTAACAAACAACTCCAACACTGAACAAAAATGATTGCTCAATGTTTAAACAAAGCTTCGAAATAATAGAAAAAAACCCAACAAAGAAATAAGATGATTGCTCAATGTTTAAATAAAACTTCGTAATAATCAAACAAACTCCAACACTGAACTGAGATGATTGCTCAATGTTTAAATAAAACTTCGTAATAATCAAACAAACTCCAACACTGAACTGAGATGATTGCTCAATGTTTAAATAAAACTTCGAAAAAATAAAAAAAAAAACCAACAAAGAACTAAGATGATTGTTCAATGTTTAATTAAAACTTCGTAATAATCAAACAAACTCCAACACTGAACTGAGATGATTGCTCAATGTTTAAACAAAACTTCGTAACAAACAACTCCAACACTGAACAAAAATGATTGCTCAATGTTTAAATAAAACGTCGTAATAATCAAACAAACTCCAACACTGAACTGAGATGATTGCTCAATGTTTAAATAAAACTTGGAAATAATCAAACAAAATACAACACTGAACTAAAATGATTGCTCAATGTTTAAATAAAACTTCTTAATAATCAAATAAACTCCAACACTGAACTGAGATGATTGCTCAATGTTTAAACAAAACTTCGTAATAATAGAAAAAAACCTAACAAAGAAATAAGATGATTGCTCAATGTTTAAATAAAACTTCGTAATAATCAAACAAACTCCAACACTGAACTGAGATGATTGCTCAATGTTTAAATAAAACTTCGAAAAAATAAAAAAAAAAACCAACAAAGAACTAAGATGATTGTTCAATGTTTAATTAAAACTTCGTAATAATCAAACAAACTCCAACACTGAACTGAGATGATTGCTCAATGTTTAAATAAAACTTCGAAATAAACAAACAAACTCCAACACTGAACTAAAATGATTGCTCAATGTTTAAACAAAACTTCGTAACAAACAACTCCAACACTGAACAAAAATGATTGCTCAATGTTTAAACAAAGCTTCGAAATAATAGAAAAAAACCCAACAAAGAAATAAGATGATTGCTCAATGTTTAAATAAAACTTTGTAATAATCAAACAAACTCCAACACTGAACTGAGATGATTGCTCAATGTTTAAATAAAACTTCGAAAAAATAAAAAAAAAAAACCAACAAAGAACTAAGATGATTGTTCAATGTTTAATTAAAACTTCGTAATAATCAAACAAACTCCAACACTGAACTGAGATGATTGCTCAATGTTTAAATAAAACTTCGAAATAATCTAACAAACTCCAACACTGAACTAGAATGATTGCTCAATGTTTAAATACAAATTCGAAATTATCAAAAAAACTGCAACCCTAAACTAAAATGATTGCTCAATGCTTAAATAAAAGTTGGAAATAATCAAACAAAATACAACACTGAACTAAAATGATTGCTCAATGTTTAAATAAAACTTCTTAATAATCAAATAAACTCCAACACTGAACTGAGATGATTGCTCAATGTTTAAACAAAACTTCGTAATAATAGAAAAAAAATCCAACAAAGAAATAAGATGATTGCTCAATGTTTAAATAATACTTCGTAATATTCAAACAAACTCCAACACTGAACTGAGATGATTGCTCAATGTTTAAATAAAACTTCGAAATAATCTAACAAACTCCAACACTGAACTAGAATGATTGCTCAATGTTTAAATAAAAGTACAGAATAATCAAACAAACTTCAAGACTGAACTAAAATGATTGCTCAATGCTTAAATAAAGCTTCGAAATAAACAAACAAACTCCAACACTGAACTAAAATGATTGCTCAATGTTTAAATAAAACTTCGTAACAAACAACTCCAACGCTGAACAAAAATGATTGCTCAATGTTTAAACAAAGCTTCGAAATAATAGAAAAAAACCCAACAAAGAAATAAGATGATTGCTCAATGTTTAAATAAAACTTCAAAATAATTAAAAAAACTTCAACACTGAACTTAAATGATTGCTCAATGTTTAAATAAAACTTCGAAATATTCTATAACTCTCCAACACTGAACTATAATGATTGCTCAATGTTTAAATACAATTTCGAAATTATCCAAAAAACTGCAACCCTCAACTAAAATGATTGCTCAATGCTTAAATAAAACTTGGAAATAATCAAACAAAATACAACACTGAACTAAAATGATTGCTCAATGTTTAAACGAAACTTCGTAATAATGAAACAAACTCCAACACTGAACTAAAATGATTGCTCAATGTTTAAACAAAACTTCGTAACAAACAACTCCAACACTGAACAAAAATGATTGCTCAATGTTTAAACAAAGCTTCGAAATAATAGAAAAAAACCCAACAAAGAAATAAGATTATTGCTCAATGTTTAAATAAAACTTCGTAATAATCAAACAAACTCCAACACTGAACTGAGATGATTGCTCAATATTTAAATAAAACTACGAAATAATAAAAAAAAAAAAACCAACAAAGAACTAAGATGATTGCTCAATGTTTAATTAAAACTTCGTAATAATCAAACAAACTCCAACACTGAACTGAGATGATTGCTCAATGTTTAAATAAAACTTCGAAATAATCTAACAAACTCCAACACTGAACTAGAATGATTGCTCAATGTTTAAATACAAATTCGAAATTATCAAAAAAACTGCAACCCTAAACTAAAATGATTGCTCAATGCTTAAATAAAACTTGGAAATAATCAAACAAAATACAACACTGAACTAAAATGATTGCTCAATGTTTAAATAAAACTTCTTAATAATCAAATAAACTCCAACACTGAACTGAGATGATTGCTCAATGTTTAAACAAAACTTCGTAATAATAGAAAAAAACCCAACAAAGAAATAAGATGATTGCTCAATGTTTAAATAAAACTTCGTAATATTCAAACAAACTCCAACACTTAACTGAGATGATTGCTCAATGTTTAAATAAAACTTCGAAATAATCTAACAAACTCCAACACTGAACTAGAATGATTGCTCAATGTTTAAATAAAAGTACAGAATAATCAAACAAACTTCAAGACTGAACTAAAATGATTGGTCAATGCTTAAATAAAGCTTTGAAATAAACAAACAAACTCCAACACTGAACTAAAATGATTGCTCAATGGTTAAACAAAAACTTCGTAACAAACAACTCCAACGCTGAACAAAAATGATTGCTCAATGTTTAAACAAAGCTTCGAAATAATAGAAAAAAAACCCAACAAAGAAATAAGATGATTGCTCAATGTTTAAATAAAACTTCAAAATAATTAAAAAAACTTCAACACTGAACTTAAATGATTGCTCAATGTTTAAATAAAACGTCGTAATAATCAAACAAACTCCAACACTGAACTGAGATGATTGCTCAATGTTTAAATAAAACTTCGAAAAAATAAAAAAAAAAACCAACAAAGAACTAAGATGATTGTTCAATGTTTAATTAAAACTTCGTAATAATCAAACAAACTCCAACACTGAACTGAGATGATTGCTCAATGTTTAAATAAAACTTCGAAATAATCTAACAAACTCCAACACTGAACTAGAATGATTGCTCAATGTTTAAATACAAATTCGAAATTATCCAAAAAACTGCAACCCTAAACTAAAATGATTGCACAATGCTTAAATAAAACTTGGAAATAATCAAACAAAATACGACACTGAACTAATATGATTACTCAATGTTTAAATAAAACTTCGAAAATAATCAAACAAACTCCAACACTGAACTAAAATGATTGCTCAATGTTTAAATAAAACTTCGTAACAAACAACTCCAACGCTGAACAAAAATGATTGCTCAATGTTTAAACAAAGCTTCGAAATAATAGAAAAAAACCCAACAAAGAAATAAGATGATTGCTCAATGTTTAAATAAAACTTCGTAATAATCAAACAAACTCCAACACTGAACTGAGATGATTGCTCAATGTTTAAATAAAACGTCGTAATAATCAAACAAACTCCAACACTGAACTGAGATGATTGCTCAATGTTTAAATAAAACTTCGAAAAAATAAAAAAAAAAACCAACAAAGAACTAAGATGATTGTTCAATGTTTAATTAAAACTTCGTAATAATCAAACAAACTCCAACGCTGAACTGAGATGATTGCTCAATGTTTAAATAAAACTTCGAAATAATCTAACAAACTCCAACACTGAACTAGAATGATTGCTCAATGTTTAAATACAAATTCGAAATTATCCAAAAAACTGCAACCCTAAACTAAAATGATTGCTCAATGCTTAAATAAAACTTGGAAATAATCAAACAAACTTCAACACTGAACTAAAGTGATTTCTCAATGTTTAAATAAAACTTTAAAATAATTAAAATAACTTCAACACTGAACTAAAATGATTGCTCAATGTTTAAATAAAACTACAAAATAATTAAAAAATCTTCAACACTGAACTTAAATTATTGCTCAATGTTGAAATAAAACTTGGAAAAAAACGTAATTCAACACTGAACTAAAATGATTGCTCAATGTTTGAATAAAACTTCGAAATAATCAAACAAACTTCAGAACTGAACTAATATGATTGCTCAATGTTTAAATCAAAGTTGTAAATAAACAAACTTCAACACTGAACTAATATGATTGCTCAATGTTTAAATAAAACTTCGAAATAATCAAACAAACTTCAACACTGAAGTAAAATGATTGCTCATTGTTGAAATAAAACTTGGAAATAATCAAACAAACTTCAGAACTGAACTAATATGATTGCTCAATGTTTAAATAAAACTTGGAAAAAAACAAACTTCAACACTTAAGTAAAATGATTGCTCAATGTTTAAATAAAACTTCGAAATAATCAAACAAACTTCAACAATGAACTAATATGATTGCTCAATGTTTAAATAAAACTTCAAAATAATTAAAAAATCTTCAACACTGAACTTAAATGATTGCTCAATGTTGAAATAAAACTTGGAAATAAAGAAACTTCAACAATGATCTAATATGATTGCTCAATGTTTAAATAAAACTTCAAAATAATCAAACAAACTTCAACACTGATGTAAAATGATTGCTCATTGTTTAAATAAAACTTGGAATAAACCAACTTCAACACTGAACTAATATGATTTCTCAATGTTTAAATGAAACTTCAAAATAATTAAAAAAAACTTCAACGCTGAACTAAAATGATTGCTCAATGTTTAAATGAAACTTGGAAGAAAAGAAACTTCAACACTGAAGTAAAATGATTGTTCAATGCTTAAATAAAAATTGGAAATAAACAAACTTCAACACTGAACTAAAGTGATTTCTCAATGTTTAAATAAAACTTTAAAATAATTAAAATAACTTCAACACTGAACTAAAATGATTGCTCAATGTTTAAATAAAACTTCGTAACAAACAACTCCAACGCTGAACAAAAATGATTGCTCAATGTTTAAACAAAGCTTCGAAATAATAGAAAAAAACCCAACAAAGAAATAAGATGATTGCTCAATGTTTAAACAAAGCTTCGAAATAATAGAAAAAAACCCAACAAAGAAATAAGATGATTGCTCAATGTTTAAATAAAACTTCGTAATAATCAAACAAACTCCAACACTGAACTAAAATGATTGCTCAATGTTTAAACAAAACTTCGTAATAATAGAAAAAAACCCAACAATGAAATAAGATGATTGCTCAATGTTTAAATAAAACTTCGTAATAATCAAACAAACTCCAACACTGAACTAGAATGATTACTCAATGTTTGAATAAAACTTCGAAATAATCAAACAAACTCCAACACTGAACTAAAATGATTGCTCAATGTTTAAACAAAACTTCGTAATAATAGAAAAAAACCCAACAAAGAAATAAGATGATTGCTCAATGTTTAAATAAAACTTCGTAATAATCAAACAAACTCCAACACTGAACTAAAATGATTGCTCAATGTTTAAATAAAAGTTCAGAATAATCAAACAAACTTCAAGACTGAACTAAAATGATTGCTCAATGATTAAATAAAGCTTCGATATAATCAAAAAAAAACCAACACTGAACTAAAATGATTGCTCAATGTTTAAACAAAACTTCGTAATAATAGAAAAAAACCCAACAAAGAAATAAGATGATTGCTCAATGTTTAAATAAAACTTCGTAATAATCAAACAAACTCCAACACTGAACTGAGATGATTGCTCAATGTTTAAACAAAACTTCGTAATAATAGAAAAAAACCCAACAAAGAAATAAGATGATTGCTCAATGTTTAAATAAAACTTCGTAATAATCAAACAAACTCCAACACTGAACTAAAATGATTGCTCAATGTTTAAACAAAACTTCGTAATAATAGAAAAAAACCCAACAAAGAAATAAGATGATTGCTCAATGTTTAAATAAAACTTCGTAATAATCAAACAAACTCCAACACTGAACTGAGATGATTGCTCAATGTTTAAACAAAACTTCGTAATAATAGAAAAAAACCCAACAAAGAAATAAGATGATTGCTCAATGTTTAAATAAAACTTCGTAATAATCAAACAAACTCCAACACTGAACTAAAATGATTGCTCAATGTTTAAATAAAAGTTCAGAATAATCAAACAAACTTCAAGACTGAACTAAAATGATTGCTCAATGCTTAAATAAAGCTTCGAAATAATCAAACAAACTCCAACACTGAACTAAAATGATTGCTCAATGTTTAAACAAAACTTCGTAATAATAGAAAAAAACCCAACAAAGAAATAAGATGATTGCTCAATGTTTAAATAAAACTTCGTAATAATCAAACAAACTCCAACACTGAACTGAGAAGATTGCTCAATGTTCAAACAAAACTTCGTAATAATAGAAAAAAACCCAACAAAGAAATAAGATGTTTGCTCAATGTTTAAATAAAACTTCGTAATAATCAAACAAACTCCAACACTGAACTGAGATGATTGCTCAATGTTTAAAAAAAACTTCGTAATAATAGAAAAAAACCCAACAAAGAAATAAGATGATTACTCAATGTTTAAATAAAACTTCGAAATAATCAAACAAACTCCAACACTGAACTAAAATGATTGCTCAATGTTTAAACAAAACTTCGTAATAATAGAAAAAAACCCAACAAAGAAATAAGATGATTGCTCAATGTTTAAATAAAACTTCGTAATAATCAAACAAACTCCAACACTGAACTGAGATGATTGCTCAATGTTTAAACAAAACTTCGTAATAATAGAAAAAAACCCAACAAAGAAATAAGATGATTGCTCAATGTTTAAATAAAACTTCGTAATAATCAAACAAACTCCAACACTGAACTGAGATGATTGCTCAATGTTTAAACAAAGCTTCGAAATAATAGAAAAAAACCCAACAAAGAAATAAGATGATTGCTCAATGTTTAAATAAAACTTCGTAATAATCAAACAAACTCCAACACTGAACTGAGATGATTGCTCAATGTTTAAATAAAACTTCGAAAAAATAAAAAAAAAAAACCAACAAAGAACTAAGATGATTGTTCAATGTTTAATTAAAACTTCGTAATAATCAAACAAACTCCAACACTGAACTGAGATGATTGCTCAATGTTTAAATAAAACTTCGAAATAATCTAACAAACTCCAACACTGAACTAGAATGATTGCTCAATGTTTAAATACAAATTCGAAATTATCAAAAAAACTGCAACCCTAAACTAAAATGATTGCTCAATGCTTAAATAAAACTTGGAAATAATCAAACAAAATACAACACTGAACTAAAATGATTGCTCAATGTTTAAATAAAACTTCTTAATAATCAAATAAACTCCAACACTGAACTGAGATGATTGCTCAATGTTTAAACAAAACTTCGTAATAATAGAAAAAAACCCAACAAAGAAATAAGATGATTGCTCAATGTTTAAATAATACTTCGTAATATTCAAACAAACTCCAACACTGAACTGAGATGATTGCTCAATGTTTAAATAAAACTTCGAAATAATCTAACAAACTCCAACACTGAACTAGAATGATTGCTCAATGTTTAAATAAAAGTACAGAATAATCAAACAAACTTCAAGACTGAACTAAAATGATTGCTCAATGCTTAAATAAAGCTTCGAAATAAACAAACAAACTCCAACACTGAACTAAAATGATTGCTCAATGTTTAAACAAAACTTCGTAACAAACAACTCCAACGCTGAACAAAAATGATTGCTCAATGTTTAAACAAAGCTTCGAAATAATAGAAAAAAACCCAACAAAGAAATAAGATGATTGCTCAATGTTTAAATAAAACTTCGTAATAATCAAACAAACTCCAACACTGAACTGAGATGATTGCTCAATGTTTAAATAAAACTTCGAAATAATCTAAAAAACTCCAACACTGAACTAGAATGATTGCTCAATGTTTAAATACAATTTCGAAATTATCCAAAAAACTGCAACCCTCAACTAAAATGATTGCTCAATGCTTAAATAAAACTTGGAAATAATCAAACAAAATACAACACTGAACTAAAATGATTGCTCAATGTTTAAACGAAACTTCGTAATAATGAAACAAACTCCAACACTGAACTAAAATGATTGCTCAATGTTTAAACAAAACTTCGTAACAAACAACTCCAACACTGAACAAAAATGATTGCTCAATGTTTAAACAAAGCTTCGAAATAATAGAAAAAAACCCAACAAAGAAATAAGATTATTGCTCAATGTTTAAATAAAACTTCGTAATAATCAAACAAACTCCAACACTGAACTGAGATGATTGCTCAATGTTTAAACAAAGCTTCGAAATAATAGAAAAAAACCCAACAAAGAAATAAGATGATTGCTCAATGTTTAAATAAAACTTCGTAATAATCAAACAAACTCCAACACTGAACTGAGATGATTGCTCAATGTTTAAATAAAACTTCGAAAAAATAAAAAAAAAAAACCAACAAAGAACTAAGATGATTGTTCAATGTTTAATTAAAACTTCGTAATAATCAAACAAACTCCAACACTGAACTGAGATGATTGCTCAATGTTTAAATAAAACTTCGAAATAATCTAACAAACTCCAACACTGAACTAGAATGATTGCTCAATGTTTAAATACAAATTCGAAATTATCAAAAAAACTGCAACCCTAAACTAAAATGATTGCTCAATGCTTAAATAAAAGTTGGAAATAATCAAACAAAATACAACACTGAACTAAAATGATTGCTCAATGTTTAAATAAAACTTCTTAATAATCAAATAAACTCCAACACTGAACTGAGATGATTGCTCAATGTTTAAACAAAACTTCGTAATAATAGAAAAAAACCCAACAAAGAAATAAGATGATTGCTCAATGTTTAAATAATACTTCGTAATATTCAAACAAACTCCAACACTGAACTGAGATGATTGCTCAATGTTTAAATAAAACTTCGAAATAATCTAACAAACTCCAACACTGAACTAGAATGATTGCTCAATGTTTAAATAAAAGTACAGAATAATCAAACAAACTTCAAGACTGAACTAAAATGATTGCTCAATGCTTAAATAAAGCTTCGAAATAAACAAACAAACTCCAACACTGAACTAAAATGATTGCTCAATGTTTAAACAAAACTTCGTAACAAACAACTCCAACACTGAACAAAAATGATTGCTCAATGTTTAAACAAAGCTTCGAAATAATAGAAAAAAACCCAACAAAGAAATAAGATGATTGCTCAATGTTTAAATAAAACTTCGTAATAATCAAACAAACTCCAACACTGAACTGAGATGATTGCTCAATGTTTAAATAAAACTTCGAAATAATCTAAAAAACTCCAACACTGAACTAGAATGATTGCTCAATGTTTAAATACAATTTCGAAATTATCCAAAAAACTCCAACACTGAACGAAAAATGATTGCTCAATGCTTAAATAAAACTTGGAAATAATCAAACAAAATACAACACTGAACTAAAATGATTGCTCAATGTTTAAACGAAACTTCGTAATAATGAAACAAACTCCAACACTGAACTAAAATGATTGCTCAATGTTTAAACAAAACTTCGTAACAAACAACTCCAACACTGAACAAAAATGATTGCTCAATGTTTAAACAAAGCTTCGTAATAATAGAAAAAAACCCAACAAAGAAATAAGATGATTGCTCTATGTTTAAATAAAACTTCGTAATAATCAAACAAACTCCAACACTGAACTGAGATGATTGCTCAATATTTAAATAAAACTACGAAATAATAAAAAAAAAAAACCAACAAAGAACTAAGATGATTGCTCAATGTTTAATTAAAACTTCGTAATAATCAAACAAACTCCAACACTGAACTGAGATGATTGCTCAATGTTTAAATAAAACTTCGAAATAATCTAACAAACTCCAACACTGAACTAGAATGATTGCTCAATGTTTAAATACAAATTCGAAATTATCAAAAAAACTGCAACCCTAAACTAAAATGATTGCTCAATGCTTAAATAAAACTTGGAAATAATCAAACAAAATACAACACTGAACTAAAATGATTGCTCAATGTTTAAATAAAACTTCTTAATAATCAAATAAACTCCAACACTGAACTGAGATGATTGCTCAATGTTTAAACAAAACTTCGTAATAATAGAAAAAAACCCAACAAAGAAATAAGATGATTGCTCAATGCTTAAATAAAGCTTTGAAATAAACAAACAAACTCCAACACTGAACTAAAATGATTGCTCAATGTTTAAATAAAACTTCGAAATAATCTAACAAACTCCAACACTGAACTAGAATGATTGCTCAATGTTTAAATAAAAGTACAGAATAATCAAACAAACTTCAAGACTGAACTAAAATGATTGGTCAATGCTTAAATAAAGCTTCGAAATAAACAAACAAACTCCAACACTGAACTAAAATGATTGCTCAATGTTTAAACAAAACTTCGTAACAAACAACTCCAACACTGAACAAAAATGATTGCTCAATGTTTAAACAAAGCTTCGAAATAATAGAAAAAAACCCAACAAAGAAATAAGATGATTGCTCAATGTTTAAATAAAACTTCGTAATAATCAAACAAACTCCAACACTGAACTGAGATGATTGCTCAATGTTTAAATAAAACTTCGTAATAATCAAACAAACTCCAACACTGAACTGAGATGATTGCTCAATGTTTAAATAAAACTTCGAAAAAATAAAAAAAAAAAACCAACAAAGAACTAAGATGATTGTTCAATGTTTAATTAAAACTTCGTAATAATCAAACAAACTCCAACGCTGAACTGAGATGATTGCTCAATGTTTAAATAAAACTTCGAAATAATCTAACAAACTCCAACACTGAACTAGAATGATTGCTCAATGTTTAAATACAAATTCGAAATTATCCAAAAAACTGCAACCCTAAACTAAAATGATTGCTCAATGCTTAAATAAAACTTGGAAATAATCAAACAAAATACAACACTGAACTAAAGTGATTTCTCAATGTTTAAATAAAACTTTAAAATAATTAAAATAACTTCAACACTGAACTAAAATGATTGCTCAATGTTTAAATAAAACTACAAAATAATTAAAAAATCTTCAACACTGAACTTAAATTATTGCTCAATGTTGAAATAAAACTTGGAAAAAAACGTAATTCAACACTGAACTAAAATGATTGCTCAATGTTTGAATAAAACTTCGAAATAATCAAACAAACTTCAGAACTGAACTAATATGATTGCTCAATGTTTAAATAAAACTTCGAAATAATCAAACAAACTTCAACAATGAACTAATATGATTGCTCAATGTTTAAATAAAACTTCGTAACAAACAACTCCAACACTGAACAAAAATGATTGCTCAATGTTTAAACAAAGCTTCGAAATAATAGAAAAAAACCCAACAAAGAAATAAGATGATTGCTCAATGTTTAAATAAAACTTCGTAATAATCAAACAAACTCCAACACTGAACTGAGATGATTGCTCAATGTTTAAATAAAACTTCGTAATAATCAAACAAACTCCAACACTGAACTGAGATGATTGCTCAATGTTTAAATAAAACTTCGAAAAAATAAAAAAAAAAAACCAACAAAGAACTAAGATGATTGTTCAATGTTTAATTAAAACTTCGTAATAATCAAACAAACTCCAACGCTGAACTGAGATGATTGCTCAATGTTTAAATAAAACTTCGAAATAATCTAACAAACTCCAACACTGAACTAGAATGATTGCTCAATGTTTAAATACAAATTCGAAATTATCCAAAAAACTGCAACCCTAAACTAAAATGATTGCTCAATGCTTAAATAAAACTTGGAAATAATCAAACAAAATACAACACTGAACTAAAATGATTGCTCAATGTTTAAATAAAACTTTAAAATAATTAAAATAACTTCAACACTGAACTAATATGATTGCTCAATGTTTAAATAAAACTACAAAATAATTAAAAAATCTTCAACACTGAACTTAAATTATTGCTCAATGTTGAAATAAAACTTGGAAAAAAACGTAATTCAACACTGAACTAAAATGATTGCTCAATGTTTGAATAAAACTTCGAAATAATCAAACAAACTTCAGAACTGAACTAATATGATTGCTCAATGTTTAAATCAAAGTTGTAAATAAACAAACTTCAACACTGAACTAATATGATTGCTCAATGTTTAAATAAAACTTCGAAATAATCAAACAAACTTCAACACTGAAGTAAAATGATTGCTCATTGTTGAAATAAAACTTGGAAATAATCAAACAAACTTCAGAACTGAACTAATATGATTGCTCAATGTTTAAATAAAACTTGGAAAAAAACAAACTTCAACACTTAAGTAAAATGATTGCTCAATGTTTAAATAAAACTTGGAAATAATCAAAAAAACTTCAACAATGAACTAATATGATTGCTCAATGTTTAAATAAAACTTCAAAATAATTAAAAAATCTTCAACACTGAACTTAAATGATTGCTCAATGTTGAAATAAAACTTGGAAATAAAGAAACTTCAACAATGATCTAATATGATTGCTCAATGTTTAAATAAAACTTCAAAATAATCAAACAAACTTCAACACTGATGTAAAATGATTGCTCATTGTTTAAATAAAACTTGGAATAAACCAACTTCAACACTGAACTAATATGATTTCTCAATGTTTAAATGAAACTTCAAAATAATTAAAAAAAACTTCAACGCTGAACTAAAATGATTGCTCAATGTTTAAATGAAACTTGGAAGAAAAGAAACTTCAACACTGAAGTAAAATGATTGTTCAATGCTTAAATAAAAATTGGAAATAAACAAACTTCAACACTGAACTAAAGTGATTTCTCAATGTTTAAATAAAACTTTAAAATAATTAAAATAACTTCAACACTGAACTAAAATGATTGCTCAATGTTTAAATAAAACTTCGTAACAAACAACTCCAACGCTGAACAAAAATGATTGCTCAATGTTTAAACAAAGCTTCGAAATAATAGAAAAAAACCCAACAAAGAAATAAGATGATTGCTCAATGTTTAAATAAAACTTCAAAATAATAGAAAAAAACCCAACAAAGAAATAAGATGATTGCTCAATGTTTAAATAAAACTTCGAAATAATCAAACAAACTCCAACACTGAACTAAAATGATTGCTCAATGTTCAAACAAAACTTCGTAATAATAGAAAAAAAACCCAACAAAGAAATAAGATGATTGCTCAATGTTTAAATAAAACTTGGAAATAATCAAACAAACTCCAACACTGAACTGAGATGATTACTCAATGTTTGAATAAAACTTCGAAATAATCAAACAAACTCCAACACTGAACTAAAATGATTGCTCAATGTTTAAACAAAACTTCGTAATAATAGAAAAAAACCCAACAAAGAAATAAGATGATTGCTCAATGTTTAAATAAAACTTCGTAATAATCAAACAAACTCCAACACTGAACTAAAATGATTGCTCAATGTTTAAATAAAAGTTCAGAATAATCAAACAAACTTCAAGACTGAACTAAAATGATTGCTCAATGCTTAAATAAATTTTCGAAATAATCAAACAAACTCCAACACTGAACTAAAATGATTGCTCAATGTTTAAACAAAACTTCGTAATAATAGAAAAAAACCCAACAAAGAAATAAGATGATTGCTCAATGTTTAAATCAAACTTCGTAATAATCAAACAAACACCAACACTGAACTGAGATGATTGCTCAATGTTTAAACAAAACTTCGTAATAATAGAAAAAAACCCAACAAAGAAATAAGATGATTGCTCAATGTTTAAATAAAACTTCGTAATAATCAAACAAACTCCAACACTTAACTAAAATTATTGCTCAATGTTTAAACAAAACTTCGTAATAATAGAAAAAAACCCAACAATGAAATAAGATGATTGCTCAATGTTTAAATAAAACTTCGTAATAATCAAACAAACTCCAACACTGAACTAGAATGATTACTCAATGTTTGAATAAAACTTCGAAATAATCAAACAAACTCCAACACTGAACTAAAATGATTGCTCAATGTTTAAACAAAACTTCGTAATAATAGAAAAAAACCCAACAATGAAATAAGATGATTGCTCAATGTTTAAATAAAACTTCGTAAAAATCAAACAAACTCCAACACTGAACTAAAATGATTGCTCAATGTTTAAATAAAAGTTCAGAATAATCAAACAAACTTCAAGACTGAACTAAAATGATTGCTCAATGCTTAAATAAAGCTTCGATATAATCAAACAAACTCCAACACTGAACTAAAATGATTGCTCAATGTTTAAACAAAACTTCGTAATAATAGAAAAAAACCCAACAAAGAAATAAGATGATTGCTCAATGTTTAAATAAAACTTCGTAATAATCAAACAAACTCCAACACTGAACTGAGATGATTGCTCAATGTTTAAACAAAACTTCGTAATAATAGAAAAAAACCCAACAAAGAAATAAGATGATTGCTCAATGTTTAAATAAAACTTCGTAATAATCAAACAAACTCCAACACTGAACTAAAATTATTGCTCAATGTTTAAACAAAACTTCGTAATAATAGAAAAAAACCCAACAAAGAAATAAGATGATTGCTCAATGTTTAAATAAAACTTCGTAATAATCAAACAAACTCCAACACTGAACTGAGATGATTGCTCAATGTTTAAATAAAACTTAGAAATAATCAAACAAACTCCAACACTGAACTAAAATGATTGCTCAATGTTTAAACAAAAATTCGTAATAATAGAACAAAAACCAACAAAGAAATAATATGATTGCTCAATGGTTAAATAAAAAATACTAATAAACACACAAACTCCAAAACAGAAATAAGATGATTGCTCAATGTTTAAATAAAAGTACAGAATAATCAAACAAACTTCAAGACTGAACTAAAATGATTGCTCAATGCTTAAATAAAGCTTCGATATAATCAAACAAACTCCAACACTGAACTAAAATGATTGCTCAATGTTTAAACAAAACTTCGTAATAATAGAAAAAAACCCAACAAAGAAATAAGATGATTGCTCAATGTTTAAATAAAACTTCGTAATAATCAAACAAACTCCAACACTGAACTGAGAAGATTGCTCAATGTTTAAACAAAACTTCGTAATAATAGAAAAAAACCCAACAAAGAAATAAGATGTTTGCTCAATGTTTAAATAAAACTTCGTAATAATCAAACAAACTCCAACACTGAACTGAGATGATTGCTCAATGTTTAAACAAAAGTTCGTAATAATAGAAAAAAAAACAACAATGAAATAAGATGATTGCTCAATGTTTAAATAAAACTTCGTAATAATCAAACAAACTCCAACACTGAACTAAAATGATTGCTCAATGTTTAAACAAAACTTCGTAATAATAGAAAAAAACCCAACAAAGAAATAAGATGATTGCTCAATGTTTAAATAAAACTTCGTAATAATCAAACAAACTCCAACACTGAACTGAGATGATTGCTCAATGTTTAAACAAAACTTCGTAATAATAGAAAAAAACCCAACAAAGAAATAAGATGATTGCTCAATGTTTAAATAAAACTTCGTAATAATCAAACAAACTCCAACACTGAACTGAGATGATTGCTCAATGTTTAAATAAAACTTCGAAATAATCTAACAAACTCCAACACTGAACTAGAATGATTGCTCAATGTTTGAATAAAACTTGGAAATAATCAAACAAACTTCAACAATAATTTAAATGATTGGTCAATGTTTAAATAAAACTTGGAAATAATGAAACAAACTTCAACACTGAACTAAAATGATTGCTCAATGTTTAAATAAAAGTTCAGAATAATCAAACAAACTTCAAGACTGAACTAAAATGAATGCTCAATGTTTAAACAAAACTTCGTAACAAACAACTCCAACACTGAACAAAAATGATTGCTCAATGTTTAAACAAAACTTCGTAATCATAGAAAAAAACCAAACAAAGAAATAAGATGATTGCTCAATGTTTAAATAAAACTTCGTAATAATCAAACAAACTCCAACACTGAACTGAGATGATTGCTCAATGTTTAAATAAAACTTCGAAATAATCTAACAAACTCCAACACTGAACTAGAATGATTGCTCAATGTTTAAATACAAATTCGAAATTATCAAAAAAACTGCAACCCTAAACTAAAATGATTGCTCAATGCTTAAATAAAACTTGGAAATAATCAAACAAAATACAACACTGAACTAAAATGATTGCTCAATGTTTAAATAAAACTTCTTAATAATCAAACAAACTCCAACACTGAACTGAGATGATTGCTCAATGTTTAAATAAAACTTCGTAATAATAGAAAAAAACCCAACAAAGAAATAAGATGATTGCTCAATGTTTAAATAAAACTTCGTAATAATCAAACAAACTCCAACACTGAACTAGAATGATTGCTCAATGTTTAAATAAAAGTACAGAATAATCAAACAAACTTCAAGACTGAACTAAAATGATTGGTCAATGCTTAAATAAAGCTTCGAAATAAACAAACAAACTCCAACACTGAACTAAAATGATTGCTCAATGTTTAAACAAAACTTCGTAACAAACAACTCCAACACTGAACAAAAATGATTGCTCAATGTTTAAATAAAACTTCGTAATAATAGAAAAAAACCCAACAAAGAAATAAGATGATTGCTCAATGTTTAAATAAAACTTCGTGATAATCAAACAAACTCCAACACTGAACTGAGAAGATTGCTCAATGTTTAAACAAAACTTCGTAATAATAGAAAAAAACCCAACAAAGAAATAAGATGATTGCTCAATGTTTAAATAAAACTTCGTAATAATCAAACAAACTCCAACACTGAACTGAGATGATTGCTCAATGTTTAAACAAAACTTCGTAATAATAGAAAAAAACCCAACAAAGAAATAAGCTGATTGCTCAATGTTTAAATAAAACTTCGTAATAATCAAACAAACTCCAACACTGAACTAAAATGATTGCTCAATGTTTAAACAAAACTTCGTAGTAATAGAAAAAAACCCAACAAAGAAATAAGATGATTGCTTAATGTTTAAATAAAACTTCGTAATAATCAAACAAACTCCAACACTGAACTGAGATGATTGCTCAATGTTTCAACAAAACTTCGTAATAATAGAAAAAAACCCAACAAAGAAATAAGATGATTGCTCAATGTTTAAATAAAACTTCGTAATAATCAAACAAACTCCAACACTGAACTGAGATGATTGCTCAATGTTTAAATAAAACTTCGAAATAATCTAACAAACTCCAACACTGAACTAGAATGATTGCTCAATGTTTGAATAAAACTTGGAAATAATCAAACAAACTTCAACAATAATTTAAATGATTGGTCAATGTTTAAATAAAACTTGGAAATAATGAAACAAACTTCAACACTGAACTAAAATGATTGCTCAATGTTTAAATAAAAGTTCAGAATAATCAAACAAACTTCAAGACTGAACTAAAATGAATGCTCAATGTTTAAACAAAACTTCGTAACAAACAACTCCAACACTGAACAAAAATGATTGCTCAGTGTTTAAATAAAACTTCGTAATAATAGAAAAAAACCAAACAAAGAAATAAGATGATTGCTCAATGTTTAAATAAAACTTCGTAATAATCAAACAAACTCCAACACTGAACTGAGATGATTGCTCAATGTTTAAATAAAACTTCGAAATAATCTAACAAACTCCAACACTGAACTAGAATGATTGCTCAATGTTTAAATACAAATTCGAAATTATCAAAAAAACTGCAACCCTAAACTAAAATGATTGCTCAATGCTTAAATAAAACTTGGAAATAATCAAACAAAATACAACACTGAACTAAAATGATTGCTCAATGTTTAAATAAAACTTCTTAATAATCAAATAAACTCCAACAATGAACTGAGATGATTGCTCAATGTTTAAACAAAACTTGGAAATAATCAAACAAAATACAACACTGAACTAGAATGATTGCTCAATGTTTAAATAAAAGTACAGAATAATCAAACAAACTTCAAGACTGAACTAAAATGATTGGTCAATGCTTGAATAAAGCTTCGAAATAAACAAACAAACTCCAACACTGAACTAGAATGATTGCTCAATGTTTAAACAAAGCTTCGAAATAATAGAAAAAAACCCAACAAAGAAATAAGATGATTGCTCAATGTTTAAATAAAACTTCGTAATAATCAAACAAACTCCAACGCTGAACTGAGATGATTGCTCAATGTTTAAATAAAACTTCGAAATAATCTAACAAACTCCAACACTGAACTAGAATGATTGCTCAATGTTTAAATACAAATTCGAAATTATCCAAAAAACTGCAACCCTAAACTAAAATGATTGCTCAATGCTTAAATAAAACTTGGAAATAATCAAACAAAATACAACACTGAACTAAAATGATTGCTCAATGTTTAAACGAAACTTCGTAATAATGAAACAAACTCCAACACTGAACTAAAATGATTGCTCAATGTTTAAACAAAACTTCGTAACAAACAACTCCAACACTGAACAAAAATGATTGCTCAATGTTTAAACAAAGCTTCGTAATAATAGAAAAAAACCCAACAAAGAAATAAGATGATTGCTCAATGTTTAAATAAAACTTCGTAATAATCAAACAAACTCCAACACTGAACAAAAATGATTGCTCAATGTTTAAACAAAGCTTCGAAATAATAGAAAAAAACCCAACAAAGAAATAAGATGATTGCTCAATGTTTAAATAAAACTTCGTAATAATCAAACAAACTCCAACACTGAACTGAGATGATTGCTCAATGTTTAAATAAAACTTCGTAATAATCAAACAAAATCCAACACTGAACTGAGATGATTGCTCAATGTTTAAATAAAACTTCGAAATAATCAAACAAACTCCAACACTGAACTAAAATGATTGCTCAATGTTTAAACAAAACTTCGTAATAATAGAAAAAAACCCAACAAAGAAATAAGATGATTGCTCAATGTTTAAATAATACTTCGTAATAATCAAACAAACTCCAACACTGAACTAAAATGATTGCTCAATGTTTAAATAAAAGTTCAGAATAATCAAACAAACTTCAAGACTGAACTAAAATGATTGCTCAATGCTTAAATAAAGCTTCGATATAATCAAACAAACTCCAACACTGAACTAAAATGATTGCTCAATGTTTAAACAAAACTTCGTAATAATAGAAAAAAACCCAACAAAGAAATAAGATGATTGCTCAATGTTTAAATAAAACTTCGTAATAATCAAACAAACTCCAACACTGAACTGAGATGATTGCTCAATGTTTAAACAAAACTTCGTAATAATAGAAAAAAACCCAACAAAGAAATAAGATGATTGCTCAATGTTTAAATAAAACTTCGTAATAATCAAACAAACTCCAACACTGAACTGAGATGATTGCTCAATGTTTAAATAAAACTTCGAAATAATCTAACAAACTCCAACACTGAACTAGAATGATTGCTCAATGTTTGAATAAAACTTGGAAATAATCAAACAAACTTCAACAATAATTTAAATGATTGGTCAATGTTTAAATAAAACTTGGAAATAATGAAACAAACTTCAACACTGAACTAAAATGATTGCTCAATGTTTAAATAAAAGTTCAGAATAATCAAACAAACTTCAAGACTGAACTAAAATGAATGCTCAATGTTTAAACTTATCTTCGTAACAAACAAACTCCAACACTGAACTAAAATTATTGCTCAATGTTTAAACAAAACTTCGTAATAATAGAAAAAAACCCAACAAAGAAATAAGATGATTGCTCAATGTTTAAATAAAACTTCGTAATAATCAAACAAACTCCAACACTGAACTGAGATGATTGCTCAATGTTTAAATAAAACTTCGAAATAATCTAACAAACTCCAACACTGAACTAGAATGATTGCTCAATGTTTGAATAAAACTTGGAAATAATCAAACAGACTTCAACAATAATTCAAATGATTGCACAATGTTTAAATAAAACTTCGAAATAATCTAACAAACTTAAACACTGAACTAGAATGATTGCTCAATGTTTAAATAAAAGTACAGAATAATCAAACAAACTTCAAGACTGAACTAAAATGATTGGTCAATGCTTAAATAAAGATTCGAAATAAACAAACAAACTCCAACACTGAACTAAAATGATTGCTCAATGTTTAAATAAAACTTCGTAATAATAGAAAAAAACCCAACAAAGAAATAAGATGATTGCTCAATGTTTAAATAAAACTTCGTAATAATCAAACAAACTCCAACACTGAACTAAAATTATTGCTCAATGTTTAAACAAAACTTCGTAATAATAGAAAAAAACCCAACAAAGAAATAAGATGATTGCTCAATGTTTAAATAAAACTTCGTAATAATCAAACAAACTCCAACACTGAACTGAGATGATTGCTCAATGTTTAAATAAAACTTCGAAATAATCTAACAAACTCCAACACTGAACTAGAATGATTGCTCAATGTTTGAATAAAACTTGGAAATAATCAAACAAACTTCAACAATAATTTAAATGATTGCACAATGTTTAAATAAAACTTCGAAATAATCTAACAAACTCCAACACTGAACTAGAATGATTGCTCAATGTTTAAATAAAAGTACAGAATAATCAAACAAACTTCAAGACTGAACTAAAATGATTGCTCAATGCTTAAATAAAGCTTCGATATAATCAAACAAACTTCAACGCTGAACTAAAATGATTGCTCAATGTTTAAATGAAACTTGGAAAAAAAGAAACTTCAACACTGAAGTAAAATGATTGTTCAATGCTTAAATAAAAATTGGAAATAAACAAACTTCAACACTGAACTAAAGTGATTTCTCAATGTTTAAATAAAACTTTAAAATAATTAAAATAACTTCAACACTGAACTAAAATGATTGCTCAATGTTTAAATAAAACTTGGAAATAAACTTCAACACTGAAGTAAAATTATGGTTCAATGCTTAAATAAAACTTGGAAATAAACAAACTTCAACACTGAACTAAAGTGATTTCTCAATGTTTAAATAAAACTTCAAAATAATTAAAAAAACTTCAACACTGAACTTAAATGATTGCTCAATGTTGAAATAAAACTTTGAAAAAAAAAACTTCAGCACTGAACTAAAATGATTGCTCAATGTTTAAATAAAACTTGGAAAAAAACAAACTTCAACAATGAACTAATATGATTGCTCAATGTTTAAATGAAACTTGGAAAAAAAGAAACTTCAACACTTAAGTAAGATGATTGCTCAATGTTTAAATAAAACTTGGAAATAAACTTCAGCACTGAACTAAAATGATTGCTCAATGTTTAAATAAAACTTCGAAATAATCAAACAAACTTCAACAATGAACTAATATGATTGCTCAATGTTTAAATAAAACTTCAAAATAATTAAAAAATCTTCAACACTGAACTTAAATTATTGCTCAATGTTGAAATAAAACTTGGAAAAAAACATAATTCAACACTGAACTAAAATGATTGCTCAATGTTTAAATAAAACTTCGAAATAATCAAACAAACTTCAGAACTGAACTAATATGATTGCTCAATGTTTAAATAAAACTTGGAAAAAAACAAACTTCAACACTTAAGTAAGATGATTGCTCAATGTTTAAATAAAACTTGGAAATAAACTTCAGCACTGAACTAAAAAGATTGCTCAATGTTTAAATAAAACTTCGAAATAATCAAACAAACTTCAACAATGAACTAATATGATTGCTCAATGTTTAAATAAAACTTCAAAATAATTAAAAAATCTTCAACACTGAACTTAAATGATTGCTCAATGTTGAAATAAAACTTGGAAATAAACAAACTTCAACAATGATCTAATATGATTGCTCAATGTTTAAATAAAACTTCAAAATAATCAAACAAACTTCAACACTGATGTAAAATGATTGCTCATTGTTTAAATAAAACTTGGAATAAACCAACTTCAACACTGAACTAATATGATTTCTCAATGTTTAAATAAAACTTCAAAATAATTAAAAAATCTTCAACACTGAACTTAAATGATTGCTCAATGTTTAAATAAAACTTGGAAATAAACTTCAACACTGAAGTAAAATTATGGTTCAATGCTTAAATAAAACTTGGAAATAAACAAACTTCAACACTGAACTAAAGTGATTTCTCAATGTAAGAATAAAACTTCAAAATAATTAAAAAAACTTCAACAATGAACGTAAATGATTGCTCAATGTTGAAATAAAACTTTGAAAAAAAATTCAACACTGAAGTAAAAGGATTGCTCAATGTTTAAATAAAACTTGGAAATAAACTTCAGCACTGAACTAAAATGATTGCTCAATGTTTAAATAAAACTTCAAAATAATTAAAAAATCTTCAACACTGAACTTAAATGATTGCTCAATGTTGAAATAAAACTTGGAAAAAAACAAAATTCAACACTGAACTAAAATGATTGCTCAATCTTGAAATAAAACTTGGAAATAAACAAACTTCAACAATGAACTAATATGATTGCTCAATGTTTAAATAAAACTTCACAATAATTAAAAAAACTTCAACACTGAACTTAAATGATTGCTCAATGTTGAAATAAAACTTTGAAAAAAACAAACTTCAACACTGAACTAAAACGATTGCTCAATGTTTAAATAAAACTTGGAAAAAAACAAACTTCAACACTGAACTAAAATGATTGCTCAATGTTGAAATAAAACTTGGAAAAAAACAAAATTCAACACTTAAGTAAGATGATTGCTCAATGTTTAAATAAAACTTGGAAATAAACTTCAGCACTGAACTAAAATGATTGCTCAATGTTTAAATAAAACTTCGAAATAATCAAACAAACTTCAACAATGAACTAATATGATTGCTCAATGTTTAAATAAAACTTCAAAATAATTAAAAAATCTTCAACACTGAACTTAAATTATTGCTCAATGTTGAAATAAAACTTGGAAAAAAACATAATTCAACACTGAACTAAAATGATTGCTCAATGTTTAAATAAAACTTCGAAATAATCAAACAAACTTCAGAACTGAACTAATATGATTGCTCAATGTTTAAATAAAACTTGGAAAAAAACAAACTTCAACACTTAAGTAAAATGATTGCTCAATGTTTAAATAAAACTTGGAAATAAACTTCAGCACTGAACTAAAAAGATTGCTCAATGTTTAAATAAAACTTCGAAATAATCAAACAAACTTCAACAATGAACTAATATGATTGCTCAATGTTTAAATAAAACTTCAAAATAATTAAAAAATCTTCAACACTGAACTTAAATGATTGCTCAATGTTGAAATAAAACTTGGAAATAAACAAACTTCAACAATGATCTAATATGATTGCTCAATGTTTAAATAAAACTTCAAAATAATCAAACAAACTTCAACACTGATGTAAAATGATTGCTCATTGTTTAAATAAAACTTGGAATAAACCAACTTCAACACTGAACTAATATGATTTCTCAATGTTTAAATAAAACTTCAAAATAATTAAAAAAAAATTCAACGCTGAACTAAAATGATTGCTCAATGTTTAAATAAAACTTGGAAATAAACTTCAACACTGAAGTAAAATTATGGTTCAATGCTTAAATAAAACTTGGAAATAAACAAACTTCAACACTGAACTAAAGTGATTTCTCAATGTAAGAATAAAACTTCAAAATAATTAAAAAAACTTCAACAATGAACGTAAATGATTGCTCAATGTTGAAATAAAACTTTGAAAAAAAAAATTCAACACTGAAGTAAAAGGATTGCTCAATGTTTAAATAAAACTTGGAAATAAACTTCAGCACTGAACTAAAATGATTGCTCAATGTTTAAATAAAACTTCAAAATAATTAAAAAATCTTTAACACTGAACTTAAATGATTGCTCAATGTTGAAATAAAACTTGGAAAAAAACAAAATTCAACAATGAACTAAAATGATTGCTCAATCTTGAAATAAAACTTGGAAATAAACAAACTTCAACAATGAACTAATATGATTGCTCAATGTTTAAATAAAACTTCACAATAATTAAAAAAACTTCAACACTGAACTTAAATGATTGCTCAATGTTGAAATAAAACTTTGAAAAAAACAAACTTCAACACTGAACTAAAACGATTGCTCAATGTTTAAATAAAACTTGGAAAAAAACAAACTTCAACACTGAAGTAAAATGATTGCTCAATGTTTGAATAAGACTTGGAAAAAAACTTCAACACTGAAGTAAAATTATTGTTCAATGCTTAAATAAAACTTGGAAATAAACAAACTTCAACACTGAACTAAAGTGATTTCTCAATGTTTAAATAAAACTTCAAAATAATTAAAATAACTTCAACACTAAACTAAAATGATGCTCAATGTTTAAATAAAACTTGGAAATAAACTTCAACACTGAAGTAAAATTATGGTTCAATGCTTAAATAAAACTTGGAAATAAACAAACTTCAACACTGAACTAAAGTGATTTCTCAATGTAAGAATAAAACTTCAAAATAATTAAAAAAACTTCAACAATGAACGTAAATGATTGCTCAATGTTGAAATAAAACTTTGAAAAAAAAAAATTCAACACTGAAGTAAAAGGATTGCTCAATGTTTAAATAAAACTTGGAAATAAACTTCAGCACTGAACTAATATGATTTCTCAATGTTTAAATAAAACTTCAAAATAATTAAAAAAAACTTCAACGCTGAACTAAAATGATTGCTCAATGTTTAAATAAAACTTGGAAATAAACTTCAACACTGAAGTAAAATGATTGTTCAATGCTTAAATAAAACTTGTAAATAAACAAACTTCAACACTGTACTAAAATGATTGCTCAATGTTTAAATAAAACTTCAAAATAATTAAAAAATCTTCAACACTGAACTTAAATGATTGCTCAATGTTGAAATAAAACTTGGAAAAAAACAATATTCAACACTGAATTAAAATCATTGCTAAATGCTTAAATAAAACTTGTAAATAAACAAACTTCAACACTGAACTAAAATGATTGCTCAATGTTTAAATAAAACTTCGAAATAATCAAACAAACTTCAACAATGAACTAATATGATTGCTCAATGTTTAAATAAAACTTCAAAATAATTAAAAAATCTTCAACACTGAACTTAAATGATTGCTCAATGTTGAAATAAAACTTGGAAAAAAACAATATTCAACACTGAATTAAAATCATTGCTAAATGCTTAAATAAAACTTGTAAATAAACAAACTTCAGCACTGAACTAAAATGATTGCTCAATGTTTAAATAAAACTTCGAAATAATCAAACAAACTTCAACACTGATGTAAAATGATTGCTCATTGTTTAAATAAAACTTGGAAAAAAACAAACTTCAACACTGAACTAATATGATTTCTCAATGTTTAAATAAAACTTCAAAATAATTAAAAAAAAATTCAACGCTGAACTAAAATGATTGCTCAATGTTTAAATAAAACTTGGAAATAAACTTCAACACTGAAGTAAAATTATGGTTCAATGCTTAAATAAAACTTGGAAATAAACAAACTTCAACACTGAACTAAAGTGATTTCTCAATGTAAGAATAAAACTTCAAAATAATTAAAAAAACTTCAACAATGAACGTAAATGATTGCTCAATGTTGAAATAAAACTTTGAAAAAAAAAAATTCAACACTGAAGTAAAAGGATTGCTCAATGTTTAAATAAAACTTGGAAATAAACTTCAGCACTGAACTAAAATGATTGCTCAATGTTTAAATAAAACTTCAAAATAATTAAAAAATCTTTAACACTGAACTTAAATGATTGCTCAATGTTGAAATAAAACTTGGAAAAAAACAAAATTCAACACTGAACTAAAATGATTGCTCAATCTTGAAATAAAACTTGGAAATAAACAAACTTCAACAATGAACTAATATGATTGCTCAATGTTTAAATAAAACTTCAAAATAATTAAAAAAAACTTCAACACTGAACTTAAATGATTGCTCAATGTTGAAATAAAACTTTGAAAAAAACAAACTTCAACACTGAACTAAAACGATTGCTCAATGTTTAAATAAAACTTGGAAAAAAACAAACTTCAACACTGAAGTAAAATGATTGCTCAATGTTTGAATAAGACTTGGAAAAAAACTTCAACACTGAAGTAAAATTATTGTTCAATGCTTAAATAAAACTTGGAAATAAACAAACTTCAACACTGAACTAAAATGATTGCTCAATGTTTAAATAAAACTTCAAAATAATTAAAAAAACTTCAACACTGAACTTAAATGATGCTCAATGTTTAAATAAAACTTGGAAATAAACTTCAACACTGAAGTAAAATTATTGTTCAATGCTTAAATAAAACTTGGAAATAAACAAACTTCAACACTGAACTAAAGTGATTTCTCAATGTTTAAATAAAACTTCAAAATAATTAAAATAACTTCAACACTGAACTAAAATGATTGCTCAATGTTTAAATAAAACTTCGAAATAATCAAACAAACTTCAACAATGAACTAATATGATTGCTCAATGTTTAAATAAAACTTCAAAATAATTAAAAAATCTTTAACACTGAACTTAAATGATTGCTCAATGTTGAAATAAAACTTGGAAATAAACAAACTTCAACAAAGAACTAATATGATTGCTCAATGTTTAAATAAAACTTGGAAAAAAACAAACTTCAACACTGAAGTAAAATGATTGCTCAATGTTTGAATAAGACTTGGAAAAAAACTTCAACACTGAAGTAAAATTATTGTTCAATGCTTAAATAAAACTTGGAAATAAACAAACTTCAACACTGAACTAAAGTGATTTCTCAATGTAAGAATAAAACTTCAAAATAATTAAAAAAACTTCAACACTGAACTTAAATGATTGCTCAATGTTGAAATAAAACTTGGAAATAAACAAACTTCAACACTGAACTAAAGTGATTTCTCAATGTAAGAATAAAACTTCAAAATAATTAAAAAAACTTCAACAATGAACTTAAATGATTGCTCAATGTTGAAACAAAACTTTGAAAAAAACAAACTTCAACACTGAACTAAAACGATTGCTCAATGTTTAAATAAAACTTGGAAAAAAACAAACTTCAACACTGAAGTAAAATGATTGCTCAATGTTTGAATAAGACTTGGAAAAAAACTTCAACACTGAAGTAAAATTATTGTTCAATGCTTAAATAAAACTTGGAAATAAACAAACTTCAACACTGAACTAAAGTGATTTGTCAATGTTTAAATAAAACTTCAAAATAATTAAAATAACTTCAACACTGAACTAAAATGATTGCTCAATGTTTAAATAAAACTTGGAAATAAACTTCAACACTGAAGTAAAATTATGGTTCAATGCTTAAATAAAACTTGGAAATAAACAAACTTCAACACTGAACTAAAGTGATTTCTCAATGTAAGAATAAAACTTCAAAATAATTAAAAAAACTTCAACAATGAACTTAAATGATTGCTCAATGTTGAAATAAAACTTTGAAAAAAAAAATTCAACACTGAAGTAAAAGGATTGCTCAATGTTTAAATAAAACTTGAAAATAAACTTCAGCACTGAACTAAAATGATTGCTCAATGTTTAAATAAAACTTC
The DNA here is from genome assembly GCA_030998225.1 of Diplolepis rosae. Lineage (NCBI taxonomy): Eukaryota > Metazoa > Arthropoda > Insecta > Hymenoptera > Diplolepididae > Diplolepis > Diplolepis rosae. Next base: position 344,683 of record JAPYXD010000072.1, read on the forward strand.
AAAATAATTAAAAAATCTTTAACACTGAACTAAAATGATTGCTCAATGTTTAAATTAAACTTCACAATAATTAAAAAAACTTCAACACTGAACTTAAATGATTGCTCAATGTTGAAATAAAACTTTGAAAAAAAAAAATTCAACACTGAAGTAAAATGATTGCTCAATGTTTGAATAAGACTTGGAAAAAAACTTCAACACTGAAGTAAAATTATTGTTCAATGCTTAAATAAAACTTGGAAATAAACAAACTTCAACACTGAACTAAAGTGATTTCTCAATGTAAGAATACAACTTCAAAATAATTAAAAAAACTTCAACACTGAACTTAAATGATTGCTCAATGTTGATATAAAACTTTGAAAAAAAAAATTCAAGACTGAAGTAAAATGATTGCTCAATGTTTAAATAAAACTTCGAAATAATCAAACAAACTTCAACAGTGAACTAATTTGATTGCTCAATGTTTAAATAAAACTTCAAAATAATTAAAAAATCTTTAACACTGAACTTAAATGATTGCTCAATTTTGAAATAAAACTTGGAAAAAAAACAAAATTCAACAATGAATTAAAATGATTGCTCAATGTTTAAATAAAACTTCAAAATAATTAAAAAAACTTCAACACTGAACTTAAATGATTGCTCAATGTTGAAATAAAACTTTGAAAAAAACAAACTTCAACACTGAACTAAAACGATTGCTCAATGTTTAAATAAAACTTGGAAAAAAACAAACTTCAACACTGAAGTAAAATGATTGCTCAATGTTTGAATAAGAATTGGAAAAAAACTTCAACACTGAAGTAAAATTATTGTTCAATGCTTAAATAAAACTTGGAAATAAACAAACTTCAACACTGAACTAAAGTGATTTCTCAATGTTTAAATAAAACTTCAAAATAATTAAAATAACTTCAACACTGAACTAAAATGATTGCTCAATGTTTAAATAAAACTTGGTAATAAACTTCAACACTGGAGTAAAATTATGGTTCAATGCTTAAATAAAACTTGGAAATAAACAAACTTCAACAATGATCTAATATGATTGCTCAATGTTTAAATAAAACTTCAAAATAATCAAACAAACTTCAACACTGATGTAAAATGATTGCTCAATGTTGAAATAAAACTTTGAAAAAAAAAAAATTCAACACTGAAGTAAAAGGATTGCTCAATCTTGAAATAAAACTTGGAAATAAACAAACTTCAACAATGAACTAATATGATTGTTCAATGTTTAAATAAAACTTCACAATAATTAAAAAAACTTCAACACTGAACTAAAACGATTGCTCAATGTTTAAATAAAACTTGGAAAAAAACAAACTTCAACACTGAAGTAAAATGATTGCTCAATGTTTGAATAAGACTTGGAAAAAAACTTCATCACTGAAGTAAAATTATTGTTCAATGCTTGAATAAAACTTGGAAATAAACAAACTTCAACACTGAACTAAAGTGATTTCTCAATGTTTAAATAAAACTTCAAAATAATTAAAAAAAACTTCAACACTGAACTAGAATGATTGCTCAATGTTTAAATAAAACTTGGAAAAAAACAAACTTCAACACTTAAGTAAAATTATTGCTCAATGTTTAAATAAAACTTGGAAATAAACTTCAACACTGAACTAATATGATTGCTCAATGTTTAAATAAAACTTCGAAATAATCAAACAAACTTCAACACTGAAGTAAAATGATTTCTCATTGTTGAAATAAAACTTGGAAATAAACAAACTTCAACACTGATCTAAAATGATTGCTCAATTTTTCAATTAAACATCAAAATAATTCAAAAAACTTCAACTCTGAACTTAAATGATTGCTCAATGTTGAAATAAAACTTGGAAAAAGACAATATTCAACACTGAATTAAAATCATTGCTAAATGATTAAATAAAACTTGGAAAAAAACAAACTTCAACACTTAAGTAAAATGATTGCTCAATGTTTAAGTACAACTTCAAAATAATCAAGCTTCAACACTGAAGTAAAATGATTGTTCATTGTTTAAATAAAACTTTGAAATAAACCAACTTCAACACTGAACTAATATGAATGCTCAATGTTTAAATAAAACTTGGAAAAAAACAAACTTCAACACTTAAGTAAAATGATTGCTCAATGTTTAAATAAAACTTGGAAATAAACTTCAGCACTGAACTAAAAAGATTGCTCAATGTTTAAATAAAACTTCGAAATAATCAAACAAACTTCAACAATGAACTAATATGATTGCTCAATGTTTAAATAAAACTTCAAAATAATTAAAAAATCTTCAACACTGAACTTAAATGATTGCTCAATGTTGAAATAAAACTTGGAAATAAACAAACTTCAACAATGATCTAATATGATTGCTCAATGTTTAAATAAAACTTCAAAATAATCAAACAAACTTCAACACTGATGTAAAATGATTGCTCATTGTTTAAATAAAACTTGGAATAAACCAACTTCAACACTGAACTAATATGATTTCTCAATGTTTAAATAAAACTTCAAAATAATTAAAAAAAACTTCAACGCTGAACTAAAATGATTGCTCAATGTTTAAATGAAACTTGGAAAAAAAGAAACTTCAACACTGAAGTAAAATGATTGTTCAATGCTTAAATAAAAATTGGAAATAAACAAACTTCAACACTGAACTAAAGTGATTTCTCAATGTTTAAATAAAACTTGGAAAAAAACAATATTCAACACTGAATTAAAATCATTGCTAAATGCTTAAATAAAACTTGTAAATAAACAAACTTCAACACTGAACTAAAATGATTGCTCAATGTTTAAGTAAAACTTCAAAATAATCAAGCTTCAACACTGAAGTAAAATGATTGTTCATTGTTTAAATAAAACTTGGAAATAAACCAACTTCAACACTGAACTAATATGAATGCTCAATGTTTAAATAAAACTTCAAAATAATTAAAAAATCTTCAACACTGAACTTAAATGATTGCTCAATGTTGAAATAAAACTTGGAAATAAAGAAACTTCAACAATGATCTAATATGAATGCTCAATGTTTAAATAAAACTTCAAAATAATCAAACAAACTTCAACACTGATGTAAAATGATTGCTCATTGTTTAAATAAAACTTGGAATAAACCAACTTCAACACTGAACTAATATGATTTCTCAATGTTTAAATAAAACTTCAAAATAATTAAAAAAAACTTCAACGCTGAACTAAAATGATTGCTCAATGTTTAAATGAAACTTGGAAGAAAAAAAACTTCATCACTGAAGTAAAATGATTGTTCAATGCTTAAATAAAAATTGGAAATAAACAAACTTCAACACTGAACTAAAGTGATTTCTCAATGTTTAAATAAAACTTGGAAAAAAACAATATTCAACACTGAATTAAAATCATTGCTAAATGCTTAAATAAAACTTGTAAATAAACAAACTTCAACACTGAACTAAAATGATTGCTCAATGTTTAAGTAAAACTTCAAAATAATCAAGCTTCAACACTGAAGTAAAATGATTGTTCATTGTTTAAATAAAACTTGGAAATAAACCAACTTCAACACTGAACTAATATGAATGCTCAATGTTTAAATAAAACTTCAAAATAATTAAAAAATCTTCAACACTGAACTTAAATGATTGCTCAATGTTGAAATAAAACTTGGAAATAAAGAAACTTCAACAATGATCTAATATGAATGCTCAATGTTTAAATAAAACTTCAAAATAATCAAACAAACTTCAACACTGATGTAAAATGATTGCTCATTGTTTAAATAAAACTTGGAATAAACCAACTTCAACACTGAACTAATATGATTTCTCAATGTTTAAATAAAACTTCAAAATAATTAAAAAAAACTTCAACGCTGAACTAAAATGATTGCTCAATGTTTAAATGAAACTTGGAAGAAAAAAAACTTCATCACTGAAGTAAAATGATTGTTCAATGCTTAAATAAAAATTGGAAATAAACAAACTTCAACACTGAACTAAAGTGATTTCTCAATGTTTAAATAAAACTTTAAAATAATTAAAATAACTTCAACACTGAACTAAAATGATTGCTCAATGTTTAAATAAAACTTGGAAATAAACTTCAACACTGAAGTAAAATTATGGTTCAATGTTTAAATGAAACTTGGAAAAAAACAAACTTCAGCACTTAAGTAAGATGATTGCTCAATGTTTAAATAAAACTTGGAAATAAACTTCAGCACTGAACTAAAATCATTGCTCAATGTTTAAATAAAACTTCGAAATAATGAAACAAACTTCATCAATGAACTAATATGATTGCTCAATGTTTAAATAAAACTTCAAAATAATTAAAAAATCTTCAACACTGAACTTAAATGATTGCTCAATGTTGAAATAAAACTTGGAAAAAAACAATATTCAACACTGAATTAAAATCATTGCTAAATGCTTAAATAAAACTTGTAAATAAACAAACTTCAACACTGAACTAAAATGATTGCTCAATGTTTAAGTAAAACTTCAAAATAATCAAACTTCAACACTGAAGTAAAATGATTGTTCATTGTTTAAATAAAACTTGGAAATAAACCAACTTCAACACTGAACTAATATGATTGCTCAATGTTTAAATAAAACTTGGAAAAAAACAAACTTCAACACTTAAGTAAAATGATTGCTCAATGTTTAAATAAAACTTGGAAATAAACTTCAGCACTGAACTAAAAAGTCTGCTCAATGTTTAAATAAAACTTCGAAATAATCAAACAAACTTCAACAATGAACTAATATGATTGCTCAATGTTTAAATAAAACTTCAAAATAATTAAAAAATCTTCAACACTGAACTTAAATGATTGCTCAATGTTGAAATAAAACTTGGAAATAAACAAACTTCAACAATGAACTAATATGATTGCTCAATGTTTAAATAAAACTTCAAAATAATTAAAAAAAAACTTCAACACTGAACTAAAATGATTGCTCAATGTTTAAATAAAACTTGGAAATAAACTTCAACACTGAACTGAAATGATTGCTCAATGTTGAAATAAAACTTGGAAAAAAACAAACTTCAACACTGAACTAATATGATTGCTCAATGTTTAAATAAAACTTGGAAATAAACTTCAACACTGAAGTAAAATTATGGTTCAATGCTTAAATAAAACTTGGAAATAAACAAACTTCAACACTGAACTAATATGATTGCTCAATGTTTAAATAAAACTTGGAAAAAAACAAACTTCAACACTTAAGTAAAATGATTGCTCAATGTTTAAATAAAACTTGGAAATAAACTTCAGCACTGAACTAAAATGATTGCTCAATGTTTAAATAAAACTTCAAAATAATTAAAAAATCTTTAACACTGAACTTAAATGATTGCTCAATGTTGAAATAAAACTTTGAAAAAAAAAAATTCAACACTGAAGTAAAATGATTGCTCAATGTTTAAATAAAACTTGGAAATAAACTTCAGCACTGAAGTAAAATTATGGTTCAATGCTTAAATGAAACTTGGAACTAAACAAACTTCAACACTGAACTAAAGTGATTTCTCAATGTTTAAATAAAACTTCAAAATAATTAAAAAAACTTCAACACTGAACTTAAATGATGCTCAATGTTTAAATAAAACTTGGAAATAAACTTCAACACTGAAGTAAAATTATGGTTCAATGCTTAAATGAAACTTGGAAATAAACAAACTTCAACACTGAACTAAAACGATTGCTCAATGTTTAAATAAAACTTGGAAAAAAACAAACTTCAACACTGAAGTAAAATGATTGCTCAATGTTTAAATAAAACTTGGAAATAAACTTCAGCACTGAACTAAAATGATTGCTCAATGTTTAAATAAAACTTCAAAATAATTAAAAAAACTTCAACAATGAACTTAAATGATTGCTCAATGTTGAAATAAAACTTTGAAAAAAAAAATTCAACACTGAAGTAAAAGGATTGCTCAATGTTTAAATAAAACTTCAAAATAATTAAAAAATCTTTAACACTGAACTTAAATGATTGCTCAATGTTGAAATAAAACTTCAAAATAATTAAAAAATCTTTAACACTGAACTTAAATGATTGCTCAATGTTGAAATAAAACTCGGAAAAAAACGAAATTCAACAATGAACTAAAATGATTGCTCAATCTTGAAATAAAACTTGGAAATAAACAAACTTCAACAATGAACTAATATGATTGCTCAATGTTTAAATAAAACTTCACAATAATTAAAAAAACTTCAACACTGAACTTAAATGATTGCTCAATGTTGAAATAAAACATTGAAAAAAACAAACTTCAACACTGAACTAAAACGATTGTTCAATGTTTAAATAAATCTTGGAAAAAAACAAACTTCAACACTGAAGTAAAATGATTGCTCAATGTTTGAATAAGACTTGGAAAAAAACTTCAACACTGAAGTAAAATTATTGTTCAATGCTTAAATAAAACTTGGAAATAAACAAACTTCAACACTGAACTAAAGTGATTTCTCAATGTTTAAATAAAACTTCAAAATAATTAAAATAACTTCAACACTGAACTAAAATGATGCTCAATGTTTAAATAAAACTTGGAAATAAACTTCAACACTGAACTAAAATGATTGCTCAATGTTTAAATAAAACTTCGAAATAATCAAACAAACTTCAACAATGAACTAATATGATTGCTCAATGTTTAAATAAAACTTCAAAATAATTAAAAAAACTTCAACAATGAACGTAAATGATTGCTCAATGTTGAAATAAAACTTTGAAAAAAAAAATTCAACACTGAAGTAAAAGGATTGCTCAATGTTTAAATAAAACTTGGAAATAAACTTCAGCACTGAACTAAAATGATTGCTCAATGTTTAAATAAAACTTCAAAATAATTAAAAAAACTTCAACACTGAACTTAAATGATTGCTCAATGTTGAAATAAAACTTTGAAAAAAACAAACTTCAACACTGAACTAAAATGATTGCTCAATGTTTAAATAAAACTTCAAAATAATTAAAAAAAACTTCAACACTGAACTAAAATGATTGCTCAATGTTTAAATAAAACTTGGAAATAAACTTCAACACTGAAGTAAAATTATGGTTCAATGCTTAAATGAAACTTGGAAATAAACAAACTTCAACACTGAACTAATATGATTGCTCAATGTTTAAATAAAACTTGGAAAAAAACAAACTTCAACACTTAAGTAAAATGATTGCTCAATGTTTAAATAAAACTTGGAAATAAACTTCAGCACTGAACTAAAATGATTGCTCAATGTTTAAATAAAACTTCAAAATAATTAAAAAATCTTCAACACTGAACTTAAATGATTGCTCAATGTTGAAATAAAACTTTGAAAAAAACAAAATTCAACACTGAAGTAAAATGATTGCTCAATGTTTAAATAAAACTTGGAAATAAACTTCAACACTGAAGTAAAATTATGGTTCAATGCTTAAATAAAACTTGGAAATAAACAAACTTCAACACTGAACTAAAGTGATTTCTCAATGTTTAAATAAAACTTCAAAATAATTAAAATAACTTCAACACTAAACTAAAATGATGCTCAATGTTTAAATAAAACTTGGAAATAAACTTCAACACTGAAGTAAAATTATGGTTCAATGCTTAAATAAAACTTGGAAATAAACAAACTTCAACACTGAACTAATATGATTGCTCAATGTTTAAATAAAACTTGGAAAAAAACAAACTTCAACACTGAAGTAAAATGATTGCTCAATGTTTGAATAAGACTTGGAAATAAACTTCAGCACTGAACTAAAATGATTGCTCAATGTTTAAATAAAACTTCAAAATAATTAAAATAACTTCAACACTGAACTAAAATGATTTCTCAATGTTTAAATAAAACTTTGAAAAAAACAAACTTCAACACTGAAGTAAAAGGATTGCTCAATGTTTAAATAAAACTTCAAAATAATTAAAAAATCTTTAACACTGAACTTAAATGATTGCTCAATGTTTAAATAAAACTTCAAAATAATTAAAAAATCTTTAACACTGAACTTAAATGATTGCTCAATGTTGAAATAAAACTCGGAAAAAAACGAAATTCAACAATGAACTAAAATGATTGCTCAATCTTGAAATAAAACTTGGAAATAAACAAACTTCAACAATGAACTAATATGATTGCTCAATGTTTAAATAAAACTTCACAATAATTAAAAAAACTTCAACGCTGAACTTAAATGATTGCTCAATGTTGAAATAAAACTTTGAAAAAAACAAACTTCAACACTGAACTAAAACGATTGTTCAATGTTTAAATAAATCTTGGAAAAAAACAAACTTCAACACTGAAGTAAAATGATTGCTCAATGTTTGAATAAGACTTGGAAAAAAACTTCAACACTGAAGTAAAATTATTGTTCAATGCTTAAATAAAACTTGGAAATAAACAAACTTCAACACTGAACTAAAGTGATTTCTCAATGTTTAAATAAAACTTCAAAATAATTAAAATAACTTCAACACTGAACTAAAATGATGCTCAATGTTTAAATAAAACTTGGAAATAAACTTCAACACTGAACTAAAATGATTGCTCAATGTTTAAATAAAACTTCGAAATAATCAAACAAACTTCAACAATGAACTAATATGATTGCTCAATGTTTAAATAAAACTTCAAAATAATTAAAAAAACTTCAACAATGAACGTAAATGATTGCTCAATGTTGAAATAAAACTTTGAAAAAAAAAAATTCAACACTGAAGTAAAAGGATTGCTCAATGTTTAAATAAAACTTGGAAATAAACTTTAGCACTGAACTAAAATGATTGCTCAATGTTTAAATAAAACTTCAAAATAATTAAAAAAACTTCAACACTGAACTTAAATGATTGCTCAATGTTGATATAAAACTTTGAAAAAAAAAAATTCAACACTGAAGTAAAATGATTGCTCAATGTTTAAATAAAACTTGGAAATAAACTTCAGCACTGAACTAAAATGATTGCTCAATGTTTAAATAAAACTTCGAAATAATCAAACAAACTTCAACAATGAACTAATATGATTGCTCAATGTTTAAATAAAACTTCAAAATAATTAAAAAATCTTTAACACTGAACTTAAATGATTGCTCAATGTTGAAATAAAACTTGGAAAAAAACAAAATTCAACAATGAACTAAAATGATTGCTCAATCTTGAAATAAAACTTGGAAATAAACAAACTTCAACAATGAACTAATATGATTGCTCAATGTTTAAATAAAACTTCACAATAATTAAAAAAACTTCAACACTGAACTTAAATGATTGCTCAATGTTGAAATAAAACTTTGAAAAAAACAAACTTCAACACTGAACTAAAACGATTGCTCAATGTTTAAATAAATCTTGGAAAAAAAACAAACTTCAACACTGAAGTAAAATGATTGCTCAATGTTTGAATAAGACTTGGAAAAAAACTTCAACACTGAAGTAAAATTATTGTTCAATGCTTAAATAAAACTTGGAAATAAACAAACTTCAACACTGAACTAAAGTGATTTCTCAATGTTTAAATAAAACTTCAAAATAATTAAAATAACTTCAACACTGAACTAAAATGATGCTCAATGTTTAAATAAAACTTGGAAATAAACTTCAACACTGAAGTAAAATTATGGTTCAATGCTTAAATGAAACTTGGAACTAAACAAACTTCAACACTGAACTAAAGTGATTTCTCAATGTTTAAATAAAACTTCGAAATAATCAAACAAACTTCAACAATGAACTAATATGATTGCTCAATGTTTAAATAAAACTTCAAAATAATTAAAAAATCTTCAACACTGAACTTAAATGATTGCTCAATGTTGAAATAAAACTTGGAAAAAAACAAACTTCAACACTGAACTAATATGATTGCTCAATGTTTAAATAAAACTTGGAAATAAACTTCAACACTGAAGTAAAATGATTGTTCAATGCTTAAATAAAACTTGTAAATAAACAAACTTCAACACTGTACTAAAATGATTGCTCAATGTTTAAATAAAACTTCAAAATAATTAAAAAATCTTCAACACTGAACTTAAATGATTTCTCAATGTTTAAATAAAACTTAAAAATAATTAAAAAAAACTTCAACACTGAACTAAAATGATTGCTCAATGTTTAAATAAAACTTCAAAATAATTGTAAAATATTCAACACTGAACTTAAATGATTGCTCAATGTTGAAATAAAACTTGGAAATAAACAAACTTCAACAATGATCTAATATGATTGCTCAATGTTTAAATAAAACTTCAAAATAATCAAACAAACTTCAACACTGATGTAAAATGATTGCTCATTGTTTAAATAAAACTTGGAATAAACCAACTTCAACACTGAACTAATATGATTTCTCAATGTTTAAATAAAACTTCAAAATAATTAAAAAAAACTTCAACGCTGAACTAAAATGATTGCTCAATGTTTAAATGAAACTTGGAAGAAAAGAAACTTCAACACTGAAGTAAAATGATTGTTCAATGCTTAAATAAAAATTGGAAATAAACAAACTTCAACACTGAACTAAAGTGATTTCTCAATGTTTAAATAAAACTTTAAAATAATTAAAATAACTTCAACACTGAACTAAAATGATTGCTCAATGTTTAAATAAAACTTGGAAATAAACTTCAACACTGAAGTAAAATTATGGTTCAATGTTTAAATGAAACTTGGAAAAAAACAAACTTCAGCACTTAAGTAAGATGATTGCTCAATGTTTAAATAAAACTTGGAAATAAACTTCAGCACTGAACTAAAATCATTGCTCAATGTTTAAATAAAACTTCGAAATAATGAAACAAACTTCATCAATGAACTAATATGATTGCTCAATGTTTAAATAAAACTTCAAAATAATTAAAAAATCTTCAACACTGAACTTAAATGATTGCTCAATGTTGAAATAAAACTTGGAAAAAAACAATATTCAACACTGAATTAAAATCATTGCTAAATGCTTAAATAAAACTTGTAAATAAACAAACTTCAACACTGAACTAAAATGATTGCTCAATGTTTAAGTAAAACTTCAAAATAATCAAACTTCAACACTGAAGTAAAATGATTGTTCATTGTTTAAATAAAACTTGGAAATAAACCAACTTCAACACTGAACTAATATGATTGCTCAATGTTTAAATAAAACTTGGAAAAAAACAAACTTCAACACTTAAGTAAAATGATTGCTCAATGTTTAAATAAAACTTGGAAATAAACTTCAGCACTGAACTAAAAAGTCTGCTCAATGTTTAAATAAAACTTCGAAATAATCAAACAAACTTCAACAATGAACTAATATGATTGCTCAATGTTTAAATAAAACTTCAAAATAATTAAAAAATCTTCAACACTGAACTTAAATGATTGCTCAATGTTGAAATAAAACTTGGAAATAAACAAACTTCAACAATGATCTAATATGATTGCTCAATGTTTAAATAAAACTTCAAAATAATCCAACAAACTTCAACACTGATGTAAAATGATTGCTCATTGTTTAAATAAAACTTGGAATAAACCAACTTCAACACTGAACTAATATGATTTCTCAATGTTTAAATAAAACTTCAAAATAATTAAAAAAAACTTCAACGCTGAACTAAAATGATTGCTCAATGTTTAAATAAAACTTGGAAATAAACTTCAACACTGAAGTAAAATTATGGTTCAATGCTTAAATGAAACTTGGAAATAAACAAACTTCAACACTGAACTAATATGATTGCTCAATGTTTAAATAAAACTTAGAAAAAAACAAACTTCAACACTTAAGTAGAATGATTGCTCAATGTTTAAATAAAACTTGGAAATAAACTTCAGCACTGAACTAAAATGATTGCTCAATGTTTAAATAAAACTTCAAAATAATTAAAAAATCTTTAACACTGAACTTAAATGATTGCTCAATGTTGATATAAAACTTTGAAAAAAAAAAATTCAACACTGAAGTAAAATGATTGCTCAATGTTTAAATAAAACTTGGAAATAAACTTCAACACTGAAGTAAAATTATGGTTCAATGCTTAAATAAAACTTGGAAATAAACAAACTTCAACACTGAACTAAAGTGATTTCTCAATGTAAGAATAAAACTTCAAAATAATCAAACAAACTTCAACACTCAACTAAGATGATTGCTCAATGTTTAAATAAAACTTGGAAATAAACTTCAACACTGAAGTAAAATTATGGTTCAATGCTTAAATGAAACTTGGAAATAAACAAACTTCAACACTGAACTGATATGATTGCTCAATGTTTAAATAAAACTTGGAAAAAAACAAACTTCAACACTGAAGTAAAATGATTGCTCAATGTTTAATTAAAACTTGGAAATAAACTTCAGCACTGAACTAAAATGATTGCTCAATGTTTAAATAAAACTTCAAAATAATTAAAAAAACTTCAACAATGAACTTAAATGATTGCTCAATGTTGAAATAAAACTTTGAAAAAAAAAATTCAACACTGAAGTAAAAGGATTGCTCAATGTTTAAATAAAACTTGGAAATAATTCAAAAATCTTTAACACTGAACTTAAATGATTGCTCAATGTTGAAATAAAACTTCAAAATAATTAAAAAATCTTTAACACTGAACTTACATGATTGCTCAATGTTGAAATAAAACTCGGAAAAAAACGAAATTCAACAATGAACTAAAATGATTGCTCAATCTTGAAATAAAACTTGGAAATAAACAAACTTCAACAATGAACTAATATGATTGCTCAATGTTTAAATAAAACTTCACAATAATTAAAAAAACTTCAACACTGAACTTAAATGATTGCTCAATGTTGAAATAAAACTTTGAAAAAAACAAACTTCAACACTGAACTAAAACGATTGTTCAATGTTTAAATAAATCTTGGAAAAAAACAAACTTCAACACTGAAGTAAAATGATTGCTCAATGTTTGAATAAGACTTGGAAAAAAACTTCAACACTGAAGTAAAATTATTGTTCAATGCTTAAATAAAACTTGGAAATAAACAAACTTCAACACTGAACTAAAGTGATTTCTCAATGTTTAAATAAAACTTCAAAATAATTAAAATAACTTCAACACTGAACTAAAATGATGCTCAATGTTTAAATAAAACTTGGAAATAAACTTCAACACTGAACTAAAATGATTGCTCAATGTTTAAATAAAACTTCGAAATAATCAAACAAACTTCAACAATGAACTAATATGATTGCTCAATGTTTAAATAAAACTTCAAAATAATTAAAAAAACTTCAACAATGAACTTAAATGATTGCTCAATGTTGAAATAAAACTTTGAAAAAAAAAAATTCAACACTGAAGTAAAAGGATTGCTCAATGTTTAAATAAAACTTGGAAATAAACTTCAGCACTGAACTAAAATGATTGCTCAATGTTTAAATAAAACTTCAAAATAATTAAAAAAACTTCAACACTGAACTTAAATGATTGCTCAATGTTGATATAAAACTTTGAAAAAAAAAAATTCAACACTGAAGTAAAATGATTGCTCAATGTTTAAATAAAACTTGGAAATAAACTTCAGCACTGAACTAAAATGATTGCTCAATGTTTAAATAAAACTTCGAAATAATCAAACAAACTTCAACAATGAACTAATATGATTGCTCAATGTTTAAATAAAACTTCAAAATAATTAAAAAATCTTTTACACTGAACTTAAATGATTGCTCAATGTTGAAATAAAACTTGGAAAAAAACAAAATTCAACAATGAACTAAAATGATTGCTCAATCTTGAAATAAAACTTGGAAATAAACAAACTTCAACAATGAACTAATATGATTGCTCAATGTTTAAATAAAACTTCACAATAATTAAAAAAACTTCAACACTGAACTTAAATGATTGCTCAATGTTGAAATAAAACTTTGAAAAAAACAAACTTCAACACTGAACTAAAACGATTGTTCAATGTTTAAATAAATCTTGGAAAAAAACAAACTTCAACACTGAAGTAAAATGATTGCTCAATGTTTGAATAAGACTTGGAAAAAAACTTCAACACTGAAGTAAAATTATTGTTCAATGCTTAAATAAAACTTGGAAATAAACAAACTTCAACACTGAACTAAAGTGATTTCTCAATGTTTAAATAAAACTTCAAAATAATTAAAATAACTTCAACACTGAACTAAAATGATGCTCAATGTTTAAATAAAACTTGGAAATAAACTTCAACACTGAAGTAAAATTATGGTTCAATGCTTAAATGAAACTTGGAACTAAACAAACTTCAACACTGAACTAAAGTGATTTCTCAATGTTTAAATAAAACTTCGAAATAATCAAACAAACTTCAACAATGAACTAATATGATTGCTCAATGTTTAAATAAAACTTCAAAATAATTAAAAAATCTTTAACACTGAACTTAAATGATTGCTCAATGTTGAAATAAAACTTTGAAATAATTAAAAAAAACTTCAACACTGAACTAAAATGATTGCTCAATGTTTAAATAAAACTTGGAAATAAACTTCAACACTGAAGTAAAATGATTGTTCAATGCTTAAATAAAACTTGTAAATAAACAAACTTCAACACTGTACTAAAATGATTGCTCAATGTTTAAATAAAACTTCAAAATAATTAAAAAATCTTCAACACTGAACTTAAATGATTGCTCAATGTTGAAATAAAACTTGGAAAAAAACAAAATTCAACACTGAACTAAAATGATTGCTCAATGTTGAAATAAAACTTGGAAAAAAACAAAATTCAACAATGAACTAAAATGATTGCTCAATGTTTAAATAAAACTTCGAAATAATCAAACTTCAACAATGAACTAATATGATTGCTCAATGTTTAAATAAAACTTCACAATAATTAAAAAAACTTCAACACTGAACTTAAATGATTGCTCAATGTTGAAATAAAACTTTGAAAAAAACAAACTTCAACACTGAACTAAAACGATTGCTCAATGTTTAAATAAATCTTGGAAAAAAACAAACTTCAACACTGAAGTAAAATGATTGCTCAATGTTTGAATAAGACTTGGAAAAAAACTTCAACACTGAAGTAAAATTATTGTTCAATGCTTAAATAAAACTTGGAAATAAACAAACTTCAACACTGAACTAAAGTGATTTCTCAATGTTTAAATAAAACTTCAAAATAATTAAAATAACTTCAACACTAAACTAAAATGATGCTCAATGTTTAAATAAAACTTGGAAATAAACTTCAACACTGAAGTAAAATTATGGTTCAATGCTTAAATAAAACTTGGAAATAAACAAACTTCAACACTGAACTAAAGTGATTTCTCAATGTTTAAATAAAACTTCAAAATAATTAAAAAAACTTCAACACTGAACTAAAATGATGCTCAATGTTTAAATAAAACTTGGAAATAAACTTCAACACTGAAGTAAAATTATGGTTCAATGCTTAAATAAAACTTGGAAATAAACAAACTTCAACACTGAACTAATATGATTGCTCAATGTTTAAATAAAACTTGGAAAAAAACAAACTTCAACACTTAAGTAAAATGATTGCTCAATGTTTAAATAAAACTTGGAAATAAACTTCAGCACTGAACTAAAATGATTGCTCAATGTTTAAATAAAACTTCAAAATAATTAAAAAATCTTTAACACTGAACTTAAATGATTGCTCAATGTTGATATAAAACTTTGAAAAAAAAATATTCAACACTGAAGTAAAATGATTGCTCAATGTTTAAATAAAACTTGGAAATAAACTTCAACACTGAAGTAAAATTATGGTTCAATGCTTAAATAAAACTTGGAAATAAACAAACTTCAACACTGAACTAAAGTGATTTCTCAATGTTTAAATAAAACTTCAAAATAATTAAAAAAACTTCAACACTGAACTTAAATGATGCTCAATGTTAAAATAAAACTTGGAAATAAACTTCAACACTGAAGTAAAATTATTGTTCAATGCTTAAATAAAACTTGGAAATAAACAAACTTCAACACTGAACTAAAATGATTGCTCAATGTTTAAATAAAACTTGGAAAAAAACAAACTTCAACACTGAAGTAAAATGATTGCTCAATGTTTAAATAAAACTTGGAAATAAACTTCAGCACTGAACTAAAATGATTGCTCAATGTTTAAATAAAACTTCAAAATAATTAAAAAAACTTCAACACTGAACTTAAATGATTGCTCAATGTTGAAATAAAACTTTGAAAAAAAAAAATTCAACACTGAAGTAAAAGGATTGCTCAATGTTTAAATAAAACTTCAAAATAATTAAAAAATCTTTAACACTGAACTTAAATGATTGCTCAATGTTTAAATAAAACTTCAAAATAATTAAAAAATCTTTAACACTGAACTTAAATGATTGCTCAATGTTGAAATAAAACTCGGAAAAAAACGAAATTCAACAATGAACTAAAATGATTGCTCAATCTTGAAATAAAACTTGGAAATAAACAAACTTCAACAATGAACTAATATGATTGCTCAATGTTTAAATAAAACTTCACAATAATTAAAAAAACTTCAACACTGAACTTAAATGATTGCTCAATGTTGAAATAAAACATTGAAAAAAAAAAATTCAACACTGAACTAAAACGATTGTTCAATGTTTAAATAAATCTTGGAAAAAAACAAACTTCAACACTGAAGTAAAATGATTGCTCAATGTTTGAATAAGACTTGGAAAAAAACTTCAACACTGAACTAAAATGATTGCTCAATGCTTAAATAAAACTTGGAAATAAACAAACTTCAACACTGAACTAAAGTGATTTCTCAATGTTTAAATAAAACTTCAAAATAATTAAAATAACTTCAACACTGAACTAAAATGATGCTCAATGTTTAAATAAAACTTGGAAATAAACTTCAACACTGAACTAAAATGATTGCTCAATGTTTAAATAAAACTTCGAAATAATCAAACAAACTTCAACAATGAACTAATATGATTGCTCAATGTTTAAATAAAACTTCAAAATAATTAAAAAAACTTCAACAATGAACGTAAATGATTGCTCAATGTTGAAATAAAACTTTGAAAAAAAAAATTCAACACTGAAGTAAAAGGATTGCTCAATGTTTAAATAAAACTTGGAAATAAACTTCAGCACTGAACTAAAATGATTGCTCAATGTTTAAATAAAACTTCAAAATAATTAAAAAAACTTCAACACTGAACTTAAATGATTGCTCAATGTTGATATAAAACTTTGAAAAAAAAAATTCAACACTGAAGTAAAATGATTGCTCAATGTTTAAATAAAACTTGGAAATAAACTTCAGCACTGAACTAAAATGATTGCTCAATGTTTAAATAAAACTTCGAAATAATCAAACAAACTTCAACACTGAACTAAAATGATTGCTCAATGTTGAAATAAAACTTGGAAAAAAACAATATTCAACACTGAATTAAAATCATTGCTAAATGCTTAAATAAAACTTGTAAATAAACAAACTTCAACACTGAACTAAAATGATTGCTCAATGTTTAAGTAAAACTTCAAAATAATCAAGCTTCAACACTGAAGTAAAATGATTGTTCATTGTTTAAATAAAACTTGGAAATAAACCAACTTCAACACTGAACTAATATGATTGCTCAATGTTTAAATAAAACTTGGAAAAAAACAAACTTCAACACTTAAGTAAAATGATTGCTCAATGTTTAAATAAAACTTGGAAATAAACTTCAGCACTGAACTAAAAAGTCTGCTCAATGTTTAAATAAAACTTCGAAATAATCAAACAAACTTCAACAATGAACTAATATGATTGCTCAATGTTTAAATAAAACTTCAAAATAATTAAAAAATCTTCAACACTGAACTTAAATGATTGCTCAATGTTGAAATAAAACTTGGAAATAAACAAACTTCAACAATGATCTAATATGATTGCTCAATGTTTAAATAAAACTTCAAAATAATCAAACAAACTTCAACACTGATGTAAAATGATTGCTCATTGTTTAAATAAAACTTGGAATAAACCAACTTCAACACTGAACTAATATGATTTCTCAATGTTTAAATAAAACTTCAAAATAATTAAAAAAAACTTCAACGCTGAACTAAAATGATTGCTCAATGTTTAAATAAAACTTGGAAATAAACTTCAACACTGAAGTAAAATTATGGTTCAATGCTTAAATGAAACTTGGAAATAAACAAACTTCAACACTGAACTAATATGATTGCTCAATGTTTAAATAAAACTTGGAAAAAAACAAACTTCAACACTTAAGTAAAATGATTGCTCAATGTTTAAATAAAACTTGGAAATAAACTTCAGCACTGAACTAAAATGATTGCTCAATGTTTAAATAAAACTTCAAAATAATTAAAAAATCTTTAACACTGAACTTAAATGATTGCTCAATGTTGATCTAAAACTTTGAAAAAAAAAAATTCAACACTGAAGTAAAATGATTGCTCAATGTTTAAATAAAACTTGGAAATAAACTTCAGCACTGAAGTAAAATTATGGTTCAATGCTTAAATGAAACTTGGAACTAAACAAACTTCAACACTGAACTAAAGTGATTTCTCAATGTTTAAATAAAACTTCAAAATAATTAAAATAACTTCAACACTAAACTAAAATGATGCTCAATGTTTAAATAAAACTTTGAAAAAAACAAACTTCAACACTGAAGTAAAATGATTGTTCAATGCTTAAATAAAACTTGTAAATAAACAAACTTCAACACTGAACTAAAATGATTGCTCAATGTTTAAATAAAACTTGGAAAAAAACAAACTTCAACACTTAAGTAAAATGATTGCTCAATGTTTAAATAAAACTTGGAAATAAACTTCAGCACTGAACTAAAATGATTGCTCAATGTTTAAATAAAACTTCAAAATAATTAAAATAACTTCAACACTGAACTTAAATGATTGCTCAATGTTGAAATAAAACTTTGAAAAAAAAAAATTCAACACTGAAGTAAAAGGATTGCTCAATGTTTAAATAAAACTTCAAAATAATTAAAAAATCTTTAACACTGAACTTAAATGATTGCTCAATGTTGAAATAAAACTTCAAAATAATTAAAAAATCTTTAACACTGAACTTAAATGATTGCTCAATGTTGAAATAAAACTCGGAAAAAAACGAAATTCAACAATGAACTAAAATGATTGCTCAATCTTGAAATAAAACTTGGAAATAAACAAACTTCAACAATGAACTAATATGATTGCTCAATGTTTAAATAAAACTTCACAATAATTAAAAAAACTTCAACGCTGAACTTAAATGATTGCTCAATGTTGAAATAAAACTTTGAAAAAAACAAACTTCAACACTGAACTAAAACGATTGTTCAATGTTTAAATAAATCTTGGAAAAAAACAAACTTCAACACTGAAGTAAAATGATTGCTCAATGTTTGAATAAGACTTGGAAAAAAACTTCAACACTGAAGTAAAATTATTGTTCAATGCTTAAATAAAACTTGGAAATAAACAAACTTCAACACTGAACTAAAGTGATTTCTCAATGTTTAAATAAAACTTCAAAATAATTAAAATAACTTCAACACTGAACTAAAATGATGCTCAATGTTTAAATAAAACTTGGAAATAAACTTCAACACTGAACTAAAATGATTGCTCAATGTTTAAATAAAACTTCGAAATAATCAAACAAACTTCAACAATGAACTAATATGATTGCTCAATGTTTAAATAAAACTTCAAAATAATTAAAAAAACTTCAACAATGAACGTAAATGATTGCTCAATGTTGAAATAAAACTTTGAAAAAAAAAAATTCAACACTGAAGTAAAAGGATTGCTCAATGTTTAAATAAAACTTGGAAATAAACTTCAGCACTGAACTAAAATGATTGCTCAATGTTTAAATAAAACTTCAAAATAATTAAAAAAACTTCAACACTGAACTTAAATGATTGCTCAATGTTGATATAAAACTTTGAAAAAAAAAAATTCAACACTGAAGTAAAATGATTGCTCAATGTTTAAATAAAACTTGGAAATAAACTTCAGCACTGAACTAAAATGATTGCTCAATGTTTAAATAAAACTTCGAAATAATCAAACAAACTTCAACAATGAACTAATATGATTGCTCAATGTTTAAATAAAACTTCAAAATAATTGTAAAATATTCAACACTGAACTTAAATGATTGCTCAATGTTGAAATAAAACTTGGAAAAAAACAAAATTCAACAATGAACTAAAATGATTGCTCAATCTTGAAATAAAACTTGGAAATAAACAAACTTCAACAATGAACTAATATGATTGCTCAATGTTTAAATAAAACTTCAAAATAATTGTAAAATATTCAACACTGAACTTAAATGATTGCTCAATGTTGAAATAAAACTTTGAAAAAAACAAACTTCAACACTGAACTAAAACGATTGTTCAATGTTTAAATAAATCTTGGAAAAAAACAAACTTCAACACTGAAGTAAAATGATTGCTCAATGTTTGAATAAGACTTGGAAAAAAACTTCAACACTGAAGTAAAATTATTGTTCAATGCTTAAATAAAACTTGGAAATAAACAAACTTCAACACTGAACTAAAGTGATTTCTCAATGTTTAAATAAAACTTCAAAATAATTAAAAAAACTTCAACACTGAACTAAAATGATTGCTCAATGTTTAAATAAAACTTGGAAATAAACTTCAACACTGAAGTAAAATTATGGTTCAATGCTTAAATAAAACTTGGAAATAAACAAACTTCAACACTGAACTAAAGTGATTTCTCAATGTTTAAATAAAACTTCGAAATAATCAAACAAACTTCAACAATGAACTAATATGATTGCTCAATGTTTAAATAAAACTTCAAAATAATTAAAAAATCTTTAACACTGAACTTAAATGATTGCTCAATGTTGAAATAAAACTTGGAAATAAACTTCAGCACTGAACTAAAAATCCTGCTCAATGTTTAAATAAAACTTGGAAATAAACTTCAACACTGAAGTAAAATGATTGTTCAATGCTTAAATAAAACTTGTAAATAAACAAACTTCAACACTGTACTAAAATGATTGCTCAATGTTTAAATAAAACTTCAAAATAATTAAAAAATCTTCAACACTGAACTTAAATGATTGCTCAATGTTGAAATAAAACTTGGAAAAAAACAAAATTCAACACTGAACTAAAATGATTGCTCAATGTTGAAATAAAACTTGGAAAAAAACAAAATTCAACAATGAACTAAAATGATTGCTCAATCTTGAAATAAAACTTGGAAATAAACAAACTTCAACAATGAACTAATATGATTGCTCAATGTTTAAATAAAACTTCACAATAATTAAAAAAACTTCAACACTGAACTTAAATGATTGCTCAATGTTGAAATAAAACTTTGAAAAAAACAAACTTCAACACTGAACTAAAACGATTGCTCAATGTTTAAATAAATCTTGGAAAAAAACAAACTTCAACACTGAAGTAAAATGATTGCTCAATGTTTGAATAAGACTTGGAAAAAAACTTCAACACTGAAGTAAAATTATTGTTCAATGCTTAAATAAAACTTGGAAATAAACAAACTTCAACACTGAACTAAAGTGATTTCTCAATGTTTAAATAAAACTTCAAAATAATTAAAATAACTTCAACACTAAACTAAAATGATGCTCAATGTTTAAATAAAACTTGGAAATAAACTTCAACACTGAAGTAAAATTATGGTTCAATGCTTAAATAAAACTTGGAAATAAACAAACTTCAACACTGAACTAAAGTGATTTCTCAATGTTTAAATAAAACTTCAAAATAATTAAAAAAACTTCAACACTGAACTAAAATGATGCTCAATGTTTAAATAAAACTTGGAAATAAACTTCAACACTGAAGTAAAATTATGGTTCAATGCTTAAATGAAACTTGGAAATATACAAACTTCAACACTGAACTAAAATGATTGCTCAATGTTTAAATAAAACTTGGAAAAAAACAAACTTCAACACTTAAGTAAAATGATTGCTCAATGTTTAAATAAAACTTGGAAATAAACTTCAGCACTGAACTAAAATGATTGCTCAATGTTTAAATAAAACTTCAAAATAATTAAAAAATCTTCAACACTGAACTTAAATGATTGCTCAATGTTGAAATAAAACTTTGAAAAAAACAAAATTCAACACTGAAGTAAAATGATTGCTCAATGTTTAAATAAAACTTGGAAATAAACTTCAACACTGAAGTAAAATTATGGTTCAATGCTTAAATAAAACTTGGAAATAAACAAACTTCAACACTGAACTAAAGTGATTTCTCAATGTTTAAATAAAACTTCAAAATAATTAAAAAATCTTCAACACTGAACTTAAATGATTGCTCAATGTTTAAATAAAACTTGGAAATAAACTTCAACACTGAAGTAAAATTATGGTTCAATGCTTAAATAAAACTTGGAAATAAACAAACTTCAACACTGAACTAAAATGATTGCTCAATGTTTAAATAAAACTTGGAAAAAAACAAACTTCAACACTTAAGTAAAATGATTGCTCAATGTTTAAATAAAACTTGGAAATAAACTTCAGCACTGAACTAAAATGATTGCTCAATGTTTAAATAAAACTTCAAAATAATTAAAAAAACTTCAACACTGAACTTAAATGATTGCTCAATGTTGAAATAAAACTTTGAAAAAAAAAATTCAACACTGAAGTAAAAGGATTGCTCAATGTTTAAATAAAACTTGGAAATAATTCAAAAATCTTTAACACTGAACTTAAATGATTGCTCAATGTTGAAATAAAACTTCAAAATAATTAAAAAATCTTTAACACTGAACTTAAATGATTGCTCAATGTTGAAATAAAACTCGGAAAAAAACGAAATTCAACAATGAACTAAAATGATTGCTCAATCTTGAAATAAAACTTGGAAATAAACAAACTTCAACAATGAACTAATATGATTGCTCAATGTTTAAATAAAACTTCACAATAATTAAAAAAACTTCAACACTGAACTTAAATGATTGCTCAATGTTGAAATAAAACATTGAAAAAAACAAACTTCAACACTGAACTAAAACGATTGCTCAATGTTTAAATAAATCTTGGAAAAAAACAAACTTCAACACTGAAGTAAAATGATTGCTCAATGTTTGAATAAGACTTGGAAAAAAACTTCAACACTGAAGTAAAATTATTGTTCAATGCTTAAATAAAACTTGGAAATAAACAAACTTCAACACTGAACTAAAGTGATTTCTCAATGTTTAAATAAAACTTCAAAATAATTAAAATAACTTCAACACTGAACTAAAATGATGCTCAATGTTTAAATAAAACTTGGAAATAAACTTCAACACTGAAGTAAAATTATGGTTCAATGCTTAAATAAAACTTGGAAATAAACAAACTTCAACACTGAACTAAAGTGATTTCTCAATGTTTAAATAAAACTTCAAAATAATTAAAATAACTTCAACACTAAACTAAAATGATGCTCAATGTTTAAATAAAACTTGGAAATAAACTTCAACACTGAAGTAAAATTATGGTTCAATGCTTAAATGAAACTTGGAAATAAACAAACTTCAACACTGAACTAATATGATTGCTCAATGTTTAAATAAAACTTGGAAAAAAACAAACTTCAACACTTAAGTAAAATGATTGCTCAATGTTTAAATAAAACTTGGAAATAAACTTCAGCACTGAACTAAAATGATTGCTCAATGTTTAAATAAAACTTCAAAATAATTAAAAAATCTTCAACACTGAACTTAAATGATTGCTCAATGTTGATATAAAACTTTGAAAAAAAAATATTCAACACTGAAGTAAAATGATTGCTCAATGTTTAAATAAAACTTGGAAATAAACTTCAACACTGAAGTAAAATTATGGTTCAATGCTTAAATAAAACTTGGAAATAAACAAACTTCAACACTGAACTAAAGTGATTTCTCAATGTTTAAATAAAACTTCAAAATAATTAAAATAACTTCAACACTAAACTAAAATGATGCTCAATGTTTAAATAAAACTTGGAAATAAACTTCAACACTGAAGTAAAATTATGGTTCAATGCTTAAATAAAACTTGGAAATAAACAAACTTCAACACTGAACTAAAATGATTGCTCAATGTTTAAATAAAACTTGGAAAAAAACAAACTTCAACACTGAAGTAAAATGATTGCTCAATGTTTAAATAAAACTTGGAAATAAACTTCAGCACTGAACTAAAATGATTGCTCAATGTTTAAATAAAACTTCAAAATAATTAAAAAAACTTCAACACTGAACTTAAATGATTGCTCAATGTTGAAATAAAACTTTGAAAAAAACAAACTTCAACACTGAAGTAAAATGATTGCTCAATGTTTAAATAAAACTTCAAAATAATTAAAAAAACTTCAACACTGAACTTAAATGATTGCTCAATGTTGAAATAAAACTTCAAAATAATTAAAAAATCTTTAACACTGAACTTAAATGATTGCTCAATGTTGAAATAAAACTTGGAAAAAAACAAAATTCAACAATGAACTAAAATGATTGCTCAATCTTGAAATAAAACTTGGAAATAAACAAACTTCAACAATGAACTAATATGATTGCTCAATGTTTAAATAAAACTTCACAATAATTAAAAAAACTTCAACACTGAACTTAAATGATTGCTCAATGTTGAAATAAAACTTTGAAAAAAACAAACTTCAACACTGAACTAAAACGATTGTTCAATGTTTAAATAAATCTTGGAAAAAAACAAACTTCAACACTGAAGTAAAATGATTGCTCAATGTTTGAATAAGACTTGGAAAAAAACTTCAACACTGAAGTAAAATTATTGTTCAATGCTTAAATAAAACTTGGAAATAAACAAACTTCAACACTGAACTAAAGTGATTTCTCAATGTTTAAATAAAACTTCAAAATAATTAAAATAACTTCAACACTGAACTAAAATGATGCTCAATGTTTAAATAAAACTTGGAAATAAACTTCAACACTGAACTAAAATGATTGCTCAATGTTTAAATAAAACTTCGAAATAATCAAACAAACTTCAACAATGAACTAATATGATTGCTCAATGTTTAAATAAAACTTCAAAATAATTAAAAAAACTTCAACAATGAACTTAAATGATTGCTCAATGTTGAAATAAAACTTTGAAAAAAAAAAATTCAACACTGAAGTAAAAGGATTGCTCAATGTTTAAATAAAACTTGGAAATAAACTTCAGCACTGAACTAAAATGATTGCTCAATGTTTAAATAAAACTTCAAAATAATTAAAAAAACTTCAACACTGAACTTAAATGATTGCTCAATGTTGATATAAAACTTTGAAAAAAAAAAATTCAACACTGAAGTAAAATGATTGCTCAATGTTTAAATAAAACTTGGAAATAAACTTCAGCACTGAACTAAAATGATTGCTCAATGTTTAAATAAAACTTCGAAATAATCAAACAAACTTCAACAATGAACTAATATGATTGCTCAATGTTTAAATAAAACTTCAAAATAATTAAAAAATCTTTAACACTGAACTTAAATGATTGCTCAATGTTGAAATAAAACTTGGAAAAAAACAAAATTCAACAATGAACTAAAATGATTGCTCAATCTTGAAATAAAACTTGGAAATAAACAAACTTCAACAATGAACTAATATGATTGCTCAATGTTTAAATAAAACTTCACAATAATTAAAAAAACTTCAACGCTGAACTTAAATGATTGCTCAATGTTGAAATAAAACTTTGAAAAAAACAAACTTCAACACTGAACTAAAACGATTGTTCAATGTTTAAATAAATCTTGGAAAAAAACAAACTTCAACACTGAAGTAAAATGATTGCTCAATGTTTGAATAAGACTTGGAAAAAAACTTCAACACTGAAGTAAAATTATTGTTCAATGCTTAAATAAAACTTGGAAATAAACAAACTTCAACACTGAACTAAAGTGATTTCTCAATGTTTAAATAAAACTTCAAAATAATTAAAATAACTTCAACACTGAACTAAAATGATGCTCAATGTTTAAATAAAACTTGGAAATAAACTTCAACACTGAAGTAAAATTATGGTTCAATGCTTAAATAAAACTTGGAAATAAACAAACTTCAACACTGAACTAAAGTGATTTCTCAATGTTTAAATAAAACTTCGAAATAATCAAACAAACTTCAACAATGAACTAATATGATTGCTCAATGTTTAAATAAAACTTCAAAATAATTAAAAAATCTTTAACACTGAACTTAAATGATTGCTCAATGTTGAAATAAAACTTCAAAATAATTAAAAAAAACTTCAACGCTGAACTAAAATGATTGCTCAATGTTTAAATAAAACTTGGAAATAAACTTCAACACTGAAGTAAAATGATTGTTCATTGCTTAAATAAAAATTGGAAATAAACAAACTTCAACACTGAACTAATATGATTGCTCAATGTTTAAATAAAACTTCAAAATAATTAAAAAAAACTTCAACACTGAACTTAAATGATTGCTCAATGTTGAAATAAAACTTGGAAAAAAACAATATTCAACACTGAACTTAAATGATTGCTCAATGTTGATATAAAACTTTGAAAAAAAAAAAAATTCAACACTGAAGTAAAATGATTGCTCAATGTTTAAATAAAACTTGAAAAAAGAAACTTCAACAATGAACTAATATGATTGCTCAATGTTTAAATAAAACTTCACAATAATTAAAAAAACTTCAACACTGAACTTAAATGATTGCTCAATGTTGAAATAAAACTTGGAATAAACCAACTTCAACACTGAACTAATATGATTGCTCAATGTTTAAATAAATCTTGGAAAAAAACAAACTTCAACACTGAAGTAAAATGATTGCTCAATGTTTGAATAAGACTTGGAAAAAAACTTCAACACTGAAGTAAAATTATTGTTCAATGCTTAAATAAAACTTGGAAATAAACAAACTTCAACACTGAACTAAAGTGATTTCTCAATGTTTAAATAAAACTTCAAAATAATTAAAATAACTTCAACACTAAACTAAAATGATGCTCAATGTTTAAATAAAACTTGGAAATAAACTTCAACACTGAAGTAAAATTATGGTTCAATGCTTAAATAAAACTTGGAAATAAACAAACTTCAAAACTGAACTAAAGTGATTTCTCAATGTAAGAATAAAACTTCAAAATAATTAAAAAAACTTCAACAATGAACGTAAATGATTGCTCAATGTTGAAATAAAACTTTGAAAAAAAAAAATTCAACACTGAAGTAAAAGGATTGCTCAATGTTTAAATAAAACTTGGAAATAAACTTCAGCACTGAACTAAAATGATTGCTCAATGTTTAAATAAAACTTCAAAATAATTAAAAAAACTTCAACACTGAACTTAAATGATTCCTCAATGTTGATATAAACTTTGAAAAAAAAAATTCAACACTGAAGTAAAATGATTGCTCAATGTTTAAATAAAACTTGGAAATAAACTTCAGCACTGAACTAAAATGATTGCTCAATGTTTAAATAAAACTTCGAAATAATCAAACAAACTTCAACAATGAACTAATATGATTGCTCAATGTTTAAATAAAACTTCAAAATAATTAAAAAATCTTCAACACTGAACTTTAATGATTGCTCAATGTTGAAATAAAACTTGGAAATAAACAAACTTCAACAATGATCTAATATGATTGCTCAATGTTTAAATAAAACTTCAAAATAATCAAACAAACTTCAACACTGATGTAAAATGATTGCTCATTGTTTAAATAAAACTTGGAATAAACCAACTTCAACACTGAACTAATATGATTTCTCAATGTTTAAATAAAACTTCAAAATAATTAAAAAAAAACTTCAACACTGAACTAAAATGATTGCTCAATGTTTAAATGAAACTTGGAAATAAACTTCAACACTGAAGTAAAATGATTGTTCAATGCTTAAATAAAACTCGTAAATAAACAAACTTCAATACTGTACTAAAATGATTGCTCAATGTTTAAATAAAACTTCAAAATAATTAAAAAATCTTCAACACTGAACTTAAATGATTGCTCAATGTTGAAATAAAACTTGAAAAAAAACAAAATTCAACACTGAACTAAAATGATTGCTCAATGTTTAAATAAAAGTTCAAAATAATTAAAAAATCTTCAACACTGAACTTAAATGATTGCTCAATGTTGAAATAAAACTTGAAAAAAAACAAAATTCAACACTGAACTAAAATGATTGCTCAATGTTTAAATAAAATTTGTAGAAAAACAAACTTCAACACTGAACTAAAATGATTGCTCAATGTTTAAATAAAACTTCGAAATAATCGAACA
This sequence comes from Diplolepis rosae, assembly GCA_030998225.1. Lineage (NCBI taxonomy): Eukaryota > Metazoa > Arthropoda > Insecta > Hymenoptera > Diplolepididae > Diplolepis > Diplolepis rosae. The sequence goes on from JAPYXD010000072.1 coordinate 372,990, forward strand.
AACTTCAACACTGAACTAAAACGATTGCTCAATGTTTAAATAAAACTTCACAATAATTAAAAAAACTTCAACACTGAACTTAAATGATTGCTCAATGTTGAAATAAAACTTTGAAAAAAACAAACTTCAACACTGAACTAAAACGATTGCTCAATGTTTAAATAAATCTTGGAAAAAAACAAACTTCAACACTGAAGTAAAATGATTGCTCAATGTTTGAATAAGACTTGGAAAAAAACTTCAACACTGAAGTAAAATTATTGTTCAATGCTTAAATAAAACTTGGAAATAAACAAACTTCAACACTGAACTAAAGTGATTTCTCAATGTTTAAATAAAACTTCAAAATAATTAAAATAACTTCAACACTGAAATAAAATCATTGCTCAATGTTTAAATAAAACTTGGAAATAAACTTCAACACTGAAGTAAAATTATGGTTCAATGCTTAAATAAACCTTGGAAATAAACAAACTTCAACACTGAACTAAAGTGATTTCTCAATGTAAGAATAAAACTTCAAAATAATTAAAAAAACTTCAACAATGAACTTAAATGATTGCTCAATGTTGAAATAAAACTTTGAAAAAAAAAAATTCAACACTGAAGTAAAAGGATTGCTCAATGTTTAAATAAAACTTGGAAATAAACAAACTTCAACACTGAACTAAAATGATTGCTCAATGTTTAAATAAAACTTCAAAATAATTAAAAAATCTTCAACACTGAACTTAAATGATTGCTCAATGTTGAAATAAAACTTGGAAAAAAACAAAATTCAACACTGAACTAAAATGATTGCTCAATGTTTAAATAAAACTTGGAAAAAAAGAAACTTCAACACTGAAATAAAATGATTGCTCAATGTTGAAATAAAACTTGAAAAAAAACAAACTTCAACACTGAAGTAAAATTATTGTTCAATGCTTAAATAAAACTTGGAAATAAACAAACTTCAACACTGAACTAAAGTGATTTCTCAATGTTTAAATAAAACTTCAAAATAATTAAAAAAAACTTCAACACTGAACTAAAATGATTGCTCAATGTTTAAATAAAACTTGGAAATAAACTTCAACACTGAAGTAAAATTATGGTTCAATGCTTAAATAAAACTTGGAAATAAACAAACTTCAACACTGAACTAAAGTGATTTCTCAATGTAAGAATAAAACTTCAAAATAATTAAAAAAACTTCAACACTGAACTTAAATGATTGCTCAATGTTGATATAAAACTTTGAAAAAAAAAAATTCAACACTGAAGTAAAATGATTGCTCAATGTTTAAATAAAACTTGGAAATAAACTTCAGCACTGAAACTAAAATGATTGCTCAATGTTTAAATAAATCTTAAAAATAATTAAACAAAAATTCAACACTGAACTAAAATGATTGCTCAATGTTTAAATAAAACTTGGAAATAAACAAACTTCAACAATGAACTAATATGATTGCTCAATGTTTAAATAAAACTTGGAAATAAACAAACTTCAACACTGAACTAAAATGATTTCTCAATGTTTAAATAAAACTTAAAAATAATTAAAAAATCTTCAACACTGAACTTAAATGATTGCTCAATGTTTAAATAAAACTTCAAAATAATTAAAAAATCTTCAACACTGAACTAAAATGATTGCTCAATGTTTAAATGAAACTTGGAAAAAAAGAAACTTCAACACTGAAGTAAAATGATTGTTCAATGCTTAAATAAAACTTGTAAATAAACAAACTTCAACACTGTACTAAAATGATTGCTCAATGTTTAAATAAAACTTCAAAATAATTAAAAAATCTTCAACACTGAACTTAAATGATTGCTCAATGTTAAAATAAAACTTTGAAAAAAAAAAATTCAACACTGGAGTAAAATGATTGCTCAATGTTTAAATAAAACTTGGAAATAAACTTCAGCACTGAACTAAAATGATTGCTCAATGTTTAAATAAAACTTGGAAATAAACAAACTTCAACACTGAACTAAAATGATTTCTCAATGTTTAAATAAAACTTAAAAATAATTAAAAAATCTTTAACACTGAACTTAAATGATTGCTCAATTTTGAAATAAAACTTGGAAAAAAAACAAAATTCAACAATGAATTAAAATGATTGCTCAATGTTTAAATAAAACTTCAAAATAATTAAAAAAACTTCAACACTGAACTTAAATGATTGCTCAATGTTGAAATAAAACTTTGAAAAAAACAAACTTCAACACTGAACTAAAACGATTGCTCAATGTTTAAATAAAACTTGGAAAAAAACAAACTTCAACACTGAAGTAAAATGATTGCTCAATGTTTGAATAAGAATTGGAAAAAAACTTCAACACTGAAGTAAAATTATTGTTCTATGCTTAAATAAAACTTGGAAATAAACAAACTTCAACACTGAACTAAAGTGATTTCTCAATGTTTAAATAAAACTTCAAAATAATTAAAATAACTTCAACACTGAACTAAAATGATTGCTCAATGTTTAAATAAAACTTGGTAATAAACTTCAACACTGGAGTAAAATTATGGTTCAATGCTTAAATAAAACTTGGAAATAAACAAACTTCAACAATGATCTAATATGATTGCTCAATGTTTAAATAAAACTTCAAAATAATCAAACAAACTTCAACACTGATGTAAAATGATTGCTCAATGTTGAAATAAAACTTTGAAAAAAAAAAAATTCAACACTGAAGTAAAAGGATTGCTCAATCTTGAAATAAAACTTGGAAATAAACAAACTTCAACAATGAACTAATATGATTGTTCAATGTTTAAATAAAACTTCACAATAATTAAAAAAACTTCAACACTGAACTAAAACGATTGCTCAATGTTTAAATAAAACTTGGAAAAAAACAAACTTCAACACTGAAGTAAAATGATTGCTCAATGTTTGAATAAGACTTGGAAAAAAACTTCAACACTGAAGTAAAATTATTGTTCAATGCTTAAATAAAACTTGGAAATAAACAAACTTCAACACTGAACTAAAGTGATTTCTCAATGTTTAAATAAAACTTCAAAATAATTAAAATAACTTCAACACTAAACTAAAATGATGCTCAATGTTTAAATAAAACTTGGAAATAAACTTCAACACTGAAGTAAAATTATGGTTCAATGCTTAAATAAAACTTGGAAATAAACAAACTTCAAAACTGAACTAAAGTGATTTCTCAATGTAAGAATAAAACTTCAAAATAATTAAAAAAACTTCAACAATGAACGTAAATGATTGCTCAATGTTGAAATAAAACTTTGAAAAAAAAAAATTCAACACTGAAGTAAAAGGATTGCTCAATGTTTAAATAAAACTTGGAAATAAACTTCAGCACTGAACTAAAATGATTGCTCAATGTTTAAATAAAACTTCAAAATAATTTAAAAAACTTCAACACTGAACTTAAATGATTCCTCAATGTTGATATAAACTTTGAAAAACAAATTCAACACTGGAGTAAAATGATTGCTCAATGTTTAAATAAAACTTGGAAATAAACTTCAGCACTGAACTAAAATGATTGCTCAATGTTTAAATAAAACTTCGAAATAATCAAACAAACTTCAACAATGAACTAATATGATTGCTCAATGTTTAAATAAAACTTCAAAATAATTAAAAAATCTTCAACATTGAACTTAAATGATTGCTCAATGTTGAAATAAAACTTGGAAATAAACAAACTTCAACAATGATCTAATATGATTGCTCAATGTTTAAATAAAACTTCAAAATAATCAAACAAACTTCAACACTGATGTAAAATGATTGCTCATTGTTTAAATAAAACTTGGAATAAACCAACTTCAACACTGAACTAATATGATTTCTCAATGTTTAAATAAAACTTCAAAATAATTAAAAAAAACTTCAACGCTGAACTAAAATGATTGCTCAATGTTTAAATAAAACTTGGAAATAAACTTCAACACTGAAGTAAAATTATTGTTCAATGCTTAAATAAAACTTGTAAATAAACAAACTTCAACACTGTACTAAAATGATTGCTCAATGTTTAAATAAAACTTCAAAATAATTAAAAAATCTTCAACACTGAACTTAAATGATTGCTCAATGTTGAAATAAAACTTGGAAAAAAACAATATTCAACACTGAATTAAAATCATTGCTAAATGCTTAAATAAAACTTGTAAATAAACAAACTTCAGCACTGAACTAAAATGATTGCTCAATGTTTAAATAAAACTTCGAAATAATCAAACAAACTTCAACAATGAACTAATATGATTGCTCAATGTTTAAATAAAACTTCAAAATAATTAAAAAATCTTTAACACTGAACTTAAATGATTGCTCAATGTTGAAATAAAACTTTGAAAAAAACAAACTTCAACACTGAACTAAAACGATTGCTCAATGTTTAAATAAAACTTGGAAAAAAACAAACTTCAACACTGAAGTAAAATGATTGCTCAATGTTTGAATAAGACTTGGAAAAAAACTTCAACACTGAAGTAAAATTATTGTTCAATGCTTAAATAAAACTTGGAAATAAACAAACTTCAACACTGAACTAAAGTGATTTCTCAATGTAAGAATAAAACTTCAAAATAATTAAAAAAACTTCAACACTGAACTTAAATGATTGCTCAATGTTTAAATAAAACTTGGAAATAAACAAACTTCAACACTGAACTAAAGTGATTTCTCAATGTAAGAATAAAACTTCAAAATAATTAAAAAAACTTCAACACTGAACTTAAATGATTGCTCAATGTTTAAATAAAACTTGGAAATAAACTTCAACACTGAAGTAAAATTATGGTTCAATGCTTAAATAAAACTTGGAAATAAACAAACTTCAACACTGAACTAAAGTGATTTCTCAATGTTTAAATAAAACTTCAAAATAATTAAAAAAAACTTCAACACTGAACTAAAATGATTGCTCAATGTTTAAATGAAACTTGGAAAAAAAGAAACTTCAACACTGAAGTAAAATGATTGTTCAATGCTTAAATAAAACTTGTAAATAAACAAACTTCAACACTGTACTAAAATGATTTCTCAATGTTTAAATAAAACTTAAAAATAATTAAAAAAAACTTCAACACTGAACTAAAATGATTGCTCAATGTTGAAATAAAACTTTGAAAAAAAAAAATTCAACACTGAACTAAAATGATTGCTCAATGTTTAAATAAAACTTGGAAATAAACAAACTTCAACAATGAACTAATATGATTGCTCAATGTTTAAATAAAACTTCAAAATAATTGTAAAATATTCAACACTGAACTTAAATGATTGCTCAATGTTGAAATAAAACTTTGAAAAAAACAAAATTCAACACTGAAGTAAAATGATTGCTCAATGTTTAAATAAAACTTGGAAATAAAACAAACTTCAACAATGAACTAATATGATTGCTCAATGTTTAAATAAAACTTGGAAAAAAACAAACTTCAACAGTGAAGTAAAATGATTGCTCAATGTTTGAATAAGACTTGGAAATAAACAAACTTCAACACTGAATTAAAGTGATTGTTCAATGTTTAAATAAAACTTGGAAATAAACAAACTTCAACACTGAACCAAAGTGATTTCTCAATGTAAGAATAAAACTTCAAAATAATTAAAAAAACTTCAACAATGAACGTAAATTATTGCTCAATGTTGAAATAAAACTTTGAAAAAAACAAATTCAACACTGAAGTAAAAGGATTGCTCAATGTTTAAATAAAACTTGGAAATAAACTTCAGCACTGAACTAAAATGATTGCTCAATGTTTAAATAAAACTTCAAAATAATTAAAAAAACTTCAACACTGAACTTAAATGATTCCTCAATGTTGATATAAAACTTTGAAAAAAAAAAATTCAACACTGGAGTAAAATGATTGCTCAATGTTTAAATAAAACTTGGAAATAAACTTCAGCACTGAACTAAAATGATTGCTCAATGTTTAAATAAAACTTCGAAATAATCAAACAAACTTCAACAATGAACTAATATGATTGCTCAATGTTTAAATAAAACTTCAAAATAATTAAAAAATCTTCAACACTGAACTTTAATGATTGCTCAATGTTGAAATAAAACTTGGAAATAAACAAACTTCAACAATGATCTAATATGATTGCTCAATGTTTAAATAAAACTTCAAAATAATCAAACAAACTTCAACACTGATGTAAAATGATTGCTCATTGTTTAAATAAAACTTGGAATAAACCAACTTCAAAACTGAACTAATATGATTTCTCAATGTTTAAATAAAACTTCAAAATAATTAAAAAAAACTTCAACGCTGAACTAAAATGATTGCTCAATGTTTAAATAAAACTTGGAAATAAACTTCAACACTGAAGTAAAATGATTGTTCAATGCTTAAATAAAACTTGTAAATAAACAAACTTCAACACTGTACTAAAATGATTGCTCAATGTTTAAATAAAACTTCAAAATAATTAAAAAATCTTCAACACTGAACTTAAATGATTGCTCAATGTTGAAATAAAACTTGGAAAAAAACAAAATTCAACAATGAACTAATATGATTGCTCAATGTTTAAATAAAACTTCAAAATAATTAAAAAATCTTCAACACTGAACTTAAATGATTGCTCAATGTTGAAATAAAACTTGGAAAAAAACAAAATTCAACACTGAACTAAAATGATTGCTCAATGTTGAAATAAAACTTGGAAAAAAACAAACTTCAACACTGAACTAAAATGATTGCTCAATGTTTAAATAAAACTTGGAAATAAACAAACTTCAACAATGAACTAATATGATTGCTCAATGTTTAAATAAAACTTCACAATAATTAAAAAAACTTCAACACTGAACTTAAATGATTGCTCAATGTTGAAATAAAACTTTGAAAAAAACAAACTTCAACACTGAACTAAAACGATTGCTCAATGTTTAAATAAATCTTGGAAAAAAACAAACTTCAACACTGAAGTAAAATGATTGCTCAATGTTTGAATAAGACTTGGAAAAAAACTTCAACACTGAAGTAAAATTATTGTTCAATGCTTAAATAAAACTTGGAAATAAACAAACTTCAACACTGAACTAAAGTGATTTCTCAATGTTTAAATAAAACTTCAAAATAATTAAAATAACTTCAACACTGAACTAAAATGATGCTCAATGTTTAAATAAAACTTGGAAATAAACTTCAACACTGAAGTAAAATTATGGTTCAATGCTTAAATAAAACTTGGAAATAAACAAACTTCAACACTGAACTAAAATGATTTCTCAATGTTAAAATAAAACTTAAAAATAATTAAAAAAAACTTCAACACTGAAATAGAATGATTGCTCAATGTTTAAATAAAACTTGGAAAAAACAAACTTCAACACTGAAGTAAAATTATTGTTCAATGCTTAAATAAAACTTGGAAATAAACAAACTTCAACACTGAACTAAAGTGATTTCTCAATGTAAGAATAAAACTTCAAAATAATTAAAAAAACTTCAACACTGAACTTAAATGATTGCTCAATGTTTAAATAAAACTTCGAAATAATCAAACAAACTTCAACAATGAACTAATATGATTGCTCAATGTTTAAATAAAACTTCAAAATAATTAAAAAATCTTTAACACTGAACTTAAATGATTGCTCAATGTTGAAATAAAACTTTGAAAAAAACAAACTTCAACACTGAACTAAAACGATTGCTCAATGTTTAAATAAAACTTGGAAAAAAACAAACTTCAACACTGAAGTAAAATGATTGCTCAATGTTTGAATAAGACTTGGAAAAAAACTTCAACACTGAAGTAAAATTATTGTTCAATGCTTAAATAAAACTTGGAAATAAACAAACTTCAACACTGAACTAAAGTGATTTCTCAATGTAAGAATAAAACTTCAAAATAATTAAAAAAACTTCAACACTGAACTTAAATGAATGCTCAATGTTTAAATAAAACTTGGAAATAAACAAACTTCAACACTGAACTAAAGTGATTTCTCAATGTAAGAATAAAACTTCAAAATAATTAAAAAAACTTCAACACTGAACTTAAATGAATGCTCAATGTTTAAATAAAACTTGGAAATAAACTTCAACACTGAAGTAAAATTATGGTTCAATGCTTAAATAAAATTTGGAAATAAACAAACTTCAACACTGAACTAAAGTGATTTCTCAATGTTTAAATAAAACTTCAAAATAATTAAAAAAAACTTCAACACTGAACTAAAATGATTGCTCAATGTTTAAATGAAACTTGGAAAAAAAGAAACTTCAACACTGAAGTAAAATGATTGTTCAATGCTTAAATAAAACTTGTAAATAAACAAACTTCAACACTGAACTAAAGTGATTTCTCAATGTTTAAATAAAACTTCAAAATAATTAAAAAAACTTCAACACTGAACTTAAATGATTGCTCAATGTTAAAATAAAACTTTGAAAAAAAAAAATTCAACACTGGAGTAAAATGATTGCTCCATGTTGAAATAAAACTTGGAAATAAACAAACTTCAACAATGAACTAATATGATTGCTCAATGTTTAAATAAAACTTCAAAATAATTAAAAAATCTTCAACACTGAACTTAAATGATTGCTCAATGTTGAAATAAAACTTTGAAAAAAACAAAATTCAACACTGAAGTAAAATGATTGCTCAATGTTTAAATAAATCTTCGAAATAATCAAACAAACTTCAACACTGAACTGAAATGATTGCTCAATGTTGAAATAAAACTTGGAAAAAAACAAAATTCAACAGTGAAGTAAAATGATTGCTCAATGTTTGAATAAGACTTGGAAATAAACAAACTTCAACACTGAATTAAAATTATTGTTCAATGCTTAAATAAAACTTGGAAATAAACAAACTTCAACACTGAACTAAAGTGATTTCTCAATGTAAGAATAAAACTTCAAAATAATTAAAAAAACTTCAACAGTGAACTTAAATGATTGCTCAATGTTGAAATAAAACTTTGAAAAAAAAAAATTCAACACTGGAGTAAAATGATTGCTCAATGTTTAAATAAAACTTGGAAATAAACTTCAGCACTGAACTAAAATGATTGCTCAATGTTTAAATAAAACTTCAAAATAATATAAAAAACTTCAACAGTGAACTTAAATGATTGCTCAATGTTGATATAAACTTTGAAAAAAAAAATTCAACACTGAAGTAAAATGATTGCTCAATGTTTAAATAAAACTTGGAAATAAACTTCAGCACTGAACTAAAATGATTGCTCAATGTTTAAATAAAACTTCGAAATAATCAAACAAACTTCAACAATGAACTAATATGATTGCTCAATGTTTAAATAAAACTTCAAAATAATTAAAAAATCTTCAACACTGAACTTTAATGATTGCTCAATGTTGAAATAAAACTTGGAAATAAACAAACTTCAACAATGATCTAATATGATTGCTCAATGTTTAAATAAAACTTCAAAATAATCAAACAAACTTCAACACTGATGTAAAATGATTGCTCATTGTTTAAATAAAACTTGGAATAAACCAACTTCAACACTGAACTAATATGATTTCTCAATGTTTAAATAAAACTTCAAAATAATTAAAAAAAACTTCAACGCTGAACTAAAATGATTGCTCAATGTTTAAATAAAACTTGGAAATAAACTTCAACACTGAAGTAAAATGATTGTTCAATGCTTAAATAAAACTTGTAAATAAACAAACTTCAACACTGTACTAAAATGATTGCTCAATGTTTAAATAAAACTTCAAAATAATTAAAAAATCTTCAACACTGAACTTAAATGATTGCTCAATGTTGAAATAAAACTTGGAAAAAAACAAAATTCAACAATGAACTAATATGATTGCTCAATGTTTAAATAAAACTTCAAAATAATTAAAAAATCTTCAACACTGAACTTAAATGATTGCTCAATGTTGAAATAAAACTTGGAAAAAAACAAAATTCAACACTGAATTAAAATCATTGCTCAATGTTGAAATAAAACTTGGAAAAAAACAAAATTCAACACTGAACTAAAATGATTGCTCAATGTTTAAATAAAACTTCGAAATAATCAAACTTCAACAATGAACTAATATGATTGCTCAATGTTTAAATAAAACTTCACAATAATTAAAAAAACTTCAACACTGAACTTAAATGATTGCTCAATGTTGAAATAAAACTTTGAAAAAAACAAACTTCAACACTGAACTAAAACGATTGCTCAATGTTTAAATAAATCTTGGAAAAAAACAAACTTCAACACTGAAGTAAAATGATTGCTCAATGTTTGAATAAGACTTGGAAAAAAACTTCAACACTGAAGTAAAATTATTGTTCAATGCTTAAATAAAACTTGGAAATAAACAAACTTCAACACTGAACTAAAGTGATTTCTCAATGTTTAAATAAAACTTCAAAATAATTAAAATAACTTCAACACTAAACTAAAATGATGCTCAATGTTTAAATAAAACTTGGAAATAAACTTCAACACTGAAGTAAAATTATGGTTCAATGCTTAAATAAAACTTGGAAATAAACAAACTTCAAAACTGAACTAAAGTGATTTCTCAATGTAAGAATAAAACTTCAAAATAATTAAAAAAACTTCAACAATGAACGTAAATGATTGCTCAATGTTGAAATAAAACTTTGAATAAAAAAAATTCAACACTGAAGTAAAAGGATTGCTCAATGTTTAAATAAAACTTGGAAATAAACTTCAGCACTGAACTAAAATGATTGCTCAATGTTTAAATAAAACTTCAAAATAATTTAAAAAACTTCAACACTGAACTTAAATGATTCCTCAATGTTGATATAAACTTTGAAAAAAAAAATTCAACACTGAAGTAAAATGATTGCTCAATGTTTAAATAAAACTTGGAAATAAACTTCAGCACTGAACTAAAATGATTGCTCAATGTTTAAATAAAACTTCGAAATAATCAAACAAACTTCAACAATGAACTAATATGATTGCTCAATGTTTAAATAAAACTTCAAAATAATTAAAAAATCTTCAACACTGAACTTTAATGATTGCTCAATGTTGAAATAAAACTTGGAAATAAACAAACTTCAACAATGATCTAATATGATTGCTCAATGTTTAAATAAAACTTCAAAATAATCAAACAAACTTCAACACTGATGTAAAATGATTGCTCATTGTTTAAATAAAACTTGGAATAAACCAACTTCAACACTGAACTAATATGATTTCTCAATGTTTAAATAAAACTTCAAAATAATTAAAAAAAACTTCAACGCTGAACTAAAATGATTGCTCAATGTTTAAATAAAACTTGGAAATAAACTTCAACACTGAAGTAAAATGATTGTTCAATGCTTAAATAAAACTTGTAAATAAACAAACTTCAACACTGTACTAAAATGATTGCTCAATGTTTAAATAAAACTTCAAAATAATTAAAAAATCTTCAACACTGAACTTAAATGATTGCTCAATGTTGAAATAAAACTTGGAAAAAAACAAAATTCAACAATGAACTAATATGATTGCTCAATGTTTAAATAAAACTTCAAAATAATTGTAAAATATTCAACACTGAACTTAAATGATTGCTCAATGTTGAAATAAAACTTTGAAAAAAACAAAATTCAACACTGAAGTAAAATGATTGCTCAATGTTGAAGTAAAACTTGGAAATAAACAAACTTCAACAATGAACTAAAATGATTGCTCAATGTTTAAATAAAACTTGGAAATATACAAACTTCAACACTGAACTAAAATGATTGCTCAATGTTTAAATAAAACTTCGAAATAATCAAACAAACTTCAACACTGAACTGAAATGATTACTCAATGTTGAAATAAAACTTTGAAAAAAACAAAATTCAACACTGAAGTAAAATGATTGCTCAATGTTTAAATAAATCTTGGAAAAAAACAAACTTCAACACTGAAGTAAAATGATTGCTCAATGTTTGAATAAGACTTGGAAAAAAACTTCAACACTGAAGTAAAATTATTGTTCAATGCTTAAATAAAACTTGGAAATAAACAAACTTCAACACTGAACTAAAGTGATTTCTCAATGTTTAAATAAAACTTCAAAATAATTAAAATAACTTCAACACTAAACTAAAATGATGCTCAATGTTTAAATAAAACTTGGAAATAAACTTCAACACTGAAGTAAAATTATGGTTCAATGCTTAAATAAAACTTGGAAATAAACAAACTTCAACACTGAACTAAAGTGATTTCTCAATGTAAGAATAAAACTTCAAAATAATTAAAAAAACTTCAACAATGAACGTAAATGATTGCTCAATGTTGAAATAAAACTTTGAAAAAAAAAATTCAACACTGAAGTAAAAGGATTGCTCAATGTTTAAATAAAACTTGGAAATAAACTTCAGCACTGAACTAAAATGATTGCTCAATGTTTAAATAAAACTTCAAAATAATTAAAAAAACTTCAACACTGAACTTAAATGATTGCTCAATGTTGATATAAATCTTTGAAAAAAAAATTCAACACTGAAGTAAAATGATTGCTCAATGTTTAAATAAAACTTGGAAACAGACTTCAGCACTGAACTACAATGATTGCTCAATGTTTAAATAAAACTTCGAAATAATCAAACAAACTTCAACAATGAACTAATATGATTGCTCAATGTTTAAATAAAACTTCAAAATAATTAAAAAATCTTCAACACTGAACTTAAATGATTGCTCAATGTTGAAATAAAACTTGGAAATAAACAAACTTCAACAATGATCTAATATGATTGCTCAATGTTTAAATAAAACTTCAAAATAATCAAACAAACTTCAACACTGATGTAAAATGATTGCTCATTGTTTAAATAAAACTTGGAATAAACCAACTTCAACACTGAACTAATATGATTTCTCAATGTTTAAATAAAACTTCAAAATAATTAAAAAATCTTCAACACTGAACTAAAATTATGGTTCAATGCTTAAATGAAACTTGGAAAAAAACATAATTCAACACTGAACTAAAATGATTGCTCAATGTTTAAATAAAACTTCAAAATAATCAAACAAACTTCAACACTGATGTAAAATGATTGCTCATTGTTTAAATAAAACTTGGAATAAACCAACTTCAACACTGAACTAATATGATTTCTCAATGTTTAAATAAAACTTCAAAATAATTAAAAAAAACTTCAACGCTGAACTAAAATGATTGCTCAATGTTTAAATAAAACTTGGAAATAAACTTCAACACTGAAGTAAAATTATGGTTCAATGCTTAAATGAAACTTGGAAATAAACAAACTTCAACACTGAACTAATATGATTGCTCAATGTTTAAATAAAACTTCAAAATAATTAAAAAATCTACAACACTGAAGTAAAATGATTGTTCAATGCTTAAATAAAACTTGTAAATAAACAAACTTCAACACTGTACTAAAATGATTGCTCAATGTTTAAATAAAACTTCAAAATAATTAAAAAATCTTCAACACTGAACTTAAATGATTGCTCAATGTTGAAATAAAACTTGGAAATAAACAAACTTCAACAATGAACTAATATGATTGCTCAATGTTTAAATAAAACTTCAAAATAATTGTAAAATATTCAACACTGAACTTAAATGATTGCTCAATGTTTAAATAAAACTTGGAAATAAACTTCAACACTGAAGTAAAATTATGGTTCAATGCTTAAATAAAACTTGGAAATAAACAAACTTCAACACTGAACTAAAGTGATTTCTCAATGTAAGAATAAAACTTCAAAATAATTAAAAAAACTTCAACAATGAACGTAAATGATTGCTCAATGTTGAAATAAAACTTTGAAAAAAAAAATTCAACACTGAAGTAAAAGGATTGCTCAATGTTTAAATAAAACTTGGAAATAAACTTCAGCACTGAACTAAAATGATTGCTCAATGTTTAAATAAAACTTCAAAATAATTAAAAAAACTTCAACTCTGAACTTAAATGATTGCTCAATGTTGATATAAAACTTTGAAAAAAAAAAATTCAACACTGAAGTAAAATGATTGCTCAATGTTTAAATAAAACTTGGAAATAAACTTCAGCACTGAACTAAAATGATTGCTCAATGTTTAAATAAAACTTCGAAATAATCAAACAAACTTCAACAATGAACTAATATGATTGCTCAATGTTTAAATAAAACTGCAAAATAATTAAAAAAAACTTCAACACTGAACTAGAATGATTGCTCAATGTTTAAATAAAACTTGGAAAAAAACAAACTTCAACAATGATCTAATATGATTGCTCAATGTTTAAATAAAACTTCAAAATAATCAAACAAACTTCAACACTGATGTAAAATGATTGCTCATTGTTTAAATAAAACTTGGAATAAACCAACTTCAACACTGAACTAATATGATTTCTCAATGTTTAAATAAAACTTCAAAATAATTAAAAAAAAACTTCAACGCTGAACTAAAATGATTGCTCAATGTTTAAATAAAACTTGGAAATAAACTTCAACACTGAAGTAAAATGATTGTTCAATGCTTAAATAAAACTTGTAAATAAACAAACTTCAACACTGTACTAAAATGATTGCTCAATGTTTAAATAAAACTTCAAAATAATTAAAAAATCTTCAACACTGAACTTAAATGATTGCTCAATGTTGAAATAAAACTTGGAAAAAAACAAAATTCAACACTGAACTAAAATGATTGCTAAATGCTTAAATAAAACTTGTAAATAAACAAACTTCAGCACTGAACTAAAATGATTGCTCAATGTTTAAATAAAACTTCGAAATAATCAAACAAACTTCAACAATGAACTAATATGATTGCTCAATGTTTAAATAAAACTTCAAAATAATTAAAAAATCTTCAACACTGAACTTAAATGATTGCTCAATGTTGAAATAAAACTTTGAAAAAAACAAAATTCAACACTGAACTAGAATGATTGCTCAATGTTTAAATAAAACTTGGAAAAAAACAAACTTCAACACTTAAGTAAAATTATTGCTCAATGTTTAAATAAAACTTCAAAATAATTAAAAAAACTTCAACACTGAACTTAAATGATTGCTCAATGTTGAAATAAAACTTGGAAAAAAACAAACTTCAACACTGAACTAAAATGATTGCTCAATGTTTAAATAAAACTTGGAAATAAACTTCAGCACTGAACTAAAATGATTGCTCAATGTTTAAATAAAACTTCAAAATAATTTAAAAAACTTCAACACTGAACTTAAATGATTCCTCAATGTTGATATAAACTTTGAAAAAAAAAATTCAACACTGAAGTAAAATGATTGCTCAATGTTTAAATAAAACTTGGAAATAAACTTCAGCACTGAACTAAAATGATTGCTCAATGTTTAAATAAAACTTCGAAATAATCAAACAAACTTCAACAATGAACTAATATGATTGCTCAATGTTTAAATAAAACTTCAAAATAATTAAAAAATCTTCAACACTGAACTTAAATGATTGCTCAATGTTGAAATAAAACTTGGAAATAAACAAACTTCAACAATGATCTAATATGATTGCTCAATGTTTAAATAAAACTTCAAAATAATCAAACAAACTTCAACACTGATGTAAAATGATTGCTCATTGTTTAAATAAAACTTGGAATAAACCAACTTCAACACTGAACTAATATGATTTCTCAATGTTTAAATAAAACTTCAAAATAATTAAAAAAAACTTCAACGCTGAACTAAAATGATTGCTCAATGTTTAAATAAAACTTGGAAATAAACTTCAACACTGAAGTAAAATGATTGTTCAATGCTTAAATAAAACTTGTAAATAAACAAACTTCAACACTGTACTAAAATGATTGCTCAATGTTTAAATAAAACTTCAAAATAATTAAAAAATCTTCAACACTGAACTTAAATGATTGCTCAATGTTGAAATAAAACTTGGAAAAAAACAAAATTCAACAATGAACTAATATGATTGCTCAATGTTTAAATAAAACTTCAAAATAATTAAAAAATCTTCAACACTGAACTTAAATGATTGCTCAATGTTGAAATAAAACTTGGAAAAAAACAATATTCAACACTGAATTAAAATCATTGCTCAATGTTGAAATAAAACTTGGAAAAAAACAAAATTCAACAATGAACTAAAATGATTGCTCAATGTTTAAATAAAACTTCGAAATAATCAAACTTCAACAATGAACTAATATGATTGCTCAATGTTTAAATAAAACTTCACAATAATTAAAAAAACTTCAACACTGAACTTAAATGATTGCTCAATGTTGAAATAAAACTTTGAAAAAAACAAACTTCAACACTGAACTAAAACGATTGCTCAATGTTTAAATAAATCTTGGAAAAAAACAAACTTCAACACTGAAGTAAAATGATTGCTCAATGTTTGAATAAGACTTGGAAAAAAACTTCAACACTGAAGTAAAATTATTGTTCAATGCTTAAATAAAACTTGGAAATAAACAAACTTCAACACTGAACTAAAGTGATTTCTCAATGTTTAAATAAAACTTCAAAATAATTAAAAAAAACTTCAACACTAAACTAAAATGATGCTCAATGTTTAAATAAAACTTGGAAATAAACTTCAACACTGAAGTAAAATTATGGTTCAATGCTTAAATAAAACTTGGAAATAAACAAACTTCAAAACTGAACTAAAGTGATTTCTCAATGTAAGAATAAAACTTCAAAATAATTAAAAAAACTTCAACAATGAACGTAAATGATTGCTCAATGTTGAAATAAAACTTTGAAAAAAAAAATTCAACACTGAAGTAAAAGGATTGCTCAATGTTTAAATAAAACTTGGAAATAAACTTCAGCACTGAACTAAAATGATTGCTCAATGTTTAAATAAAACTTCAAAATAATTTAAAAAACTTCAACACTGAACTTAAATGATTCCTCAATGTTGATATAAACTTTGAAAAAAAAAAATTCAACACTGAAGTAAAATGATTGCTCAATGTTTAAATAAAACTTGGAAATAAACTTCAGCACTGAACTAAAATGATTGCTCGATGTTTAAATAAAACTTCGAAATAATCAAACAAACTTCAACAATGAACTAATATGATTGCTCAATGTTTAAATAAAACTTCAAAATAATTAAAAAATCTTCAACACTGAACTTTAATGATTGCTCAATGTTGAAATAAAACTTGGAAATAAACAAACTTCAACAATGATCTAATATGATTGCTCAATGTTTAAATAAAACTTCAAAATAATCAAACAAACTTCAACACTGATGTAAAATGATTGCTCATTGTTTAAATAAAACTTGGAAATAAACCAACTTCAAAACTGAACTAATATGATTTCTCAATGTTTAAATAAAACTTCAAAATAATTAAAAAAAACTTCAATGCTGAACTAAAATGATTGCTCAATGTTTAAATAAAACTTGGAAATAAACTTCAACACTGAAGTAAAATTATGGTTCAATGCTTAAATAAAACTTGTAAATAAACAAACTTCAACACTGTACTAAAATGATTGCTCAATGTTTAAATAAAACTTCAAAATAATTAAAAAATCTTCAACACTGAACTTAAATGATTGCTCAATGTTGAAATAAAACTTGGAAAAAAACAAAATTCAACAATGAACTAATATGATTGCTCAATGTTTAAATAAAACTTCAAAATAATTAAAAAATCTTCAACACTGAACTTAAATGATTGCTCAATGTTGAAATAAAACTTGGAAAAAAACAAAATTCAACACTGAACTAAAATGATTGCTCCATGTTGAAATAAAACTTGGAAATAAACAAACTTCAACACTGAACTAAAATGATTGCTCAATGTTTAAATGAAACTTGAAAAAAGAAACTTCAACAATGAACTAATATGATTGCTCAATGTTTAAATAAAACTTCACAATAATTAAAAAAACTTCAACACTGAACTTAAATGATTGCTCAATGTTGAAATAAAACTTTGAAAAAAACAAACTTCAACACTGAACTAAAACGATTGCTCAATGTTTAAATAAAACTTGGAAAAAAACAAACTTCAACACTGAAGTAAAATGATTGCTCAATGTTTGAATAAGACTTGGAAAAAAACTTCAACACTGAAGTAAAATTATTGTTCAATGCTTAAATAAAACTTGGAAATAAACAAACTAAAACACTGAACTAAAGTGATTTCTCAATGTTTAAATAAAACTTCAAAATAATTAAAAAAACTTCAACACTAAACTAAAATGATGCTCAATGTTTAAATAAAACTTGGAAATAAACTTCAACACTGAAGTAAAATTATGGTTCAATGCTTAAATAAAACTTGGAAATAAACAAACTTCAAAACTGAACTAAAGTGATTTCTCAATGTAAGAATAAAACTTCAAAATAATTAAAAAAACTTCAACAATGAACGTAAATGATTGCTCAATGTTGAAATAAAACTTTGAAAAAAAAAATTCAACACTGAAGTAAAAGGATTGCTCAATGTTTAAATAAAACTTGGAAATAAACTTCAGCACTGAACTAAAATGATTGCTCAATGTTTAAATAAAACTTCAAAATAATTTAAAAAACTTCAACACTGAACTTAAATGATTCCTCAATGTTGATATAAAATTTGAAAAAAAAAATTCAACACTGAAGTAAAATGATTGCTCAATGTTTAAATAAAACTTGGAAATAAACTTCAGCACTGAACTAAAATGATTGCTCAATGTTTAAATAAAACTTCGAAATAATCAAACAAACTTCAACAATGAACTAATATGATTGCTCAATGTTTAAATAAAACTTCAAAATAATTAAAAAATCTTCAACACTGAACTTTAATGATTGCTCAATGTTGAAATAAAACTTGGAAATAAACAAACTTCAACAATGATCTAATATGATTGCTCAATGTTTAAATAAAACTTCAAAATAATCAAACAAACTTCAACACTGATGTAAAATGATTGCTCATTGTTTAAATAAAACTTGGAATAAACCAACTTCAACACTGAACTAATATGATTTCTCAATGTTTAAATAAAACTTCAAAATAATTAAAAAATCTTCAACACTGAAGTAAAATTATGGTTCAATGCTTAAATGAAACTTGGAAATAAACAAACTTCAACACTGAACTAATATGATTGCTCAATGTTTAAATAAAACTTCAAAATAATCAAACAAACTTCAACACTGATGTAAAATGATTGCTCATTGTTTAAATAAAACTTGGAATAAACCAACTTCAACACTGAACTAATATGATTTCTCAATGTTTAAATAAAACTTCAAAATAATTAAAAAAAACTTCAACGCTGAACTAAAATGATTGCTCAATGTTTAAATAAAACTTGGAAATAAACTTCAACACTGAAGTAAAATTATGGTTCAATGCTTAAATGAAACTTGGAAATAAACAAACTTCAACACTGAACTTAAATGATTGCTCAATGTTGAAATAAAACTTCAAAATAAAAAAAAATTCAACACTGAAGTAAAATGATTGTTCAATGCTTAAATAAAACTTGTAAATAAACAAACTAGAACACTGTACTAAAATGATTGCTCAATGTTTAAATAAAACTTCAAAATAATTAAAAGATCTTCAACACTGAACTTAAATGATTGCTCAATGTTGAAATAAAACTTGGAAATAAACAAACTTCAACAATGAACTAATATGATTGCTCAATGTTTAAATAAAACTTCAAAATAATTAAAAAAAAATTCAACGCTGAACTAAAATGATTGCTCAATGTTTAAATAAAACTTGGAAATAAACTTCAACACTGAAGTAAAATTATGGTTCAATGCTTAAATAAAACTTGGAAATAAACAAACTTCAACACTGAACTAATATGATTGCTCAATGTTTAAATAAAACTTCAAAATAATTAAAAAAACTTCAACACTGAACTTAAATGATTGCTCAATGTTTAAATGAAACTTTGAAAAAAACAAACTTCAGCACTTAAGTAAGATGATTGCTCAATGTTTAAATAAAACTTGGAAATAAACTTCAGCACTGAACTAATATGATTGCTCAATGTTTAAATAAAACTTCAAAATAATTAAAAAATCTTCAACACTGAACTTAAATTATTGCTCAATGTTGAAATAAAACTTTGAAAAAAAAAATTCAACACTGGAGTAAAATGATTGCTCAATGTTTAAATAAAACTTGGAAATAAACTTCAGCACTGAACTAAAATGATTGCTCAATGTTTAAATAAAACTTCAAAATAATTAAAAAAACTTCAACACTGAACTTAAATGATTTCTCAATGTTGATATAAACTTTGAAAAAAAAAATTCAACAATGGAGTAAAATGATTGCTCAATGTTTAAATAAAACTTGGAAATAAACTTCAGCACTGAACTAAAATGATTGCTCAATGTTTAAATAAAACTTCGAAATAATCAAACAAACTTCAACAATGAACTAATATGATTGCTCAATGTTTAAATAAAACTTCAAAATAATTAAGAAATCTTCAACACTGAACTTTAATGATTGCTCAATGTTGAAATAAAACTTGGAAATAAACAAACTTCAACAATGATCTAATATGATTGCTCAATGTTTAAATAAAACTTCAAAATAATCAAACAAACTTCAACACTGATGTAAAATGATTGCTCATTGTTTAAATAAAACTTGGAATAAACCAACTTCAACACTGAACTAATATGATTTCTCAATGTTTAAATAAAACTTCAAAATAATTAAAAAAAACTTCAACACTGAAGTAAAATGATTGCTCAATGCTTAAATAAAAGTTGTAAATAAACAAACTTCAACACTGAACTAAAATGATTGCTCAATGTTTAAATAAAACTTCGAAATAATCAAACAAACTTCAACAATGAACTGATATGATTGCTCAATGTTTAAATAAAACTTCAAAATAATTAAAAAATCTTTAACACTGAACTTAAATGATTGCTCAATGTTGAAATAAAACTTTGAAAAAAACAAACTTCAACACTGAACTAAAACGATTGCTCAATGTTTAAATAAAACTTGGAAAAAAACAAACTTCAACACTGAAGTAAAATGATTGCTCAATGTTTGAATAAGACTTGGAAAAAAACTTCAACACTGAAGTAAAATTATTGTTCAATGCTTAAATAAAACTTGGAAATAAACAAACTTCAACACTGAACTAAAGTGATTTCTCAATGTAAGAATAAAACTTCAAAATAATTAAAAAAACTTCAACACTGAACTTAAATGATTGCTCAATGTTTAAATAAAACTTGGAAATAAACAAACTTCAACACTGAACTAAAGTGATTTCTCAATGTAAGAATAAAACTTCAAAATAATTAAAAAAACTTCAACACTGAACTTAAATGATTGCTCAATGTTTAAATAAAACTTGGAAATAAACTTCAACACTGAAGTAAAATTATGGTTCAATGCTTAAATAAAACTTGGAAATAAACAAACTTCAACACTGAACTAAAGTGATTTCTCAATGTTTAAATAAAACTTCAAAATAATTAAAAAAAACTTCAACACTGAACTAAAATGATTGCTCAATGTTTAAATGAAACTTGGAAAAAAAGAAACTTCAACACTGAAGTAAAATGATTGTTCAATGCTTAAATAAAACTTGTAAATAAACAAACTTCAACACTGTACTAAAATGATTGCTCAATGTTTAAATAAAACTTCAAAATAATTAAAAAATCTTCAACACTGAACTTAAATGATTGCTCAATGTTGAAATAAAACTTTGAAAAAAACAAAATTCAACACTGAACTAAAATGATTGCTCCATGTTGAAATAAAACTTGGAAATAAACAAACTTCAACAATGAACTAATATGATTGCTCAATGTTTAAATAAAACTTCAAAATAATTGTAAAATATTCAACACTGAACTTAAATGATTGCTCAATGTTGAAATAAAACTTTGAAAAAAACAAAATTCAACACTGAAGTAAAATGATTGCTCAATGTTTAAATAAATCTTCGAAATAATCAAACAAACTTCAACAATGAACTAATATGATTGCTCAATGTTTAAATAAAACTTGGAAAAAAACAAACTTCAACAGTGAAGTAAAATGATTGCTCAATGTTTGAATAAGACTTGGAAATAAACAAACTTCAACACTGAATTAAAGTGATTTCTCAATGTTTAAATAAAACTTGGAAATAAACAAACTTCAACACTGAACCAAAGTGATTTCTCAATGTAAGAATAAAACTTCAAAATAATTAAAAAAACTTCAACAATGAACGTAAATGATTGCTCAATGTTGAAATAAAACTTTGAAAAAAACTTCAACACTGAAGTAAAAGGATTGCTCAATGTTTAAATAAAACTTGGAAATAAACTTCAGCACTGAACTAAAATGATTGCTCAATGTTTAAATAAAACTTCAAAATAATTTAAAAAACTTCAACACTGAACTTAAATGATTCCTCAATGTTGATATAAACTTTGAAAATAAAATTCAACACTGGAGTAAAATGATTGCTCAATGTTTAAATAAAACTTGGAAATAAACTTCAGCACTGAACTAAAATGATTGCTCAATGTTTAAATAAAACTTCGAAATAATCAAACAAACTTCAACAATGAACTAATATGATTGCTCAATGTTTAAATAAAACTTCAAAATAATTAAAAAATCTTCAACACTGAACTTTAATGATTGCTCAATGTTGAAATAAAACTTGGAAATAAACAAACTTCAACAATGATCTAATATGATTGCTCAATGTTTAAATAAAACTTCAAAATAATCAAACAAACTTCAACACTGATGTAAAATGATTGCTCATTGTTTAAATAAAACTTGGAATAAACCAACTTCAACACTGAACTAATATGATTTCTCAATGTTTAAATAAAACTTCAAAATAATTAAAAAAAACTTCAACGCTGAACTAAAATGATTGCTCAATGTTTAAATAAAACTTGGAAATAAACTTCAACACTGAAGTAAAATGATTGTTCAATGCTTAAATAAAACTTGTAAATAAACAAACTTCAACACTGTACTAAAATGATTGCTCAATGTTTAAATAAAACTTCAAAATAATTAAAAAATCTTCAACACTGAACTTAAATGATTGCTCAATGTTGAAATAAAACTTGGAAAAAAACAAAATTCAACAATGAACTAATATGATTGCTCAATGTTTAAATAAAACTTCAAAATAATTAAAAAATCTTCAACACTGAACTTAAATGATTGCTCAATGTTGAAATAAAACTTGGAAAAAAACAAAATTCAACAATGAACTAAAATGATTGCTCAATGTTGAAATAAAACTTGGAAAAAAACAAAATTCAACACTGAACTAAAATGATTGCTCAATGTTTAAATAAAACTTGGAAATAAACAAACTTCAACAATGAACTAATATGATTGCTCAATGTTTAAATAAAACTTCACAATAATTAAAAAAACTTCAACACTGAACTTAAATGATTGCTCAATGTTGAAATAAAACTTTGAAAAAAACAAACTTCAACACTGAACTAAAACGATTGCTCAATGTTTAAATAAATCTTGGAAAAAAACAAACTTCAACACTGAAGTAAAATGATTGCTCAATGTTTGAATAAGACTTGGAAAAAAACTTCAACACTGAAGTAAAATTATTGTTCAATGCTTAAATAAAACTTGGAAATAAACAAACTTCAACACTGAACTAAAGTGATTTCTCAATGTTTAAATAAAACTTCAAAATAATTAAAATAACTTCAACACTAAACTAAAATGATGCTCAATGTTTAAATAAAACTTGGAAATAAACTTCAACACTGAAGTAAAATTATGGTTCAATGCTTAAATAAAACTTGGAAATAAACAAACTTCAACACTGAACTAAAGTGATTTCTCAATGTAAGAATAAAACTTCAAAATAATTAAAAAAACTTCAACAATGAACGTAAATGATTGCTCAATGTTGAAATAAAACTTTGAAAAAAAAATTCAACACTGAAGTAAAAGGATTGCTCAATGTTTAAATAAAACTTGGAAATAAACTTCAGCACTGAACTAAAATGATTGCTCAATGTTTAAATAAAACTTCAAAATAATTTAAAAAACTTCAACACTGAACTTAAATGATTCCTCAATGTTGATATAAACTTTGAAAAAAAAAAATTAAAAAATGAAGTAAAATGATTGCTCAATGTTTAAATAAAACTTGGAAATAAACTTCAGCACTGAACTAAAATGATTGCTCGATGTTTAAATAAAACTTCGAAATAATCAAACAAACTTCAACAATGAACTAATATGATTGCTCAATGTTTAAATAAAACTTCAAAATAATTAAAAAATCTTCAACACTGAACTTTAATGATTGCTCAATGTTGAAATAAAACTTGGAAATAAACAAACTTCAACAATGATCTAATATGATTGCTCAATGTTTAAATAAAACTTCAAAATAATCAAACAAACTTCAACACTGATGTAAAATGATTGCTCATTGTTTAAATAAAACTTGGAATAAACCAACTTCAACACTGAACTAATATGATTTCTCAATGTTTAAATAAAACTTCAAAATAATTAAAAAATCTTCAACACTGAAGTAAAATTATGGTTCAATGTTTAAATAAAACTTGGAAAAAAACATAATTCAACACTGAACTAAAATGATTGCTCAATGTTTAAATAAAACTTCAAAATAATCAAACAAACTTCAACACTGATGTAAAATGATTGCTCATTGTTTAAATAAAACTTGGAAATAAACCAACTTCAACACTGAACTAATATGATTTCTCAATGTTTAAATAAAACTTCAAAATAATTAAAAAAAACTTCAACGCTGAACTAAAATGATTGCTCAATGTTTAAATAAAACTTGGAAATAAACTTCAACACTGAAGTAAAATTATGGTTCAATGCTTAAATAAAACTTGGAAATAAACAAACTTCAACACTGAACTAAAATGATTGCTCAATGTTTAAATAAAACTTCAAAATAATTAAAATAAACGACAACACTGAAGTAAAATGATTGTTCAATGCTTAAATAAAACTTGTAAATAAACAAACTTCAACACTGAACTAAAATGATTGCTCAATGTTTAAATAAAACTTCAAAATAATTGTAAAATATTCAACACTGAACTTAAATGATTGCTCAATGTTGAAATAAAACTTTGAAAAAAACAAAATTCAACACTGAACTAGAATGATTGCTCAATGTTTAAATAAAACTTGGAAAAAAACAAACTTCAACACTTAAGTAAAATTATTGCTCAATGTTTAAATAAGAATTGGAAAAAAACTTCAACACTGAAGTAAAATTATTGTTCAATGCTTAAATAAAACTTGGAAATAAACAAACTTCAACACTGAACTAAAGTGATTTCTCAATGTTTAAATAAAACTTCAAAATAATTAAAATAACTTCAACACTGAACTAAAATGATTGCTCAATGTTTAAATAAAACTTGGTAATAAACTTCAACACTGGAGTAAAATTATGGTTCAATGCTTAAATAAAACTTGGAAATAAACAAACTTCAACAATGATCTAATATGATTGCTCAATGTTTAAATAAAACTTCAAAATAATCAAACAAACTTCAACACTGATGTAAAATGATTGCTCAATGTTGAAATAAAACTTCGAAATAATCAATATAACTTCAACACTGAAGTAAAAGGATTGCTCAATCTTGAAATAAAACTTGGAAATAAACAAACTTCAACAATGAACTAATATGATTGTTCAATGTTTAAATAAAACTTCACAATAATTAAAAAAACTTCAACACTGAACTAAAACGATTGCTCAATGTTTAAATAAAACTTGGAAAAAAACAAACTTCAACACTGAAGTAAAATGATTGCTCAATGTTTGAATAAGACTTGGAAAAAAACTTCAACACTGAAGTAAAATTATTATTCAATGCTTAAATAAAACTTGGAAATAAACAAACTTCAACACTGAACTAAAATGATTGCTCAATGTTTAAATAAAACTTCAAAATAATTAAAATAACTTCAACACTAAACTAAAATGATGCTCAATGTTTAAATAAAACTTGGAAATAAACTTCAACACTGAAGTAAAATTATGGTTCAATGCTTAAATAAAACTTGGAAATAAACAAACTTCAAAACTGAACTAAAGTGATTTCTCAATGTAAGAATAAAACTTCAAAATAATTAAAAAAACTTCAACAATGAACGTAAATGATTGCTCAATGTTGAAATAAAACTTTGAAAAAAAAAATTCAACACTGAAGTAAAAGGATTGCTCAATGTTTAAATAAAACTTGGAAATAAACTTCAGCACTGAACTAAAATGATTGCTCAATGTTTAAATAAAACTTCAAAATAATTAAAAAAACTTCAACACTGAACTTAAATGATTCCTCAATGTTGATATAAACTTTGAAAAAAAAAATTCAACACTGAAGTAAAATGATTGCTCAATGTTTAAATAAAACTTGGAAATAAACTTCAGCACTGAACTAAAATGATTGCTCAATGTTTAAATAAAACTTCGAAATAATCAAACAAACTTCAACAATGAACTAATATGATTGCTCAATGTTTAAATAAAACTTCAAAATAATTAAAAAATCTTCAACACTGAACTTTAATGATTGCTCAATGTTGAAATAAAACTTGGAAATAAACAAACTTCAACAATGATCTAATATGATTGCTCAATGTTTAAATAAAACTTCAAAATAATCAAACAAACTTCAACACTGATGTAAAATGATTGCTCATTGTTTAAATAAAACTTGGAATAAACCAACTTCAACACTGAACTAATATGATTTCTCAATGTTTAAATAAAACTTCAAAATAATTAAAAAAAACTTCAACGCTGAACTAAAATGATTGCTCAATGTTTAAATAAAACTTGGAAATAAACTTCAACACTGAAGTAAAATTATTGTTCAATGCTTAAATAAAACTTGTAAATAAACAAACTTCAACACTGTACTAAAATGATTGCTCAATGTTTAAATAAAACTTCAAAATAATTAAAAAATCTTCAACACTGAACTTAAATGATTGCTCAATGTTGAAATAAAACTTGGAAAAAAACAATATTCAACACTGAATTAAAATCATTGCTAAATGCTTAAATAAAACTTGTAAATAAACAAACTTCAGCACTGAACTAAAATGATTGCTCAATGTTTAAATAAAACTTCGAAATAATCAAACAAACTTCAACAATGAACTAATATGATTGCTCAATGTTTAAATAAAACTTCAAAATAATTAAAAAATCTTTAACACTGAACTTAAATGATTGCTCAATGTTGAAATAAAACTTTGAAAAAAACAAACTTCAACACTGAACTAAAACGATTGCTCAATGTTTAAATAAAACTTGGAAAAAAACAAACTTCAACACTGAAGTAAAATGATTGCTCAATGTTTGAATAAGACTTGGAAAAAAACTTCAACACTGAAGTAAAATTATTGTTCAATGCTTAAATAAAACTTGGAAATAAACAAACTTCAACACTGAACTAAAGTGATTTCTCAATGTAAGAATAAAACTTCAAAATAATTAAAAAAACTTCAACACTGAACTTAAATGATTGCTCAATGTTTAAATAAAACTTGGAAATAAACAAACTTCAACACTGAACTAAAGTGATTTCTCAATGTAAGAATAAAACTTCAAAATAATTAAAAAAACTTCAACACTGAACTTAAATGATTGCTCAATGTTTAAATAAAACTTGGAAATAAACTTCAACACTGAAGTAAAATTATGGTTCAATGCTTAAATAAAACTTGGAAATAAACAAACTTCAACACTGAACTAAAGTGATTTCTCAATGTTTAAATAAAACTTCAAAATAATTAAAAAAAACTTCAACACTGAACTAAAATGATTGCTCAATGTTTAAATGAAACTTGGAAAAAAAGAAACTTCAACACTGAAGTAAAATGATTGTTCAATGCTTAAATAAAACTTGTAAATAAACAAACTTCAACACTGTACTAAAATGATTGCTCAATGTTTAAATAAAACTTCAAAATAATTAAAAAATCTTCAACACTGAACTTAAATGATTGCTCAATGTTTAAATAAAACTTTGGAAATAAACTTCAACACTGAACTAAAATGATTGCTCAATCTTGAAATAAAACTTGGAAATAAACAAACTTCAACAATGAACTAATATGATTGCTCAATGTTTAAATAAAACTTCACAATAATTAAAAAAACTTCAACACTGAACTTAAATGATTGCTCAATGTTGAAATAAAACTTTGAAAAAAACAAACTTCAACACTGAACTAAAACGATTGCTCAATGTTTAAATAAATCTTGGAAAAAAACAAACTTCAACACTGAAGTAAAATGATTGCTCAATGTTTGAATAAGACTTGGAAAAAAACTTCAACACTGAAGTAAAATTATTGTTCAATGCTTAAATAAAACTTGGAAATAAACAAACTTCAACACTGAACTAAAGTGATTTCTCAATGTAAGAATAAAACTTCAAAATAATTAAAAAAACTTCAACACTGAACTTAAATGATTGCTCAATGTTGATATAAAACTTTGAAAAAAAAAATTCAACACTGAAGTAAAATGATTGCTCAATGTTTAAATAAAACTTGGAAATAAACAAACTTCAACAATGAACTAATATGATTGCTCAATGTTTAAATAAAACTTCACAATAATTAAAAAAACTTCAACACTGAACTTAAATGATTGCTCAATGTTGAAATAAAACTTTGAAAAAAACAAACTTCAACACTGAACTAAAACGATTGCTCAATGTTTAAATAAATCTTGGAAAAAAACAAACTTCAACACTGAACTAAAATGATTGCTCAATGTTTAAATAAAACTTGGAAATAAACTTCAACACTGAAGTAAAATGATTGTTCAATGCTTAAATAAAACTTGTAAATAAACAAACTTCAACACTGAACTAAAGTGATTTCTCAATGTTTAAATAAAACTTCAAAATAATTAAAAAATCTTCAACACTGAACTTAAATGATTGCTCAATGTTGAAATAAAACTTTGAAAAAAACAAACTTCAACACTGAAGTAAAATGATTGCTCAATGTTTAAATAAAACTTGGAAAAAAACAAACTTCAACAATGAACTAATATGATTGCTCAATGTTTAAATAAAACTTCACAATAATTAAAAAAACTTCAACACTGAACTTAAATGATTGCTCAATGTTGAAATAAAACTTTGAAAAAAACAAACTTCAACACTGAACTAAAACGATTGCTCAATGTTTAAATAAATCTTGGAAAAAAACAAACTTCAACACTGAAGTAAAATGATTGCTCAATGTTTGAATAAGACTTGGAAAAAAACTTCAACACTGAAGTAAAATTATTGTTCAATGCTTAAATAAAACTTGGAAATAAACAAACTTCAACACTGAACTAAAGTGATTTCTCAATGTAAGAATAAAACTTCAAAATAATTAAAAAAACTTCAACAATGAACGTAAATGATTGCTCAATGTTGAAATAAAACTTTGAAAAAAAAATTCAACACTGAAGTAAAAGGATTGCTCAATGTTTAAATAAAACTTGGAAATAAACTTCAGCACTGAACTAAAATGATTGCTCAATGTTTAAATAAAACTTCAAAATAATTAAAAAAACTTCAACACTGAACTTAAATGATTCCTCAATGTTGATATAAACTTTGAAAAAAAAAAATTCAACACTGAAGTAAAATGATTGCTCAATGTTTAAATAAAACTTGGAAATAAACTTCAGCACTGAACTAAAATGATTGCTCAATGTTTAAATAAAACTTCGAAATAATCAAACAAACTTCAACAATGAACTAATATGATTGCTCAATGTTTAAATAAAACTTCAAAATAATTAAAAAATCTTCAACACTGAACTTTAATGATTGCTCAATGTTGAAATAAAACTTGGAAATAAACAAACTTCAACAATGATCTAATATGATTGCTCAATGTTTAAATAAAACTTCAAAATAATCAAACAAACTTCAACACTGATGTAAAATGATTGCTCATTGTTTAAATAAAACTTGGAATAAACCAACTTCAACACTGAACTAATATGATTTCTCAATGTTTAAATAAAACTTCAAAATAATTAAAAAATCTTCAACACTGAAGTAAAATTATGGTTCAATGCTTAAATAAAACTTGGAAATAAACTTCAACACTGAACTAAAATGATTGCTCAATGTTTAAATAAAACTTCAAAATAATCAAACAAACTTCAACACTGATGTAAAATGATTGCTCATTGTTTAAATAAAACTTGGAATAAACCAACTTCAACACTGAACTAATATGATTTCTCAATGTTTAAATAAAACTTCGAAATAATCAAACAAACTTCAACAATGAACTAATATGATTGCTCAATGTTTAAATAAAACTTCAAAATAATTAAGAAATCTTCAACACTGAACTTTAATGATTGCTCAATGTTGAAATAAAACTTGGAAATAAACAAACTTCAACAATGATCTAATATGATTGCTCAATGTTTAAATAAAACTTCACAATAATTAAAAAAACTTCAACACTGAACTTAAATGATTGCTCAATGTTGAAATAAAACTTTGAAAAAAACAAACTTCAACACTGAACTAAAACGATTGCTCAATGTTTAAATAAATCTTGGAAAAAAACAAACTTCAACACTGAAGTAAAATGATTGCTCAATGTTTGAATAAGACTTGGAAAAAAACTTCAACACTGAAGTAAAATTATTGTTCAATGCTTAAATAAAACTTGGAAATAAACAAACTTCAACACTGAACTAAAGTGATTTCTCAATGTTTAAATAAAACTTCAAAATAATTAAAATAACTTCAACACTAAACTAAAATGATGCTCAATGTTTAAATAAAACTTGGAAATAAACTTCAACACTGAAGTAAAATTATGGTTCAATGCTTAAATAAAACTTGGAAATAAACAAACTTCAACACTGAACTAAAGTGATTTCTCAATGTAAGAATAAAACTTCAAAATAATTAAAAAAACTTCAACAATGAACGTAAATGATTGCTCAATGTTGAAATAAAACTTTGAAAAAAAATTCAACACTGAAGTAAAAGGATTGCTCAATGTTTAAATAAAACTTGGAAATAAACTTCAGCACTGAACTAAAATGATTGCTCAATGTTTAAATAAAACTTCAAAATAATTAAAAAAACTTCAACACTGAACTTAAATGATTCCTCAATGTTGATATAAACTTTGAAAAAAAAAAATTCAACACTGAAGTAAAATGATTGCTCAATGTTTAAATAAAACTTGGAAATAAACTTCAGCACTGAACTAAAATGATTGCTCAATGTTTAAATAAAACTTCGAAATAATCAAACAAACTTCAACAATGAACTAATATGATTGCTCAATGTTTAAATAAAACTTCAAAATAATTAAAAAATCTTCAACACT
The DNA here is from genome assembly GCA_030998225.1 of Diplolepis rosae. Taxonomy (NCBI): domain Eukaryota; kingdom Metazoa; phylum Arthropoda; class Insecta; order Hymenoptera; family Diplolepididae; genus Diplolepis; species Diplolepis rosae. The sequence goes on from JAPYXD010000072.1 coordinate 404,336, forward strand.
GAACTTTAATGATTGCTCAATGTTGAAATAAAACTTGGAAATAAACAAACTTCAACAATGATCTAATATGATTGCTCAATGTTTAAATAAAACTTCAAAATAATCAAACAAACTTCAACACTGATGTAAAATGATTGCTCATTGTTTAAATAAAACTTGGAATAAACCAACTTCAACACTGAACTAATATGATTTCTCAATGTTTAAATAAAACTTCAAAATAATTAAAAAATCTTCAACACTGAAGTAAAATTATTGTTCAATGCTTAAATAAAACTTGGAAATAAACAAACTTCAACACTGAACTAAAATGATTGCTCAATGTTTAAATAAAACTTCAAAATAATCAAACAAACTTCAACACTGATGTAAAATGATTGCTCATTGTTTAAATAAAACTTGGAATAAACCAACTTCAACACTGAACTAATATGATTTCTCAATGTTTAAATAAAACTTCAAAATAATTAAAAAAAAAATTCAACGCTGAACTAAAATGATTGCTCAATGTTTAAATAAAACTTGGAAATAAACTTCAACACTGAAGTAAAATGATTGTTCAATGCTTAAATAAAACTTGTAAATAAACAAACTTCAACACTGTACTAAAATGATTGCTCAATGTTTAAATAAAACTTCAAAATAATTAAAAAATCTTCAACACTGAAGTAAAATGATTGTTCAATGCTTAAATAAAACTTGTAAATAAACAAACTTCAACACTGTACTAAAATGATTGCTCAATGTTTAAATAAAACTTCAAAATAATTAAAAAATCTTCAACACTGAACTTAAATGATTGCTCAATGTTGAAATAAAACTTTGAAAAAAACAAAATTCAACACTGAACTAGAATGATTGCTCAATGTTTAAATAAAACTTGGAAAAAAACAAACTTCAACACTTAAGTAAAATTATTGCTCAATGTTTAAATAAAACTTGGAAAAAAACTTCAACACTGAAGTAAAATTATTGTTCTATGCTTAAATAAAACTTGGAAATAAACAAACTTCAACACTGAACTAAAGTGATTTCTCAATGTTTAAATAAAACTTCAAAATAATTAAAATAACTTCAACACTGAACTAAAATGATTGCTCAATGTTTAAATAAAACTTGGTAATAAACTTCAACACTGGAGTAAAATTATGGTTCAATGCTTAAATAAAACTTGGAAATAAACAAACTTCAACAATGATCTAATATGATTGCTCAATGTTTAAATAAAACTTCAAAATAATCAAACAAACTTCAACACTGATGTAAAATGATTGCTCAATGTTGAAATAAAACTTTGAAAAAAAAAAAATTCAACACTGAAGTAAAAGGATTGCTCAATCTTGAAATAAAACTTGGAAATAAACAAACTTCAACAATGAACTAATATGATTGTTCAATGTTTAAATAAAACTTCACAATAATTAAAAAAACTTCAACACTGAACTAAAACGATTGCTCAATGTTTAAATAAAACTTGGAAAAAAACAAACTTCAACACTGAAGTAAAATGATTGCTCAATGTTTGAATAAGACTTGGAAAAAAACTTCAACACTGAAGTAAAATTATTGTTCAATGCTTAAATAAAACTTCAAAATAATTTAAAAAAACTTCAACACTGAACTAAAGTGATTTCTCAATGTTTAAATAAAACTTCAAAATAATTAAAATAACTTCAACACTAAACTAAAATGATGCTCAATGTTTAAATAAAACTTGGAAATAAACTTCAACACTGAAGTAAAATTATGGTTCAATGCTTAAATAAAACTTGGAAATAAACAAACTTCAAAACTGAACTAAAGTGATTTCTCAATGTAAGAATAAAACTTCAAAATAATTAAAAAAACTTCAACAATGAACGTAAATGATTGCTCAATGTTGAAATAAAACTTTGAAAAAAAAAAATTCAACACTGAAGTAAAAGGATTGCTCAATGTTTAAATAAAACTTGGAAATAAACTTCAGCACTGAACTAAAATGATTGCTCAATGTTTAAATAAAACTTCAAAATAATTAAAAAAACTTCAACACTGAACTTAAATGATTCCTCAATGTTGATATAAACTTTGAAAAAAAAAAATTCAACACTGAAGTAAAATGATTGCTCAATGTTTAAATAAAACTTGGAAATAAACTTCAGCACTGAACTAAAATGATTGCTCAATGTTTAAATAAAACTTCGAAATAATCAAACAAACTTCAACAATGAACTAATATGATTGCTCAATGTTTAAATAAAACTTCAAAATAATTAAAAAATCTTCAACACTGAACTTTAATGATTGCTCAATGTTGAAATAAAACTTGGAAATAAACAAACTTCAACAATGATCTAATATGATTGCTCAATGTTTAAATAAAACTTCAAAATAATCAAACAAACTTCAACACTGATGTAAAATGATTGCTCATTGTTTAAATAAAACTTGGAATAAACCAACTTCAACACTGAACTAATATGATTTCTCAATGTTTAAATAAAACTTCAAAATAATTAAAAAAAACTTCAACGCTGAACTAAAATGATTGCTCAATGTTTAAATAAAACTTGGAAATAAACTTCAACACTGAAGTAAAATTATGGTTCAATGCTTAAATGAAACTTGGAAATAAACAAACTTCAACACTGAACTAATATGATTGCTCAATGTTTAAATAAAACTTCAAAATAATTAAAAAATCTTCAACACTGAACTAAAACGATTGCTCAATGTTGAAATAAAACTTGGAAAAAAACAATATTCAACACTGAATTAAAATCATTGCTAAATGCTTAAATAAAACTTGTAAATAAACAAACTTCAGCACTGAACTAAAATGATTGCTCAATGTTTAAATAAAACTTCGAAATAATCAAACAAACTTCAACAATGAACTAATATGATTGCTCAATGTTTAAATAAAACTTCAAAATAATTAAAAAATCTTTAACACTGAACTTAAATGATTGCTCAATGTTGAAATAAAACTTTGAAAAAAACAAACTTCAACACTGAACTAAAACGATTGCTCAATGTTTAAATAAAACTTGGAAAAAAACAAACTTCAACACTGAAGTAAAATGATTGCTCAATGTTTGAATAAGACTTGGAAAAAAACTTCAACACTGAAGTAAAATTATTGTTCAATGCTTAAATAAAACTTGGAAATAAACAAACTTCAACACTGAACTAAAGTGATTTCTCAATGTAAGAATAAAACTTCAAAATAATTAAAAAAACTTCAACACTGAACTTAAATGATTGCTCAATGTTTAAATAAAACTTGGAAATAAACAAACTTCAACACTGAACTAAAGTGATTTCTCAATGTAAGAATAAAACTTCAAAATAATTAAAAAAACTTCAACACTGAACTTAAATGAATGCTCAATGTTTAAATAAAACTTGGAAATAAACTTCAACACTGAAGTAAAATTATGGTTCAATGCTTAAATAAAATTTGGAAATAAACAAACTTCAACACTGAACTAAAGTGATTTCTCAATGTTTAAATAAAACTTCAAAATAATTAAAAAAAACTTCAACGCTGAACTAAAATGATTGCTCAATGTTTAAATGAAACTTGGAAGAAAAGAAACTTCAACACTGAAGTAAAATGATTGTTCAATGTTTAAATAAAACTTGGAAATAAACAAACTTCAACACTGAACTAAAGTGATTTCTCAATGTAAGAATAAAACTTCAAAATAATTAAAAAAACTTCAACAATGAACGTAAATGATTGCTCAATGTTGAAATAAAACTTTGAAAAAAAAAATTCAACACTGAAGTAAAAGGATTGCTCAATGTTTAAATAAAACTTGGAAATAAACTTCAGCACTGAACTAAAATGATTGCTCAATGTTTAAATAAAACTTCAAAATAATTAAAAAAACTTCAACACTGAACTTAAATGATTCCTCAATGTTGATATAAACTTTAAAAAAAAAAATTCAACACTGAAGTAAAATGATTGCTCAATGTTTAAATAAAACTTGGAAATAAACTTCAGCACTGAACTAAAATGATTGCTCAATGTTTAAATAAAACTTCGAAATAATCAAACAAACTTCAACAATGAACTAATATGATTGCTCAATGTTTAAATAAAACTTCAAAATAATTAAAAAATCTTCAACACTGAACTTTAATGATTGCTCAATGTTGAAATAAAACTTGGAAATAAACAAACTTCAACAATGATCTAATATGATTGCTCAATGTTTAAATAAAACTTCAAAATAATCAAACAAACTTCAACACTGATGTAAAATGATTGCTCATTGTTTAAATAAAACTTGGAATAAACCAACTTCAACACTGAACTAATATGATTTCTCAATGTTTAAATAAAACTTCAAAATAATTAAAAAAAACTTCAACGCTGAACTAAAATGATTGCTCAATGTTTAAATAAAACTTGGAAATAAACTTCAACACTGAAGTAAAATTATTGTTCAATGCTTAAATAAAACTTGTAAATAAACAAACTTCAACACTGTACTAAAATGATTGCTCAATGTTTAAATAAAACTTCAAAATAATTAAAAAATCTTCAACACTGAACTTAAATGATTGCTCAATGTTGAAATAAAACTTGGAAAAAAACAATATTCAACACTGAATTAAAATCATTGCTAAATGCTTAAATAAAACTTGTAAATAAACAAACTTCAGCACTGAACTAAAATGATTGCTCAATGTTTAAATAAAACTTCGAAATAATCAAACAAACTTCAACAATGAACTAATATGATTGCTCAATGTTTAAATAAAACTTCAAAATAATTAAAAAATCTTTAACACTGAACTTAAATGATTGCTCAATGTTGAAATAAAACTTTGAAAAAAACAAACTTCAACACTGAACTAAAATGATTGCTCAATGTTTAAATAAAACTTGGAAAAAAACAAACTTCAACACTGAAGTAAAATGATTGCTCAATGTTTGAATAAGACTTGGAAAAAAACTTCAACACTGAAGTAAAATTATTGTTCAATGCTTAAATAAAACTTGGAAATAAACAAACTTCAACACTGAACTAAAGTGATTTCTCAATGTAAGAATAAAACTTCAAAATAATTAAAAAAACTTCAACACTGAACTTAAATGATTGCTCAATGTTTAAATAAAACTTGGAAATAAACAAACTTCAACACTGAACTAAAGTGATTTCTCAATGTAAGAATAAAACTTCGAAATAATCGAACAAACTTCAACACTGAACTTAAATGATTGCTCAATGTTTAAATAAAACTTGGAAATAAACTTCAACACTGAAGTAAAATTATGGTTCAATGCTTAAATAAAACTTGGAAATAAACAAACTTCAACACTGAACTAAAGTGATTTCTCAATGTTTAAATAAAACTTCAAAATAATTAAAAAAAACTTCAACACTGAACTAAAATGATTGCTCAATGTTTAAATGAAACTTGGAAAAAAAGAAACTTCAACACTGAAGTAAAATGATTGTTCAATGCTTAAATAAAACTTGTAAATAAACAAACTTCAACACTGAACTAAAGTGATTTCTCAATGTAAGAATAAAACTTCAAAATAATTAAAAAAACTTCAACACTGAACTTAAATGATTGCTCAATGTTGAAATAAAACTTTGAAAAAAACAAAATTCAACAATGAACTAAAATGATTGCTCAATCTTGAAATAAAACTTGGAAATAAACAAACTTCAACACTGAACTAAAGTGATTTCTCAATGTAAGAATAAAACTTCAAAATAATTAAAAAAACTTCAACACTGAACTTAAATGATTGCTCAATGTTTAAATAAAACTTGGAAATAAACTTCAACACTGAAGTAAAATTATGGTTCAATGCTTAAATAAAACTTGGAAATAAACAAACTTCAACACTGAACTAAAGTGATTTCTCAATGTTTAAATAAAACTTCAAAATAATTAAAAAAACTTCAACACTGAACTAAAATGATTGCTCAATGTTTAAATGAAACTTGGAAAAAAAGAAACTTCAACACTGAAGTAAAATGATTGTTCAATGCTTAAATAAAACTTGTAAATAAACAAACTTCAACACTGAACTAAAGTGATTTCTCAATGTTTAAATAAAACTTCAAAATAATTAAAAAAACTTCAACACTGAACTTAAATGATTGCTCAATGTTAAAATAAAACTTTGAAAAAAAAAAATTCAACACTGGAGTAAAATGATTGCTCAATGTTTAAATAAAACTTGGAAATAAACTTCAGCACTGAACTAAAATGATTGCTCAATGTTTAAATAAAACTTCGAAATAATCAAACAAACTTCAACAATGAACTAATATGATTGCTCAATGTTTAAATAAAACTTCAAAATAATTAAAAAATCTTCAACACTGAACTTAAATGATTGCTCAATGTTGAAATAAAACTTGGAAAAAAACAAAATTCAACAATGAACTAAAATGATTGCTCAATGTTTAAATAAAACTTCAAAATAATTAAAAAAACTTCAACACTGAACTTAAATGATTGCTCAATGTTGAAATAAAACTTTGAAAAAAACAAACTTCAACACTGAACTAAAACGATTGCTCAATGTTTAAATAAAACTTGGAAAAAAACAAACTTCAACACTGAAGTAAAATGATTGCTCAATGTTTGAATAAGAATTGGAAAAAAACTTCAACACTGAAGTAAAATTATTGTTCAATGCTTAAATAAAACTTGGAAATAAACAAACTTCAACACTGAACTAAAGTGATTTCTCAATGTTTAAATAAAACTTCAAAATAATTAAAATAACTTCAACACTGAACTAAAATGATTGCTCAATGTTTAAATAAAACTTGGTAATAAACTTCAACACTGGAGTAAAATTATGGTTCAATGCTTAAATAAAACTTGGAAATAAACAAACTTCAACAATGATCTAATATGATTGCTCAATGTTTAAATAAAACTTCAAAATAATCAAACAAACTTCAACACTGATGTAAAATGATTGCTCAATGTTGAAATAAAACTTTGAAAAAAAAAAAATTCAACACTGAAGTAAAAGGATTGCTCAATCTTGAAATAAAACTTGGAAATAAACAAACTTCAACAATGAACTAATATGATTGTTCAATGTTTAAATAAAACTTCACAATAATTAAAAAAACTTCAACACTGAACTAAAACGATTGCTCAATGTTTAAATAAAACTTGGAAAAAAACAAACTTCAACACTGAAGTAAAATGATTGCTCAATGTTTGAATAAGACTTGGAAAAAAACTTCAACACTGAAGTAAAATTATTGTTCAATGCTTAAATAAAACTTGGAAATAAACAAACTTCAACACTGAACTAAAGTGATTTCTCAATGTTTAAATAAAACTTCAAAATAATTAAAATAACTTCAACACTAAACTAAAATGATGCTCAATGTTTAAATAAAACTTGGAAATAAACTTCAACACTGAAGTAAAATTATGGTTCAATGCTTAAATAAAACTTGGAAATAAACAAACTTCAAAACTGAACTAAAGTGATTTCTCAATGTAAGAATAAAACTTCAAAATAATTAATAAAACTTCAACAATGAACTTAAATGATTGCTCAATGTTGAAATAAAACTTTGAAAAAAACAAACTTCAACACTTAAGTAAAATTATTGCTCAATGTTTAAATAAAACTTGGAAATAAACTTCAGCACTGAACTAAAATGATTGCTCAATGTTTAAATAAAACTTCAAAATAATTTAAAAAACTTCAACACTGAACTTAAATGATTCCTCAATGTTGATATAAACTTTGAAAAAAAAAAATTCAACACTGGAGTAAAATGATTGCTCAATGTTTAAATAAAACTTGGAAATAAACTTCAGCACTGAACTAAAATGATTGCTCAATGTTTAAATAAAACTTGGAAAAAAACAAACTTCAACACTGAACTAAAATGATTGCTCAATGTTTAAATAAAACTTCAAAATAATCAAACAAACTTCAACACTGATGTAAAATGATTGCTCATTGTTTAAATAAAACTTGGAAATAAACCAACTTCAACACTGAACTAATATGATTGCTCAATGTTTAAATAAAACCTCAAAATAATTAAAAAATCTTCAACACTGAACTTAAATGATTGCTCAATGTTGAAATAAAACTTGGAAATAAACAAACTTCAACAATGATCTAATATGATTGCTCAATGTTTAAATAAAACTTCAAAATAATCAAACAAACTTCAACACTGATGTAAAATGATTGCTCATTGTTTAAATAAAACTTGGAAATAAACCAACTTCAACACTGAACTAATATGATTTCTCAATGTTTAAATAAAACTTCAAAATAATTAAAAAAAACTTCAACGCTGAACTAAAATGATTGCTCAATGTTTAAATAAAACTTGGAAATAAACTTCAACACTGAAGTAAAATTATTGTTCAATGCTTAAATAAAACTTGTAAATAAACAAACTTCAACACTGTACTAAAATGATTGCTCAATGTTTAAATAAAACTTCAAAATAATTAAAAAATCTTCAACACTGAACTTAAATGATTGCTCAATGTTGAAATAAAACTTGGAAAAAAACAATATTCAACACTGAATTAAAATCATTGCTAAATGCTTAAATAAAACTTGTAAATAAACAAACTTCAGCACTGAACTAAAATGATTGCTCAATGTTTAAATAAAACTTCGAAATAATCAAACAAACTTCAACAATGAACTAATATGATTGCTCAATGTTTAAATAAAACTTCAAAATAATTAAAAAATCTTTAACACTGAACTTAAATGATTGCTCAATGTTGAAATAAAACTTTGAAAAAAACAAACTTCAACACTGAACTAAAATGATTGCTCAATGTTTAAATAAAACTTGGAAAAAAACAAACTTCAACACTGAAGTAAAATGATTGCTCAATGTTTGAATAAGACTTGGAAAAAAACTTCAACACTGAAGTAAAATTATTGTTCAATGCTTAAATAAAACTTGGAAATAAACAAACTTCAACACTGAACTAAAGTGATTTCTCAATGTAAGAATAAAACTTCAAAATAATTAAAAAAACTTCAACACTGAACTTAAATGATTGCTCAATGTTTAAATAAAACTTGGAAATAAACAAACTTCAACACTGAACTAAAGTGATTTCTCAATGTAAGAATAAAACTTCAAAATAATTAAAAAAACTTCAACACTGAACTTAAATGAATGCTCAATGTTTAAATAAAACTTGGAAATAAACTTCAACACTGAAGTAAAATTATGGTTCAATGCTTAAATAAAACTTGGAAATAAACAAACTTCAACACTGAACTAAAGTGATTTCTCAATGTTTAAATAAAACTTCAAAATAATTAAAAAAAACTTCAACACTGAACTAAAATGATTGCTCAATGTTTAAATGAAACTTGGAAAAAAAGAAACTTCAACACTGAAGTAAAATGATTGTTCAATGCTTAAATAAAACTTGGAAATAAACAAACTTCAACACTGAACTAAAGTGATTTCTCAATGTAAGAATAAAACTTCAAAATAATTAAAAAAACTTCAACACTGAACTTAAATGATTGCTCAATGTTAAAATAAAACTTTGAAAAAAAAAAATTCAACACTGGAGTAAAATGATTGCTCAATGTTTAAATAAAACTTGGAAATAAACTTCAGCACTGAACTAAAATGATTGCTCAATGTTTAAATAAAACTTCGAAATAATCAAACAAACTTCAACAATGAACTAATATGATTGCTCAATGTTTAAATAAAACTTCAAAATAATTAAAAAATCTTTAACACTGAACTTAAATGATTGCTCAATGTTGAAATAAAACTTTGAAAAAAACAAACTTCAACACTGAACTAAAATGATTGCTCAATGTTTAAATAAAACTTGGAAAAAAACAAACTTCAACACTGAAGTAAAATGATTGCTCAATGTTTGAATAAGACTTGGAAAAAAACTTCAACACTGAAGTAAAATTATTGTTCAATGCTTAAATAAAACTTGGAAATAAACAAACTTCAACACTGAACTAAAGTGATTTCTCAATGTTTAAATAAAACTTCAAAATAATTAAAATAACTTCAACACTGAACTAAAATGATTGCTCAATGTTTAAATAAAACTTGGAAATAAACTTCAACACTGAAGTAAAATTATGGTTCAATGCTTAAATAAAACTTGGAAATAAACAAACTTCAACACTGAACTAAAGTGATTTCTCAATGTAAGAATAAAACTTCAAAATAATTAAAAAAACTTCAACAATGAACTTAAATGATTGCTCAATGTTGAAATAAAACTTTGAAAAAAAAAAATTCAACACTGAAGTAAAAGGATTGCTCAATGTTTAAATAAAACTTGGAAATAAACTTCAGCACTGAACTAAAATGATTGCTCAATGTTTAAATAAAACTTCAAAATAATTAAAAAATCTTTAACACTGAACTTAAATGATTGCTCAATGTTGAAATAAAACTTGGAAAAAAACAAAATTCAACACTGAACTTAAATGATTGCTCAATGTTGAAATAAAACTTTGAAAAAAACAAACTTCAACACTGAACTAAAACGATTGCTCAATGTTTGAATAAGACTTGGAAATAAACTTCAGCACTGAACTAAAATGATTGCTCAATGTTTAAATAAAACTTCAAAATAATTAAAATAACTTCAACACTGAACTAAAATGATTTCTCAATGTTTAAATAAAACTTGGAAATAAACTTCAACACTGAAGTAAAATTATTGTTCAATGCTTAAATAAAACTTGGAAAAAAACAAACTTCAACACTTAAGTAAAATTATTGCTCAATGTTTAAATAAAACTTGGAAATAAACTTTAGCACTAAACTAAAATGATTGCTCAATGTTTAAATAAAACTTCGAAATAATGAAACAAACTTCAACACTGATCTAAAATGATTGCGCAATTTTTCAATTAAACATCAAAATAATTCAAAAAACTTCAACTCTGAACTTTAATGATTGCTCAATGTTGAAATAAAACTTGGAAAAAAACAAACTTCAACACTGAAGTAAAATGATTGCTCAATGTTTAAGTAAAACTTCAAAATAATCAAGCTTCAACACTGAAGTAAAATGATTGTTCATTGTTTAAATAAAACTTGGAAATAAACCAACTTCAACACTGAACTAATATGATTGCTCAATGTTTAAATAAAACTTGGAAAAAAACAAACTTCAACACTTAAGTAAAATGATTGCTCAATGTTTAAATAAAACTTGGAAATAAACTTCAGCACTGAACTAAAAAGATTGCTCAATGTTTAAATAAAACTTCGAAATAATCAAACAAACTTCAACAATGAACTAATATGATTGCTCAATGTTTAAATAAAACTTCAAAATAATTAAAAAATCTTCAACACTGAACTTAAATGATTGCTCAATGTTGAAATAAAACTTGGAAATAAACAAACTTCAACAATGATCTAATATGATTGCTCAATGTTTAAATAAAACTTCAAAATAATCAAACAAACTTCAACACTGATGTAAAATGATTGCTCATTGTTTAAATAAAACTTGGAATAAACCAACTTCAACACTGAACTAATATGATTTCTCAATGTTTAAATAAAACTTCAAAATAATTAAAAAAAACTTCAACGCTGAACTAAAATGATTGCTCAATGTTTAAATGAAACTTGGAAGAAAAGAAACTTCAACACTGAAGTAAAATGATTGTTCAATGCTTAAATAAAAATTGGAAATAAACAAACTTCAACACTGAACTAAAGTGATTTCTCAATGTTTAAATAAAACTTGGAAAAATACAATATTCAACACTGAATTAAAATCATTGCTAAATGCTTAAATAAAACTTGTAAATAAACAAACTTCAACACTGAACTAAAATGATTGCTCAATGTTTAAGTAAAACTTCAAAATAATCAAGCTTCAACACTGAAGTAAAATGATTGTTCATTGTTTAAATAAAACTTGGAAATAAACCAACTTCAACACTGAACTAATATGAATGCTCAATGTTTAAATAAAACTTGGAAAAAAACAAACTTCAACACTTAAGTAAAATGATTGCTCAATGTTTAAATAAAACTTGGAAATAAACTTCAGCACTGAACTAAAAAGATTGCTCAATGTTTAAATAAAACTTCGAAATAATCAAACAAACTTCAACAATGAACTAATATGATTGCTCAATGTTTAAATAAAACTTCAAAATAATTAAAAAATCTTCAACACTGAACTTAAATGATTGCTCAATGTTGAAATAAAACTTGGAAATAAACAAACTTCAACAATGATCTAATATGATTGCTCAATGTTTAAATAAAACTTCAAAATAATCAAACAAACTTCAACACTGATGTAAAATGATTGCTCATTGTTTAAATAAAACTTGGAATAAACCAACTTCAACACTGAACTAATATGATTTCTCAATGTTTAAATAAAACTTCAAAATAATTAAAAAAAACTTCAACGCTGAACTAAAATGATTGCTCAATGTTTAAATGAAACTTGGAAAAAAAGAAACTTCAACACTGAAGTAAAATGATTGTTCAATGCTTAAATAAAAATTGGAAATAAACAAACTTCAACACTGAACTAAAATGATTGCTCAATGTTTAAATAAAACTTGGAAAAAAACAATATTCAACACTGAATTAAAATCATTGCTAAATGCTTAAATAAAACTTGTAAATAAACTTCAGCACTGAACTAAAATGATTGCTCAATGTTTAAATAAAACTTCGAAATAATCAAACAAACTTCAACAATGAACTAATATGATTGCTCAATGTTTAAATAAAACTTCAAAATAATTAAAAAATCTTTAACACTGAACTTAAATGATTGCTCAATGTTGAAATAAAACTTGGAAAAAAACAAAATTCAACAATGAACTAAAATGATTGCTCAATCTTGAAATAAAACTTGGAAATAAACAAACTTCAACAATGAACTAATATGATTGCTCAATGTTTAAATAAAACTTCACAATAATTAAAAAAACTTCAACGCTGAACTTAAATGATTGCTCAATGTTGAAATAAAACTTTGAAAAAAACAAACTTCAACACTGAACTAAAACGATTGTTCAATGTTTAAATAAATCTTGGAAAAAAACAAACTTCAACACTGAAGTAAAATGATTGCTCAATGTTTGAATAAGACTTGGAAAAAAACTTCAACACTGAAGTAAAATTATTGTTCAATGCTTAAATAAAACTTGGAAATAAACAAACTTCAACACTGAACTAAAGTGATTTCTCAATGTTTAAATAAAACTTCAAAATAATTAAAATAACTTCAACACTGAACTAAAATGATGCTCAATGTTTAAATAAAACTTGGAAATAAACTTCAACACTGAAGTAAAATTATGGTTCAATGCTTAAATGAAACTTGGAAATAAACAAACTTCAACACTGAACTAAAGTGATTTCTCAATGTAAGAATAAAACTTCAAAATAATTAAAAAAACTTCAACAATGAACTTAAATGATTGCTCAATGTTGAAATAAAACTTTGAAAAAAAATTCAACACTGAAGTAAAAGGATTGCTCAATGTTTAAATAAAACTTGGAAATAAACTTCAGCACTGAACTAAAATGATTGCTCAATGTTTAAATAAAACTTCAAAATAATTAAAAAATCTTCAACACTGAACTTAAATGATTGCTCAATGTTGAAATAAAACTTGGAAAAAAACAAAATTCAACACTGAACTAAAATGATTGCTCCATGTTGAAATAAAACTTGGAAATAAACAAACTTCAACACTGAACTAAAATGATTGCTCAATGTTTAAATAAAACTTCAAAATAATCAAACTTCAACACTGAAGTAAAATGATTGTTCATTGTTGAAATAAAACTTTGAAAAAAACAAAATTCAACACTGAACTAGAATGATTGCTCAATGTTTAAATAAAACTTGGAAAAAAACAAACTTCAACACTTAAGTAAAATTATTGCTCAATGTTTAAATAAAACTTGGAAATAAACTTTAGCACTAAACTAAAATGATTGCTCAATGTTTAAATAAAACTTGGAAATAAACAAACTTCAACACTGAACTAAAATGATTTCTCAATGTTTAAATAAAACTTGGAAATAAACAAACTTCAACAATGAACTAATATGATTGCTCAATGTTTAAATAAAACTTCAAAATAATCAAACAAACTTCAACACTGATGTAAAATGATTGCTCATTGTTTAAATAAAACTTGGAATAAACCAACTTCAACACTGAACTAATATGATTTCTCAATGTTTAAATAAAACTTCAAAATAATTAAAAAAAACTTCAACGCTGAACTAAAATGATTGCTCAATGTTTAAATAAAACTTGGAAATAAACTTCAACACTGAAGTAAAATTATGGTTCAATGCTTAAATGAAACTTGGAACTAAACAAACTTCAACACTGAACTAAAGTGATTTCTCAATGTAAGAATAAAACTTCAAAATAATTAAAAAAACTTCAACAATGAACTTAAATGATTGCTCAATGTTGAAATAAAACTTTGAAAAAAAAAAATTCAACACTGAAGTAAAAGGATTGCTCAATGTTTAAATAAAACTTGGAAATAAACTTCAGCACTGAACTAAAATGATTGCTCAATGTTTAAATAAAACTTCAAAATAATTAAAAAAACTTCAACACTGAACTTAAATGATTGCTCAATGTTGATATAAAACTTTGAAAAAAAAAAATTCAACACTGAAGTAAAATGATTGCTCAATGTTTAAATAAAACTTGGAAATAAACTTCAGCACTGAACTAAAATGATTGCTCAATGTTTAAATAAAACTTCGAAATAATCAAACAAACTTCAACACTGATGTAAAATGATTGCTCATTGTTTAAATAAAACTTGGAATAAACCAACTTCAACACTGAACTAATATGATTTCTCAATGTTTAAATAAAACTTCGAAATAATCAAACAAACTTCAACAATGAACTAATATGATTGCTCAATGTTTAAATAAAACTTGGAAAAAAACAAACTTCAACACTTAATTAAGATGATTGCTCAATGTTTACATAAAACTTTGAAATAAACTTCAACACTGAACTAATATGATTGCTCAATGTTTAAATAAGACTTCGAAATAATCAAACAAACTTCAACACTGAAGTAAAATGATTGCTCAATGTTTAAGTAAAACTTCAAAATAATCAAGCTTCAACACTGAAGTAAAATGATTGTTCATTGTTTAAATAAAACTTGGAAATAAACCAACTTCAACACTGAACTAATATGAATGCTCAATGTTTAAATAAAACTTGGAAAAAAACAAACTTCAACACTTAAGTAAAATGATTGCTCAATGTTTAAATAAAACTTGGAAATAAACTTCAGCACTGAACTAAAAAATTGCTCAATGTTTAAATAAAACTTCGAAATAATCAAACAAACTTCAACAATGAACTAATATGATTGCTCAATGTTTAAATAAAACTTCAAAATAATTAAAAAATCTTCAACACTGAACTTAAATGATTGCTCAATGTTGAAATAAAACTTGGAAATAAACAAACTTCAACAATGATCTAATATGATTGCTCAATGTTTAAATAAAACTTCAAAATAATCAAACAAACTTCAACACTGATGTAAAATGATTGCTCATTGTTTAAATAAAACTTGGAATAAACCAACTTCAACACTGAACTAATATGATTTCTCAATGTTTAAATAAAACTTCAAAATAATTAAAAAAAAATTCAACGCTGAACTAAAATGATTGCTCAATGTTTAAATAAAACTTGGAAATAAACTTCAACACTGAAGTAAAATTATGGTTCAATGCTTAAATAAAACTTGGAAATAAACAAACTTCAACACTGAACTAAAGTGATTTCTCAATGTAAGAATAAAACTTCAAAATAATTAAAAAAACTTCAACAATGAACGTAAATGATTGCTCAATGTTGAAATAAAACTTTGAAAAAAAAAATTCAACACTGAAGTAAAAGGATTGCTCAATGTTTAAATAAAACTTGGAAATAAACTTCAGCACTGAACTAAAATGATTGCTCAATGTTTAAATAAAACTTCAAAATAATTCAAAAATCTTTAACACTGAACTTAAATGATTGCTCAATGTTGAAATAAAACTTGGAAAAAAACAAAATTCAACAATGAACTAAAATGATTGCTCAATCTTGAAATAAAACTTGGAAATAAACAAACTTCAACAATGAACTAATATGATTGCTCAATGTTTAAATAAAACTTCAAAATAATTAAAAAAAACTTCAACACTGAACTTAAATGATTGCTCAATGTTGAAATAAAACTTGGAAAAAAACAAACTTCAACACTGAACTAATATGATTGCTCAATGTTTAAATAAAACTTGGAAAAAAACAAACTTCAACACTGAAGTAAAATGATTGCTCAATGTTTGAATAAGACTTGGAAAAAAACTTCAACACTGAAGTAAAATTATTGTTCAATGCTTATGTAAAACTTCAAAATAATCAAGCTTCAACACTGAAGTAAAATGATTGTTCATTGTTTAAATAAAACTTGGAAATAAACCAACTTCAACACTGAACTAATATGATTGCTCAATGTTTAAATAAAACTTAGAAAAAAACAAACTTCAACACTTAAGTAGAATGATTGCTCAATGTTTAAATAAAACTTGGAAATAAACAAACTTCAACACTGAACTAGAATGATTGCTCAATGTTTAAATAAAACTTGGAAAAAAACAAACTTCAACACTTAAGTAAAATTATTGCTCAATGTTTAAATAAAACTTGGAAATAAACTTTAGCACTAAACTAAAATGATTGCTCAATGTTTAAATAAAACTTGGAAATAAACAAACTTCAACACTGAACTAAAATGATTTCTCAATGTTTAAATAAAACTTGGAAATAAACAAACTTCAACAATGAACTAATATGATTGCTCAATGTTTAAATAAAACTTCAAAATAATCAAACAAACTTCAACACTGATGTAAAATGATTGCTCATTGTTTAAATAAAACTTGGAATAAACCAACTTCAACACTGAACTAATATGATTTCTCAATGTTTAAATAAAACTTCAAAATAATTAAAAAAAACTTCAACGCTGAACTAAAATGATTGCTCAATGTTTAAATAAAACTTGGAAATAAACTTCAACACTGAAGTAAAATTATGGTTCAATGCTTAAATGAAACTTGGAACTAAACAAACTTCAACACTGAACTAAAGTGATTTCTCAATGTAAGAATAAAACTTCAAAATAATTAAAAAAACTTCAACAATGAACTTAAATGATTGCTCAATGTTGAAATAAAACTTTGAAAAAAAAAATTCAACACTGAAGTAAAAGGATTGCTCAATGTTTAAATAAAACTTGGAAATAAACTTCAGCACTGAACTAAAATGATTGCTCAATGTTTAAATAAAACTTCAAAATAATTGTAAAATATTCAACACTGAACTTAAATGATTGCTCAATGTTGAAATAAAACTTTGAAAAAAACAAAATTCAACACTGAACTAGAATGATTGCTCAATGTTTAAATAAAACTTGGAAATAAACTTCAGCACTAAACTAAAATGATTGCTCAATGTTTAAATAAAACTTCGAAATAATCAAGCTTCAACACTGAAGTAAAATGATTGTTCATTGTTTAAATAAAACTTGGAAATAAACCAACTTCAACACTGAACTAATATGATTGCTCAATGTTTAAATAAAACTTGGAAAAAAACAAACTTCAACACTTAAGTAAAATGATTGCTCAATGTTTAAATAAAACTTGGAAATAAACTTCAACACTGAACTAAAATGATTGCTCAATGTTTAAATAAAACTTGGAAAAAAACAAACTTCAACACTTAAGTAAAATTATTGCTCAATGTTTAAATAAAACTTGGAAATAAACTTTAGCACTAAACTAAAATGATTGCTCAATGTTTAAATAAAACTTGGAAATAAACAAACTTCAACACTGAACTAAAATGATTTCTCAATGTTTAAATAAAACTTGGAAATAAACAAACTTCAACAATGAACTAATATGATTGCTCAATGTTTAAATAAAACTTCAAAATAATCAAACAAACTTCAACACTGATGTAAAATGATTGCTCATTGTTTAAATAAAACTTGGAATAAACCAACTTCAACACTGAACTAATATGATTTCTCAATGTTTAAATAAAACTTCAAAATAATTAAAAAAAACTTCAACGCTGAACTAAAATGATTGCTCAATGTTTAAATAAAACTTGGAAATAAACTTCAACACTGAAGTAAAATTATGGTTCAATGCTTAAATGAAACTTGGAACTAAACAAACTTCAACACTGAACTAAAGTGATTTCTCAATGTAAGAATAAAACTTCAAAATAATTAAAAAAACTTCAACAATGAACTTAAATGATTGCTCAATGTTGAAATAAAACTTTGAAAAAAAAAAATTCAACACTGAAGTAAAAGGATTGCTCAATGTTTAAATAAAACTTGGAAATAAACTTCAGCACTGAACTAAAATGATTGCTCAATGTTTAAATAAAACTTCAAAATAATTAAAAAAACTTCAACACTGAACTTAAATGATTGCTCAATGTTGATATAAAACTTTGAAAAAAAAAAATTCAACACTGAAGTAAAATGATTGCTCAATGTTTAAATAAAACTTGGAAATAAACTTCAGCACTGAACTAAAATGATTGCTCAATGTTTAAATAAAACTTCGAAATAATCAAACAAACTTCAACAATGAACTAATATGATTGCTCAATGTTTAAATAAAACTTCAAAATAATTAAAAAATCTTTAACACTGAACTTAAATGATTGCTCAATGTTGAAATAAAACTTTGAAAAAAACAAACTTCAACAATGATCTAATATGATTGCTCAATGTTTAAATAAAACTTCAAAATAATCAAACAAACTTCAACACTGATGTAAAATGATTGCTCATTGTTTAAATAAAACTTGGAATAAACCAACTTCAACACTGAACTAATATGATTTCTCAATGTTTAAATAAAACTTCGAAATAATCAAACAAACTTCAACAATGAACTAATATGATTGCTCAATGTTTAAATAAAACTCGGAAAAAAACAAACTTCAACACTTAATTAAGATGATTGCTCAATGTTTACATAAAACTTTGAAATAAACTTCAACACTGAACTAATATGATTGCTCAATGTTTAAATAAGACTTCGAAATAATCAAACAAACTTCAACACTGAAGTAAAATGATTGCTCAATGTTTAAGTAAAACTTCAAAATAATCAAGCTTCAACACTGAAGTAAAATGATTGTTCATTGTTTAAATAAAACTTGGAAATAAACCAACTTCAACACTGAACTAATATGAATGCTCAATGTTTAAATAAAACTTGGAAAAAAACAAACTTCAACACTTAAGTAAAATGATTGCTCAATGTTTAAATAAAACTTGGAAATAAACTTCAGCACTGAACTAAAAAATTGCTCAATGTTTAAATAAAACTTCGAAATAATCAAACAAACTTCAACAATGAACTAATATGATTGCTCAATGTTTAAATAAAACTTCAAAATAATTAAAAAATCTTCAACACTGAACTTAAATGATTGCTCAATGTTGAAATAAAACTTGGAAATAAACAAACTTCAACAATGATCTAATATGATTGCTCAATGTTTAAATAAAACTTCAAAATAATCAAACAAACTTCAACACTGATGTAAAATGATTGCTCATTGTTTAAATAAAACTTGGAATAAACCAACTTCAACACTGAACTAATATGATTTCTCAATGTTTAAATAAAACTTCAAAATAATTAAAAAAAAATTCAACGCTGAACTAAAATGATTGCTCAATGTTTAAATAAAACTTGGAAAAAAACTTCAACACTGAAGTAAAATTATTGTTCAATGCTTAAATAAAACTTGGAAATAAACAAACTTCAACACTGAACTAATATGATTTCTCAATGTTTAAATAAAACTTCAAAATAATTAAAAAAAAATTCAACGCTGAACTAAAATGATTGCTCAATGTTTAAATAAAACTTGGAAATAAACTTCAACACTGAAGTAAAATTATGGTTCAATGCTTAAATAAAACTTGGAAATAAACAAACTTCAACACTGAACTAAAGTGATTTCTCAATGTAAGAATAAAACTTCAAAATAATTAAAAAAACTTCAACAATGAACGTAAATGATTGCTCAATGTTGAAATAAAACTTTGAAAAAAAAAATTCAACACTGAAGTAAAAGGATTGCTCAATGTTTAAATAAAACTTGGAAATAAACTTCAGCACTGAACTAAAATGATTGCTCAATGTTTAAATAAAACTTCAAAATAATTAAAAAATCTTCAACACTGAACTTAAATGATTGCTCAATGTTGAAATAAAACTTGGAAAAAAACAAAATTCAACACTGAACTAAAATGATTGCTCCATGTTGAAATAAAACTTGGAAATAAACAAACTTCAACAATGAACTAATATGATTGCTCAATGTTTAAATAAAACTTCAAAATAATTGTAAAATATTCAACACTGAACTTAAATGATTGCTCAATGTTGAAATAAAACTTTGAAAAAAACAAAATTCAACACTGAACTAGAATGATTGCTCAATGTTTAAATAAAACTTGGAAAAAAACAAACTTCAACACTTAAGTAAAATGATTGCTCAATGTTTGAATAAGACTTGGAAAAAAACTTCAACACTGAAGTAAAATTATTGTTCAATGCTTATGTAAAACTTCAAAATAATCAAGCTTCAACACTGAAGTAAAATGATTGTTCATTGTTTAAATAAAACTTGGAAATAAACCAACTTCAACACTGAACTAATATGATTGCTCAATGTTTAAATAAAACTTAGAAAAAAACAAACTTCAACACTTAAGTAGAATGATTGCTCAATGTTTAAATAAAACTTGGAAATAAACTTCAGCACTGAACTAAAAAGTCTGCTCAATGTTTAAATGAAACTTGGAAAAAAACAAACTTCAACAATTAAGTAAAATTATTGCTCAATGTTTAAATAAAACTTGGAAATAAACTTTAGCACTAAACTAAAATGATTGCTCAATGTTTAAATAAAACTTGGAAATAAACAAACTTCAACACTGAACTAAAATGATTTCTCAATGTTTAAATAAAACTTGGAAATAAACAAACTTCAACAATGATCTAATATGATTGCTCAATGTTTAAATAAAACTTCAAAATAATCAAACAAACTTCAACACTGATGTAAAATGATTGCTCATTGTTTAAATAAAACTTGGAATAAACCAACTTCAACACTGAACTAATATGATTTCTCAATGTTTAAATAAAACTTCAAAATAATTAAAAAAAACTTCAACGCTGAACTAAAATGATTGCTCAATGTTGAAATAAAACTTTGAAAAAAAAAATTCAACACTGAAGTAAAATGATTGCTCAATGTTTAAATAAAACTTCAAAATAATTAAAAAAACTTCAACACTGAACTTAAATGATTGCTCAATGTTGATATAAAACTTTGAAAAAAAAAAATTCAACACTGAAGTAAAATGATTGCTCAATGTTTAAATAAAACTTGGAAATAAACTTCAGCACTGAACTAAAATGATTGCTCAATGTTTAAATAAAACTTCGAAATAATCAAACAAACTTCAACAATGAACTAATATGATTGCTCAATGTTTAAATAAAACTTCAAAATAATTAAAAAATCTTTAACACTGAACTTAAATGATTGCTCAATGTTGAAATAAAACTTTGAAAAAAACAAACTTCAACAATGATCTAATATGATTGCTCAATGTTTAAATAAAACTTCAAAATAATCAAACAAACTTCAACACTGATGTAAAATGATTGCTCATTGTTTAAATAAAACTTGGAATAAACCAACTTCAACACTGAACTAATATGATTTCTCAATGTTTAAATAAAACTTCGAAATAATCAAACAAACTTCAACAATGAACTAATATGATTGCTCAATGTTTAAATAAAACTCGGAAAAAAACAAACTTCAACACTTAATTAAGATGATTGCTCAATGTTTACATAAAACTTTGAAATAAACTTCAACACTGAACTAATATGATTGCTCAATGTTTAAATAAGACTTCGAAATAATCAAACAAACTTCAACACTGAAGTAAAATGATTGCTCAATGTTTAAGTAAAACTTCAAAATAATCAAGCTTCAACACTGAAGTAAAATGATTGTTCATTGTTTAAATAAAACTTGAAAATAAACCAACTTCAACACTGAACTAATATGAATGCTCAATGTTTAAATAAAACTTGGAAAAAAACAAACTTCAACACTTAAGTAAAATGATTGCTCAATGTTTAAATAAAACTTGGAAATAAACTTCAGCACTGAACTAAAAAATTGCTCAATGTTTAAATAAAACTTCGAAATAATCAAACAAACTTCAACAATGAACTAATATGATTGCTCAATGTTTAAATAAAACTTCAAAATAATTAAAAAATCTTCAACACTGAACTTAAATGATTGCTCAATGTTGAAATAAAACTTGGAAATAAACAAACTTCAACAATGATCTAATATGATTGCTCAATGTTTAAATAAAACTTCAAAATAATCAAACAAACTTCAACACTGATGTAAAATGATTGCTCATTGTTTAAATAAAACTTGGAATAAACCAACTTCAACACTGAACTAATATGATTTCTCAATGTTTAAATAAAACTTCAAAATAATTAAAAAAAAATTCAACGCTGAACTAAAATGATTGCTCAATGTTTAAATAAAACTTGGAAATAAACTTCAACACTGAAGTAAAATTATGGTTCAATGCTTAAATAAAACTTGGAAATAAACAAACTTCAACACTGAACTAAAGTGATTTCTCAATGTAAGAATAAAACTTCAAAATAATTAAAAAAACTTCAACAATGAACTTAAATGATTGCTCAATGTTGAAATAAAACTTTGAAAAAAAAAAATTCAACACTGAAGTAAAAGGATTGCTCAATGTTTAAATAAAACTTGGAAATAAACTTCAGCACTGAACTAAAATGATTGCTCAATGTTTAAATAAAACTTCAAAATAATTCAAAAATCTTTAACACTGAACTTAAATGATTGCTCAATGTTGAAATAAAACTTGGAAAAAAACAAAATTCAACAATGAACTAAAATGATTGCTCAATCTTGAAATAAAACTTGGAAATAAACAAACTTCAACAATGAACTAATATGATTGCTCAATGTTTAAATAAAACTTCACAATAATTAAAAAAACTTCAACACTGAACTTAAATGATTGCTCAATGTTGAAATAAAACTTTGAAAAAAACAAACTTCAACACTGAACTAAAACGATTGCTCAATGTTTAAATAAATCTTGGAAAAAAACAAACTTCAACACTGAAGTAAAATGATTGCTCAATGTTTGAATAAGACTTGGAAAAAAACTTCAACACTGAAGTAAAATTATTGTTCAATGCTTAAATAAAACTTGGAAATAAACAAACTTCAACACTGAACTAAAGTGATTTCTCAATGTTTAAATAAGACTTCAAAATAATTAAAATAACTTCAACACTAAACTAAAATGATGCTCAATGTTTAAATAAAACTTGGAAATAAACTTCAACACTGAAGTAAAATTATGGTTCAATGCTTAAATAAAACTTGGAAATAAACTTCAGCACTGAACTAAAATGATTGCTCAATGTTTAAATAAAACTTCAAAATAATTAAAAAAACTTCAACACTGAACTTAAATGATTGCTCAATGTTGAAATAAAACTTTGAAAAAAAAAAATTCAACACTGAAGTAAAAGGATTGCTCAATGTTTAAATAAAACTTGGAAATAAACTTCAGCACTGAACTAAAATGATTGCTCAATGTTTAAATAAAACTTCAAAATAATTAAAAAAACTTCAACACTGAACTTAAATGATTGCTCAATGTTGAAATAAAACTTTGAAAAAAAAAATTCAACACTGAAGTAAAAGGATTGCTCAATGTTTAAATAAAACTTGGAAATAAACTTCAGCACTGAACTAAAATGATTCCTCAATGTTTAAATAAAACTTCGAAATAATCAAACAAACTTCAACAATGAACTAATATGATTGCTCAATGTTTAAATAAAACTTCAAAATAATTAAGAAATCTTCAACACTGAACTTTAATGATTGCTCAATGTTGAAATAAAACTTGGAAATAAACAAACTTCAACAATGATCTAATATGATTGCTCAATGTTTAAATAAAACTTCAAAATAATCAAACAAACTTCAACACTGATGTAAAATGATTGCTCATTGTTTAAATAAAACTTGGAATAAACCAACTTCAACACTGAACTAATATGATTTCTCAATGTTTAAATAAAACTTCAAAATAATTAAAAAATCTTCAACACTGAACTTAAATGATTGCTCAATATTGAAATAAAACTTGGAAATAAACAAACTTCAACAATGATCTAATATGATTGCTCAATGTTTAAATAAAACTTCAAAATAATCAAACAAACTTCAACACTGATGTAAAATGATTGCTCATTGTTTAAATAAAACTTGGAAATAAACAAACTTCAACACTGAACTAAAGTGATTTCTCAATGTTTAAATAAAACTTCAAAATAATTAAAAAATCTTCAACACTGAACTTTAATGATTGCTCAATGTTGAAATAAAACTTGGAAATAAACAAACTTCAACAATGATCTAATATGATTGCTCAATGTTTAAATAAATCTTCAAAATAATCAAACAAACTTCAACACTGATGTAAAATGATTGCTCATTGTTTAAATAAAACTTGGAAATAAACAAACTTCAACACTGAACTAAAGTGATTTCTCAATGTTTAAATAAGACTTCAAAATAATTAAAATAACTTCAACACTAAACTAAAATGATGCTCAATGTTTAAATAAAACTTGGAAATAAACTTCAACACTGAAGTAAAATTATGGTTCAATGCTTAAATAAAACTTGGAAATAAACTTCAGCACTGAACTAAAATGATTGCTCAATGTTTAAATAAAACTTCAAAATAATTAAAAAAACTTCAACACTGAACTTAAATGATTGCTCAATGTTGAAATAAAACTTTGAAAAAAAAAAATTCAACACTGAAGTAAAAGGATTGCTCAATGTTTAAATAAAACTTGGAAATAAACTTCAGCACTGAACTAAAATGATTGCTCAATGTTTAAATAAAACTTCAAAATAATTAAAAAAACTTCAACACTGAACTTAAATGATTGCTCAATGTTGAAATAAAACTTTGAAAAAAAAAAATTCAACACTGAAGTAAAAGGATTGCTCAATGTTTAAATAAAACTTGGAAATAAACTTCAGCACTGAACTAAAATGATTCCTCAATGTTTAAATAAAACTTCGAAATAATCAAACAAACTTCAACAATGAACTAATATGATTGCTCAATGTTTAAATAAAACTTCAAAATAATTAAGAAATCTTCAACACTGAACTTTAATGATTGCTCAATGTTGAAATAAAACTTGGAAATAAACAAACTTCAACAATGATCTAATATGATTGCTCAATGTTTAAATAAAACTTCAAAATAATCAAACAAACTTCAACACTGATGTAAAATGATTGCTCATTGTTTAAATAAAACTTGGAATAAACCAACTTCAACACTGAACTAATATGATTTCTCAATGTTTAAATAAAACTTCAAAATAATTAAAAAAAACTTCAACGCTGAACTAAAATGATTGCTCAATGTTTAAATAAAACTTGGAAATAAACTTCAACACTGAAGTAAAATTATGGTTCAATGCTTAAATGAAACTTGGAAATAAACAAACTTCAACACTGAACTAATATGATTGCTCAATGTTTAAATAAAACTTCAAAATAATTAAAAAATCTTCAACACTGAACTTAAATGATTGCTCAATGTTGAAATAAAACTTGGAAAAAAACAATATTCAACACTGAATTAAAATCATTGCTAAATGCTTAAATAAAACTTGTAAATAAACAAACTTCAGCACTGAACTAAAATGATTGCTCAATGTTTAAATAAAACTTCGAAATAATCAAACAAACTTCAACAATGAACTAATATGATTGCTCAATGTTTAAATAAAACTTCAAAATAATTAAAAAATCTTCAACACTGAACTTTAATGATTGCTCAATGTTGAAATAAAACTTGGAAATAAACAAACTTCAACACTGAAGTAAAATGATTGCTCAATGTTTAAGTAAAACTTCAAAATAATCAAGCTTCAACACTGAAGTAAAATGATTGTTCATTGTTTAAATAAAACTTGGAAATAAACCAACTTCAACACTGAACTAATATGAATGCTCAATGTTTAAATAAAACTTGGAAAAAAACAAACTTCAACACTTAAGTAAAATGATTGCTCAATGTTTAAATAAAACTTGGAATAAACCAACTTCAACACTGAACTAATATGATTTCTCAATGTTTAAATAAAACTTCAAAATAATTAAAAAAAAATTCAACGCTGAACTAAAATGATTGCTCAATGTTTAAATAAAACTTGGAAATAAACTTCAACACTGAAGTAAAATTATGGTTCAATGCTTAAATAAAACTTGGAAATAAACAAACTTCAACACTGAACTAAAGTGATTTCTCAATGTAAGAATAAAACTTCAAAATAATTAAAAAAACTTCAACAATGAACGTAAATGATTGCTCAATGTTGAAATAAAACTTTGAAAAAAAAAATTCAACACTGAAGTAAAAGGATTGCTCAATGTTTAAATAAAACTTGGAAATAAACTTCAGCACTGAACTAAAATGATTGCTCAATGTTTAAATAAAACTTCAAAATAATTAAAAAATCTTTAACACTGAACTTAAATGATTGCTCAATGTTGAAATAAATCTTGGAAAAAAACAAACCTCAACACTGAAGTAAAATGATTGCTCAATGTTTGAATAAGACTTGGAAAAAAACTTCAACACTGAAGTAAAATTATTGTTCAATGCTTAAATAAAACTTGGAAATAAACAAACTTCAACACTGAACTAAAGTGATTTCTCAATGTTTAAATAAGACTTCAAAATAATTAAAATAACTTCAACACTAAACTAAAATGATGCTCAATGTTTAAATAAAACTTGGAAATAAACTTCAACACTGAAGTAAAATTATGGTTCAATGCTTAAATAAAACTTGGAAATAAACTTCAGCACTGAACTAAAATGATTGCTCAATGTTTAAATAAAACTTCAAAATAATTAAAAAAACTTCAAAACTGAACTAAAGTGATTTCTCAATGTAAGAATAAAACTTCAAAATAATTAAAAAAACTTCAACAATGAACGTAAATGATTGCTCAATGTTGAAATAAAACTTTGAAAAAAAAAAATTCAACACTGAAGTAAAAGGATTGCTCAATGTTTAAATAAAACTTGGAAATAAACTTCAGCACTGAACTAAAATGATTGCTCAATGTTTAAATAAAACTTCAAAATAATTAAAAAAACTTCAACACTGAACTTAAATGATTGCTCAATGTTGAAATAAAACTTTGAAAAAAAAAAATTCAACACTGAAGTAAAAGGATTGCTCAATGTTTAAATAAAACTTGGAAATAAACTTCAGCACTGAACTAAAATGATTCCTCAATGTTTAAATAAAACTTCGAAATAATCAAACAAACTTCAACAATGAACTAATATGATTGCTCAATGTTTAAATAAAACTTCAAAATAATTAAGAAATCTTCAACACTGAACTTTAATGATTGCTCAATGTTGAAATAAAACTTGGAAATAAACAAACTTCAACAATGATCTAATATGATTGCTCAATGTTTAAATAAAACTTCAAAATAATCAAACAAACTTCAACACTGATGTAAAATGATTGCTCATTGTTTAAATAAAACTTCAAAATAATTTAAAAAAACTTCAACGCTGAACTAAAATGATTGCTCAATGTTTAAATAAAACTTGGAAATAAACTTCAACACTGAAGTAAAATTATGGTTCAATGCTTAAATAAAACTTGTAAATAAACAAACTTCAACACTGTACTAAAATGATTGCTCAATGTTTAAATAAAACTTCAAAATAATTAAAAAATCTTCAACACTGAACTTAAATGATTGCTCAATGTTGAAATAAAACTTGGAAAAAAACAATATTCAACACTGAATTAAAATCATTGCTAAATGCTTAAATAAAACTTGTAAATAAACAAACTTCAGCACTGAACTAAAATGATTGCTCAATGTTTAAATAAAACTTCGAAATAATCAAACAAACTTCAACAATGAACTAATATGATTGCTCAATGTTTAAATAAAACTTCAAAATAATTAAAAAATCTTCAACACTGAACTTTAATGATTGCTCAATGTTGAAATAAAACTTGGAAATAAACAAACTTCAACACTGAAGTAAAATGATTGCTCAATGTTTAAGTAAAACTTCAAAATAATCAAGCTTCAACACTGAAGTAAAATGATTGTTCATTGTTTAAATAAAACTTGGAAATAAACCAACTTCAACACTGAACTAATATGAATGCTCAATGTTTAAATAAAACTTGGAAAAAAACAAACTTCAACACTTAAGTAAAATGATTGCTCAATGTTTAAATAAAACTTGGAAATAAACTTCAGCACTGAACTAAAAAGATTGCTCAATGTTTAAATAAAACTTCGAAATAATCAAACAAACTTCAACAATGAACTAATATGATTGCTCAATGTTTAAATAAAACTTCAAAATAATTAAAAAATCTTCAACACTGAACTTAAATGATTGCTCAATGTTGAAATAAAACTTGGAAATAAACAAACTTCAACAATGAACTAATATGATTGCTCAATGTTTAAATAAAACTTCAAAATAATTAAAAAAAACTTCAACACTGAACTAAAATGATTGCTCAATGTTTAAATAAAACTTGGAAATAAACTTCAACACTGAAGTAAAATTATGGTTCAATGCTTAAATAAAACTTGGAAAAAAACAAACTTCAACACTGTACTAAAATGATTGCTCAATGTTTAAATAAAACTTCAAAATAATTAAAAAATCTTCAACACTGAACTTAAATGATTGCTCAATGTTGAAATAAAACTTGGAAAAAAACAAAATTCAACAATGAACTAAAATGATTGCTCAATCTTGAAATAAAACTTGGAAATAAACAAACTTCAACAATGAACTAATATGATTGCTCAATGTTTAAATAAAACTTCACAATAATTAAAAAAACTTCAACACTGAACTTAAATGATTGCTCAATGTTGAAATAAAACTTTGAAAAAAACAAACTTCAACACTGAACTAAAACGATTGCTCAATGTTTAAATAAAACTTGGAAAAAAACAAACTTCAACACTGAACTAAAATGATTGCTCAATGTTTAAATAAAACTTGGAAAAAAACTTCAACACTGAAGTAAAATTATTGTTCAATGCTTAAATAAAACTTGGAAATAAACAAACTTCAACACTGAACTAAAGTGATTTCTCAATGTAAGAATAAAACTTCAAAATAATTAAAAAAACTTCAACAATGAACGTAAATGATTGCTCAATGTTGAAATAAAACTTTGAAAAAAAAAATTCAACACTGAAGTAAAAGGATTGCTCAATGTTTAAATAAAACTTGGAAATAAACTTCAGCACTGAACTAAAATGATTGCTCAATGTTTAAATAAAACTTCAAAATAATTAAAAAATCTTCAACACTGAACTTAAATGATTGCTCAATGTTGAAATAAAACTTGGAAAAAAACAAAATTCAACAATGAACTAAAATGATTGCTCAATCTTGAAATAAAACTTGGAAATAAACAAACTTCAACAATGAACTAATATGATTGCTCAATGTTTAAATAAAACTTCACAATAATTAAAAAAACTTCAACACTGAACTTAAATGATTGCTCAATGTTGAAATAAAACTTTGAAAAAAACAAACTTCAACACTGAACTAAAACGATTGCTCAATGTTTAAATAAAACTTGGAAAAAAACAAACTTCAACACTGAAGTAAAATGATTGCTCAATGTTTGAATAAGACTTGGAAAAAAACTTCAACACTGAAGTAAAATTATTGTTCAATGCTTAAATAAAACTTGGAAATAAACAAACTTCAACACTGAACTAAAGTGATTTGTCAATGTTTAAATAAAACTTCAAAATAATTAAAAAAAACTTCAACACTGAACTAAAATGATTGCTCAATGTTTAAATGAAACTTGGAAAAAAAGAAACTTCAACACTGAAGTAAAATGATTGTTCAATGCTTAAATAAAACTTGGAAATAAACAAACTTCAACACTGAACTAAAGTGATTTCTCAATGTAAGAATAAAACTTCAAAATAATTAAAAAAAATTCAACACTGAAGTAAAATGATTGCTCAATGTTTAAATAAAACTTGGAAATAAACTTCAACACTGAAGTAAAATTATGGTTCAATGCTTAAATAAAATTTGGAAATAAACAAACTTCAACACTGAACTAAAGTGATTTCTCAATGTTTAAATAAAACTTCAAAATAATTAAAAAAAACTTCAACGCTGAACTAAAATGATTGCTCAATGTTTAAATGAAACTTGGAAGAAAAGAAACTTCAACACTGAAGTAAAATGATTGTTCAATGCTTAAATAAAACTTGGAAATAAACAAACTTCAACACTGAACTAAAGTGATTTCTCAATGTAAGAATAAAACTTCAAAATAATTAAAAAAAATTCAACACTGAAGTAAAATGATTGCTCAATGTTTAAATAAAACTTGGAAATAAAATTCAGCACTGAACTAAAATGATTGCTCAATGTTTAAATAAAACTTCGAAATAATCAAACAAACTTCAACAATGAACTAATATGATTGCTCAATGTTTAAATAAAACTTCAAAATAATTAAAAAATCTTTAACACTGAACTTAAATGATTGCTCAATGTTGAAATAAAACTTTGAAAAGAACAAACTTCAACACTGAACTAAAACGATTGCTCAATGTTTAAATAAAACTTGGAAAAAAACAAACTTCAACACTGAAGTAAAATGATTGCTCAATGTTTGAATAAGACTTGGAAAAAAACTTCAACACTGAAGTAAAATTATTGTTCAATGCTTAAATAAAACTTGGAAATAAACAAACTTCAACACTGAACTAAAGTGATTTGTCAATGTTTAAATAAAACTTCAAAATAATTAAAATAACTTCAACACTGAACT
Organism: Diplolepis rosae; assembly: GCA_030998225.1. Taxonomy (NCBI): domain Eukaryota; kingdom Metazoa; phylum Arthropoda; class Insecta; order Hymenoptera; family Diplolepididae; genus Diplolepis; species Diplolepis rosae. Next base: position 435,490 of record JAPYXD010000072.1, read on the forward strand.
AAAATGATTGCTCAATGTTTAAATAAAACTTGGAAATAAACTTCAACACTGAAGTAAAATTATGGTTCAATGCTTAAATGAAACTTGGAAATAAACAAACTTCAACACTGAACTAAAGTGATTTCTCAATGTAAGAATAAAACTTCAAAATAATTTAAAAAACTTCAACAATGAACTTAAATGATTGCTCAATGTTGAAATAAAACTTTGAAAAAAAAAAATTCAACACTGAAGTAAAAGGATTGCTCAATGTTTAAATAAAACTTGAAAATAAACTTCAGCACTGAACTAAAATGATTGCTCAATGTTTAAATAAAACTTCAAAATAATTAAAAAATCTTTAACACTGAACAAAAATGATTGCTCAATGTTTAAATTAAACTTCACAATAATTAAAAAAACTTCAACACTGAACTTAAATGATTGCTCAATGTTGAAATAAAACTTTGAAAAAAACAAACTTCAACACTGAAGTAAAAGGATTGCTCAATGTTTAAATAAAACTTGAAAATAAACTTCAGCACTGAAGTAAAAGGATTGCTCAATGTTTAAATAAAACTTGAAAATAAACTTCAGCACTGAACTAAAATGATTGCTCAATGTTTAAATAAAACTTCAAAATAATTAAAAAATCTTTAACACTGAACAAAAATGATTGCTCAATGTTTAAATTAAACTTCACAATAATTAAAAAAACTTCAACACTGAACTTAAATGATTGCTCAATGTTGAAATAAAACTTTGAAAAAAAAAAAACTTCAACACTGAAGTAAAATGATTGCTCAATGTTTGAATAAGACTTGGAAAAAAACTTCAACACTGAAGTAAAATTATTGTTCAATGCTTAAATAAAACTTGGAAATAAACAAACTTCAACACTGAACTAAAGTGATTTCTCAATGTAAGAATACAACTTCAAAATAATTAAAAAAACTTCAACACTGAACTTAAATGATTGCTCAGTGTTGATATAAAACTTTGAAAAAAAAAATTCAAGACTGAAGTAAAATGATTGCTCAATGTTTAAATAAAACTTGGAAATAAACTTCAGCACTGAACTAAAATGATTGCTCAATGTTTAAATAAAACTTCGAAATAATCAAACAAACTTCAACAGTGAACTAATTTGATTGCTCAATGTTTAAATAAAACTTCAAAATAATTAAAAAATCTTTAACACTGAACTTAAATGATTGCTCAATGTTGAAATAAAACTTGGAAAAAAACAAAATTCAACAATGAATTAAAATGATTGCTCAATGTTTAAATAAAACTTCAAAATAATTAAAAAAACTTCAACACTGAACTTAAATGATTGCTCAATGTTGAAATAAAACTTTGAAAAAAACAAACTTCAACACTGAACTAAAACGATTGCTCAATGTTTAAATAAAACTTGGAAAAAAACAAACTTCAACACTGAAGTAAAATGATTGCTCAACGTTTGAATAAGAATTGGAAAAAAACTTCAACACTGAAGTAAAATTATTGTTCTATGCTTAAATAAAACTTGGAAATAAACAAACTTCAACACTGAACTAAAGTGATTTCTCAATGTTTAAATAAAACTTCAAAATAATTAAAATAACTTCAACACTGAACTAAAATGATTGCTCAATGTTCAAATAAAACTTGGTAATAAACTTCAACACTGAAGTAAAATTATGGTTCAATGCTTAAATAAAACTTGGAAATAAACAAACTTCAACAATGATCTAATATGATTGCTCAATGTTTAAATAAAACTTCAAAATAATCAAACAAACTTCAACACTGATGTAAAATGATTGCTCAATGTTGAAATAAAACTTTGAAAAAAAAAAAATTCAACACTGAAGTAAAAGGATTGCTCAATCTTGAAATAAAACTTGGAAATAAACAAACTTCAACAATGAACTAATATGATTGTTCAATGTTTAAATAAAACTTCACAATAATTAAAAAAACTTCAACACTGAACTTAAATGATTGCTCAATGTTGAAATAAAACTTTGAAAAAAACAAACTTCAACACTGAACTAAAACGATTGCTCAATGTTTAAATAAAACTTGGAAAAAAACAAACTTCAACACTGAAGTAAAATGATTGCTCAATGTTTGAATAAGACTTGGAAAAAAACTTCAACACTGAAGTAAAATTATTGTTCAATGCTTGAATAAAACTTGGAAATAAACAAACTTCAACACTGAACTAAAGTGATTTCTCAATGTTTAAATAAAACTTCAAAATAATTAAAAAAAACTTCAACACTGAACTAGAATGATTGCTCAATGTTTAAATAAAACTTGGAAATAAACAAACTTCAACACTGAACTAAAATGATTTCTCAATGTTTAAATAAAACTTAAAAATAATTAAAAAAAACTTCAACACTGAACTAAAATGATTGCTCAATGTTTAAATGAAACTTGGAAAAAAAGAAACTTCAACACTTAAGTAAGATGATTGCGCAATGTTTAAATAAAACTTGGAAAAAAACAAAATTCAACACTTAAGTAAAATGATTGCTCAATGCTTAAATAAAACTTGGAAATAAACTTCAACACTGAACTAATATCATTGCTCAATGTTTAAATAAAACTTCGAAATAATCAAACAAACTTCAACACTGAAGTAAAATGATTGCTCATTGTTGAAATAAAACTTGGAAATAAACAAACTTCAACACTGATCTAAAATGATTGCGCAATTTTTCAATTAAACATCAAAATAATTCAAAAAACTTCAATTCTGAACTTAAATGATTGCTCAATGTTGAAATAAAAGTTGGAAAAAAACAATATTCAACACTGAATTAAAATCATTGCTAAATGCTTAAATAAAACTTGTAAATAAACAAACTTCAACACTGAACTAAAATGATTGCTCAATGTTTAAGTAAAACTTCAAAATAATCAAGCTTCAACACTGAAGTAAAATGATTGTTCATTGTTTAAATAAAACTTGGAAATAAACCAACTTCAACACTGAACTAATATGATTGCTCAATGTTTAAATAAAACTTCGAAATAATCAAACAAACTTCAACACTGAACTAAAATGATTGCTCAATGTTTAAACAAAACTTCGAAATAATCGAACAAACTTCAACACTGAACTAAAACGATTGCTCAATGTTTAAATAAAACTTGGAAAAAAACAAACTTCAACACTGAAGTAAAATGATTGCTCAATGTTTAAATAAAACTTGGAAATAAACTTCAACACTAAACTAATATGATTGCTCAATGTTTAAATAAAACTTCGAAATAATCAAACAAACTTCAACACTGAAGTAAAATGATTGCTCATTGTTGAAATAAAACTTGGAAATAAACAAACTTCAACACTGAACTAAAATGATTGCTCAATTTTTCAATTAAACTTCAAAATAATTTTAAAAACTTCAACACTGAACTTAAATGATTGCTCAATGTTGAAATAAAACTTGGAAAAAAACAATATTCAACACTGAAGTAAAATGATTCCTAAATGCTTAAATAAAACTTGTAAATAAACAAACTTCAACACTGAACTAAAATGATTGATCAATGTTTAAGTAAAACTTCAAAATAATCAAGCTTCAACACTGAAGTAAAATGATTGTTCATTGTTTAAATAAAACTTGGAAATAAACCAACTTCAACACTGAACTAATATGATTGCTCAATGTTTAAATAAAACTTGGAAATAAACTTCAGCACTGAAATAAAAAGATTGCTCAATGTTTAAATAAAACTTCGAAATAATCAAACAAACTTCAACAATGAACTAATATGATTGCTCAATGTTTAAATAAAACTTCAAAATAATTAAAAAATCTTCAACACTGAACTAAAATGATTGCTCAATGTTGAAATAAAACTTGGAAATAAACAAACTTCAACAATGAACTAATATGATTGCTCAATGTTTAAATAAAACTTCAAAATAATTGTAAAATATTCAACACTGAACTAAAATGATTGCTCAATGTTTAAATGAAACTTGGAAAAAAAGAAACTTCAACACTGAAGTAAAATGATTGTTCAATGCTTAAATAAAAATTGGAAATAAACAAACTTCAACACTGAACTAAAGTGATTTCTCAATGTTTAAATAAAACTTTAAAATAATTAAAATAACTTCAACACTGAACTAAAATGATTGCTCAATGTTTAAATAAAACTTGGAAATAAACTTCAACACTGAAGTAAAATTATGGTTCAATGCTTAAATAAAACTTGGAAATAAACAAACTTCAACACTGAACTAAAATGATTTCTCAATGTTTAAATAAAACTTAAAAATAATTAAAAAAAACTTCAACACTGAACTAAAATGATTGCTCAATGTTTAAATGAAACTTGGAAAAAAAGAAACTTCAACACTGAAGTAAAATGATTGTTCAATGCTTAAATAAAACTTGTAAATAAACAAACTTCAACACTGTACTAAAATGATTGCAAAATTTCTCAATTAAACTTCAAAATAATTAAAAAAACTTCAACACTGAACTTAAATGATTGCTCAATGTTGAAATAAAACTTTGAAATAACCAAACAAATTCCAACACTGAACTAAAGTGATTGCTCAATGTTTAAATAAAACATCGAAATAATCAAACAAACTTCAACAATGAACTAAAATGATTGCTCAATGTTTAAATAAAACTTCAAAATAATCAAACTTCAACACTGAAGTAAAATGATTGTTCATTGTTTAAATAAAACTTGGAAATAAACCAACTTCAACACTGAACTGAAATGATTGCTCAATGTTGAAATAAAACTTGGAAAAAAACAAACTTCAACACTGAACTAATATGATTGCTCAATGTTTAAATAAAACTTGGAAAAAAACAAACTTCAACACTTAAGTAAGATGATTGCTCAATGTTTAAATAAAACTTGGAAATAAACTTCAGCACTGAAATAAAATGATTGCTCAATGTTTAAATAAAACTTGGAAAAAAACAAAATTCAACACTGAAGTAAAATGATTGCTCAATGCTTAAATAAAAGTTGTAAATAAACAAACTTCAACACTGAACTAAAATGATTGCTCAATGTTTAAATAAAACTTCAAAATAATCAAACTTCAACACTGAAGTAAAATGATTGTTCATTGTTTAAATAAAACTTGGAAATAAACCAACTTCAACACTGAACTAATATGATTGCTCAATGTTTAAATGAAACTTGGAAAAAAACAAACTTCAGCACTTAAGTAAGATGATTGCTCAATGTTTAAATAAAACTTGGAAATAAACTTCAGCACTGAACTAAAATGATTGCTCAATGTTTAAATAAAACTTGGAAAAAAACAAAATTCAACAATTAAGTAAAATGATTGCTCAATGCTTAAATAAAAGTTGTAAATAAACAAACTTCAACACTGAACTAAAATGATTGCTCAATGTTTAAATAAAACTTCAAAATAATCAAACTTCAACACTGAAGTAAAATGATTGTTCATTGTTTAAATAAAACTTGGAAATAAACCAACTTCAACACTGAACTAAAATGATTGCTCAATGTTTAAATAAAACTTGGAAAAAAACAAACTTCAACACTTAAGTAAGATGATTGCGCAATGTTTAAATAAAACTTGGAAATAAACTTCAGCACTGAACTAAAATGATTGCTCAATGTTTAAATAAAACTTCAAAATAATCAAACTTCAACACTGAAGTAAAATGATTGTTCATTGTTTAAATAAAACTTGGAAATAAACCAACTTCAACACTGAACTAATATGATTGCTCAATGTTTAAATGAAACTTGGAAAAAAACAAACTTCAGCACTTAAGTAAGATGATTGCTCAATGTTTAAATAGAACTTGGAAATAAACTTCAGCACTGAACTAAAATGATTGCTCAATGTTTAAATAAAACTTCGAAATAATCAAACAAACTTCAACAATGAACTAATATGATTGCTCAATGTTTAAATAAAACTTCAAAATAATTAAAAAATCTTCAACACTGAACTTAAATGATTGCTCAATGTTGAAATAAAACTTGGAAAAAAACATAATTCAACACTGAACTAAAATGATTGCTCAATGTTTAAATAAAACTTCAAAATAATCAAACAAACTTCAACACTGATGTAAAATGATTGCTCAATGTTTAAATAAAACTTGGAAAAAAACAAACTTCAACACTGAAGTAAAATGATTGCTCAATGTTTAAATAAAACTTGGAAAAAAACAAACTTCAACACTGAACTAATATGATTGCTCAATGTTTAAATAAAACTTGGAAATAAACTTCAGCACTGAACTAAAATGATTGCTCAATGTTTAAATAAAACTTGGAAAAAAACAATATTCAACACTGAATTAAAATGATTGCTCAATGCTTAAATAAAACTTGTAAATAAACAAACTTCAACACTGAACTAAAATGATTGCTCAATGTTTAAATAAAACTTCAAAATAATCAAACTTCAACACTGAAGTAAAATGATTGTTCATTGTTTAAATAAAAATTGGAAATAAACCAACTTCAACACTGAACTAAAATGATTGCTCAATGTTTAAATAAAACTTGGAAATAAACAAACTTCAACAATGAACTAATATGATTGCTCAATGTTTAAATAAAACTTCAAAATAATTGTAAAATATTCAACACTGAACTTAAATGATTGCTCAATGTTGAAATAAAACTTTGAAAAAAACAAAATTCAACACTGAAGTAAAATGATTGCTCAATGTTTAAATAAATCTTCGAAATAATCAAACAAACTTCAACACTGAACTGAAATGATTGCTCAATGTTTAAATAAAACTTGGAAAAAAACAAAATTCAACACTGAACTAAAATGATTGCTCAATGTTTAAATAAAACTTCGAAATAATCAAACAAACTTCAACACTGAACTAATATGATTGCTCAATGTTTAAATAAAACTTGGAAAAAAACAAACTTCAACACTTAAGTAAGATGATTGCTCAATGTTTAAATAAAACTTGGAAATAAACTTCAACACTGAACTAATATGATTGCTCAATGTTTAAATAAAACTTCGAAATAATCAAACAAACTTCAACACTGAAGTAAAATGATTGCTCATTGTTGAAATAAGACTTGGAAATAAACAAACTTCAACACTGAACTAAAATGATTGCTCAATTTTTCAATTAAACTTCAAAATAATTTAAAAAACTTCAACACTGAACTTAAATGATTGCTCAATGTTGAAATAAAACTTGGAAAAAAACAATATTCAACACTGAAGTAAAATGATTGCTAAATGCTTAAATAAAACTTGTAAATAAACAAACTTCAACACTGAACTAAAATGATTGCTCAATGTTTAAGTAAAACTTCAAAATAATCAAGCTTCAACACTGAAGTAAAATGATTGTTCATTGTTTAAATAAAACTTGGAAATAAACCAACTTCAACACTGAACTAATATGATTGCTCAATGTTTAAATAAAACTTGGAAATAAACTTCAGCACTGAACTAAAAAGATTGCTCAATGTTTAAATAAAACTTCGAAATATTCAAACAAACTTCAACAATGAACTAATATGATTGCTCAATGTTTAAATAAAACTTCAAAATAATTAAAAAATCTTCAACACTGAACTAATATGATTGCTCAATGTTTAAATAAAACTTGGAAATAAACTTCAGCACTGAACTAAAATGATTGCTCAATGTTTAAATAAAACTTCAAAATAATTAAAAAATCTTCAACACTGAACTTAAATGATTGCTCAATGTTGAAATAAAACTTGAAAAAAAACAAAATTCAACACTGAACTAAAATGATTGCTCCATGTTGAAATAAAACTTGGAAATAAACAAACTTCAACACTGAACTAATATGATTGCTCAATGTTTAAATAAAACTTGGAAAAAAGCAAACTTCAACACTTAAGTAAGATGATTGCTCAATGTTTAAATAAAACTTGGAAATAAACTTCAACACTAAACTAATATGATTGCTCAATGTTTAAATAAAACTTCGAAATAATCAAACAAACTTCAACACTGAAGTAAAATGATTGCTCATTGTTGAAATAAAACTTGGAAATAAACAAACTTCAACACTGAACTAAAATGATTGCTCAATTTTTCAATTAAACTTCAAAATAATTTAAAAAACTTCAACACTGAACTTAAATGATTGCTCAATGTTGAAATAAAACTTGGAAAAAAACAAACTTCAACACTGAAGTAAAATGATTGTTCAATGCTTAAATAAAACTTGTAAATAAACAAACTTCAACACTGTACTAAAATGATTGCTCAATGTTTAAATAAAACTTCGAAATAATCAAACAAACTTCAACACTGAACTAATATGATTGCTCAATGTTTAAATAAAACTTGGAAAAAAACAAACTTCAACACTTAAGTAAGATGATTGCTCAATGTTTAAATAAAACTTGGAAATAAACTTCAACACTGAACTAATATGATTGCTCAATGTTTAAATAAAACTTCGAAATAATCAAACAAACTTCAACACTGAAGTAAAATGATTGCTCATTGTTGAAATAAGACTTGGAAATAAACAAACTTCAACACTGAACTAAAATGATTGCTCAATTTTTCAATTAAACTTCAAAATAATTAAAAAAACTTCAACACTGAACTTAAATGATTGCTCAATGTTGAAATAAAACTTTGAAAAAAACAAACTTCAACACTGAAGTAAAATGATTGTTCAATGCTTAAATAAAACTTGTAAATAAACAAACTTCAACACTGTACTAAAATGATTGCTCAATGTTTAAGTAAAACTTCAAAATAATCAAGCTTCAACACTGAAGTAAAATGAGTGTTCACTGTTTAAATAAAACTTGGAAATAAACCAACTTCAACACTGAACTAATATGATTGCTCAATGTTTAAATGAAGCTTGGAAAAAAAGAAACTTCAACACTGAAATAAAATGATTGTTCAATGTTTAAATAAAACTTCGAAATAATCAAACAAACTTCAACACTGAACTGAAATGATTGCTCAATGTTTAAATAAAACTTGGAAAAAAACAAACTTCAACACTTAAGTAAGATGATTGCTCAATGTTTAAATAAAACTTGGAAATAAACTTCAACACTGAACTAATATGATTGCTCAATGTTTAAATAAAACTTCGAAATAATCAAACAAACTTCAACACTGAAGTAAAATGATTGCTCATTGTTGAAATAAAACTTGGAAATAAACAAACTTCAACACTGAACTAAAATGATTGCTCAATTTTTCAATTAAACATCAAAATAATTTAAAAAACTTCAACACTGAACTTAAATGATTGCTCAATGTTGAAATAAAACTTGGAAAAAAACATAATTCAACACTGAACTAAAATGATTGCTCAATGTTTAAATAAAACTTCGAAATAATCAAACAAACTTCAACACTGAACTAATATGATTGCTCAATGTTTAAATAAAACTTGGAAAAAAGCAAACTTCAACACTTAAGTAAGATGATTGCTCAATGTTTAAATAAAACTTGGAAATAAACTTCAACACTAAACTAATATGATTGCTCAATGTTTAAATAAAACTTCGAAATAATCAAACAAACTTCAACACTGAACTAGAATGATTGCTCAATGTTTAAATAAAACTTGGAAAAAAACAAACTTCAACACTGTACTAAAATGATTGCTCAATGTTTAAATAAAACTTCAAAATAATTAAAAAATCTTCAACACTGAACTAATATGATTGCTCAATGTTTAAATAAAACTTGGAAATAAACTTCAACACTGAACTAAAATGATTGCTCAATGTTTAAGTAAAACTTCAAAATAATCAAGCTTCAACACTGAAGTAAAATGATTGTTCATTGTTTAAATAAAACTTGGAAATAAACCAACTTCAACACTGAACTAATATGATTGCTCAATGTTTAAATAAAACTTGGAAATAAACTTCAGCACTGAACTAAAATGATTGCTCAATGTTTAAATAAAACTTCGAAATAATCAAACAAACTTCAACAATGAACTAATATGATTGCTCAATGTTTAAATAAAACTTCAAAATAATTAAAAAATCTTCAACACTGAACTAATATGATTGCTCAATGTTTAAATAAAACTTGGAAATAAACTTCAGCACTGAACTAAAATGATTGCTCAATGTTTAAATAAAACTTCAAAATAATTAAAAAATCTTCAACACTGAACTTAAATGATTGCTCAATGTTGAAATAAAACTTGAAAAAAAACAAAATTCAACACTGAACTAAAATGATTGCTCCATGTTGAAATAAAACTTGGAAATAAACAAACTTCAACAAAGAACTAATATGATTGCTCAATGTTTAAATAAAACTTGGAAAAAAACAAACTTCAACACTTAAGTAAGATGATTGCTCAATGTTTAAATAAAACTTGGAAATAAACTTCAACACTAAACTAATATGATTGCTCAATGTTTAAATAAAACTTCGAAATAATCAAACAAACTTCAACACTGAAGTAAAATGATTGCTCATTGTTGAAATAAAACTTGGAAATAAACAAACTTCAACACTGAACTAAAATGATTGCTCAATTTTTCAATTAAACATCAAAATAATTTAAAAAACTTCAACACTGAACTTAAATGATTGCTCAATGTTGAAATAAAACTTGGAAAAAAACAATATTCAACACTGAAGTAAAATGATTGCTAAATGCTTAAATAAAACTTGTAAATAAACAAACTTCAACACTGAACTAAAATGATTGCTCAATGTTTAAATAAAACTTCAAAATAATCAAACAAACTTCAACACTGAACTAATATGATTGCTCAATGTTTAAATAAAACTTGGAAAAAAACAAACTTCAACACTTAAGTAAGATGATTGCTCAATGTTTAAATAAAACTTGGAAATAAACTTCAACACTGAACTAATATGATTGCTCAATGTTTAAATAAAACTTCGAAATAATCAAACAAACTTCAACACTGAAGTAAAATGATTGCTCATTGTTGAAATAAAACTTGGAAATAAACAAACTTCAACACTGAACTAAAATGATTGCTCAATTTTTCAATTAAACTTCAAAATAATTTAAAAAACTTCAACACTGAACTTAAATGATTGCTCAATGTTGAAATAAAACTTGGAAAAAAACAATATTCAACACTGAAGTAAAATGATTGCTAAATGCTTAAATAAAACTTGTAAATAAACAAACTTCAACACTGAACTAAAATGATTGCTCAATGTTTAAGTAAAACTTCAAAATAATCAAGCTTCAACACTGAAGTAAAATGATTGTTCATTGTTTAAATAAAACTTGGAAATAAACCAACTTCAACACTGAACTAATATGATTGCTCAATGTTTAAATGAAGCTTGGAAAAAAAGAAACTTCAACACTGAAATAAAATGATTGTTCAATGCTTAAATAAATCTTCGAAATAATCAAACAAACTTCAACACTGAACTGAAATGATTGCTCAATGTTTAAATAAAACTTGGAAAAAAACAAACTTCAACACTTAAGTAAGATGATTGCTCAATGTTTAAATAAAACTTGGAAATAAACTTCAACACTGAACTAATATGATTGCTCAATGTTTAAATAAAACTTCGAAATAATCAAACAAACTTCAACACTGAAGTAAAATGATTGCTCATTGTTGAAATAAAACTTGGAAATAAACAAACTTCAACACTGAACTAAAATGATTGCTCAATTTTTCAATTAAACATCAAAATAATTTAAAAAACTTCAACACTGAACTTAAATGATTGCTCAATGTTGAAATAAAACTTGGAAAAAAACAATATTCAACACTGAAGTAAAATGATTCCTAAATGCTTAAATAAAACTTGTAAATAAACAAACTTCAACACTGAACTAAAATGATTGATCAATGTTTAAGTAAAACTTCAAAATAATCAAGCTTCAACACTGAAGTAAAATGATTGTTCATTGTTTAAATAAAACTTGGAAATAAACCAACTTCAACACTGAACTAATATGATTGCTCAATGTTTAAATAAAACTTGGAAATAAACTTCAGCACTGAACTAAAAAGATTGCTCAATGTTTAAATAAAACTTCGAAATAATCAAACAAACTTCAACAATGAACTAATATGATTGCTCAATGTTTAAATAAAACTTCAAAATAATTAAAAAATCTTCAACACTGAACTTAAATGATTGCTCAATGTTGAAATAAAACTTGGAAATAAACAAACTTCAACAATGATCTAATATGATTGCTCAATGTTTAAATAAAACTTCAAAATAATCAAACAAACTTCAACACTGATGTAAAATGATTGCTCATTGTTTAAATAAAACTTGGAAATAAACCAACTTCAACACTGAACTAATATGATTTCTCAATGTTTAAATAAAACTTCAAAATAATTAAAAAAAACTTCAACGCTGAACTAAAATGATTGCTCAATGTTTAAATGAAACTTGGAAAAAAAGAAACTTCAACACTGAAGTAAAATGATTGTTCAATGCTTAAATAAAACTTGTAAATAAACAAACTTCAACACTGTACTAAAATGATTGCTCAATGTTTAAATAAAACTTCAAAATAATTAAAATAACTTCAACACTGAACTAAAATGATTGCTCAATGTTTAAATAAAACTTGGAAATAAACTTCAACACTGAAGTAAAATGATTGTTCAATGCTTAAATAAAACTTGTAAATAAACAAACTTCAACACTGAACTAAAATGATTGCTCAATGTTTAAATGAAACTTGGAAAAAAAGAAACTTCAACACTGAAGTAAAATGATTGTTCAATGCTTAAATAAAACTTGTAAATAAACAAACTTCAACACGGAACTAAAGTGATTGCAAAATTTCTCAATTAAACTTCAAAATAATTAAAAAAACTTCAACACTGAACTTAAATGATTGCTCAATGTTGAAATAAAACTTTGAAATAACCAAACAAATTCCAACACTGAACTAAAGTGATTGCTCAATGTTTAAATAAAACTTCAAAATAATCAAACAAACTTCAACACTGAACTAAAATGATTGCAAAATTTTTCAACTAAACTTTAAAATAATTAAAAAAACTTCAACACTGAACTTAAATGATTGCTCAATGTTGAAATAAAACTTTGAAAAAAAAAATTCAACACTGAAGTAAAATGATTGCTCAATGTTTAAATAAAACTTCAAAATAATTAAAATAACTTCAACACTGAACTGAAATGATTGCTCAATGTTGAAATAAAACTTGGAAAAAAACAAACTTCAACACTGAACTAAAATGATTGCTCAATGTTTAAATAAAACATCGAAATAATCAAACAAACTCCAATACTGAACTAAAATGATTGCTCAATGTTTAAATAAAACTTCGAAATAATCAAACAAACTTCAACACTGAACTAAATATAATAAAATGCACTTGAGAGTGCTAACCCCTTATATATATATATTCCGTTTGGAAATATTTTGTATAATTAAAAATTATTGTGGGGTAGTTTACCCCGTAAAAATCTTTTTGATCAAGTTGACAAAATCAAATTTTTCATCTTTAATTGTCAGGATATTGTTCGTGTTGGTTTAATTGTAAAAGATTCTCTTAATATACACGGTGACCCATTTTAATCTATAATCCCAAATATCTTCTAAAATACTTTATCTACGAAATAATGATTCCGACAAAGGTTGACCAGGAACGAGGGGGACATTAGACTGTACCATCAATTTTGACCTTGAGGTCAATTTTCAAGTTCAAATGCATGTAATACGCTATTCTTAAATGAGAACCCTTATGTTTGACTGCGAATTTGAAAACAGCGGGAAATTTCACGTCAAAAATCACCTGTGGAAAAATGGTTTTTGTGACCTTGGAATGGTATAAAATTAAGGTCAAATGTCAGAGAAACGACCAGATGCCCTTTTTCTGAGTTGTTTCTGTTTTCTGGGTAACGCTAAAAATAAGGACAAAGTGTCTTTGTTTTGTAACTAGTCACAAAGAACTGACATTGTCAAGATTGTCACTTTTGTAACTACGCAGTTACAGTCTTTACATCTTATCCGAAATTATTGCTGTTACATCCCGTAAAAATTAAGAAAGTTTAAAATGCGCCTACATCAAGGCAACCGAACATACAACCAGGTGATTGACGAACGTAAATCACATCACTGCGATGATAACTACTTGTCGATAGGATAATTACCCGAGATCGACAAGGCAGCTGAGTTGCATAAAATAGGAAAACTACCTTACCGTCGGTAATAAACATAATAATTAAACATAAATAAACATAATAATAAACAACAAAACCAATAAACCAATAAACATTAATAATTATTTAACCAAAATAACAATAACATTCATTATTGTTGAGAACAGCCGTTAAATGATTAATAATAATAATCAAACAATAGCACATAATAATCAGCGATAACCAATAATGAATAATCAATCAATAATATCAATCACATTATTGTGGATCCGCAAATTATCTTGAATGATATCTCAGAATATAGACACTAGAAAATCATGTATTTCATAAATACTATCAGAATATAAACCAAGGTATAAAATAATAGATGAGTCAGTGCAATTATAACCTAGTACAATTGCACCGACCTGTCAACATATATTTATTAAGTAACATAGCTGAAAAGACGAGAGAAAGATGTACCGCATCGAGCGTCAATGGACTTTGATCCCGATCGTATGACCTGCGTGAGAACTAGCCGCGAGTTCACGAGTTTACGCGACTGTCAGCAAGCATGGTCATCGACGTTGCCGCCAGACGCGTGCCGATCAACAATTTATCACTGTATGTGCCGATCTACAAATTAGCAGGCACTCTCCCACTATAGAAATAATCAATAATATATAAACCCCAGATTTACCTCTGGAGCTTGTCTTTTCGCTAGTAGCTGTTCAGTCTTCAAGATCTTAACGTCGGTAATCACTCCGTCCGCAAGTCATACTGTCGGTGTCACGAATTGACCCTTTGATATTCGTAATTTCATCGGTATCTTATACAAGGATTGCCTCGGTACTTGGTAAATATAATCCCTGGTCCTTAAGTGGTGCAAGTCCGGTGGTCGTAACTCTGCCATTGCCGGTCCCAAGCCCGGATGAGAAAGGAGGAGGGGGCACACAGACAGCAACATGACACAACACATTACAGCGACACTAAACACAACACACCTAACAACCGAGAGAGCGTTCTGTGGACGGGCAGGGTCTCGCCGAGGTGAACGCATGAGTCCAAGCACGGAGCAGACGCGTCCTGCAGCCCACCAACGGTAGTAGCCGCAAGGACTCTGCCAGCAGTAGGGCTGTTGCCGTCAGGATGGCCGCCAAGGGAGCCCTATAGACGGGCTTTTCCCTAGTGATAGGCCTGCCGGGCGCACGTGCCACGACGGTTGTTCTGCGACTTTCAGGCGTGTGAGGACGCGGTGTGGAGCGAAAGCATCAGGGGACCTTGAACAGGTCTCTTGATGCCGAATGAACGTACACGGAGTGAATGCGGGGGGCCCCTTAATCGGGGTATCGCCCCAAATGCGTATGCGGCGATGACGCTGAACTTCCCAGGTGCGATCTTGTGGTCACACTACAATCACATGCACGACACCAACACCCACATACACCAGAATGAATGCGATGCTGAGTGAATGGGGCTGCAGCCGGCGCCTGGTGGATATTCCCGATAGACTAGCAAAGGGAGGAGTAGTAGCCTCTCGACCAGGGTAGGATGCGATGTCAGTACCTCACCTCTCTGGAAGTAATATGGGTAACCGTAAGTCCCTCCGGTGTTCGACCGCGAAGGGCAAAGATCCCGTGAAACCACATGTTAATCTCGGAAAACCGCTCACGATCCTACTGTCTGGAGCCAATGTCGGGGTTGAAATCATGGACGTCCGGGCGCAGGAATGAAGGATTACCTCGTCAGTATTTCCTTATATCCGACGCTGCGTAGGATAAATCGCACACCGTCTAGCCTGAAGTTCGGGTCAAATGTCGGGGCGGACACGGCACCACTTGCTCGATAGGGGTGACGTTAAACCTTTAGCATCATTATGGGGCGGGTCTACCCCGTAAACTTTTTTGCTAGCTTCATTTAATGTGCCGATAGGATCGACCTTCCGATAAGCCGCTTTTCGGTTTCGGCGCATATAACTAGGGATCTATACAGGCGGGGATAGTAGCCCTACTGCGGTAGGGCTCCCATGATGGGCGAACCGTCTTGAGACACGAGGAAAATAAATATGAATCCAGACAAACATAAAGAAGATGGAGAGGTGAAGGCGCCAGATGCGCACTCACACACTCCTACAGGAGCTGAGGGATGGCAAGACGTCCTTCAGCTCCTGAAGGAGCAAAATGAAAAAATGGAAAAGTTAGCCAGGGCCCTCAGCGTTATACAACAGGGTATGCTGAGGAATAACCCTGGCTTCGTTAAAGACTTGTTGAACGAGGCAACTGAGGTGTTGAGCGGAATGCTCAACAGCCACAAGTGCCTCCTGGAGAGCGGGGTGAAACTCCAGAAGAAAATGGAATCTCACCCCGCTATGAAGAAATTGTGGATCTTCCAGAGACCACCTTCGGCGTCTCTGGGAGATACCCAAAAAAATCAGGCGAAAGGCGAAAAAAGATCTGCTGATCTGATTATATCAGGTTGGTAAGGCCTGATAATTTATTTTTGTTTGTGGGTACGTTGTCACTTGTCAGGTCTATGGGCCCTGAGTTGTTCACAATGATAATAAAACACTGAATTTACGAATATATAAGGTAATTTATTATAAATAAATAAGCTGTTGCACAAGTTTTCATGAAATGATACTTAGTTGGTAACTTATACTACTTCTCAAGATGAGAAGGCAATGTTATGAGTTTAATGCGGTTATGAGCCAAATATACAGGTTTTGAGATGCCTATATATGTAACTTCCGCAGTTGATTGAGGACGTTTTACGCTAATATACTAGGTTTTGAGATGCCTAGGTATACAACTCACGCTCCACATTCAGCGTTATAGTTAATATAATAAGTTTTGAGATGCTTATTTATATTTATATAACTTACTTGTCTACATCTTAAATTAGAGGACAGAAGAGAGAATTGTCGTTTATTACTCCTGTTATTGCAAGTCAACGCGCACAAATCCTTGCAGGATAGTTGAGTTTCGTTTGAGTCTCCGTGAGGTAGCAAAACAACGATAAATTTTGCAGGAGGTATGGTCTAAGGGATGCAAGTCCACCAGCAACTGATGTGATCAATTATCCGCTTACGTATCTTGTTGAGTACACGAGAAATGAATCAAACATGCACTTGTTAACAAGATAGGTTAGTTCGTCCCGATTTCAGAAATAAATCACTATTAACCGACACGACTAAATACGACGATACACGTAATCCAAAGGAACTATCTAGCACTACGGTTTCCGGACTTGCACCACTTAAGGACCAAGGATTTTATTTACCAAGTACCGAATGTTGAGTTGCTCATAGAAATCCAATGAGACTTACGTTTATCGAAGGGTCTGCTCACGACGTTGAATTACCGGTCCAGACCTAACAACCGTACAACTGTTCGGAACTTAATGACAAACCTCCAGAGGTGAATCTGGGGTATATATACTATTGATGCTTCTATTAGTGGAAGCAGATCAACGTAAATCGGTGGCACGGCACGTTCGAATCGTAAATCGGTGGCAAGGCACGTTCGAATCGTAAATCGGTGGCAAAGCACGTACGAATTGCGAATCGGTGGCCAGGCACGATCTCTGCAAGGGTTCATGAGTTCATCTCTTCTATTGCTTACAATTGTAATTTGTGTTACTTATTTTATGAAGTATGATCATTAATTGGTTGCCAATGATCAGTCAATCAATTTCTTATCTATGATCCATAATCAATTATCGATTTTTATTCATTGATCGTGATCGACTCATCGGCAATCAATACATAATGGCGATGATATTGATCAATACTATTTTCCTCTGTTGCTTTGATTTTTATTTTATTATAGCTGCCATTATGTTTCATGATTATTTATTGTATTTTCCTGGTGGTATCCGTAATGATGTATCGTAATTCAGGGTGATTTTTGGCAAAAATTTTGTCTACCTAGGTACTTGTCCTCCCTCCTTAAAAGTGTCGTTGTCCTCAACGACTTGCATTTGTTTATGCAATTCTCACATTTGTTGTTGGGATTGTTAATACTCTTGGGAGGGGGTGAATTTCTTCTGTGTTTGTTTGGTTGTCTACCGAAAGGGGTTGTAGTTCTACTTCCTCTAGGTTTTCTTTTATGTTTATATTTTTATTATTACAGATTTTACAGTTTTTACGGATTATTTCTTGTGTGAGGTATATTACTGTTGTTATTGTTAATTAGGTTAGGATACTGGACCCTCCTAACCAATATTTTTGGGTTAGTTTATGTCTATAATGATTGTTTTCCATGTTGAGAAGTTGTTCTTCTATGGCAGAGAGTGATTCTTCCGTATGCAGATTTTTTAATTTTTTATCCTTTTCTGTTTCCCAAAAAAATGATGTTATCGTAGGAATATGCATCGCTTTATAGATTATTGGGGAAATTTCTGATATGTTCAATGAAAATCCGGGGTTGTAGATAAATTCTTCTGAGTTTAAGTTTATTTTAGTTCCAATTAAAGTTTTATGTTCCGTTCTGGCAATACACCCTGCACTTAATCTTAATATTCCTGAATTTGTAATATGTCCTTTTTCTGTTCTTCCCTTTTTGCAGGTGATGCTGATTGGCTCTGGTTTTTTAGTTGAAAATATCCATGCGTTTAAGGATGGAATATGCTTCCAAAAAACTGAATTTTTTGTGTTTATTCTTATATCACATTGCTTTAAAATTTCCATTGAAGGGCGTGTAAGCATTTGACATTCGCAGGACGTAGTTGTGACTGTTTCGTGTATTGGTTAGGTGTTTTCGCAAATTGTGTGATAGCTTGTTTTCTGGCAGGTGTCATAGTACTCTTTATCTGCCAAAAAGAATTTTCTTTCGTCTTCTGTCAGGGCAATATATTGTTTTCTTGGCGAAATGTAGATGGCTCTTGTATAGTTTCTTGAAATGTCTTGGAACACCGGAAATGGGTAAATTTTATATCATTGTAGTGCTTTTCTATCTAGCAATGGAATGTCTACTGATATTAGTAATTTTCCAGATTAAATTTTCAGGTCTGTCTTGCCAATTTGTGAAAGTAATTCCACTCTAACGTGTGAAGTAGGAATCGGAAATTCGTAATCTTCCATTTTAGTGTGTATTTCAGTGATTACTTCTTGTAGTTGGGCTTTGGAAATTGTCGAAGGGTGTAATTTGCCTTCTCGTGCGTATTCTGTTATTTTAATGAATTGTTTTATTATTTCATATAAATTTTCCAACTTTAGTTCCAAATGTGTTGACCATTGCATCATTTCTTCATAATACATGTAATCATTCCAGTATTGTCTTTGCGATTCTATTTTGTTGATAGTTTCATTTAATTCTTTTTGAAGGATTTGAATTTGGTTAGTTTTCTTGTTTAAATCTTGGTAAATATTATTCACTTCTGCTTTCATTATGTGGGTTTGTTTTCCAATTATTTTACTGATGTTATTTTGCTTTTCATAAATATCATTTATTGCTTCGTTGTATTCCTCTGCGTCGTCGGAAGTCATGACTTCTATTACTGGTCCTAGAATGCTGCCTATGAATCCTAGAAGAGGTGCTCTTCGCCTAAGCATGATCCTGGGAGGAATTATTTCATGGGGTATGTCCTGGTGTAATTCCATTAATATTGTACTTAAATCCTCATTTATAGTTTCAAGTTGATGTAGCTTTTCATTGAGGCGATCCAATTTTATCATATCTTTGCAATTAGTACTTTTCAATCGATTTGGGCATGTCTTGTAGATTTTCTGAATTTCTGATTTTATTTTGTCGAATTGAATATGTTCCTGTAGTTTTTGGGGGTCCATGAATATAACAAACCTCCAATGGTTTTGAGTAGTGCGGATATTTTCCAATTTTTCGTAGAATAGTCCTGGGTTGTTATTGAATGGTTGGATTTCGTAGTTTTGTGGGTTTCCTGACGTGCCTGTCATGATGAGTAGTATTCCTGTACAGATCATTGTTGCTTGGCCTAGGATCTGGGTAATCATCCTGTTGTTTGTCTATTTGTTTGTCTACAAAAGTGAGGTTTGTGTTAGAATTTTATCAAATTTTTATCAGGGATGTTATCTTCTGTTACTTTATTGTGTTGATAAGGGAAGAAAGAATAAGGCAACCTCCATATCCTCTCCCTTGATTTCTTTATTCCCTTATTTTTATGAACTCAGAGTATGCCGATGTAAAACAATAAAATTATTTAATATAAATGTGATATAGTTATATATATGAATATGAAATAGTTAATGAGTTTTTGAGACTACTAGTCAATTGCATAAATTTTACCAAATACTATAGGTGTTTTGGGATTTGAATTATTGCTTGAACATTTTATGTTTAAACTCTTTCAAATTTATTTTACAAAGTTTGTATAGATGGGTATAATATAATTTGTACATTGGTATAATGGTAATGTACGCCTAATCTAGTTGTAATGTGTATCTGAGAATATATCTATAATACTAGTAGTGATATATGGTATGAATCATGGGTAATGCTAACTAATTATAACTTTGTTAATTCTATAATATATAGCTTTATTTAAATTTAAATTTAAATTATTGATGAAACTTCCTCCCCTGTCTGTGAGTATGGCTCTCGGGGCTCCGTATTGGGAGAATAAGTGTTTTGCTATTGCATGAGCGATAGTAGTTGCCGAAATATCCGGTATGGGGACGGCTATGCAGTATTTAGATAAATTGTCCTGCATAGTGAGAATATGTTTATTACCGTCAGGGGAGGTAGGCAATTTTCCTACTGTTTCTAAGGATACTTTGTCGAAAGTGTCGAGGGGTGTATCGGTGATTAACATGGGTTCGTGAATTTTTGCCCGTACAATTTTTTGTTTCTGGCAATTGTCACATGTTCTGACAAATTCAGTAACTTGATCTTTTAGTCCTGGCCACATGTATCTTTCTCTAATTCTTCGATACGTTTTATTTATGCCTTTGTGACCCCCAATTTTACTCTCATGATTTTCAGAAATAATTTGAGTACGTAACTGCTCTGGAGGTATATTTACGTTGCCATAACATATCGCTATTTCTATTTTTGAATTAGTGAATTCTTGAGTTAGTATCTCGCGCAATTTTCCTTTTGGTAATGTGTCACTAAAATCTCCATGTTTTGAAATGCGAAATCCCGAAATATTTTCCTTTTCTAAAGCTATTCTCAAATTATGTACGGCTACTCTAATGTATTCTTCGTTTATTTCATCAAAATGGTTTTGTTTGACTATGAGTGAATATATGTTAAAATGTTTATGAGGGGTGATAAGCACTTCTCCTATTTTAGGTTTCCTATCTTTTAGGTCCTGAGGGTTTACTACTTCCAAGTCCACTAGTAGTCGGCTCACAGGGGTGACAAACTCACAGTCAGCCGAGAGAAAATGTACATAGTTATTTTTTAAATAAGTGAGATTCTCTCGACAGTTATTTAGTCTGACCGGCACGTTTTTACTACTGTGCGTCTCCGTTCTACTGGACATTTCACAGGCCCTAGGCAGTGCCGGAGGGATGCAAGTGATTGACGGTCGCGAATGGTCAGGCGGAAACTAGTGGTATCCATGGTAAGTTCGTCTGAGTATGAAGGTATATTTATTTCCATTCTGCGAGTATTATTTTTGTCAGTTGATAAATTGCAATTAGGGTCGTTATCGAGTTTTTCTGGAAAGGGCGTGGAAATAGCCCTGGGTTTTCTTAGTGCTGAGGGGGTATATTTCCCTAAAGCATCCGGGGTTGAAGCTATTCCAGGGTGAAAAGTGACACCTTTTCTGGTGTTAGCGTGTGGATTTCTGACCGGGGCTTCTTCATCTGAAGATGAAATACCGGGGTCCAGATTTTCCTTACTTTCGGAATTTATCACCTTTATTTTTTCCTGAGTTTCTTTTAGTAATTCTTCAGCTATTTTTATAGCTGATTCAATTCTGTTCGTGAATTCGGTCTCGCTTTCAGGTTCCATTTCTTCAATGGCATCAAGGAGCTCTTGATTATTTTCTCCTTCCGAAACTGCTGTGACTTCAAGAAGTGGGGCTTCTTCATTCACTTCTGTCTTCTCCAGCCAGTCTTCATGTGCCTTCAAGGATTGTTCAAATCGTGAAAATGATTTCTCTATATTTTCTTTAGTGGAATCAGGCCTTTTTTGTTCCATCTGGTCTTTTTCCTGTTCTTCTTCCGTCGTACTGTCATCACTGTCGCTGGGTGGCGGACTCACCGTTTTAATGGGTCCTGCTTCTTGCTTTTCGGTCATAGGGGTTAACTCTTCCTGATCTTCTGGGAAGAATTCAGTTGAGTACTCTGGTGCTTTTGCCGGTGCACTCTTAGGTATTGTTGACGATGGGTACGCTGCAGGTGGTAAATTCAGGCTCGGTAACACACTTTTTCTTTTTCTGAGGAATCTGGTCGATTCTGAACTCGTTGAGTCTCTACCTGTCGCCTAATCAGGCGTTTAGTGATGGTGCTCCTGTCCAGGTCAGCTGATGTTGATGCACTAGATTTAGACCTAGCAAGGCTTGGTTTTTGAGGTTTTGAAGTAGATGGTTTAGAGGGTAAAATTCTGGAAGTGAATCCTTTTCTAGTTTGAACAGCGGGCTTATTTTCGGCTTTAGGTTTTGAACCAAGCTTCGTGCTGTTTTCCTCTCGTTTATTAGCTTGCCTAGTCAACATTGGCAGTAACCTGGCAGGCTGTTTTTCGTCTTCGCCTTCTTTGTCAGAATTTTCTACGATTGGATTTCTCGATAGGGCATCAGCATTAGTATTTAATTTTCCTGGTTTATATTTAAATTCATATTCGTAGGCTCTTAATTTTAGTCTCCAGCGAATCAGTCTTTGGCCTGGATCTTTTACAGAATCTATCCACCTGAGGGGCTCATGGTCGCTCATGAGGGTAAATTTTCTTCCATAAATGTAGGGTCGAAATTGTACCGCGTAAAGAACCGCAAGGCATTCCTTCTACGTTGTAGAGTAATTTAATTCAGGTCCAACCAACACCCTTGACATATATGCCACAGGGAGATCCATTCCATCCTTTTCTTGGCTTAGAACGGCTCCTATTGCGTAGTCAGAAGCGTCAGTGGTTACTGTAAAGGGTTTTTCAAAGTCAGGGTATTGTAATATGGGGCTTTCGCACAGAGCCTGTCGTAAATCCTTGAAGCTCTTCTCTTCCTCCGGTCCCCATTTAAATACTACTTCCTTTTTAAATAAGTTTGATAGAGGTTTTGCTCTTGCTGAGAAGTCCTTGATGAATCTTCTGTAATAACCAACTAGTCCTAAAAATTGTTTTATGTTTCTTGGTGTTTTTGGTCTGGGAAAATTTTGAACAGCCTCGATCTTTTTAGGATCTGGCTTTACTCCTTTGTCTGTAATTATGTGCCCTAAATATGCTATTTCTTTGAAAAGAAATTCACACTTTTCCAGTTGTAGTGACAGATTGGCTTCTTTCAGTTGCTTGAGAAGACGTCTTACCTTTCTTCCGTGATCTTCTAAGTCTTTGGCGTATATTACTATGTCGTCCAGGTAGACAAATAGTTCTGTCCCCTGTAGCCCTAATAGGACTTGGTCCATTAGGCGCTGGAATGTAGCCGGTGAATTTTTCAATCCCATGGACATTCTGACGTACTCGTAGTGCCCATTCAATGATGAAAATGCTGTTTTTTGTCTATCATTCGGATCTAGTTCTATTTGATGGAAACCACAGGCCAGATCAAAAATAGAGAAATATTGTGCAGTACCTGAGTGATCTAAAATATCTGCAATATTTGGCAATGGGTATGCATCCCCAATTGTTTTCTCGTTTAGAAGCCGAAAGTCAATTACTATTCTCCATTTCTTCTTTCCTGTGGCGTCTATCTTTTTGGGTATAATCAGTAGGGGTGAGTTATAAGGAGATTTTGAGTTTTGAATTGCTCCTTCTGTCTTCATTTTTTATATTACTTTCTCAACTTCTTCCCTTTGAGAGGGTGAAAATCGGTATGGTCTGGTAGTAATAGGTACGTCGTCCAAGGTGTGAATTCTGTGCCGTACTAAATGAGTGAGGGTTAGGGATTCTCCTGGAAGATAAAAATTATCAGGAAAGTCTCTAATTATTTCTAGTACGTGTTCCTTTTCCTCGGGGTTTAAATGATCTAGTCGAAGGTGTTTTATCACCACTTCAGCCTTATTTACTGGGGGTGAATAATCTTCGTCGGTGGAGTATTCGTCGAAATCTTCTCCTGGAAATTTTTAATATTCAAAGGGGATGATTTCTTGCGGGGGTATTTCTATTTCCAGGTCATCATCTGTGGTGTTAATAGCGAATACATGACAAATTCCATTCGAGTTGGTTACGGCTGCTTCGCCTACTAGCACGCCTTCTGTGGTTTTTATTAAGGGTAAGTACCCTTCTTTTAATTCTGAATTTATCACTGCTATTGGGATAGCTCGTCGAATCCTGGCTCTTACCTTGATTGGTCCTAGTAGAGGTCCTTTGTAATCTGTGGTATTTTCTAACGCTATTCTAGATTCATTGTCTATGAACGGTATAGGTTTTGTGGGGTTGGAATGCGTCACAATAGTGTTATGACAAAAGGATATTTCCACCTTCTCTTGTCGAAGATATTCTCGACCTAATATTCCATCTGTGCTTTTTGGGGAAATCAGAATGTACGACATGAAAAGTGATGTTAGATTTCATTAATTCGATGTTTACAGTGCCTATGGTCGAAATTCTACTTTGTGTGATTCCTGTAATTTCTATTGCTTCATTTTCATTAACCAGTAGGTCCTCATCAAAAGCATCTAATTTAATAATATTTATGTCTGCACCTGTGTCCACTAGAAACCTTGCCTTTGACTGTAAAAGTTCCTTTGACGAAAGCTCTACTACTGGGGATTCTCGACTGAGTTTGGTATAGAAGATTTTTCTTGCTTCTTCAGAAATCTCACGCTGTTCTGACGCTCTGTTTTCTCCACGCTCGTCGTCGCGTCTGTTCGGCGAGCGAAGTCGAAGTTTAAATCATTTTTATTAGCTGGAGCGGGTGATTGTGCTCTCGGGGGTGTATTAGTTCCTTTATATGGGTAATTGTGGTTAGGGTAAGGGTTGTTTGATGCGAGCGAACCTGGGTAGTACGGATAAGGTTGATAGGGTAAATAAGGTGGGTATTGAAATGGGGGTGCGCAATTATTTGAGTAATTAGGCACTATTGGTGATGTAGGTCTCCTTATTATACCTGTTGGTCCTTGTCTGGGTTCCATTGCTCTATTCCTATCCGGTGATGACGCAAACCTAACATCAGGGCTCGGGCTTCTATCCCTTGATCCTGTATAGGGTGTGGAATATCTATTTTCCGCAATATTATTCATAGGAAAATGGGGGTTTAATTGATGTCGAGCCTCATACTCGAGTGCGTACTTTAATGCTGATTCCAATGACGATGGATTCCGTGATTCCACCATTCCTGATATTACATCGGGTAGTCCTCGGATGAAAGCTTCTAAGGCGCAATCATTTAAGGGTAGTAACATTTGCTCCGCGTTCTGATATTTGTCTTCTAACGCTGCTTGAGCTCCGGATTTAAGTAGGGTGATTCTGTCATAAAACTCGCTTACACTTTCGCTGCGAGACATCCTAATTGTAGATATCTCGTGCAAATACCACGAGTAAGTTTTGTGGGGGGCAAAACGCTGTTTGAGATGCTGTATTAAATCGCTTATTGTGGGAAATGTTTTTCCGTGAGTACTATCTCTTGCAGCACCCTTTAATCGCGCTAGTACCGCCATTATGTACTGCCTTTCGCAATTTGCAGGTACACTGGATTCTCCGTTTAGAACATCTTGAATAAAGTCCCTAACTGGCATATTTTTTCCGTTAAAAGTGGGTATATTCATCACTCCTTGCTGTATAGCAAAACATTCCGCCATTGAAGTGACCATTGCGTCACTAAGGGTGCGTGAGATGTTCCCTGTGAACTCTCCGCCCTGCGTTTTGTCATGAGTGGTACTATTTTTGTCTTGAGGCATTTTGATTTATTATTTTTTTTTTTTTGTTATTCGGCAAGTTAAATACAATATAGTTTTTCCAGAAAACGGGAGTTTCGAATGCTCCTTATGTGTGAAATTATATTGAATTTAATACCTGATACTCAATTTTGATTATTAATAAAAAAAAACGACTTTTTCAAAAATTAATTTAATTAATTTAATTAATCATTATTATTTATTAATTATTATTGATTAAAAATTACTAAATTAATTAAATTGCCAGTGCAATGTCAAAATTTGTTTTCGAAACCAGTAATTAGTCCTTCCAAAATTAAGTTGCCCTATATAAAATGTTTATTGTTATTATTATTATATTTATATCTATTTTTATTTCCAGTATTGTAATTTTTCTAATAAATATTTATACTTTGTCCAGAATATTTAATTTGAAAAGAGTTGGAAATGATTTTCCAATTACTCCGGATATACCTGTACCTATTTCTGGATTTATAATGTTGAATTCGATTTCTTGCTTTAATATGGGAATTTTTACTACACCACTTATTGTAAGGGTGGCGTTGTGTATAATGTAAATTTTGAGATGGTTGATGTTGTTAAAAGAGGCTAATTTTTCCTTCTGAATTAGATTAATTGTTAAATTTGGGTCGTATAGAAAGTCGCCTACTTTCCCTCTCAATAAGTCGGAATAAACTGAAATTATAGTGCTTGAATCGTGTTTAAACACTATATGCGAGTTTTTATGTGCCATATAATTTTTATCTCTGTGTTCTTATTTTTAATTGTAATTTACCGATCTTATTTTTTCAACTTATTCCGGGTAATAATATTTTATATAATTGTCCCTAAATTTTGTCCTTTTGTGAGCAAAATTGAGAATTTTTTGATTATTAGAATTATGATAAACTATTCTGTGGACCTTAATTTCTTCTTCCTTTATTGCCTTGACCGTATGGTCGCGAATTTTGATTGCAGCTACCAAATCAGCTGTTATAGTATTGAAATTGATTCCTTATCGTTTTTGTATGAGAATCTGTTCAAAGTGTTGAATTTATATTTAATAAAAAAAAAAAACTATTATAATTCAATTATTATTGCATACTATAATCCTTGAATTTTATTTTTAATTGTTAATTTAGACAATTTTATTCATTGCTAAATGTGATTACTTATTCGTCTGTAATTGTTTATTGTTAAATGGGTGCGGTAATACTAATTTTTGAACTATTATTGTCAATGATTTATTCTAGCTATTACTGCACTGCAAACTCTTGCTGTGGCGCGCGCAGTTGCTGCAGCGTATAACCTTGGATTATATGTTTTCAGTGATATAAGGCGGGTCAGGCCAGCCGCGACCGCGAATTCCTGAGCAAATCTTTGCAATATTTGAATTTATAATTTGATTATGTGTATTAACAACTTGCGTTTTCGGTGATACAAAATTAATTAAGCCAGACTCAAGCACAAACCCTTAATTAATCTTTAAAATCACAGAAAATGTTTATTGTTAATAAACAAACAAAAAAATTTGTTTAATGTCACAGAATTTTGGAGATGCAAGATTGGACAAGCTAGACTCAAGCACAGACTCTTGGACAATCTTTGCAATCAAAAATATTCTGTTAATTAACAAAGTTAAAATGAAAGTTATAAACAATTACAATGCTAGCACTTCGAATTTTGCCTTACCCAGTCGATCGTCAACGACGTTGACCGTTCAACGAATCTAAAAAGGACTTATACTCTCGTGTGCTGTTCTTGTTTTGTTTTAAACTTAAATTCAAACTTAGTTAACAATTTGGAAATTTCAGTAGTACGAAATTAAACAAGCCAGGCTCACGCTCAAAACCTTGTATAATTTTAGTACTTTCAGAAATTCGTATGATTATAAAATTTTGAATTTAAATAATCAATGCTTTGATACTATAAGTTTATTCAGGTAATGGTTGAGACACAATTGCCTGCGTAAACTCTAGGTAGAAAAACTTCTGAATTTTAAATTTATTTTAAATCAAAATAATGATGTTTTACTTTTTCTTATACTTTTTAAACCCTTCACTTGCACAATCTTGCTATAAAGAATACATGCAAGGTTTATTCGGGGTGATTCGATGATGTTATTGACGATGGCAGAGCTTGTGATCACACGAAGTATACCAAAGCTTAAAATAAGATAATTTATTTTAAGATTTTAGTCCTAAATATTTAAATTTTGACAAGTAGAAATATGTTATCCAATTATTTCTACTAAACTTATAATTTTGATTGTGGACGTTTTACGCTAATATACTAGGTTTTGAGATGCCTAGGTATACAACTCACGCTCCACATTCAGCGTAATAGTTAATATAATAAGTTTTGAGATGCTTATTTATATTTATATAACTTACTTGTCTACATCTTAAATTAGAGGGCAAAAGAGAGAATTGTCGTTTATTACTCCTGTTATTGCAAGTCAACGCGCACAAATCCTTGCAGGATAGTTGAGTTTCGTTTGAGTCTCCGTGAGGTAGCAAAACAACGATAAATTTTGCAGGAGGTATGGTCTAAGGGATGCAAGTCCACCAGCAACTGATGTGATCAATTATCCGCTTACGTATTTTGTTGAGTACACGAGAAATGAATCAAACATGCACTTGTTAACAAGATAGGATAGTTCGTCCCGATTTCAGAAATAAATCACTATTAACCGACACGACTAAATACGACGATACACGTAGTCCAAAGGAACTATCTAGCACTACGGTTTCCGGACTTGCATCACTTAAGGACCAAGGATTTTATTTACCAAGTACCGATTGTTGAGTTGCTCATAGAAATCCAATGAGACTTACGTTTATCGAAGGGTCTGCTCACGACGTTTAATTACCGGTCCAGACCTAACAACCGTACAACTGTTCGGAACTTAATGACAAACCTCCAGAGGTGAATCTGGGGTATATATACTATTGATGCTTCTATTAGTGGGAGCAGATCAACGTAAATCGGTGGCACGGCACGTTCGAATCGTAAATCAGTGGCAAAGCACGTTCGAATCGTAAATCGGTGGCAAAGCACGTACGAATTGCGAATCGGTGGCCAGGCACGATCTCTGCAAGGGTTCATGAGTTAATCTCTTCTATTGCCCAATTTTATATCTAGTTTCCAAACAAATGCATTTTTAATTACTCATTTCTGCATTTATTTGTTTACAATTTGTGTTACTTATTTTATGAAGTATGATCATTAATTGGTTGCCAATGATCAGTCAATCAATTTCTTATCTATGATCCATAATCAATGATCAATTTTTATTCATTGATCGTGATCGACTCATCGGCAATCAATACATAATGGCGATAATATTGATCAATACTATTTTACTATCCGAGATATTAATAATAGCTATGGTGTAATGTTGATACATAATTAATATTAACATAATAATGATTATAATATTTAGTCATTATAATTAGTGAGGCTGTGCCGATAACTTCTCATTCTCTCATCAGGTTACTAGCACAGCGTTACTACTTTGTCGGCACGCGGTGTGAGTTACTGACTCATTACCACGGGTGTAATTACCATATAGACAGAGCGCTGTTCCTCTTTATCTCTTATTACCATATGTCAAACCGATTCGTCGACGTGAGGTATACATAGGTTTACCTCATGCGCACAGCTACCCGGTCCGTATGATAATTTATCATAGGAACACTATTATACTTGAATGATGTTTTCCTCGTTATCCTCGGTGTTTGGCGTGTTGCCCTTGCGCAGGGGCAATATAAAATTTTAAAAGTTACTGGGATATAACAGTGGTCACAAAAAAAAAGAAAAAAAAAGAAAAAAGAAAAAAAAGGAGAAAAGGGCGGAGGACCCTGCCCAAAAAGCGCAGGGGTCCACCGCCACTCCTAAGTCGAAGCGCTCCACGCCCGCCAGGTCGGGCGAC
Organism: Diplolepis rosae; assembly: GCA_030998225.1. Lineage (NCBI taxonomy): Eukaryota > Metazoa > Arthropoda > Insecta > Hymenoptera > Diplolepididae > Diplolepis > Diplolepis rosae. The sequence continues at coordinate 465,469 of JAPYXD010000072.1, forward strand.
GCCATCAAGGTGTCGGCGAAGGACGGCCAGTCCTACGCCGACATCTTGAGGGAAATGAAGGCGAAGGTCGATCCCCGGAAGGCAGGACTTGAGGTCCTGTCTATCCGGAGGACCAGGAAGGAAGAAGTGCTTCTGATCCTCAAAAAGGGGGGAGACGTTTCGGCCTTCCGAAAGGAGCTCGACCTGGCGGTCGGGGAAAGGGCGCAAATTTCAGCCCTGGTCTCGACGAGGTCCCTCGAAATTAGGGACCTTGACGAGACCGTTGAAAAAGAAGAGGTTGTCTGCTTCAGCTAGGTATGCTGAGGATCGAGTGGGTAGAGTGCCGCATTCGCGAGCACGTGGAAGTCGCCCGCTGCTTCAGGTGCCTTGGGTACGGTCACGGGTCCCGGGGCTGCAGCAACCCCGACAGGAAAAACGCCTGTTGGAGATGCGGCACTACGGGACACTTGGCCAGGACTTGTAAGGCGCCACCAAGGTGCCTGTCATGCGCAGACAGGGGCGACAAAGATGTCGCCCATGTGTCAGGGAGCGGCTCCTGCCCGGTCTTCCGGGAAGAGCTTCGGAGGTTGAGAGGCAGGAATTGAAGTTCCTGCAGCTCAACCTCGGAAGGGGGAAGGATGCTCAGGACCTCCTGATGCAGACTGCCAGGGAGAGGGGGGCTGATGTGCTGCTCATTAGTGAGCAGTACAAGTGGTCCGATAACTCTGCTTGGTATCAGGATGCATCAAGGAGGGCCGGCATCCTCATTTGGGCGTCGGGGACTTCCTGGAGACCGACGCGGGGTTCGTCTGGGTGGAGGTGGCGGGTGTGCGTGTGTACAGCTGCTACTTCTCCCCCGGCGATCCCTTCGATGTCTTTGAGACCCAGATCCTCCTCCTTGAGGAAAGCCTCCGTGAGGCCATCGGCCGATCCCTCATAGGGGGTGACTTCAACAGTAAGTCGCCCGAGTTTAAAGCCGAAGGGCGGTTCCGTGGGTGGTGTATTGGTTCGAGAGAGGGGTTTCTTTAGTTTTAACAGGTATGCCTAGACCCGTCCTAGGAGAGTCCTGTACAACGTCTATAAAAGATTTTGCCATTTTTCTTCCTCACGAAAAAAAAAAAAAAAATTCCGGTGGTCGTGATTTAATAAGTGCCGCTAGATACGTGTATCGTCGTATTAAGTCGAGTTCTGAGAGTTAAATCTACGGAAAACGAACTTAACCAGTGTTTAGCAAGCAAGTTGGATTGTCTGATACGCTTCCTGTACTACTTGACTAGCACTACTTAACTCCAGCCAGGATTGTGCCGTTATCCAGCTATTAACAAGGAGAACTATGCGACAAAACTCTTTCTCTTGCCTTCTCAAGCAAGAAAAAAGGCGTAAGTTATATATATAAGCATCTCAAAACTTATTATATTAACTATAACGCCAATTGTAGTGCGTGAGTTGTATACCTAGGCATCTCAAAACCTAGTATATTAGCATAAAAGGCACGCAATCAACCGCGGAAGTCACATATATAGGCATCTCAAAACCTGTATTACTGACTTATATAGACGCACACATTCAATGCGTGAGTTACATATATAGGCGTCTCAAAACCTGTATTATTGACTCATAAACGCATAAAACCCTTAATATTGCCTTCTCATCTTGAGAAGTAGAATAAATCATACGCATAAGCATCTCAAAACTTATTGTTTACTTACAGTCTGTTCAACAAGAGCAAGTTCTCGATTTTTCGAAAACTGTTAGAGATTTTTGAACATTTTTTTTTTAATGAAAGTACATTCAAAGGACTACGGCGCAATTACCAAGGCGATTCAGTAGCGCTCGAATCGTCCGAGAGAGCAGACGTAAATCATAATGAGTTCTGTCTACGCGAAACGTTTTGAAGCGGCCTTCTTGTGTACCCATCCAAAGGGACCACTTATGTCCTATACAGCCGCTGCTAAATACATCAAAAGTCGAATCGTTCGTGAAGAAGTTGGTTGAGCGTTATAAAGCCAATAAAACAGTCGACGATCTGCCTGAAAGAGGCAAATCGCGAGCAACAACGAGCAAGCAGGATAAAGCGATTATATAGCTGTTCGAGCGTCTCCCCACTCTACGGTTACGAAAGGCCAAGGCTATTCTAGCTGAAAAGAGAGTCAACATCAGTATAAACACCATTCGACAGCGTCTGGCTGAATCGAATATAAAATACCGTAGCACGAGGCAGAAACCCCTGCTTTCAGAAACCCATATGGAAAAACGAAAGGCATGGACTGCTGAAAATCTCGACCGTGACTGGTCGAATGTCATTTTTTCTGATGAATCGTCGTTCTGGGCATGGGTTCCCATAAAGTATGCCTGGTCTACCGTTGGCAGTAAATTACTTCAGCGAACCGTTAAACACCCCGTGAAGGCACATGTTTGGGGATGCTTCTCACAGCGCGGTTTTGGGTGTTTAGAGCTCTTCACCGAGAACTTGAATGTTCAGAAAATGCTCCAAATATATGAACGTGGTCTTCTAAGATCTGCTACAAAGATGTTTGTAGCCGATACGGCCGATTGGATCTTACAAGAAGATAACGACCTGAAACATCGAAACCGTCTCTGCACCGCCTGGAAAACAGAAAATGGCATCACAACTTTGGACTGGCCATCACAGTCCCTCGATGCGAATCCAATCGAAAATGTCTGGAATGCCTTAAGGAGGACGCTTGCGGGAAAACGTGTGTTCACCCTGAAACAGCTTTCGCAAAAAATCAGGAAAATATGGCAAGAATTACCAACGGACTACGCTGAAAAATTAGTGGAAAGCATTGCGAAAAGGTGCCAGGCCATTCTGGACAATGATGGGGACTGGACTATCGATTAGGTAGTAGCGCCGTAGTCCTTCGAGAGTACTTTCATTAAAAATAAAAAAGGTTTTAAAATCTCCAATAGTTTTCCAAATATCGAGGACTCGCTCTTGTTGAACAGACTGTATCTTTTAATTAATAAAGCTTGTACACCGCAATATATTGACATTTGTTATTACTGTGAACAACTCAAGCCGCATAGGTTTTCAATCCGCTGTCAAAAATAGAGGTTCTCATTTAAGAAAAAGGTCTAATGTCCCCCTCGTTCCTGGCCAACCTTTGTCAGAACCATTTTTTCGTAGATAAAGTATTTTAAAAGATATTTGGGATTATAGATGTAGATGTAGATGACACTATTCTGTGTGCACAAAAGAAATTTATTGACTTGGTTCTAAACATTTTTAATTCACAAGATAAGAACTCACAACTCACTTTTGAAGTTCAACAAAATAATCAAATTAACTTTCTGGACTAGTCATTAATTATAAAATAAAATCAAATTATTTTTAATTGGTTTCAAAAACCTACCTCATCAAATAGAACAATTTATTACTTTTCCAATCATCCATATTTGTCAGAAAAAAAAAATTGCTTATAACATAGTTGACCGAGCGATATCTTTATCTCACATAACGTTTCATAACGCCAATTTGAAGATTGTTTAACAAATATCATTAAACAACGATTATCCAAATAGCTTCATCGATAAAAATATGAAAATCCGTATGAATAAAATTAAATACAGCTCTCCAAATTCTCTAAATAAAAAAAACCGTTCATATTTATACAGACATCAACCAAAGGTATGTTGGCCATACAACGTAACAAACTTCACTAAATTGTCTAATATTTTTAAAAACTACAATATTTCAACTATCCCAGTCGTTAACAAAGCTCATCATGAGTTAAACTGCTTTTATAAAGGTAAAATTTAATAATTTTGTGTATGTTTTTGATATTAAGTTAATTTAATTTTTATTTTTCTTGTGTGTGACAATTTTACTATTTGGTGTTTTTTTAATTTAATAAAGCCTGATGAGGTTGGCAAACTCACAGCCAACGAAACTTCGTAACAATTTTGACATTATAAAGAGTTCTCTTTTTTATATTTGACCCTTATTGATCGCAAACTAGCATCTTTTATAAAATTAAATGGGTATTTGGTACCACATTTTTCGGGGGTGGTTTTTACCCCCTCAAAATCATTTTGGTCACGTAAGAAAAAATACGAGTCACTTAATTTTTCGAGTACTATAACATACGCGAGATTGAAGAAAATCGGAGGGGGACACTTACCTAATATTTCTTTGAAGGATAATTCTGAAGCTGATTTCGAGTCTTGCAAGTTACAACCAGAAACTGAATCCGATGATCAAACCATCCCCTAGTTCTTCTAGGGTTCTGGACACTAAACCTCCCCAATAACTTGGGTCCCCATTCAAAACTCCTTTGACATCTTCCCTCATTCACTTATACGCCCATTTCTCTTCATTCAATCTTGGTAAGTCCTAAAGAAAACCTACAGCCCTTCTCAATGCGTCCACTTCAATTTCTCTTCTACCTTCTTCCATCTTGCACACATAATCTATTGTATATTTTGGAAAACCCAGGCATGTCTTCACAAATCTTAACTGCACCCCTTCAATTATTTCCCTTCGCTGCCAGCCCCATATTTCCACACCATACAGTGCCCCTGCTTTCACCGTCGTGTTCCCCCAAAATTTCCACGACGTTGCCCCTTTCCTTCTTTTGCCACCTCTCCTAAAGGACATTACCTTCGTCTTCTCAGTGCTCACCACCATCGAGTTTCTTAATGACCTTTTTTCCAACTTCTTGAATATACTCTGCAAACTATCTTCGTCCTCCGCCACAATCGCCAAATCATTATTATACATCAGCGCGAAGATCTTTATTCCCTTATTCGCTGACCTCTGTCTTTCTCCTCAATTCGTCCTCCAAATCGTTTATGTGAATATTAAACAGTACTAAGACCCATTGTTGATTCCTCCGACTCATTCTTTGCCACCTCTCTCTGCTTCTTCTCCAGTCATTCTCTAATTAACTGGTTTCTACACCTCCCCATTCTCCTACAACTTCTCCGGTACTTCCTCTTCGCTTCCCGCGTTATTTTCTCGCTGAATTGATGCAACAATTTGAAATTTCTTCTAAGCTTCTTGTAACTTCCATCATCCCAGATTGCCTGATTGTTGCACCCTTTTCCGTTTCTAGTCCACAACTTGGCCTCCCTCGCTGCTCCCTTGATATAATTCGTGAATCTTCTCCATCTGTCCTCTCCTTCCTTATCATCCCCGTCTCTATTTTTAGGCCCGTCATCTCTCCTTCCCCTCCAAGCCGCACTCCATGCCTCCACAAACTTCCTTACGTTCCTCTCATTCTACTTCATCCTTTCTTGTATCTTCTGTCTCTCTTTGCTATTATTCTTAGTCCTCTCCTTCCATTCTACCCTAAATATCACCGTCAGATGGTCACAGCCTTCCTGTGCAGTAAGCCTTCGTTCCTTAAACCAATCTGGTATTTCCAGATTCTCACTCATTTTAACCATAACCAGATCCAAAACTGATCCCAGACCTTGGCTGGACCCAGGAAAGTGATCTTCCCTTCTTTGTCTCCCTTCGATTGCCCATTCATAATTAGCCATGCCTTTTCTTCACACCACTTTAACAACCTTCTGCCTTCACTTCTCACTACTTCATCTTCCGAACACCTCTTCAGTATTTTTATCTCTAATTGTGTCCCACATACTTGCACCAATTTCTTCTATCATTATTATATACACTTCTTATTGTGTCTGCTTCTTTCATTCCCTTTTTCTTTATCTTCAATGTCAGACCGTACTCCCACTCCTTAACCTTCCACTCCGCCTGTAGACCTCGTTATGCCGCTATTAATTGGCCTGCCGATGCCCTTTCAGTTTTATGCGTCTTATCCGCTGCTGACGTTCCATACCAGTGATAGTTTATGTCCAATCTAGCCATCACTTAAACGTGTTTTGCTCCCACGACGTTTCTTGTGTAAGCAATGCATATAAACGCGGTGTGTCGATGTATCCCCACTCCATCACTTGTTTGCACGCTCACAAATCGAGAATTGGATGATAGCCACTGCTTCTTCGTTTTCTCTCGGCTTCTCTCGGCTTCCCTTCGGCTCATCGGTTAGGCATTGTTGTTTGGTCGAAAGTCGAGAATTGCCGAGAATGCATGATATTAACTTGTAAAGGGTTTTCCAATAAGGACATAACAATTTTATCCATGAATAAAACGCAGAAATATTTGAGATATTGAGTTCAAATTCATTGTGGGTGTAGTGCAAGCATTAGATTTTATGAATGAAATTCGGTATCGGTCATATGACCACCGCGATCCCGTTTACAGCGGTCGATTCTTTGGACCCAATTTTCCACCACTCTGGCACACATTTCGACCGGAACGTTGGCAATTTCGCGTTGGATGTTGTCTTTGAGGTCGTCTAAAGTTTGCTGGCTTGATTGCATAGACCAGTCACTTGATATGTCCCCATAAAAAGAAATCCAATGGCGTTAGATTGCATGAACGAGGCGGCCATTCGACCGGGCCATTTCTCGAGATAACACGTTCACCGAATTTGCCTTTCAATAAATCGATTGTTCGGCATTTCAAATGATCAAGTGGCTTTAGTTCTTGAGTCAATTTCATCTTGAAAGCATGCAGGCCAAGATCTTTTCGCATAATACGCTACAGTGTCGTTTGAGCAATGCCCAATCCTTGAGAACGACGTGGAATCGATTAATTTGGCTCATTTTGAATCGATGCACTTACGGTTGCGATTATTTCTTCGCTTCGAGGAATACGTCGTCTTTTTGGCACCGGAACGTCCAATAGTGTAAATTTGGTCTCGAATTTATCCACTATAGCACGCACAGCCTGTCAGGTGGGACGAGTATTACGGCCGAAAATTGGAGTAAGCGCTCTTAAAGTTGCGACCACCGACTCAGAATTTCGGTAGTAATTTTTAATAATTTCCAAACGTTGCTGGTTCGTGAACTTTACCATGATGAAAATGTTGAATTTAAATAACGTTTTGACATTGACAGTTCATTAAAAAAGTTCAAGGGTGCGTTCATATAAAGATACGAAATTGTTATGTCCCTATTGGAAAACCCTTTATTTTTTCGCAGGCTTGGCTTATTTCAAGATTTCAAGATTTGGAGGATTTGGAGGTTGGGGTCGTCTTCTGTTACTTCTGTTTACAAAATTTGACAACCCCAAAAAAGGCTTGAAAACATTGACGTTTGAAGTCTTGAAATATGATGTTTTAATTACTTTTGGGACATTTTACAGGATGTTTTCGAGTGTGTAATCTACAGTCAATATATGATAAGTTACTGGAGGTTTGTAAAGTTGTAATAGATTCAATGTATTATATAAGAAAAGTGGAGGTTAGGTTTATAATGTATATATCATTCTCAAGTCTCAAGTGGTGTTAAATTTTTAATTTTTGTGTTATTTTTCAATTGATTTCAAATATTGCAAATTTAGAATAATACTAATTATATTTATTTTAAATTTAATCAGTTAGTCAACTTTTTTTTAATGATATTTTCGTAAAGAAGCATGAAAACTAAAAAATTTATAATTGAGCACCTGGATTCTAAAACTCGCCGCGCTCTCGGAAACAGGTAAAAGTATTGTCCACTGGGTCAAAATGAAGGTTTGAAAAAAATGTTTTTTAATAAAAAAAATAAATATATATTCGAGTAGAGCATATTCAGCCCCATATTTTTCCTAAGTGAAATTTTTTTATCCGTTCATTATTTTCTTCAATAAAAAATAAAAACACAAAATTGTTCCTTCAAGAAAAAGTGGTTTTTTAAACATTTAGCTCGTCATTTCTCATCAAAAAATGTATGAAATGATTTGACACTTCCAGGACTTATGTAAAACATACCACTGAAGCCGGTAAGATCCTTTAAATAAATAAAATATGCAATTGTTTATAGATATTTAATAACAAATTGATGCGCACCGTATTTCGTGTTTTTCTAACTTCGCCGACAAAAAGTATCTGGGGAAGTTTAACCTACAAAAAAGTTCCAGCGAGAAAGTTGTTCCCATATGTACAAAGAAATTTTTCTGAAAATTTGAGATTATTCGGATGAAAACTACAGGAGTTCTATGGATTATTATTAAAAACTTCTCGGCAGCCGCATCTCGCCTCGGGCATCGAGCACGTGCCAAAGTGCAAGTTGCCGGTCGCATCTCCTTTTTTCAATGTTTCTATTTACAGGATCGTTACCTAGCGTGTAATTTAACAAAGCAGTAAAACCCGCTTCATACCCAATTTCGAAAAAGAAAATCTTTTAAAAAAATCCTGGTATCTCTTATCCTTTGCTATGTTAACGATTCACAATGGATCTGTTAGGATAGTGGTAGTGCTACAGCTTTGTAATTATTCGAAGTTGCGTGCTTGATACTCGTTGATTGCATTATTTTTTGTTTTTAATTTTATTTATTAAAATGTTTATTACTTCACTTCTCTGATAAAAGTTTTTAGAATTATGCAAATATAATACTTTTTAACACTAATTTTTTATTTTAAATTCGCTTTTTCGACTATTTTATTACCTTTTCGCAAAAAATCTTTTCTCCTACTAAAATTATTCATTCTGTTTTTGTAATATTTTGTAATATTTGTATATCAATAAATATTTTGAAAAATCAAACAAAAAATAAAATGCAGTCAGCGAGCATCGAGCACGCAACCTTCCACCTAAAAGGTTTTTTTTAATCGAACCTTGTAAGGGTTATTAATAAAGTAACGTTGATTCAAAATTCAACAAGGATTATATATTTATTTCTCGTTTCTACAATAATTTGTTTTGTTATTGCTTACTTTCTAAACTGGAATCCGAACATTCCTCTTGGTGTATCACTGAAATACTAACACATTTGGCTTTTTTAATACAATATTGTGTACATTATCCTGTATTTTTATTTCTATGTTTTCTTAACACCCTTCTTTGCGCGTTTTTTCACGGTTTTTTTTTACAGATGTCTTTTTTAGTGACGATCTTTGACACTTTTCTTTCACAATAGAGCATTCTGTTTCATTTTCTTTTTCAACTATACCTGCGTTTTTACTACCTTTTTTGGAAGTTTTTATTGACTTTTCTTTGATTGATGCATTTTCTATCAAATTTTCAAAAAAAGTTTTACCTTCAGGGCTCAAATATCGAAGTAACATTCTCACATCATTCAATTTTTCAGGGCTTATTCCTACTGAGCTTGCCAACGGTGTTTTCAATAAATCGTTGAAATCAATTTTCGTTTCAATATTATGAACTATGGATTCTTCATCATAACAATAATACATTGCAACGTCACTGTTTCCAAAGTAACTGATTTTTATAGCATCTCGGATTCGCAAATCTTTTGGCAAGACAATCTGTTTGGGAATGAGTGTTTCAAAATCGCGTACAGTGTATTTAGTTTCATTAATTATTGTGAAAGGTGGATTTCTAGGGGTTCTGATAATTTTGTAATAATCTTCATCTGTTTCGATTGTTTCAACATTTTTCTTTTGTCGTCCATAAATTCCGAAATTTTGATCACAAGAGCAATAAGAGTGACCACACACGGGGTACACATGGTGAATTTCAATTTGCAAATATCGAGAGAGCAGGGACAAAAAAGTTAAGAGCAAATAATTCTTGTTTTGACCTCCGCAACTGTCAGAAAATAAATAAATTTTATTGGGAAGATCTAATGCAAGTTCTCGTTTAATAGAGTCCAGAAGAAGATTGCACACTGTGTTAGAACCTTTTTTTAAATTGCCTTCAATAAAAAAGTACATATAACTGCGCTTGTGATCACCGAAAACATTAACATTCAAAACGTGTAACCAAATTAAACGTCGGTAAAATTGATCTGAAACGGGAATTTTAGGCAGCGGCAAATTTTGACCAAAATCAAATTCCAGACACAATGATTTTTTGTCGCTCAAAATTGATTTTTTCAAAGCTCTATAATTTTCCTCGCTTGTTTTATGTTCTTTATACTCGTCGTTATCTTTATTATTTCTGTTTTCATAACAAAAATTACAGACATCGGTGCGAGGTTTGGAAAATCCAAAATTAAGATTGTGTTCAAAATATTTAATGTAAGTCGATTCACTAAATGGAGGTTTTAAATCGCCTGTTTTTTGTGCATAGAAATCAATGAATAATTTGTACATTTTGCTTACATTTAAATCTGGATTCTCAAAATATTGCAGCCACGACTTTTCTCGTCTATAATGTGATTCAGTATGCGGTATCATCAAACAATGCTCAAGAATCATTTTCTTAATATTGTCCGTCATTCGCAAACGATGATTCTCATGTGTACCCCGATTGTCTCCCAAAGTATCATTGTTTTTTAGTTTACTTTGAACAGAAGCGAAGCGACATTTATTTATTTGTAATACACGACACAACAAATTTTGACAAACAGGTTCATGCTTCGTTTGCGAGTGAAAACAATAATCCCAGTAAGTAATGGGTTTTCTTTGCTCATTATGCACCCCATTACCAAGCTTTATTTTCATTAGAGAACTTAACATCAGATTTTGCGATTTATAATCACCTGTAGATTGCCAAAATGTCCAATGAAATTTTTGTTGCTCAGAAGCTTCAATTTTCTCGAAGCAGTTTTTTGCGCAGCAAGACGTAACAATTTCAAAATTTTTGGCAGGTACAGTTTTCCCAGAATGTGATATGTACTCCTTTCCCTAGTAATTGAATATGTATTTATAACAAACGGTTAAAAATAATAACAATTCCAACAATAGAAACGCTCACCTCGTTTTGGGCTTTTTTAATAATATTCTTTTTGTAAGGACTTTCATTTCTAGTAATTTTTTTACCATAAAACTCTATCATTTTTATCACACGTCGTAAATAATTTATAAATAAAACATCTAAAACAACCGGACAAATGATTGCAAAAATACTGCGAAACGAATACAATTTGTAGGAGCCGAAAAAAACATGAATCTTCAAAATAATGCTTTTATACTCTCTGCTTCTTTAAAAGTGTCCTTGAATGTATGTAAACAAAAACATCAAAACAAAAGAGATGCGACCGGCAACTTGCACTTTGGCACGTGCTCGATGCCCGGGGCGAGATGCGGCTGCCGAGAAGTTTTTAATAATAATCCATAGAACTCCTGTAGTTTTCATCCGAATAATCTCAAATTTTCAGAAAAATTTCTTTGTACATATGGGAACAACTTTCTCGCTGGAACTTTTTTGTAGGTTAAACTTCCCCAGATACTTTTTGTCGGCGAAGTTAGAAAAACACGAAATACGGTGCGCATCAATTTGTTATTAAATATCTATAAACAATTGCATATTTTATTTATTTAAAGGATCTTACCGGCTTCAGTGGTATGTTTTACATAAGTCCTGGAAGTCTCAAATCATTTCATACATTTTTTGATGAGAAATGACGAGTTAAATGTTTAAAAAACCACTTTTTCTTGAAGGAACAATTTCGTGTTTTTATTTTTTATTGAAGAAAATAATGAACGGATAAAAAAATTTCACTTAGGAAAAATATGGGGCTGAGTATGCTCTACTCGAATATATATTTCTTTTTTTTATTAAAAAACATTTTTTTCAAACCTTCATTTTGACCCAGTGGACAATACTTTTACCTGTTTCCGAGAGCGCGGCGAGTTTTAGAATCCAGGTGCTCAATTTACGATAACAGTTTATTCATATTTTAAACTATTTTTTGCATGAGTAATTTCTTAAATTGTCATTAAATTAAATATTTAATATTCATAATATTTTCAATGAAAATAGAACATGTAAAGGGTTTCCCAATAAGGGTGATATGTTTTGAAATTGAAAAAAAACACTGAATATTCATTCGGAATTGATCGAAATCTTTTTTATTATATTGGATATTCTATGCCATTTATGATTTAAACAATATATCGGCCAAATGTCCCCCGAGACTTGAGCCAAAAATGCGCCTCATCAGAAAAGATGATTTTTTGATGAAAATTGGGATGATTTTCAATTGATTCCAGAGCCCAATCCGCGAACTCCCGACGCAAACGATGGTCATTAGGCTTCAGTTCTTGGGCCAGAATCATCTTATAGGGATGCAGGCCAAGATCCAATCGCAAAATACGCCAGGTAGTCATCCTGGACAGGCCCAATTCCTGAGATCGGCGTGGCACGGACAATTCACGGTTTTCCTCGATACTGGCCTGTACGGCGGCTATATTCTGTGTAGAACGTGCGGTACGCATACGATTTTTAGGCTTAGTATCCAATAGAGTAAATTCACTCTCCAACTTATCGATTATTCGACGAATTGAGAGCGCGGATGGAGCAGAATGACGACCATATTTTGCACGATATGCTCTTTGAACACCGACAAAACTTCTCGAATTTTGATAAAATAATTGGACAATTTCCAAACGTTGTGGAAGCGTGAAACAACTCATGATTAAATGGCAAACCTTACTGATGACAACTGACAGCAGACGTCAAAAATTTCAGTACAAATGAGCCCGATAGGGACATTCAAAATCATATCACCCCTATTGGGAAACCCTTTATATGAAATGATAAAAACCACAACTTTGAGAGGAAATCTTATTAATATAACTACAAGTTTTTTTATAAAAACTTTACAAAACTATTATTGGCTCAAAATACTTATATCAGTATAGAAATAAACAATATTGAAAAATATTGAAAGGATGAGTGTCAAAAGTATAGTGAGAATATGAACAAGTTATTCACTTTTTGAACCCTAATGGATTGAAGCAAATAAAAATTGTAATATTTATAAGAATCAAATTTTAAAGAGCTCTACTTAACTTTATATAATTAAATATCAGTCTCATCAATATGTAAAGGAATACTCTGACAATTATCTTCCAATCATACACTCCACCCATAGAAACTCTGATGGTAAATCATGTCTATATTTTCTAACTTTCATTATTTAGCGACGCGCAGTGTGCACTTTCAAAGTAACTCCAGGTTACACGTTCAGAGGGCGCGTTTATCATCCCACTTTTATACAGTTCTCTTATTCCGTTATTTTAGTAATCTCCCCGCTCATCTCTGTCTTTATCAATAACTAGCGCCTACAGGAAAACATTTTATTATTAGTTTCGGTGATGGGGGTCAAGCAGCGGTGTCATGTAAATTGCCAATGATTTCGTCCCGTTTTGTAGCGTCAAGAAGAACATGAAAACATCAACTTTTGAACCATTAAAAACAAGAAGGTTCGATGCACAAACGTCATGTACAAACTTGATCCGAAATCGTTCGCAGTGACTGTACAATAAGTGATGAGCTCAAAGGAATGCAACCATTTAGAGTATAAATCGCATGCGCACATTTTTAGCTCTATCTCTTTCTCTTTGCAGAAATTCTCAAAGTGAGAATAGTTTGATGACACACGTTAACGAATATGAGTACGTAAATAACGTTTTACGAAATCTTCAATTGAAAAGTAAATAAATTGTGAACATCGAAGCCAGAAGTAAGTATACTGTTAAATTGAGTAAGTAATTTTTAGATGTACCATGGTGTAAATCATGAAGTAGTGTAAATGGAAATAAAAGTTGTAATATAAAGTTTTAACTAGGTGCACATAAAAGAATTTAAATTGATAAGGATAGTAGACAAGTATTCATTTATTAACTGAATCGTCGCTACTATTTACACTTCTACTTACATTCGTAAAATTAATTGTACATACATCTTCTCTTTTGTATATTAAAATACTATAATGAAGTTACTTCAGGACACCGTAACGGCACAGCCTTGTGGGCTGGAATTTGGGAGGAACCCGGCCCGGCATTCCTCGCAGTCGCGTGCCGTCGACAGTTCCTGTTAATTCACGTTCCGACTACACGGTGGGCAGGTTGAGTGTCGTCCGTCGCCGAGCCAGTGATTGCCGTGTCCCGCCAAATATGCGTCCCCGTTGAGTAGTCTCAAGATGATCTCTATTTTCTGCGATCGAGATGCGAGTTGTAAGTCGGTAATAAATTAATTCAGTATAAGTTAGGCGCGTTTCAGTGTGTACTCCTTTCTCGGCGTCCCCTTCTTGCCTTCCCTTCCCTTAGTGAGAGGCCCCAGTCGCAATACAAATGTGTGAAGTTATGTTATTTCGACTTAAATTCATTTCTAATTTGGAGTTAAACATTGTTTTTACTATTTATCATCAAATACTATGAATTTTTATGTAAGTAATTTGTTAATCGTTGAACTTCCAAGAAATTTTCTTATCAATTTTCTAAGTTTCTTATGCTAAAAGAATGAGGCAAAAAAGTGGTCATTTCTGTGCATGCATGAGAAGAAGAAGTAAATTGCAATTAATAGTCATTATAGGTAAAGTGAGATCACGTAGCTTGCCCAACCTTACCCTGTCTGGATGCCAACAAAATAATTACTTTTATTACGATTTTTAAGACGTCACTATGCTAATGGTTAAAATATAGTTTTCAATTAACTCTCTCAATACCACTTGGGACGACTCACCTTACCCTGGCCACAACCCTTCGCAATCTCTTTCGATGTTTCATATTTTGAGTGCGTTACCATGCTCATCGAATTCAAGGGAAAATCCAACGTCAAATTAAGGTTTGAACCTTCCTCTAATTAACTGGCATGGGTTTCCACCTTTTATCCTGTCCGAAATATAGGCAACCCGTTCTCATGATGTAGTCACTTTTTCGTGCCTCTGCTCGTATTGTGGTTGTTTTTCGCGCAGTGCTTAGCTCAAACGCACAATTGAGTTCGATACCGTTCCCTAGTGATGGTTTCGTTCGGTTTCAATAGCTCATAATCCGTGAAATTTTTAGAGCTCTCGATGCGCTTTAGCCGCCGACTTCTTCAAATGAAAGAAAAAAATCAACACTTTCCGCAAATAGCGATTATTTTGCACAAAATCAAACATTTTCACACAACGAAAAGTATATGACGCCAAAAAAAATCACTAATGTGTCAAAACGGTTTGTTTACCATATGTCTAAGCTTGGTTCATGGCGTTTTGGATATGTCATAATTGACCAGCTATAGGAAGTCAACTCTGTAGCTGATATACGGCCCACAATCCGTAGGTTAGGTGTGGTAAGAAAGATTAGGCAGGATTACAAAACAAGAACATTACTTTATTTAATGACAATACATTGCCCGTATCGTGTGTGTCAATCTAATATGGCCGACTCGTACCAACTAACTTTTATCATGACTCTATAGCTAGAGTGGAAACATAGTCCACGAATCTCTCTGACTACATAGAGAGTAAACTCGGTTATACTTTTTGGTCGCTATATGGTTAGGTTGTATTATGGGTGATCTCCACTTTCTCCCCCCCCCCCCCCCCCGAGTGACAATACCTGTTGGAATGAGAACATACAATTGCAAAATAATACAACAATATCTAACGTGAGATTTCTTATAAGTTACACATTTTTGAACGAGTGCTTAACTTAATTAGAAGTAGAACATGAATGTCACGAAAGACAAGAAAACGAGAAAAAATAAATTCGTGGTTATTTGAAAGGTAACTCGTTGAGTAACAATATCATTCTATTAACTAATTAACGTCGTTACATTATGCTTTATTATATAATAACTAGTTAGTAACTTTGGTACCTTATCCCAAATGTTTCGGCGATCGACGGACTATTCTTGGGCTTTCCCGCGATATACTTTAGAAACTTAATCGCTAGCAAAGGACACTTCCTTTTTACGAGATTAAATTTTGAGTGGTGCAACCAAGTTGCTTGCATTATCTAGAAAAGTAGGAACTACATTAGTGGCAGTCTTTAAGCTTATGTTTGGTACAGTCTTTTCATTTGTACTACTCGGCGCGCGGATAACGTTGTCGTCCCTGAGGAAATGAGCCGGTTTTACAATTTCTACCGATACCCTACGAGGAGACCCGTTAATCTCGATCTCAAAGATCCGATCGGAAGTGCGATTGATGACCTTGTGCGGGCCGGTGCACGGGCCTTCGAGCGATTTTTTCCCTGTGCCTACTGGTAGAAAAACATGTGTACATGATCCGATGTCTTGGTGCAGGAATGCGCGATTTTTATGGTGATGCCCGACCGGCACTGGCTTTATCGATCGCATGTGCTCTCGAAATTCTTCCAAAAAGGCTTGACGATTCGGGGTAAAGTCATCTGGGATAACGAACTCCCCGGGGATACGCAGTGTTGACCCGTAAAGAAATTCGGCCGGAGATGAACCGATGTCCATCACATTCGTTTGGAGGCCGAGTAAAACTGTTGATACAGTTCGCGCAAAGTTGGAATCAGCATTGCACATGATTGCGGCTTTGAGGCAACTGTGCCAGCGTTTAATTATGCCGTACGATGCTGGGTGATAGGCTGTAGTTGGAATTCTTTGACAACCGGTAAGCTGCAACAATGCTGTGAAAAGTTGTGATTCGAATTGGCTGCCCTGGTCGGTTGTCAATGTTTCCGAAGCTCCGTAACGTGAGATCCAGTGATCTCCGAAAGCTCGGCACACTGTTAGTGCTTCCATGTTTTCGATAGGGATAGCCTCCGGCCATCTCGAAAAACGGTCTATCATCGTTCTAGCTCGGACTTGCCGAATTGACACTTACTTACGTTAAGGCGAAGCGAAAAGTCTTTCAGCCGTTGGAAAACGATCTTAAGGTGCTCAGTGTGCTCCTCGTCATTCGCGGAAGCGATGAGTATATCATCGATGTACGCTTACACAAAGTCGAGATCTCCCAGCGCGCGGAATATGTACCTTTGGAACGATTTCCCAGCGTTGCGAAGGCCGAATGTCATTACGGTGTATTCGTATAAACCGAACGGTGTGATTACAGCAGTTTTCGGGATGTCCTCCGGTGCGATCGGTATTTGGTGGTAAGCCATTGCCAGGTCCAGCTTGGAGAATACCGTTTTCCCGTGCAGATTCGCTGAAAAACTTGTCAGGCGATACGCGTCTGGCGCGCTCTGAGATTGCAGGTCCTTTAGTATGGATGTGGTGATGCACATCGCGTACTAGAGCCTCAGGAGTCTGAGTGACTCTTGTTATTTCTGGGTAGTCGACGAGAATTTGGTTAAAAGGTTGCGACTGCTCTACAGCGCTTATCCCGAAAATGCTCGCGCCTCTCACAAACCCAGCAGTACTGAGGTTCGTGGTAGCGTCAACCAGTCTAGAGTCGTGCAAGTATGGAATTACACGATAGTGCGCATTAAATTATTTAGCTCTTATTTAAATGTCGTCAACTGCATGATCCGTTCGTGAAAAATTACTTACACCTTGCGTGAAAACAAATAAGAAAGAGAAATGTTTTACATTTAGGTTCGACTAAAAATAGGGTACCTTGACCTTTCTTCGCTAGTACAAAGATTACCAATACTGGAGATCACAGAAGAGTTAGCGTCGGCGCTAGAACCGGAATCGGCAAAAATTTCGCTGTTGTCAGGCTTGGAGATTACTCCTTAAGTAGCAGCTTCGGCGTTTGTCTAGGGTGATGCAGTGAAACTTACATGTGACGAAAAGCAAATTGCGACGTCCTTGCAGGATAAAAGGCATCCACTGCCCAGCCGCATGCAGATGAAATTTTTCGGCGAAATATCGATCGGCCAAGAATTTAGGCTTGATTTGTTGATTGAGTTTCAGGTTCTTCTAGGTGCCGTGATATTTTTGCCTGGAGACGGCCAGAAAACTTTGCAAAAATGAATCGTTGAATCCGACGCCACGCCACGTTTCGACGATCACGTCGCGTTCACCACTTTATGGGAAGTCAACTCTGTAGCTGATATACGGCCCACAATCCGTAGGTTAGGCGTGGTAAGAAAGATTAGCCAGGATTACGTAACAAGAACTTTACTTTATTTAATGACAATACATTGACCGTATCGTGTCTGTCTATCTAATACGTCCGACTCGTACCAACTAACTTTTTATCATGACTCTATAGCTAGAGTGGAAACATAGTCCACGAATCACTCTCACTGCATAGAGAGTAAACTCGGTTATACTTTTTGGTCGCTGTAAGGTTAGGTTGTATGCCTTATTAGTAAAAGTTTTTTCGTATATATATAAAACATTGTTATTTTTGGTGAAACCCTTGGGCAACAGGACAGAAACCTCTGAGCAGTATAACTCAAGGACGGATAATCCGAATGACTTCAAATTTGGAGACAATTTAGACAACTAACTGTATCCGTTGAATTAGGACATATTAAAAAAATTAATAATTGAGAAATTAGCGCAGGAAATATTAAAAAAAGCCTTGTTTTTTAGGATTTTCTTCGTTTCTTGACTGCCATTTTGTCAAATCTTATTTTTTTTAATTATCCTGGTTCACCGGACAACCGGGTAGGTATGCAAAAAACAGGCAAAAACTATTTAGAAATACCAAAAATATTGAAAATATCTTTGTGTTCAGTTTATATGTCCATAAGAACATATCGGGAAACTGGACAAAATACTAACAGAAAACGATCTGGTCTACCAAGGAAGACAAATCAAAGAATCGACAACAAAATATATGCAATAAGTAACGGCAACTGACAGAAATCTGCATCAGAAATTCGTGCTGAAATCAATGAAGACTAGGATTCACCAATATCGCTCACGACAGTCAAAGGCCGGTTTAAAGAAAAAGGTATGATTGGACGCATTTCTGTCAGAAAGCCACTTCTACGGCCAGTAAATAAACAAAAAAGACTGAAGTTTGTTCAAGAACATGTTGACTGGACAATTGATCAGTGGAAATCAGTTTTATGGACAGACGAATCAAAATTCGAACTTTTTGGTAGCCATCGGCGTCAATATGTTCGCAGAAAAGTCAATGAAAGATTCAAACAGATTTTATTGTGATAACTGTAAAACATGGTGGTGGCTCAGTAATGGTTTGGGGCTGTTTCAGCCACGCTGGCGTTGGTCAACTTGAAAAAATTGAAGGAATTATGAAAAAAGAGCAGTCACAGTATACTCCAACGCCATGCAATACCATCTGGCATCAATTTAATTAGTCGTGGATTCATTTACCAACAAGATAACGATCCAAAACATACATCAAAACTTTTTACTTCTTATTTGGAACGAAAAAAGTCACAGGTGACCTTAATATAATGGAATGGCCGCCTCAATCCCCCGATTTAAATCCAATCGAGCTATTGTGGGAAGAATTGGACCGACGTGTGAGAGATCTAAAGCCAACAAGCCTTCCTAGTCTCTGGGATTGTTTGGACGAAGCGTAAAATAATATTCCACCTCAAACACTTCAAAAACTCATCGAAAGAATGCTAAACTTGTGCGCTGCAGTCATTAAAGTAAAAGATGGCCATTTTCAAGAAAATCGCTTGAAGTAATATATTCACCGTATCCTTATAATTTTTTATCAAAATTTCAGTAAAATGCATTAAAAATATCTTCGAATCATGAAGCTACATTGAACGTACAAAAATACCGCGAATATGTGGATAATATTTCAATAAATGATACGATAAACTGACAAAAACAACTTTTTTTATCTTGTTCTAATACTTTCCGATTGTACTGTATATAAAATATTGGATCTATAACTTAATTCGTGCGGTTTGCTAAGAGATGGCGTAACTTGATTATTATTCCATCGCTCCAATATCTCGAACATGCGTTGGGAATCTACTGTCATTGTGCGTCTTTTTCAGTATATGTCATTCATTTAAAGCGTAAAGAACAATAAGTTTTTTTCACTCAAATATGTCGAACTCTGTGCCTGAAAAAGTGTTTTTTGCGGGGAGTTCTACTTTATTAATTTAATATGAAGAAAAATGATGCCGAAAGTCATTGTATTTTGATGGAAGTTTATGATGAACATGCTCTAGCCGAGCGAACGTGCCAAAAGTGGTTTGCACGATTTAAAAGTGGTGATTTTGGCTTGGAAGACGAAGAACGTCCCGGGCAGCCAAAAAAGTTTGAAGATGAAGAACTGGAAGCATTACTCGATGAAGATAGTGTTAAAACTTACAGGAATAAATAATTTACCACTTTTTACAATGGGACGAATACAAATAAACATTCTAGAATATCCAACAATATTGAATATAATTCCTAATGAAGTTCCAATAGATGAAGATAGAGTTCTAGGTTCAGAATTTTTTCGAGAAAATAAAGTCAATATAAAATATTTATCCAAATGTATAGAAATACAAAATAAACTGTATCCATTTGAATCGACACGGATATTAACAATTCCAGCTAGAACAGTAACAAATTTTTTATATTCCAATTGAAAATACTGAAAAAACCGAAGGTTACGTACCTCGACTACATATTGGCGAAGGAATTTATTCCGAAGACGCAATTGTAAAAAATTGCAACGGTAAAACTTATATCAAATTTGCAAATACAAAGGAAATCCCAGTAACGATAGCAATACCGGCTATTACTTTAGAAGACTTTGAAGAAAGAGATTTTCAAAATGTAACAAGTCAATCAAGCAATTTAGAAAACTTAAGTGATGACGATTTATCTAACAAAATTGTGAATAGCTTCTTAAAAACCGACAATTTTTTCGACAATCCATGCAAATTTTTTAACATAACAGGTGAAGAAAGAATAGAATGCATCAAAAAACTTCTTCGTTTGGATCATTTAAATCAAGACGAATACGAACATGTAGAAAGATTAATTATTAACAGTGCAGACATATTTCAAATCCCAGGAGAACCACTTGAAGCTACTAACGTTTTGCAACATTAGATACCAACTATAGATGATTCTCCAATTTTTTCAAGACAATATAGATTTCCCCCTGTTCATAAAGAAGAAATTACAAAACAAGCTGACGAATTATCAAAAATAAAATAATAAAACCTTCACAATCACCGTATAACACTCTAGTTTGGATTGTTCCTACAAAACCAGACTCTAAAGGTAAAATAAAGTGGCGAATGGTTCTTGACTTCAGAAAACTTAATGAAAAAACAATCGGAGATTCTTACCCGCTACCTAACATAAACGATTTAATTAATACTAGGGCTAAACTATTAAGCAAAATATACCGAAAATTCTTTGAAATTCTGTAAGGGGTGTTGGCTTGTAGCGTTTATCACAGTAAGTCCCCAGAAAGGCATGTATAGTCGGAGGTTTGATTCCTCCTGCCACATGGAAGATGCACGCTTTGTAATTTTTTTTGAGCTTATATATATTACCATCTAAATATTAGCCATTTTATATATATCACGACTTAAAATAATAAAAACATTCATCCTTTAACTTCTAGTGGTGATGGAAAAAGAAATTAGGATGTGAAAAAATAATCTAGAAACTTTTAGTGAATTTTCTATCCAAGATTGTCGATTCATGAATGTGTTTTCAATTAAACGTAATAGATGTCACCTTAAATCCTAATTTTATTTAATTAATACTGCGGCAAAACTATTAAGCCAGATATACCGGAAATTCTTTGAAATGCTGTGAGGGGTGTTGGCTTATAGCGTTTATTACAGTAAGTCCCCAGAAAGGCATGTATAGTCGGAGGTTTGATTCCTCCTGCCACATTGAAGATGCACGCTTGGTAATTTTTTTTGAGCTTACATGGATCACCATCTAAATATTACCCATTTTATATTTTTCACGACTTAAAATAACAAAAACATTCATCCTTTAACATCTAGTGGTGATGGAAAAAGAAATTAAGATGTGACAGAATAATTCAGAAACTTTTAGGTAATTTTCCATCCGAGACTGTCGATTCGAGAAAGTGTTAGCAATTAATCGTAATAGATGTGACCTGAAGTCCTAATTTCATTCGATTAATACTACGGCTGAACTGATAAGTGCAATATACCGAAAATTGCTTGTAATGCTGTAAGCGGCGTTGGCTTGGTGCATTTATCTCAGTACGTCCCCGGAAAGGAATGTATACTCGGAGCTTCGATTCCTCCTGGCACTTGCAAGATGCACGTTTTCAAATACTTTTTTGGCCTCTCCATATAACAATCTAAATATTTACCATTTTATAAATTTTACGGCTTGAAATAACAAAAACATTCATCCTTTAACATCTAGTCGTGATGGAAAAAGAACTTCGAAAGTTACAATATAATTTAGAAACTGTTAGGTAATTAAATTAGGTAATTAAACTTAATAGATGTCACCTTAATTCCTAATTTCATTTGATTAATACTACGGTTAAACTAATAAGTGAAATATACCGAAAATTGATTGAAATGCTGTGAGTGGTGTCGGCTTGATGCGTTTATCACAGTAAATCCCCGGTAAGGCATGTATACTCGGCGGTTCGATTCCTCCTGGCACATGGAAGATGCACGATTTGTAATATTTTTGAGCTTATATATATTAACATCTAAATATTTAATAATATAAATATTTAATAATCTAATATTAACATCTAATCATATTTTTCACGACTTAAAATAACAAAAATATTCATCATTTAACATCCAGTGGTGATGGAAAAAAAACTTCGACGAAGAGTACGCCGCACGTACGGTGTATTGCATCTATTCTCATGAACCTCTACCTGCTCTTGGGTTCGACTTCGAGCTGGCTGACAGAAGATGTGGGACCAATTCGTCTCATATCTGGGACTCAGAAATTCTAATTTCTTGCAAGTTAGACGAATTTATGCAACTGCAAAAATAGCGAAATCTCAGGTTCTATGCATTTCTAGTTGAAATTTTAATATGCATTATGAAGCTGAAACTTCGTTTTATTATCCATTCGAAATTTCGAATCAGAAATGACGTTTAGCTTGGATCAATTGAGCGTTCAAATAGACCCTTATTTCCAGAAAATGTTATGTTTCTCTTTTGCATAAAAAACGGACTTGCCATTCGATGCGAGCTTTCTTATACGATTCATTCACTTAGTGAAGGATTTCTCTATTAACTAGAGCTTAAAAAGTATAAGAAATAGGAGGACGTCATAGTTTTTTTCGACCGCTTACTAAGTCAATTTATTGCTTAAGATTGGGAAATTTTGTGTATATTATCGGCAATCTGTTTCATGCCACCAATGTTTGCTTCATCATTTATTCTTTTTATAAAACAATCTGGTGACTCAACCTGTTTGTTCTCTAGTAATTCCAAGATTGAATAGTTACGTTTTTCGAAAAGTAACTTAATTTCAAAAAGTTACTTTTACACAATATAACGTAACTCACCCAGAAATGCATATGAATAAAGTATGATTTAAAATCATACTTTCTGCATCCAAGGAACGCATGTTTTTTAAAATATTCATGACAAATTAGTGCACTCATTCTAAATCATTGATAATAAAACATTAATTAGAACATACTCAGTTTTAGTAATATTTTACTCTATTACTTTCTCAAAACAGTAATGTTTGATTCAAATTCAATACTTTAACACTAGGAACTACCGACGATTGAGGTATACCTACTTCTACCATGTCAAACAAGTCATTTTGACCCCCCTTGGTAGTTCTAGTGTTAAAGTCGGTGAGGGGAAATTGAACAGTAATAATTAACTGTTCTTATATTTTATTAAAAGTCGTAATAAAATTCTAGAACAATCACATAAATTATATCAAATTTTTAAGCATGAAATTTGAAAACCGTCAAAATGACGGTCTTGGTAGTTCTAGTGTTAGATAACTTTTTCATTGAAATTATAGCCACTTTATGGGCATTCCACAATTCGTGTTCTCGTATGTGACATTACACTCGTATGATGTGTTTCGCGAAAAAACTCTATGATATTCAATCTCATGGGTTAATTAAGGATAAGATCAATTTTGAATTAAAAGTACGCCGCACGTACGGTTTATTGCATCTATTCTCATGACCCTCTACCTGCTCTCGGGTTCGACTTCGAGCTGGCTGACAGAAGTTGTGGGACCAATTCGTCTCATATCTGGGACTCAGAAAATCTAATTTCTTGCAAGTTAGACGAATTTATGCAACTGCAAAATGGCGAAATCTCATGTTCTATGCATTTCTAGTCGACATATTAATATGCAATATGAAGCTGAAAGTTTGCTCTATTCTCCATTTGAAATCTCGAATCAGAAATGACGTTTTGTTTCACGGAGAAAAATAGTTGAAGTAATTTTACTCAACTCTGTCGATTAAACTTGGGACATAAGGACATTTGAACATCTATTAAATCCTGGTCGGGTAAAATTAATTTGATAAATACCTAATTTAACAAAAGTGAATAACAACAAGCGTTACATAGGGAATAGTAAGGCGTTGAGTAAAACGATATCGACGACAAGGCATCAACATGAGTCAGTGGGTTAACATGAAATGTATAAGTATATCACCGACGCTTGAGGTGCTTTAAACCGTAGTTGGGTAAAATGAGCATCGGGCGTATTATTTCAACTTTCAATAAAAAAAGTATTATTTCAACTGGCAATGATATGGTTCTCTTGAATAAAAAAAATTCTTACCTCGAGCCTACCAATAGTCATCCGGTACATACATAAGCAACATACAAATACATTCACACCATTCAGTCGTAGCCAATCATATTTTGAATTACAAATATACTTAAAGATATAACCTTATATATATTAACTTAATGACTACACTTATATATAGTACGATACGCTTTCGTCGAATCACGTACACGCTCGCTTACAATTCAGACATAAAACTTGGAACTTTCTTATATAGTGACTGCAAGAGTTATTCAGAGCTTGTGAGAGTAAGTGCCGTCAATAAAGTTTATGAAAAAGCATCATCTGTAAAAACATTTAAAAGGTTTTTTTATTTTCTGTGTTGTATGTTTCCAAAATATGGATTTTACAATTGCGATTTTCAAATTATTATTGTCCCTAATAAATGTATGTGCAATCTAAATCCTGTGTAGATTTTTAAAATTTTATGTAATACGCTTATCAAGACTATTGTTATTCAAATTTTCATGAAATGAATTTAATTTAAAAAACTTAAGTGAAAAAGAAAGAAGTAATTATAAATTAATTAAGAACAAATTTTGTATCACGAATTTATTAAACTTTCAGAATTTATATAACTAGATTATGTGAAACGAACAGACAAAACACAATCAAACACGACTGCAGTACGATGAATTTTTAAAATCACTAGTTTATAAGTGTAATCCATTATTTTGGATTTAGAGAGTAATAAACTAAACTGTAATTTGTTTTTCAAATTAAAAATATTTTATGTGTGCCCAAGGCGCAGATTACTTTCATTCCTTCCTGCGTGAATAGATGAGCTGGTGGAATAAGTCTTGCGATTCATGGTTTACTCAACTCTCGATTGAAGCGTAGAGTAGAATGAACGGAAAGCTCTACCATTTTTGTGATTTAATAAAAGATTGGTTTTTGATAGTTATACTACGAGTAATAATATATATTTTTCAAAATCTTTAATGCTCGCTTTAATACTTCACCCCACACTTCTGAATTCTACACAACTTTGATTCATTTTTGAACATTTAATACATCACAAATAATTACAGTGATACTAAATAACTTCTAACTTGTCCATATGTCCCAAATTAGGTTGAAAGTTGAGTAAAATTACATCAACTATTTTTCTCCGTGTTGAATTGAGCGTTCAAATAGACCCTTATTTCCAGAAAATTTTATGTTTCTCTTTTGCATAAAAAACGGACTTGCCATTCGACGCGAGCTTTCTTATACGATTCATTCGCTTCGTGAAGGATTTCTCTATCAACTAGAGCTTAAAAAGTATAAGAAATAGGAGGACGTCATAGTTTTTTTCGACCGCTTACTAAGTCAATTTATTGCTTAAGATTGGGAAATTTTGTGTATATTATCGGCAACCTGTTTCATGCCACCAATGTTTGCTTCATCATTTATTCTTTTTATAAAACAATTTGGTACTCGACCTGTTTGTTCTCTAGTAACTTTTAGTTTGAATAGTTTGAATACTTTCTTCGAAAAGTTTGAGACGTCTCAAACTTCTATATCATGACAATATCGATAATCTCGACAGAAATCCGTATTTATCATCATTTAAATGCGATTTTGGAAAAAGCGAATTCACTATGAGCATGCTTCTCTCATTTATAACTGTAATCGCAACCGTCGCGATTTGAAGGATGTACCTATGATAATTACGTATTCTTGGATAATATATAAGATTTTCCTTGCACGACTGCAGTGACTTACAAATAATAAAAAGTTCTTGTATCTTTCAAATAAAAAGTTTTGGAATTTAAAAAAAAATCCATTATCGCACTCCATTTTTCATTATATTTTTTACTTTAAATTCCTTAAGGAGAATGCGAGACATTTCCATTTTCTATCTCGAATCTTTCATCGAAAAAATACGATTTTGCTTTTCGCTTCGATAAAGATTTATTTTTAGCAACCGTGCATATGTATATTTATAACTTTAAAATATTTTTAGGAAAAATTTGTATTCCTTCATTATTCCGAGAATTTTGCTGTTACATGGCTGAATCAGAGATGCTCAATTATGTATCAATCTGGCATTCAACCTCAACTGTTCGTTACGTCTGTAATGATTGTGACTTCAAGTTTGAATTTTAGCACTCGCTTTCTATAGCTATGTGATGCTGCATTCACTGATGGAAGCACGAGACATCTAAGAAGACGTGCAACAATGCTCAATCACAGCACAGTCACATGTTAACCTACGTCTGTGGCATGAATATCTCAAGATGCGACCGCATAAAGCTGTGTTTTGTCGTTATTGCTTTCATAAAAGAATATAGTGTGTTATTGTGCAATGACGGAGGCATACTAAATATTTGACTAATCTTTTCCATTAAATGACCCAATCACGCGTCAGTCAACGAGACATTTTATTCACTAAATTAAAGTGCCCTGAAATAGAGCTCCATATTTTCCTATTTGGGACAGTGTCGAAATTGGTTTGATAAATTCCGTTTGAGGGATTTTTCACTCAAATATGAGCCACGTTCAGGTCGACTAAATATAGTTGATGATGGCCAAATCAAATCGGATCGTCATGTAACTGTGCGAGAGATTGAAGAAATGTTAAAAATATCAAAATCAACAATCGACCGTCATATATTTACAACATCTTGGTCTCGTCAAAATAACGATATTTGGATTCCACATGAATTGAAAGAAATTCATTTAACAAAACGTATCAACGCTTGTGATTTGCATCTTTCTAAAGAACCAAACGATCAATTCGGATGTCTACTGTCGTCAGCTGAACAAATTGAACGTAGCGGTCAAAGAAAAACGGCCAGAATTGGTCAATCGTAAAGGTGTAATTTTTCACCATGACAACGCTACACCACATACATCTTTAGCAACTCGCAAAAAATTATTGAGGCTTGGTTGGCAAGTAATTTTGCATCCGCCATATAGCCCTGACCTTGCACCATCAGATTAATATTTATTTCGATCTTTGTAGAACTCGTTGAATAGTAAAACTTTCAATGATGGTGAAGCTGTGAAATCGCACTTGGTTCAGTTTTTTGTCGATAAAGACCAGAAGTTCTATGAGCGTGGAATCATGAAGTTACCAGAAAGATGACAAAAAGTCATTGACCAAAATGAAAAATATATCATTGATTAAAGTTCATTCCTTGTATTTAAAAAAATGTGTTTAATTTGTATGAAAAAATCGGCAATTACTTCCGGGACAACCAAATATACCTAGGTTTGATGGCAGAAACATGTCGTTTTTTCAAAAATTCAGATCAATATGAGTGTGAAATTTCATTTTTTTTCGAGAATCACTTCTTCATATAAATCAATAATTCTATTGTAATGTCATTTAGGTCCTAAAAAGGTATGAGTAATGTTGATTTACTGATTCCGATTCTCATGATGTAAATGAACTTGCTGTTTATCTTCCTTGTTCCACGGGGGGTATTGTCGTTGACCTTTGGCGAAGTTATCCTAATTAAAATTGACATTCCTCCTGCCCATAATATCCTCCTGACACTAATATTTTAACACTTTTAGTTTTGTTTGTTTTGACATAGCAAAGACAGATTACATTTTCATAGTATATATTATGTTACACAAGTAAAAGATTTTACATAAAATATTATTCAATAAATACATTACATGTTGGTATCTAGTATTATTTGAGCAATTACCTTGTATATGTCTTTTTTTAATTTGATAAACAAACTTTTCCGAAAGTAGTCAACAATACATTTTTAGAATTCTTAATAAAATCATTTGGACGTCAAGAATGATATTTGAACCGAAAAGTGACATCAAACATCATGAATCACGATTCTGATTGGGACACATGTTTGCTTGAATGTTACTTGTAACAAAAGAAAGCTGAAATAGCTTTAATATAATAACTTATGCAGAAAATTTACATATATATATTTTTTAACAGTGTGATACAAGGTAAACTTACAGATGCATAACGTTTAACAGTATGAATAAATTTGATATTTTTAAAAAAGAGTTTGGTTTGCGATCGTAGAGGGTAAAACACAAGGAAGAAAATTCTTCATTATATCAAAATTGTGTCAAAGTTTTGTTGCCTATGGGTTTTTCAATCTTATCAGGCTTCATTAAATTAAAAAAAACACCAAACAATAAACATATAAAATTGCCACAAAAAAACTTTTTGTTAAAACATGCATAAAAATATCAAAATTTACCTTCATGAAAGTAAGTGGAGTCATAGTAATAAATTTAGAATTGATATATCAAGTAATAGTAAAATCCATGATTTTAATTAATAAAATGACTTGATGTCATAGAGTTAACGAAACTTTGTTTACTAAATCATTAAATTGTAAAAGTGAAGTTTAAATATTCATCAAAGTTATTATAAACACAGAATTTGAAATGTAAACAAACATCAGCAGGCAACAGACATAAATTTAATCTACTAAGTTATGGAAAATAAATTCTATTTGAAGTAAATATATCTTCTTTCTTATTATTACTGAATTTATTGAATTTTATGTGGTTCATCTCAGATGTTAAACTTTTCCAATAGTCGGAAACATACATTTATTTATACGGATTTTTACATTTTTATCAATGTAGTTATTCGAATAAGCATTGTCTAGTAACATCTAATTAACTATGTAAATACAACTCTTCATATTCTCTCAATGAAAAAAACCATTCAGATTCATACAGACACTAACCAAAGGTTTGCTTACCATAAAACACAACTAATTTTACTCAATTGTCAAATATTTTCAAAAAATATAACATTTTTACTATCCTTTTGGTTAACAAAACTTTAAAATCAGTAATAATCAACAAACGAATAGAAGCAAACCAATATTGTTTACAAATTTAATTGTAAAATTTTCTCTGTGGTGAATCATATTGGTGAATCAAAGACAGCATTAAGGGTTCGTGTTATTGAACATAAAAATGAAAAAATAGCGAATCCGTAGTCTGTAAATATCAATTAGAATTCAACCATGAATTTGGATTGTAAAATATTATAATAAAATTTTCGATTACGTTTGTAACTATCAAAAAAGATTAATATCTGAGATGAACCACATAAAATTTAATAAATTCAGTATTAATAAGAAAGAAGCTATATTTACTTCAAACAGAATTTATTTTCCATAACTTAGTAGAATAAATTTATGTCTGTTGCCTGCTGATGTTTGTTTACATTTCAAATTCTGTGTTTATAATAACTTTGATGAATATTTAAACTTCACTTTTACAATTTAATGATTTAGTAGAGAAAGTTTCGTTAACTCTATGACATCAAGTCATTTTATTAATTAAAATCATGGATTTTACTATTAATTGATATATCAATTCTAAATTTATTACTATGACTTCACCTACTTTCATAAAGGCACATTTTGATATTTTTGCGCATGTTTTAACAAATTTTTTTTATATGACAATTTTATATGTTTATTATCTAGTATTTTTTAAATTCAATAAATTCTGACGAGGTTGTCAAACCCATAGTTAACAAAACGTCGCTACAATTTTGACATAATGAAGGATTTTCTTCCTCATATTTTTCCCTTGCTGATTGCGAACCAATCTCCTTTATAATATTAACTGTGGAGGGAGGCACAACCAATTCTTCAAATTTTATATTTCTTATTATAATTTATTCTAGCGCGAAACACAGCGAAAGCAATTCGTGTGATTTACTTCACACTCATTGCAATCGCTGTGTTTCGCCCCTTGTAATGTAATATACTATTGTATGCTACAGCTAGCTTATCCTGAAAATTTGAGCAGGATAAAAAAATGATTCAGCTATCGCAAGCATATTCATGTTTTAAACAGCGAACAGCGCAAAATTTATTTTATACCTGATCCATTCATTTTGGATAACTCTTGCCTACTAGAATTTGTATTCTATATTACTGCCAATATATCCTGCATGATAAAAGTAAAGAATTAAATTTTAAAAACTACATAATTCCACTATAATTGACCAAAAGTGTCAAACATTGACATTTTTGTTAATTTTAAACCTGCATAAAATCTGCGAAAGCAGTATTAATAATCTGGTAAAATCACATGTTTTCCAGCAAAATATAAATGTTACGGGCGTTCCAAAGTGTGCAATATTTTTCGGAAAATGTTGTGATTGATGAACAAAACCTAATTGCTTGCCTTTAGAATCAAATTCACACTTGAGAGCGATCGTAACCTGATTGCATTCCAATGGCTAATGCAACTCAGCATTTCTGGTCATACGAGCTAGTCTCGAGACGTACAGTAATTCCTAAATTAACCTTTCCAGTTATTTAAATACATTTAAGTGATAAAACCTTTAAAGGTAAGAATGGTTCGCCTTTTTGTTTTCAGGCGTATTAAAATTTTATTCTATAGACTAATTAATAGCGAGAGTACATAGGCACTCGATCGCTATGAATTGTAAAGATATGAAATAAAAGAAAAGCGAGGAATGAGTGTAAAGCGAGAACGATGATATAAGAACTAGGATGAGCGGAGAAAGAATAGAATAAGAAAGAGAATGAGCAATAGCAGACTCGCGATAGAATGTACGAATAGAAGAGGAAAAAGAGAACGAAGGAGAGAGAGAGAGATATCTAGTACACGTACACCCATGCACTGTTTGTCGCCACAGCTTTCTGCCGTTTTTCCATTTCCCCTTTCGCTCGCCTATGCACATACCAAGTATACTGGTCTCTTTAAAAATTTCTTGATGTGCTTTGCTGTGCATCGCGAGGCTAGCATGCATTCCATAATTGTATCTCCTCCTCATACACCTATCCTTGCTCAAATGCTTTAGCCAGCTGATCTCCCGCCACAAGGGCCACATGCTTTTTGTAACTAAAACCCAAAGCTCATCTGAATACTTAAATAATTATGTTAAAGCTTTAATCCACCTAAAGATTATAAGCCTAGACTAATTAAATATATATTTCGATTGACTCTGAAATATATTAGAAACTAAAATCGCTTCTACAATTTGATGACCATGCATCAAATATTAAAAATTGATGAGCACATTTCCTTTCTCACGATAGGTGTAGAAAGAGGGGAGAAATGATTGCCATCTAAAAATCAGCAAATGACGCAATAACCGCATCAGCATTACGCTCATCGAGTCATTCGTCACACTTGTGATGAAGACGAGAGAACTTGATGGGCGTCGAGAGCGAAACAACGGGGAGGCCCAGTAGAAATCGCATCGGGGCCGGCATCCGCGGTCCTACGTCTCGGGTAGACTTGACTGTCCGCGTCGTTCGGGGAAGGAATCTGTTTGTTTCTCCCCTGGGTGGCGCGGCTAGTCGGTTATCCTAGTGGGCGTGTGGCCACGGGTGGAAGTTCCGAGCGAACGGATGACGGAAGAGTCGTACGCGACTTTAATGGAACCAACCACCCGTGAAGTTTAAAGCCGAAAGGCGGTTCCGCGGGTGGTGTATTGGTTCGAGAGAGGGGTTTTTTTTGGTTTTAACAGGTATGCCTAGACCCGTCCTAGGAGAGTCCTGTACAACGTCTATAAAAGATTTTGCCATTTTTCCTCCTCACCAAAAAAAAAAAAAAAAAAAAAAAAAAAAACCACATCAGCATTTGTGCAAATTCCTAAATCCTCCCTGCCATTATTACCTCTGTCCAATCATTAACTCCTTAATCATAAAAAAAACCCTACCATGATCACATCGCGATGAACTAGTAAGAAGATCAAGGCAAAATCAAATTCGCAGTCTTCTGAGTGTCTTGACCGGGTTCAGACCTTAGAATAGTAAAGAAAATACTTTTCTCTCATCGCGCCCGTCTGCGGTCTGGAGCGGCAGTTTTCAGATTCGGTACTTCAGTAAAACTCGTAAAATTGCCTATCGGGACATTTTACAAAAACGCGTCGGGCGGACGTGAAAGACAAAAGCCTTCATCTGAACGGAAGCAGAATATATGAGATATATTAAAATATATGGAAATATATTTTTAATATATCGATCTTTGGCGGACTATTTTAAAATCCAATTCGTTTAACAAACGGCAAAAAGGTGCGAGAATAACCAGAAAATTAACACTACCGAATCTCAAAAGGGTAGTAATAATTTTTTCTCAAATATATATTAGAATTAATAGGAAAATTTAACGGTGAAAAGGGCGATTTTGAAAGCATTCGGTCCTTTTCCGGTTCAAAGCCAATCGTTCCTTTTTCTTATAAAATCTAATAGAAAGTTGCAACAGTGGTGTCGGTTTGCGTGTGCGCATGTTTGTGCGCGAATTGCAAACCAAAAGGACTAGAGTTGCCCCTTTTGGGCAATGATCGTTACAAAAATCATCATCCGCCCATTCCCAGAAAACTAGGAGGAACCTCTCTTTCTCTCTCTCTTTCTTTTTCTAGAAGTGGTAGTGTAAGTCTAGAATAATAGTAAGTAGGGCATGGTCCCAAAGTTTTTGTTTTATTGAACCTTTTAATAAATTGTTAAAATTGGGAAACTAAAGCTCAACTTCTTATTTTATGTCTGGCGAATACGCGGTTGATTCTCTTTTTTGTATAGGGTAAAGTCTCCTCAGTTAGAGAGGAAAAACACGATCCCGAAATTAAAACAAATTTTGTTTTACTCTTTTAAATTTAAAGTTTGGCAGTTTGGAGCCTCAAACGAGCGAACGTTTCGACTAAATATATTTTTATGTGTCATCGACGCGCAAACTCGTTTTTTCGCTACAGTTAACAGTAGCGCAATGTAGTACATTTCGACAGAAAGGAATGAAATGTAAACATTGAACTGCGCATGCGCCCATAGCCATGAAACGAAGCTCAATCCTTCTTCTTCTTCTTCTTCGTACAGCGTTAGCATCTTACTGGCAAAGCCTTGTACATTTGAACTGCGCATGCGTCTACTAAAATCCATTACTACTACACAAGATCGATAAAATCAAAATGGCCGGGACTAGTCGTGACATATTAAGTGTAATGACTAGCGCCGCAAACAACTACAATACTAGTTTAGATTCCAGTGTACGCATAAAACGTTCAAAATGAGACCAACAAACTTTAAAAAGCTTTATTTTTCAGTGAGTTATGACCAACAAAATTTACACATGTTTTTTGGAAATATGATAATTTCAAAATTGCTTAGCTTTTGTCTGTTTTTTTTCTGTAACTTACTTCTCTGACAACTTTCCGCTATGATGGTATGCACCTGACCGCAAAACATTTAATCCTGACTTGTAAATAATACTATCATATTCATTCTGGATCTGTACTAATTTCACTATTTCAATTCATTATAATATAATTCTGCTATTTCATCCCACATTTTTTTGCAGAAGTAAGTAATATAGATTAAAAATTCTATTAGGCAAGAATTGTCCAAAATAAATGGATTAGGTATAAAATGAATTTTGCGCTGTTCGCTGTTTAAAACTTGATTATGCTTGCGATAGCTGAATTATTTTTTTACGTGCCTCCGGCGCGGAAACTCGTTTTTCCGTTACAACTGAGAGTAACTGAATGTTGTGTATTCCGTTACAGAGGAATAAAATGTAAAAATTGAACTGCGCATGTGCATATAGTCTTACAGCGAAGCAGAATCTTCTTCTTATTCTTCTTCTTCGTACAGCGTTAGCACCCTACTGAAAAAGCCTTGTACATTTGAACTGCGCATGCTCTATTACAACAAGCTACTACTACAAAACATCGATAAAATCAAAATGGCTGGAACTAGTCGCGAAATATCAAGTGTAATGACTAGCGCCGCAAACAACAACAATACTAGATTAGACTAGAGTGTGCGCATAAAAACTCGTGTCCGCACCGAAGTCACATAAAATAGAATACGTGCCAATGCACACAATTCGGGAAATTACGAGACTCGCGACAATGCTCGCAGGAATGATCGCGCCTCGGTTTCGTCTCGGCTTTGCCTCATCTACGTCTCGGCTTTGCCTCACCTACGTCTCGACTACGCATCGGCTATACCTCGACTACGCCTCATCTACGCTTCGACTACGCCTTGGCTTCAATCTTCTGCGAGCATTGTCGCTCGTCACGCAATAACCCTCATTGTCCGCCTAGGCACGTAATATACTATTATCGGACTCAAATTTTGAAAATGAGCTACTTGTTGGATATAAAACCATTAAGACCCCGTAGAATTTTGAAATTTAAAAAATTAATTTTTTGACACCCTAATATTCACTTTTTCCGTACATCTTTTAGGCCGATCACATATGAACTAATCGAAAAATTATCAAAGTATAGAGAGGTTTTCGTGAAATATGTATAATGGTAAATATTAAAAAATTTTAGTATTTGCATAAACCGAAAAAATTTGAATGCGTGCATTCTGCATGTGCCAGGAGGAATCGAACCTCCGTTTAAACATGCCTTTCCGGGGACTTACTGCGATAAACGCACCAAGCCAGCACCGCTTACAGCATTTCAAACAATTCTCGGTATATTTCACTTAATAATAGATATTTAAATTAAAGAGTGAAATTAGGACTCAGATTAACATCTCTTCGGTTTAATTGCAAACACTTCCATGAATCGACAATGTTAGATGGTAAATTACCTAGAAACACAAATATTTTTGTCACATCCTAAATTCAATTTATACATTCACCTCTAGATGACTGATAGATGAATGTTATTGGTAGAGAGGTTTTCGTGAAATATGTATAATGGCAAATATTAAAAAATTTTAATATTTGCATAAACCGAAAAAATTTGAAAGCGTGCATTCTGCATGTGCCAGGAGGAATCGAACCTCCGTTTAAACATGCCTTTCCGGGGACTTACTGCGATAAACGCACCAAGCCAGCACCGCTTACAGCATTTCAAACAATTCTCGGTATATTTCACTTATTAATAGATATTTAAATTAAAGAGTGAACTTAGGACTTAGAGTGACATCTCTTAGGTTTAATTGCAAACACTTCCGTGAATCGACAATGTTAGATGGTAAATTACCTAGAAACACACATATTTTTGTCGCATCCTAAATTCAATTTATACATTCACCTCTAGATGACTGATAGATGAATGTTATTGGTAGAGAGGTTTTCGTGAAATATGTATAATGGTAAATATTAAAAAAATTTAATATTTGCACAAACCGAAAAAAATTTGAAAGCGTGCATTCTATATGTGCCAGGAGGAATCGAACCTCCGTTTAAACATGCCTTTCCGGGGACTTACTGCGATAAACGCACCAAGCCAGCACCGCTTACAGCATTTCAAACAATTCTCGGTATATTTCACTTAATAATAGATATTTAAATTAAAGAGTGAAATTAGGACTCAGATTAACATCTCTTCGGTTTAATTGCAAACACTTCCATGAATCGACAATGTTAGATGGTAAATTACCTAGAAACACAAATATTTTTGTCACATCCTAAATTCAATTTATACATTCACCTCTAGATGACTGATAGATGAATGTTATTGGTAGAGAGGTTTTCGTGAAATATGTATAATGGCAAATATTAAAAAATTTTAATATTTGCATAAACCGAAAAAATTTGAAAGCGTGCATTCTGCATGTGCCAGGAGGAATCGAACCTCCGTTTAAACATGCCTTTCCGGGGACTTACTGCGATAAACGCACCAAGCCAGCACCGCTTACAGCATTTCAAACAATTCTCGGTATATTTCACTTATTAATAGATATTTAAATTAAAGAGTGAACTTAGGACTTAGAGTGACATCTCTTAGGTTTAATTGCAAACACTTCCGTGAATCGACAATGTTAGATGGTAAATTACCTAGAAACACACATATTTTTGTCGCATCCTAAATTCAATTTATACATTCACCTCTAGATGACTGATAGATGAATGTTATTGGTAGAGAGGTTTTCGTGAAATATGTATAATGGTAAATATTAAAAAAATTTAATATTTGCACAAACCGAAAAAAATTTGAAAGCGTGCATTCTATATGTGCCAGGAGGAATCGAACCTCCGTTTAAACATGCCTTTCCGGGGACTTACTGCGATAAACGCACCAAGCCAGCACCGCTTACAGCATTTCAAACAATTCTCGGTATATTTCACTTATTAATAGATATTTAAATTAAAGAGTGAAATTAGGACTTAGAGTGACATCTCTTAGGTTTAATTGCAAACACTTCCGTGAGTCGACAATGTTAGATGGTAAATTACCTAGAAACACAAATATTTTTGTCACATCCTAAATTCAATTTATACATTTATACATTCACAATAAGTGAAATATACCGAGAATTGTTTGAAATGCTGTAAGCGGTGCTGGCTTCGTGCGTTTATCGCAGTAAGTCCCCGGAAAGGCATGTTTGAACGGAGGTTCGATTCCTCCTGGCACATATAGAATGCACGCTTTCAAATTTTTTTCGGTTTGTGCAAATATTAAATTTTTTTAATATTTACCATTATACATATTTCACGAAAACCTCTCTACCAATAACATTCATCTATCAGTCATCTAGAGGTGAATGTATAAATTGAATTTAGGATGCGACAAAAATATGTGTGTTTCTAGGTAATTTACCATCTAACATTGTCGACTCACGGAAGTGTTTGCAATTAAACCTAAGAGATGTCACTCTAAGTCCTAAGTTCACTCTTTAATTTAAATATCTATTAATAAGTGAAATATACCGAGAATTGTTTGAAATGCTGTAAGCGGTGCTGGCTTGGTGCGTTTATCGCAGTAAGTCCCCGGAAAGGCATGTTTAAACGGAGGTTCGATTCCTCCTGGCACATGCAGAATGCACGCTTTCAAATTTTTTCGGTTTATGCAAATATTAAAATTTTTTAATATTTGCCATTATACATATTTCACGAAAACCTCTCTACCAATAACATTCATCTATCAGTCATCTAGAGGTGAATGTATAAATTGAATTTAGGATGCGACAAAAATATGTGTGTTTCTAGGTAATTTACCATCTAACATTGTCGACTCACGGAAGTGTTTGCAATTAAACCTAAGAGATGTCACTCTAAGTCCTAAGTTCACTCTTTAATTATCAAAGTATACTCGATGGTCACATTCCACAATTTTTATTGTGTCCTTGGCTATCTTAGATCCCAGAATTTTTCTCGCATTGTCTTCGATTTTGACAGTATAAATTTTTTAATTAACACACAAAAAAATGTTTTGCTCACCCGAACCTAAATCTTATCATCCAGCTTTCTTGTAATTCCTGGCATATAATACTTCAGCGAACTTCTTACTTTGAACTTGATCATACTTTCACCTATCAATTGATTCTCATTCGGCATAAAGCAAGATAGACATTTTTAAGAATTTGTAATTATATGGTACAGTCGGAAAGTATTGGAACAAAATAGAAAAAGTTGTTTTTGTCAGTTTATCGTATTATTTATTGAAATATTATTCACATATTCGCGGTAGTTTTGTACGTTCAATGTAGCTTCATGATTTGAAGACATTTTACATGCATTTTATTGAAATTTTTATCAAAATTTATAAGGAAGCAGTGAATATGTTGCTTCAAGTGATTTTCTTGAAAATGGCCACTTTTTGCTTTAATGACTGCAGCGCACAATTTTGGCATTCTTTTGATGAGTTTTTGAAGTGTTTGAGGTGGAATATTATTCCACGCTTCGTTCAAACAATCCCAGAGACCAGGAAGGCTTGTTCGCTTTAGATCTCCCACACGTCGGTCCAATTCTTCCCACAATTGCTCGATGGGATTTAAATCGGGGGATTGAGGCAGCCATTCCATTATATTAAGGTCACCTGCGACTTTTTTCCATTCCAAATAAGAAGTACAAAGTTTTGATGAATGTTTCGGATCGTTATCATGTTGAAAAATGAATCCACGACCAATTAAATTGATGCCAGATGGTATTGCATGGCGTTGGAGTATACTGTGATACTGCTCTTTTTTCATAATTCCTACAATTTTTTCAAGTTGACCAACGCCAGCGTGGCTGAAACAGCCCCAAACCATTACTGAGCCACCGCCATGTTTTACAGTTGGCACAATACAATCTGGTTTGAATCTTTCATTGACTTTTCTGCGAACATATTGACGCCGATGGCTACTGAAAAGTTCGAATTTTTATTCGTCTGTCCATAAAACTGATTTCCACTGATCAATCGCAAAGTCAACATGTTCTTGAGCGAACTTCAGTCTTTTTTGTTTATTTACTGGCTGTGGAAGTGGCTTTCTGACAGCAATGCGTCCAATCTTTCTCGACAGATATTTCCTTTCGCTTGACCATTTTCCATCTGGAAAGATACAATTCTGAGGCTATTTCAACGAAAAAGCGGGAACAATTATGCATAAACGCAACGACTGTCAAATTAACAGACTTAAAATTTTTTATGATACTTCAATGCACCAGACACGATAATACCATCTTTTTCTGTTCAAATGATTGACATGTAAACTTTTAAACCCCAGCTGAATCGATTTTTGTGCGAAAAACAACTGAAAACCCAATGCGTCAGTTTTGGACACATTTCACGATTTTCGGCCATAGGCTGTATTCTTATAAATTTTGATGGAAATTTCAGTAAAATGCATTAAAAATGTCTTCAAATCATAGAGCTACGTTGGACGTACGAAAGTGCTGCAAATATGTGAATAATTTTTTAATAAATGATACGATAAACTGACAAAACCAACTTTTTTTTATCTCGTTCTAATACTTTCCGACTGTACTGTAAGTGGTCTTATTTTATAAACTATCCTGATTTAGATTGTTTCTTCTGGTTTTTTGAGAATTAATGTAAACGTGAATACTTGAAAACATGACCACCATTTTAAACTTTGGGCTTCAGAATCGAAAAAAGCACCATCAAAAACCGTGATAATAACGAAGCAAAACACTCATATTTTAGTTTTGTATAACGCATATTTGATATTTGATAAACATATTTAATTTGTTTTCAATAATGAATAGTGTAGTAAAATTGTGAAATTTACAGTTATAAGTAATGTTCATTTTTCAAATGAGTATAAATCTAGTTTATAATAACCATGTAATATTCTCTAATAAAAAAAAGAAAAAATGTTCAAACTTCCA
This sequence comes from Diplolepis rosae, assembly GCA_030998225.1. Taxonomy (NCBI): domain Eukaryota; kingdom Metazoa; phylum Arthropoda; class Insecta; order Hymenoptera; family Diplolepididae; genus Diplolepis; species Diplolepis rosae. The sequence continues at coordinate 504,724 of JAPYXD010000072.1, forward strand.
CCTAATTATTATTGTTTAGGCAAACAAGAATTTTCAAAATATAAAATATGAGCAATAGCATAAATTTTAAAACAGATACCTCATATTCCACGACTAAATCAATATTTGAAACAACTTAATTCATATATCAACCTTGTACAGTCTAACGTGGGAAGCAGTAACTATACGAGGGTACGTTACAAAGGAAACCCAAAAAATTTGGCAAAAAATACCTTTATTTCTTGACGTAGTCTCCTTTTAACTCGATGCACTTTTCCCACCGATTTTTAATAGTTTCGATATCCTGTTTATAGTAAGAACTGTCAAGTTCCTCGAAATAGCCATTAACCGCAGACTTCACCTTTTCATTGTTAGATAATCTTTGACCACCGAGTCATTTTTCCAAGTTTGGAAATATAGAATAATCCAAAAGGAGCCAAATCAGGTAAATAGGGTGCGTGAGGAAGCAATTTGAACTTGAAATAATTGATTTTGGCCATCGCGATAACGGATATATGAACTAATTCATTGTCATGATGAAATAACACTTTCCTTTTTGCCAAATGCGGCCGTTTTTCTTGATTTCGTCACTTAAACGCCGTTTGCCCTTCATTCTTTTAACTTTTTAAAGATAATCAATGAAAATTATCCTACGTGCATCCCAAAAACTGATGCCATGACTGCCAGCAGATGGAACTGTCTTCGCCTTTTTTAAAACCGATTCTCCTCTTTCAGTCCATTATTTTGACTGTTTCTTCGTCTTAGGTGTGAAGTGTTGGACTCATGTTCCATCCATGGTTGTAACATCCATACTTTCCCCCTGGTTGCCAGACGCTTCAGTCAGCCAGGGTTCGGTAGGAGTGGGGGAGTAGGTGATGAAATAATTCGGTGAGACAGTGAGGGAAGGCGGAGGATAGTGGGGGACGCTGCTGCGCGCGCTGGTCGGTATGTTGGTGGGGGAGAACGTGACTGAGTGTACCATGGGAGTGAAGCCCGCTTTGGAAGGGGAGAAACACGTCCATGCAAATGTGGGAGAATCACGCAGCCAATTAAAAATCCCCCAGAAAACCATGGGAGTGAAGCCGGCTTTGGAAGGGGAAAAACACGCCGATGTAAATGTGGGGGAACCAAGCAGCCAATTAAAAATACCCCAGAAAATAGTTGATATCGCAGTTCAGAAGTCATAGCTGCTTGAGAAATAATATTAAGTCTGAAGGCAAGGAAATTAATGCCAAACACTTCAATGAGGCACCAGAGGCGATCAAGTTATGAAATTACAACACCAAATTTACTGCTTAACAGATAGTAATTCAAAGTTTTGCAATTTCAGCATCTAATCGCTTTAGATGTATGAAAATTTTATTTTAGAATTCATTCGGGCAAAGGGGCAGGAGGACAACAGGAGCGTTGAAAGGCTCCATGCAAAAGTGGGGGATCGCATGCTTTTACCGCCATGTTTGTTTCCAGTAATTTACCATTGGGTTTCACCCCCATGGAGTGTACAGCCGTGAACAGTCCGTCATATGGTAATTAATCGACGCAAATAATCGGCTTTATTGCTGTGAAACATCGACAAACACTCGATTGAAACATCCTCACGACGCTCTTTTCGTTCCATTTTGAACAAGCGCAGCACTAATCCTGCGAATAGCTTTCTCGTTTCCGAATTTTCAGTCAATATCCGATGTACAGCACTTTTTGGAAGACCTACCATGTCTGCTAGCTCGCAGTTTTAGTTGAAAATCATCCAATAACATTTTGTGGATTTTCTTCACCATTTTTACCGTGGTCACTTCATTTGGTCGACCACTGCGATGTTCGTCTTGGCAACTCGTACGACCACATTCTGATTCTGCCACTCAATACTTTATTGTTGCAAACGGAGGAGCAGACTCCCTCAGAGTAAAATCTAGCTCAACTTTGATATTGGTTGAACTGAGACCTTTCAAATGAAAGTAATGTATTACATAACGATGACCAATTTTTTTAATGTTTACAAATCCACTTAGCGTTCACTATTAATAGCTGTCAAACAAATACTAAACAACGTTTCCATCAATACTTGCTTTCATTCTTTTGTGAGAGAATAAAAAAAAAATATAAAATTTCTCGGAAACCAGTTACCTAGTCCCCTCAAGCTAAAGTTGTTTCTTCTGCAAGTATTGGACTAAAAACATCAAGAGTCTGTTAATTTAATACTTCATCTTGTGTTTCCTCAGATTCTTCATTTTTAAGAGGCATATCGGAGCTTCCTTCAGAATTTGTTAATTGAACTTGCGTGAAATTTGCAGGAGATCACGTTTCTTGAGACTCCAATGCCTTCATTGTCGGAGGTTTAATATTTTGTCTTACAATTGTATCGTCACTACTAGATTGATGTTCCACATCTAAGTTCAAAGTGCTTCATCTCTTTGTGAACTGCTGCCGTGTGATTGCTCATAACGAAAATAATGCTTCTCTTTTACGGAGAAAGTATCTTCACGATGGTCTGGGCGTCTATGAGCATCATTATCGATCGTCTGAAAATATGAATATAACTAGTTGACTAATTAGAATCATACTTCACAGTTGGCTGCAGACCAAATGGGAGAAAAAAGGTACTTATTTTTTATACCGTCATTAATTGATTAATTGATCAACCGTCATTGATACCGAATTGCACCGTCATTAAGCGTAAAAATGTCCAATTACATCACTTGCAAACTGAGTAATGAGTAATATGGAGGAATAGAATCTCTGTGTAACAGATGCCTTGCAAGACAGTGTTTCTTTTATGAAGGAAGAAGGCTTTATATTTGGTTGTAGAGCAAATGTCAGCGAAAAATTCTTTTATTTACAGCATATTCGGGTCATAGCCTTAATTTTTCCTTACTATAATAATTTTAATAATCATCAGATGGTGCATATCAGCATTTACAAAATTTTTTCAAACAACGTAGATGCACACCGAAATTTCTATTACTATCTTTTGTACTGGAGGAACGATTTCTATGTTTTCTTTTTCCCATTCTTACTTTACTTGCAATTTTGACTCTGACATATTATCGCAAAACAGAAAATTGAAGTGATAGGGGCTTAAAGTTCAGAAGGCGCACAAGAGAACGTACATTCAAATTTTTATACTTTAAAAATATGACTAAATGAAAACTAAAATGCGTCAGCTTTGGCAAATAAACATCACTTATAATTGTAAAGGCCTCAATTTTATTTTATTATTGATTGAACGGTTAAAATAATAAAGCTTTAAATTACATATGGCACAATAAAACGGGATAGACATGTGATTTAGGTTAAGGAATAGTATGATATATGTACAAGAAAAATATCTGAGTAGTTTATTAAAGTAGTTGTCGCCCTTATAATAAATGCTTTTAACTATGCAGATATGAATGAGAAGTGACAGTGTCCTCATCAACTCAATTTACCATATATTGACAGAATTAACTCTGTAAATCGGGTGGAAGAGTAGAAGGTGATTGCAACTGCAAATTCAAAAATTTTCTAACTGGGCCTCCAACAATATTCCCGGTAGGTCCAGAACCACCTTCTTCCATAGTTAAGCTTTTGATCAAATTTTGACCAACTTTCTCTAGGCCTTTTGATATGGTATCCTCATCTTCCATGACATTTTTAGATTGAAATTCTGTGTCCAATAAACGCATATATTTATCAATTTCACCACAATTATCATCATTATCTCCTCCTAAAGACCCATCAGAACTGTCGTCGAATTCACCTTCACTACCAGGAACTACAAAATCCAACATATCCCGCAATGCACTATCGAACAAATCCGTATCAAATTCTATTTTAACATTGTCTTCTACATTTATTTTTGTGTCACCATCTCTGAAATATTATGATAATGAGTACATCGACAGTTATTTTACACATATTAATAGATAGCGTAAAGTTAAGGCAAGCGCGTGGATCTTCTTTATTGTTTTCAGGAATATCATGCTCAACCAGGGTTAAAAAAGAAAAAATTTATGGATTTAAAAATGTCGTGCGGTTATAACATCTTAAGAACATCTTCACATTTTATTTTAAGGTGATTAAAATAAATGAAGACATATGTATTCCAAGTGTTTAACGCTGGTAATGTATCTGGGGCATAATTTCTCAAGTGGTACCACCCCAAAAAACGAAGTTGTCAGATCGGGCTCAAAGTTTGGCTGATTGGAGTCCTATTTGATGGTACTTCCTACAAAAAAAATTTTTTCGTTTTGAAAAATATTTGATGAAATAGGGGGGGTTGCAATTTTCAGACTTTTGATAGGAAGCCTCTTCTTCAAACCAATATAACTTATTTCTTTTTGCAAAAAGCAAAATTTTACTCCATATGTTTTCTTCAGTCTTTTTCGTGATCTTTCAACTATTTGTAACCATTTTTGAAAAAAATGGAGATTTGACCGCCATTTTCAGAAATCAAAAATAAATTTAACTTTTTCTCAAATTTGGACCCATTTTTTTTAAATCACCTAGTTAAAAAGCTAAGATTTTTCCTATAAAATAGCAAAATTTCAGGATGGCATTTTTTTTGTTTTCGAGCAATTGTGCGATGAATATTCCAGATTTTATCTGAGAAGAGTTTTTTGAAGCAGATTTGTCTTTAGAAATAGTTCAATTTCATAATATAATTTTCAGGAGTAAAAGTAGCTTTGCTAATTCCCATGCTCATGAAGAAGATTTCGATATCCCAGCAGAATGGCACTTCCATGGTACAGCTCATAGCAAAGGTGCGTGTGATGGCATAGGTAACGATTCCGGGTACACTGCAATACCACGCTTTCATTTCTACTCAGAATAGAAAACTTTTAATGAAAAAGTTTTCATCTTCTGAAAAGTATGACATCTTCCCAAAAGGCCAAAAAAAGAGACCGCAGAAGAAGCCCACGAAATTACGTACAAAAGCGAAAAAAAATCGCCAAGAAACACAATTCTACAAATTAAGCTATGTATAAAAAGACAGAACATTCAATAGCTATATATGAATTCAAGAGATTTAATTTTCAAAACATATTCCAAATTAATCTTACACTAACTGTAATTCAGACATTGTAACTTGTAACTTAAGAACGGCATTCCCAAATCTGTAAACGCAGAGAGCAATCACGAACCACATATGATATTATGTAATGTAAAAAATTAGCTTGAGGGTGTTCTACGGGTTCCCCGGCGTGAAAACGGTAGTGAACGGTCGCGTGGCCTCAGCTCCAGCGGAGCATTTGGTTATTCATCACACATTTGCTCGAAAACAAACAAAAACGCCATCCTAAAATTTTTCTATTTTATAGGAGAAAAAATGTCAGCTTGTTAACTAGAAGGATTTAAAAAAAAAAATAAAATGGGGCAGAATTTGAGAAAAAGTCAACCCCTATTTCAGTAAATATTTGTCAAAACGAAAATTTTTTTTTGTAGGAAGTACCATCAAATAGGACTCACATCAGCCAAACTTTAAGCCCGATCGGACGACTTCGTTTTTTGGGGTGGTATCACTTGAGAAATTATGCCCCACGTGTATCATATAAGTAGAAAATTAAATGAAGAATTTACTTGTGCATACTCCTGTGTCCAAAAAATAAGGTGACTTTTTCATTTGAATTTTGCGGCGATTGTGAAATCATGTAATTAATTTTTGATGGGTGCTGGCATTATCTTTGATATCTGTGTCAAATTTTATGTCCATATCATCAATAGTCATTGAGATACTTGTCTTTTTCTACGTTCAAAAAAGTGTATTTGGCGATTTTCATAATATTTAATTTAGTTGAGTAAAGAGTTTGCATTGAATTCTGTTTGCGGAATGAATATTGTGCCGCAGAAACGTTGAGGATGTTGCAGAAGGCCTTCGGTGACCAGTCTATGAACAAAAATATTTGCAAGTGGTATAAATAGTTCCAAGAAGGTCAAGAAGGAGTTGAAGACGTACAGCGTCCCAGACGACCATCATCGTCTACCGATGAAAATCACGTCAAGGAAATCAAAGATCTAGTGCTCAAAAATCGTCAATTGGCAATTAGAGACCTTGCTTATACTGTTGCCATTTCAAAAGGGTCAGTCAACACCATTTTGAAAAATGTTTTGTGTCTAAGACGTGCCAAGTCTCGATTGGTTCCAAAAACATTCACTTTGTTCGTGACCATTTGGCCATAAATACGACCCATGTCGTTCAAAAACTACCACATTCACCAGATTTGGCACCGTGTGACTTCTGGATTTTCAGTAATCTAAAGAGATCGCTCCGAGGACACTCTTTCGAGTCCATTAAAGATTTAAAGTAAAGTGCTGCGCGCTTTGAAAGCCATCCCACAAAAAGGCTATTCGGACCGTTTTGAAGATTGGAAAAAACATTGGCTTGAGTATTGTGTCAGAGGGCGATTACTCTGAAGGGGATGAAATTGATTTGAAAAATGAATAGAGATTTCTCACTTCATTAATAAAATCACCTTATTCTTTGGACACAGAAGCAACTATTCAAGTGTTTTAAGTAATTTGAATCTGAATATAGTGAAAAATAGTGGACAGAATGTACAAACCATGCATCTTTTTGTATATTTAACAAGCGGAGTTCAGCTGAGTAAATAATTATTGAGTAGTAAAATATAAATGTATAGTACATTTTCCTTATATTGTGGACAAGTGATTTGCAAAAAGCTCAATTCGGGGGTCAAATAATTTGCGGAGCAAGCTTGATTGAGTTCGGGAAAGTCAGTAATAACTTGAGTCATGTCTTTCTAACAATATATCAACGTTTTCTGAGAAATATCTGACCGTTGAAAAAAAAATCACAAAAACACACCATTTTTGGTCTCTTGACTAAGTATGATCACTTAAAACATTATTAAAGAAAAAGATGCCAGAATCATCTTTTTTTAAATTTGAAAAACAGGTATTAATAAATATTTAAAGAATTTGAAAATCTTTCTGTGGAAAAAAGACGCTTTCGAATGCGCTGGGATTCGAGCCCAGGTCTTTCGATTGCTGGTCGACTGCTCTAACCACTGAGCTACACAGGCATCTGACATCACCTTCTTCACAGGAAGACCTCCTTATATCGCCTAGTGGCTCTGCCTTGCGGCTGTAAATGATTTCAAATCAATTAGTTGAGTTTGATATTTTTGTCACTGCCTACATTATCGAATCCCAGCGCAGTCGAAAGCGTGTTTTTTTCCACAGAAAGATTTTCAAATTCTTTAAATATTTAATTCATTTGCATTTATATGCGATGTAAGAGTTTGAAATTGTCTACGAAAACACCTGTCGACAACGTATCCTATCTGATACGCGACTAGTGATCCTCCGATAATGTAGGCAGTGACAAAAATTTCAAACTCAATTAATTAATTTGAAATAATTTACAGCCGCAAGGCAGAGCCACTAGGCGATGTAAGGAGATCGTCATGTGGAAAAGGAGATGTCGGATGCCTGTGTAGCTCAGTGGTTAGAGCAGTCGACCGGCAATGGAAAGAGTCTTTTTTTCCACAGAAAGATTTTCAAAGTTTTTAAATATTGAATTTATTTGCGATATAAGAGTTTGAAATTGTCTACGAGGACACCTGTCGACAACGTATCCTATCTGATACGCAACTAGTGATCCTCCTATAATGTAGGCAGTGACAAAAATTTCAAACTCAACTGATTGATTTGAATTAATAAATATATACAAACCCGAAAAATTGGACCCCTTCTATGTCACTTGTATCGTTTAGAAAATCTTGCACCTTCTTTTCAAGACTCTGAAAACAATGCTTTTTAGCGTCACCGGATCCATTAGTCAAACGTTCATCTAGAAGCTTGTCTAACTGTGCTGGATCAACATTAAGCCAACTGTCACTATCCGCAGGGCTCAAAGTAGGTTGATCTTGATCTGAAAAATAAATATTTTATCCTTATACAATACAGAGTGTAATGATATTCTTTATTTTTATGAAATGGCACACCTTCGGCAACAAATTTCTACCAATATTATCAATGTTTAGTAAAAACAGAAATTGAAAATTGAATTCGAACCCGTATTTCCCTCAACATCCAAACAAAGGTATAATTCAGAACTTTAAGAATTCGAAACCGTTCGAATCCTCCAAATAAAAAAATAAAAAAGAGGAGGCCTTTTGTTTTGTTTTCTCATAATTGTTTTTTGGGGTAATGATTTATAGTCCAAATTTGGTCCTGGTTTTTGTATTTTGAAAATTCGAACGGTTTCGAAATCTTGAAGTTTTGAATTAATGCCAGAAATATTAGGGGAAAGCAACTATTCAAGAGAGTATTAATGGCGCCAAACCAACTAGGCCAATTTACAAAGAAGGGTTTCAATAGCGGAAGTCAATAAAAAAGGGAAATAGCGGAAACCTTGTGTACTGGCAATTTGGCTAGCTCAGCTCAAAGTCGGTAAAGAGGCAAGGTTTCCGAAGCTAGAAGTGATCGAAAAAGGTTTTTATCTAAGAAAACACAACTCAGTGTATAGGGTAAAATATAATTAATGTTTACTTTTTCTCAAACATAGAATGTTTGCTAAATTTATGATTCAATTGACTATGGACTAAGTTTTTTACATATTCTGACTTTAATTAAAATTCGGGCTATTAGTCCAAAGTCTAACTAGGCCTAATCTAGGAATCCACACAGTCACGTGCCAAATATTTTGATACTAAACGGCAGAAAATCCCATGAGTATCATTCAGCTCGCTCCGAAAAAACAATCTGAAACACAAGAAAGAGCGTGTTAATCACAAAAACTCAATAAGGTAGCCACTTGTTGTCAGGTTTACTGGTGAGTTAAGCGAAAGAAACCTGATCTCAAATTAGGCTTAAACTGCTAAATCCGGAAGATAATACTCCACAATGTCGAGATAAGTCCACGAAATCAAAACGATTACTTATTTTTAGAATAAACTTGCTACGGCGTACAGCTCTACGAAACGTTCTCAGAAGCTGATGACTAACGCGCAGATTAGCTAGCATCCCGCTACAGTAACAGTTAACGGTGAATCCAGAGAAGTCCCAGGGTCATATTAATGTGGTGAAACATTTCGACCTTTACGATCTTTAATTTATCAATTTTTAAACATTTATCAAGTTATTATTGCCCGATTTGGTCAAAAGTTTCGCGTTTAGATTCTGATTTCAGATCTGCAATTTCCAATTATATCAATTTCCTGAATTTTGGAAAGGCAACTTTGCCCTATTTTAGGCCAAAATTGTTCGTTTATAATCTACGTGTGGGTCACACGAAGGGTGAAAATTTCGCGAAGTGGGATTCTTGATTTTAAGAGCTAGAATACCGAAGAAACTCACTATTTTTAATTTTGGAGAGAGCGAACGTCAATTCTATAATTCCTCGTTCTCACAGTGCGTAATTTAGAGATTTCGTATCTATAATCATAGGAAAATCATAATTAACTTTTGTTTTGAATAATTTCGCACAATCGCGCCACGAACAAAAACACGTTTTAATTTTGGGGAATTGTCCCTACACCTAAAAATAAAGTTCCTTTTGACCTTTTGGATCATAGAGTGGCTTTCTCTTTGCCATGGTTAATTCAACCCACTAGTTTCCTAAATATTCCAACCCACCATTTATCTTTAATTTTAAAATCTTGTTATCCACAAGCATCAGGTTGTCGGTCTCAAATTTTGGAGATTAAGAGCATGTGCTCCCGACGAGTTCATCATTTGCTTTTCCTCGCGTTAGAATCAATAAAACCGTACTAGATTCTGGTTGACTCACGCTTTTTATAATAAAACAGAGATTTCAATAAATCAACTTCTATTTATCATTGTTAAGTGACCCATTTTCATAAATACAGTTATTCGTAATGTTGAATACTAATGGATTTTACGGCACAATGATAATTATCTTTACTTATAATATCAAAAATCTATAATACTTGCAATGTGGCAATGATTATAATTATTTATTTAAAATAAAATAACAATTATATTTGCTTATTCACAATATAATAATAGCTGTATTCACTTATAACCATACAGTTAGGTTCATTTATTTATACATTACATTTGTTCATTTGGTTATTTTATTTAATCATTAATTAAAACTCCCATACGTGTAAATGAACAAATGATCCTGTTATAAATAATAAAAAAAAATATATAGAAAAAAAGTAACAGTGTGGGACGCCCGTCCATCCAGCGGACCATGCCACACGCTGCTTGATCTGAGTGAGTGGTCGGGTGGCAGCAACCACAGGTTAGTGTGGCGCTCGCTCAGAGCACGAACGAAAATGTCCGTGAAAAGCAGGCTGCCTCGTTCACGCCGCGTTCACTTCCGGTTTGGAGGCAAATCATTAATTGCTGCTCAAATACTGGATCATACCTCGCAATTCTTTTGTGCGAGTCTCGTGGGAATCTACTTGTTCTGAAAGTAATCCTAATTTTGTGGATTCCTTCCTCTTTTCGTCGCAAAAAGGCGGATACCGAAGGCTGGGCCGTCTCAACGCCCCACCAAACGAAGTGATCCATTGCTCGCAAAGGATCAGTTCGTTTTTCTTTCTTGTATCGTAAGCTTGCATTTGCTATTCTTTATATAATAATTATTAATCAATGCTTAAATTCAAGATCTAATAAAAATACAAAATTAATATATATAAAAAAAAATGTATATTTATTTTTGTGTTTTCCGTTATTTTTTTGTATTTTAGTGTTTATTTAGTTTTAAATAAAAATAAAAATGAGAATAATTATTTGCTAATTTTTTCTTATCATTCTATTTTGATCACGCTTTTACTATCTTATTGCTTATTTTTGAGATCTCAAAAAAAAATGAGGATTAATGATAATTTTTCTTATTATAATTTATAATAATTATTTCTTATTATAAGCATATTATTTATATTGGTTTTATTAATGCCAATAATTAAATATAGTCTTATTAGGATTATATCATCATTTCCTTGGTAAAAAAAAACATTTTTGCGTTCTGGAGATCATCACCAACCATCTTAACGCCCCACCAAACGAAATAATCTCTTTCTCTTAAGGGATTAATTCATTTCGAAAAAGAAACATATTTCTTGTTGAGGAAAGAAAAAGGAGGGAGAAAGAGGAAAGAGTCATTCAACCAAACTCTGACTCAATTTCAGAATGGCCAATTCTTCAGTAACCTATAACATATACATTTTCGACCCGTGTCGAGCTTGACTTGTTGGCTTTATTTCCTATTGTACAAAATTCGTGTAATGTCTAAGATCCTTAAACATGCCTACTTGATCATTATTAATAATTAGCTACTCTTAATATCTACGTGTGCATATATATGGCCATAAATGACACAGTCATTTTTGGCTGATCTTAATATTATTATTTTATTTTTGTGATTTTCATAAAATTTCATTTTTTTTTATTAACCAACCGCCTTAAGGTTCAAAATGGCCCTTATTTATAGGGTAAATATTAAAAGTAAGAAGAAAATATTAATTTAAGTTTTCAGTGTACCTTTAATTATAGTTTAAATTATTCTAAGCTTAATCATATCCAGTTATGGCTATCCTTAAAATATATATACAAAATTTAAATGACGTAGTCATTTTTTTCCGACATTGTTGATTCGGTTTCTTCATTTTCTTCGAGGTGAGCTTCTCTCTTCTTGTAAATTTTTAAATCTTGAGAGTGAAACATCCCCCTTTCTTCCTTGGATTCGGGGTTCCATAGAATGTAAGTGCCAGGTCTAACCTGTTTTTTAATTTCGTTTGGACCTTCATAAATCTGCAAGAATTTTTTGAGAAGTTTCTTTTTTGGGTCGGACTCATTAATTGCTTCCACAAGAACTGAGTCTCCTTTCTTTAATGTGATTAAACGATGAGCTTCATTAAATTTGGAAGCTCTGTTTTTTCCTTTTCTAGAAATGTTTTCTCAAGCCAATTCTATTTTTCTTTCATAATTCATTTTGGAATTATTCGGGGGAAAGTTAAGCCAATTTTCCCAGGCTCGTTTCGGTTTTTTATTTAGCTGTAGCTCGATTGGAGTGAACTCTGTGGTCTCATGGTAAGTCTCATTCATACAACTTTCAATAACCTTAATCCAACTCCACCATGATCCATGATTCTCTCCAATGAGAGATCTAAAAAACCTAGATAATTCCCTGTGGATTCTTTCCACTACATTGCTCTGGGGATGCCGTATCGAAGAAAACACCGGTTGTATTTGTTGTTCTTTTAAAAACTCTGACCAGACTGGAGACGTGAATTGCGTTCCGTGGTCAGTCACTATTTTAAACGGTTTTCCATGTTTCGGAAAATGGTCTTTTGTTAATTTATTTATGACGGCTTTTGTATTAGCTCGTCTCAGCGGGTACAAAACTACATATTTGGAAAAGGCATCAATGGTTGTCAAAATGTACTTGAATCCACCTTTTGATGCTGGCAATGGCCCATAAAAATCTATGGATAAAATTTCATTTGGTCTTTCGGGCAAATAATTTCGCATTTCAGAGAAACAAGTTTGATTTGTAACTTTGTTTCTCTGGCAAGAGTCACAACTAGCCAAGCGTCGCCTGACTATTTTTGCCAATTTGGGGTAATAAAAAAAATCACTTAACATTTTAATGACTTTTAAGGGGCCTATGTGGGCATACATTTCATGACATTCGTCGATTATGTCATGAATTATGCCTTTAGTTAAGCATAGTCGCTTATTCTCTCCACCTACAAAATATAAGAGATCATCATGTATCTCATATTTGGTGGTTTTCTTTTCTTTTACATCTTTAATTTTCTGTACCAAAATAGGGTCCAGTTTTTGCTCTTGGGCAAAATTTTGTAGCCGATTTCGCAGATTTGATGATGGCCTTTTCGCCAGAGCGTACAGAATAATTTTGCCATCATTTTTTTCCATTTTTGATGCATTTTCCTCTCCTGGTAGACGACTCAAAGTGTCTGCCACTAAATTGTTTTTACCGGAACAATATTCTATCGAGATATCATAATCTTGGATGGCCATCGTCCATCTGGTTAATCGTCCACTCAAAAGTTTGCATGTTTTCAGGAACGTCAGCGCCTTGTGATCAGTCCGGATAATGATTTTTCCACCCATTATATACGACCGGAATTTATGTAGGGCCCAAACTATCGCCAACAGCTCTTTTTCCGTCGTGTAATATGCCAGTTCAGCGCCCTTTAAGGTTCGGCTAGCATAAATTATGGGGCATGGGTTTCCATCTTCATCGAGCTGGAATAAAACGGCACCCAATGCCACGTCACTGGCATCAGTTTGCAAATAAAAAGGTTTTTTAATTTCTGGGTAATTTAGTAAGACAAAGCTACTGAATAATAATTTTATTTCGTTGAAGGCTCTCTCCAGGTGCTCATTCCATGTCCATTTTACGCCCTTTTTTAATAATTCCAGAAGTGGGACAATTTTCGCAGCATGATTTTTTGAGAATTTAGTATAGAAATTAATCAAACCCAAAAATCCACGTAATTCTTTTAAATTTCGTGGTCTTGAAAAGTTCTGGATGGTTTCAATTTTTTCGGGATCTGGTTTTATTCCAGTCGATGTCAAAATATGTCCCAGAAATTTAACTTCGGATCTGAAAAAATAGGATTTTTCCAGATTGATTGTTAGATTGTTTTCCATCAATCTATGGAAAAGTGACTCCAAATGCAGCAGATGTTGTTGTACGTTTTCCGAGGCACAGAAAATATCGTCGATGAAAGTAAGATAAAAATTCCCTAGACCGTTTAGGACGAAATCTAGGGCTCTAACCAGTGCTGCCGTACTAGTTTTTAGCCCGAAGGGCGTTACGCAAAATTCGTAACATTTACCTTCGTGTAAAAATGCCGTATATTTTTTTGATTCCTCGGCTAGTGGAATTTGCCAAAAACTACTGGTTAGATCCATCGTTGACATGATTTTATTGCCACCACATCTTTGAAAAAGTACCTCCGTCGGCTCTGCGCATTCGTAATCGTTTATCATAATTTCGTTTAACTTCCTAGCATCTAGACATATTCTGACGCTTCCATCCTTTTTTAAACTAGTGACAAGTGGGTTTATGAATGGGCTATTTGATCTCCGTATTATCCCTAGTTCTAATAAATTGTTTAATTTCGCTGTAACTAAATTTCTCAATCTCATCGGGATTGGATAGGTTTTAATTATAAAAGGTTTATCATCTTTAATTTTTAATTCGTGCTCGTATATGGAAATCCGTCCAAGTTTCTTCGAAAATATGTCTTTATATTTTTTTAAAACCTCCCAGAACTTCTTCTTCTCTTCGCCGTTGAGCAGTTCACATTTTGCCACTTTTTCACCGATTTCAACATCTGTTACGCAGTATTTTTCTTGAATTTCGTCGTATTCTTTTATATTGCCAAATTCTTCATATTTTTCTGGATAATTAACTTCATCTGCGAAGTCCTGTGAATCAATATCTGTTAAGTTTTCGCTGGGCTCCATATTTATTTCATGGATTACCCGAATACATTTTTCTTCATCATTAATAAATTCAATTTTAATTCCTTTATCTTCATTACGTAGAATCACATAATTTTCTTCTATATTGATCCTTCCTTTCAACTTCTTAAGTACATCAATTCCCAAAATACAACTTTTGTTCAATTTTGGAACTATTACAAACACGCAAGAATAAGTTTCATTATTTATGTTTAAATTTGCATATAATTGTTGCTTTAATTTTATCGGTTTCACACCTGTGGCACCTACGACGCTTGTGCCGACGATTGGCAAAATTTTACAATTTTTAAGCGTATTTTTATTATTTTCAAAGAAGTTTTCCGAAATACATGTTATTTCGCTACCCGTGTCGATAAGTGCATCCGTTTTAATGCCCTCGATTTTTACGAAAATGTTTGGGCACTTATCGAGATTTTCGACAATTTTACAATTTTCATTTTCCAATAAATCTTTTCTCATATCTAAATCTAGAGGTCTTTGTATAATATTAGACCCTGGGATTGCCTCTAACATGCTTATATTCGACTGCCCAGGGCTATCTAGTTTCCCTGGTTATTAGTTATATCAACATTATTCGTAAGATTCGAAATTTCCGGTTCACAATTTTCTGACCTATTTGAATTTTCGTTGCTACTCCCTTGCATTACGCTTGGCGCGTTAGCAACCACCCGCACCTTTCGCATTCCCTCCTGTCCGCTCACGCCTTGAGATCGTCCGGATTCATAGGCGGCCGTATTCGGGGGACCAACATTTTCGCGACGGTGATAAACACCGTTTTTGACAAATCCATTGCCATTTTGCCTTGGGTCATAATTATTTTCACGCTTGTCATTATGTCTATTATCATCATGGGCCTGGTTTGTGCCCAGATGGCTCGTGGGAGCATTATGGTGCCCTTCGAAACGAGCCGCATTATTATTGAAAGAAAAATTATTATTTCTATAATTCTGGCCGGCAAAACCGTGCCCATGGTTATAATTAGAATTCCTATTTTGTTGAGCAAAATTACCTGCCCCTCTAAAATTATTTCTACTTGAATTTGGGACAAAATCTCCATTCCTAAAATTATTTTGACTGTAAAATTGCGTCCTTCCATATACATATGGATAGGATCTTTGATCTTGGCCCAAATTGCGGCCATTATTCCCAGAACTGGCGTTAGAAGGGCCTGCTTGATCGAATGCATCAAGCAATTCTATTAAATTTTCGAAAGTTTTAACATTTCTGATAATAATGGCCGTTCTTATGTCATCATTAAAATGCCTTGATAATTTTGATACTATCTCATTTTCAGAGGGTGGTGGGATTAGATCGTTAGCATTGTTTATCATTTTTAAGGCGTACTCAGCTCTAGACAAATTATTATTAGGAATGTACCTTCCAAATTGCAATTCAGAGCTAATCTGGAAGCACACATTCTCATTCCAAAATTTCTTTATGAACTTGTCTCTGAATGAGACAACATTCTCATCATTTTGAGAGACCAATTCCCACCATTCTCTGGCAATACCTTCCAGACAGGCGTAAATTATATAGTTAAAATCATTCGTACTTATATCGATAGCACTAATGTAACGCTCGAAATCTTTCAAAAATCGCATCGGCCTTTCACGTTTGTGCCCTGAAAATTTGGGCATAGGATATTTGTTTAACCATGGTGAGACTGCCGAAGAACTACCCTGATTTCTCTGCAATTTACTTTCTAAAACATACTGGTGGTCTTCCAGGTGTTTAATTCTCTTTTCGTGTACCATTTTCTTAGCGATCAAATCTCCACTTAAACAGTGAAGTTCCTCGGAAGTTTCACCCAGTACATTTACTTTAGCTTCTACTTGTCTTATATTTTTTTCTAATTCTAAATTTTTATGATCGCATTCGGCCTTAAGCATTTCTTCGGTGCTATCCATTCTCTCTACCATCAAACCTGCAAATTCACTAAACTTCCTAGCTGTATCGTGTTTCAATTCGGATAATTTTTTAGGATTCTTCTTGACGGTATTTATAACTTTCGCCTGATTGTTTGCTATGCTCTTAATTTTAACGCCGATAGACTTTAACTTCAATAACATTTGATCTAATTCGGCAATGTCCTCCTCATCTGAATCTGCAATTTCGTCCACGTGTAACGATGAACAAAGCGATTCATTGTCTACTGATTCGCGCGACATATTTTTTTCATTGACCGATAAATCTAACGCCTCATTTTGGTCGTTTAAACCATCGCAGTTTCCAGCTAGTAACTGGGTGGTGTTTCTTAACAGTTCACCTATGTTAAAACTACTAGCCATCATCGATTGCGATTATTTAAGAATTCTTCTATTTCCTTCGCTCGAATTGGCCATTTTGAAATTAAAATTATTAATAATAAAAAAAAATTTTAAATTGGTTG
This sequence comes from Diplolepis rosae, assembly GCA_030998225.1. Classification (NCBI taxonomy): domain Eukaryota; kingdom Metazoa; phylum Arthropoda; class Insecta; order Hymenoptera; family Diplolepididae; genus Diplolepis; species Diplolepis rosae. The sequence continues at coordinate 521,525 of JAPYXD010000072.1, forward strand.
CCAAATTTTTATATTATTAAATAAAAGAATTCACCATAATGGCACACAAAAGAAAACTTCATACAGTGTCGATGTGTTGTCCTGGTTTCGAACAACTCATCTAACACTGAAGTAACTCATTGAAACAAATCAGCACTCCAACAATAGAAAAATATTAATAAGATTAATTAAAATAAAATAAAAATCAGGATCAATTAAAATCAATTTCAGATTTTTTTTTCAAATTGATAAATTTATTAATAATAAATAAAAAAATAAATAAAAAATAGATATATTGATGTACCACGAAATGTTAATAATAAATTAATGGTCATCAAAAGAAAAACTATTAATTTCAATTTTTATTCCTAGTCAGATTTTCCTTAATCTGAAAGAAGGAATCTATTTTAAAATCAACCCGAAATATAATTTAATAATTAAAATATTATTTCGAGGTCTTTCTTCGCTCGAAGTAATACTTATTTTCCTCTTTGTTTACCGCGCAGGGCATTCACCTTCGCGCTCACTCACTGTCTACACGTGCCAACACACCACGTTAAACGTCAAAGTCAGCTGAGTGACGTCAAACTGACATTTGACTGTTGACAATCTAGGAATTTGAAGGTGAATCTGTTTTCTTCACCTTTATAATATATTTTAAATTGAAATAAAATGCATGCACCCGGTGGCAATTTATTTTGGACTTAAAACTTCGACAATTTCATCAGGAATACCAGACGAAACGCCACGATCATGCTAGAAATGACCACCCGGTATAACAAAACATATTTCATTTACACACAAAATGATCGTATTTTCGCGAAATTTTCAAATTCAATAACCTTCGGGCCCCACGTTGGGCGCCAGTTGAAACATTTCGACCTTTACGATCTTTAATTTATCAATTTTTAAACATTTATCAAGTTATTATTGCCCGATTTGGTCAAAAGTTTCGCGTTTAGATTCTGATTTCAGATCTGCAATTTCCAATTATATCAATTTCCTGAATTTTGGAAAGGCAACTTTGCCCTATTTTAGGCCAAAATTGTTCGTTTATAATCTACGTGTGGGTCACACGAAGGGTGAAAATTTCGCGAAGTGGGATTCTTGATTTTAAGAGCTAGAATACCGAAGAAACTCACTATTTTTAATTTCAGAGAGAGCGAACGTCAATTCTATAATTCCTCGTTCTCACAGTGCGTAATTTAGAGATTTCGTATCTATAATCATAGGAAAATCATAATTAACTTTTGTTTTGAATAATTTCGCGCAAACGCGCCACGAACAAAAACACGTTTTAATTTTGGGGAATCGTCCCTACACCTGAAAATAAAGTTCCTTTTGACCTTTTGGATCATAGAGTGGATTTCTCTTTGCCATGGTTAATTCAACCCACTAGTTTCCTAAATATTCCAACCCACCATTTATCTTTAATTTTAAAACCTTGTTATCCACAAGCATCAGGTTGTCGGTCTCAAATTTTGGAGATTAAGAGCATGTGCTCCCGACGAGTTCATCATTTGCTTTTCCTCCCGTTAGAATCAATAAAACCGTACTAGATTCTGGTTGACTCACTGGAAGTTTAGAAGGAAAAGGGAACGCCGTGATAGTGAAGTGCCCTCAGGGCTCCGACACTACACGACGCCAAAAATATATGAGGATGGGAACTTTATCCGAGTCTCACTTTTTGTGAGTGCACGGATACTTGCGTCCCGAGTTGACCAGAATCCAGTATTTTACTGGAGCCTGTTGCTCGCTGCTTTTAATTCAAAAATAAGATAAACCCACGCGAATAAAAAAAACAAACCTACAAATATTTCAAAAAAAAACGTAAAACGATCCAAAAGATCCCTAACTGCTAAGGGAGGACCGGGAAGCATAGACGACCTGGTTCTCAAAGTTGTTCACCTGATCGTGAGATGCAGGTGAGCATACTTGAGCCCGAGGTCTCGAATTAATAAATTGAATGCCCTGGTGTCGAGCCGTGCTCTCACCTTTGTGGGCAGCGCGCCTGTAATAAAATTTGTGGATCAGCAACCGTGCACCTTACCTCGGTTTTCCACCTCTCTATTAATTTCCCCCCTTAATTAATATGCGCGCGCCTCAATTAGCGACCGCGATCGAGTCCAATTAAATCAATAAATCAAGAGTTTTATGCGCGATGTTTTCCCCCTTTTTACGACCGTTTTCGGGTTGAAAATCAGTATCAGGAAAAAGCTGATATTCTCGCGATTATGACGATGTTTTTCAGATTTCAAAAAGTCGCATATTTCGTCCCGTGGAAGCATTCAAAAATTGATCCGCACTCAAAAGCGAAAACGCACCGCGCGACGATGACGACAAAACCTTTCCCCCATTTCACCTCCCGCTGGCGTGTGCTACTTGCGTGGGCGAGGGTTCCTATTGGACAGCGGTGTGGGCAGGCTTGAACGTCGTGTAACGCTTTTTATAATAAAACGGAGATTTCAATAAATCAACTTCTATTTATCATTGTTAAGTGACCCATTTTCATAAATACAGTTATTCGTAATGTTGAATACTAATGGATTTTACGGCACAATGATAATTATCTTTACTTATAATATCAAAAATCTATAATACTTGCAATGTGGCAATGATTATAATTATTGATTTAAAATAAAATAACAATTATATTTGCTTATTCACAATATAATAATAGCTGTATTCACTTATAACCATACAGGAACGTCAAACTCGATGGTATCAACATTTCGCAAGTGCCAGTTTGAAATTGCCAACCATTGATAATTAATATTATTAACAAACACTAGACATTAAATAAATGCAATTTATTCTTGATTTTAAAATAATCAGTTTTCCTAAATCTATATTTTTTTCTATCTCTTGTCTATCAACCGCTATTTCTTTATATCTCTTTGTCAATCCATATTGATGACTATCTCTTTCAACCCCATTTTTTTCATTTCCGTCTAATCCTTATCTATTCATCTGTATCTATTTTTATTTCTTATCTATCCACCGCTATCACTTTCTATATCTTGTATATCTCCTGGTCAATCCAGGTTCACGCTTATCTCTTTCAATCTTTTAATCTTGTACATATTTTACCATTAATTACAAATAATTACTTTTATTTATCGATTAGAAAGGGGACAGAAAATGAAACCGCAAATATACAAGGTATATACCGGAAAAGGGTATTCGAAGATTGGATTGATTTTGAATTGACGAAGGGATAGAAAAAGTTGGATTTTTCAGTGTTATACGTGTTACCGACAAATTTAAAATATTGGTTTTGTACAAAGTTAATGTATCTATAAGATTGTTGAGTATGAAGATTAACAAGTTTGAAATGAAAAATCGAGAAGGGAATACAATATGATAGGAAGATACAGATTTGGAAATATTATTACTTCGATAAATGATCACGGTGTACAACAAGGAGACAACACTTTAGCCGGTAAATATTCTTTACTGATTTTTAAAGGGAAAAACCCTATCCAAAGTGAACACAATTACCTCTGTCTGTAAGACGAAAATAAGAATCGACTAATATCCAACGGGAAATTCCGAAATGATGAGATTTCTAAAATGCTACAAAGGATTAGTAATACAACACAGAATTTGAAGTATAGAATATACTTATATAGAAATCAGTCCGTAAAGCGAACACGTCTGCCTGACCGCGTTTGATACCCTTCCGTTGAACTAGCAGCGGTTCTTTGAACGCTTTTCCGGATTGCTGGAGCTGGAAGCGTTACTGCTGGCGCTGGAACTTCAGGGGCTGGAATTGCTGGGTCCGTGATTGGTACCGGAACTCGAGAAATCTTTACATTTACTGGCACCGCAGTGTCATCACTTTCGTCACAACTGTCATCACTCGTAACGTCAGTATCTGCCATAACGTATGCTGGTTTGAGTCTGTCAGTGGAAACCGTAACGTCTCGTCCGTTGATGTTAAAAACAAATTTCTTCTCATGTCTCGAGATCACTCGGTATGGACCATCGTACAGACATTGTAGGAGCGTTTTAGGCCCGTCATGACGCACAAACACGTGGTCGGTTGTTGTGAGATCCTCAAAAACAAAAATTTCTTTTTCTCCTTGCCTTGAGCCTTGTACCGGGTGAAGCTGCTGGATGTGCGAGCGGAGAATTTGCACAAAATCAGGTGCCACTCCTATGTCCATTGCTGTTCTGGTTGTATACGATAGGAACTCGCCAGGGAGTCTGAGTGGTTGTCCATAGATTGCCTCTGGCCCGCGAGAGAATCGGTCGACGTTGTTCTTCTGAAATAAATATGTGAGGGGCTTGTGATCCGTGAAAATTGTGAAAACTCTCGCCTCTAACATGTAAATAAAATGCTTGACAGATTCGTAAATTGATAATAATTCAAGATCATATGCTGAATACTTGCGTTCGGAAGTGTTTAGTTTCCTGGAAAAGAACGCCAGTGATTCCCAACTGTCTTCCGTACGTTGCTGCAATACCACCCCGATGGTGAAGTCAGATGCGTCGCAAAACAGGGCAAGAGAAGCGTTGGTTCTCGGGTGCACAAACGAAGCTGCTTGCGCTAGGCCTACCTTCGTGTCAAGAAATGCAGCTTCTGTTTCTTGATTCCATACAATTGGCGTTTTTCCTTTGACGTTTCCTTAAAGTTAAACGGGGTATCACATGTGACACTTTCCACACTTAATGTTCCACTAGTCACTACCGACCCGCGAACACACACACAAAATCTCTGCGGAGCCCAAGATCGAAAGTCATTGTCGTAGTACCGTACGCAGCAATAAGGGTACCATTGGCCGCACCGAGTTCGTAACACGATTTTTCATGTGGCCCAGGAATAAGGTCGCGAGGAAACACGCACAGATCTGAACCCGTGCCTATTAGGAACTTCACTTTCGTATTATTGTCCATAACCTTTCAAAGGAAAGATCCTTTTGAGTGGCAAGAATAGCCTGTACATTAAACGGCAGGCGACCGAACCACAACGTCCGCAGCATTGATTCCGGGACTGACGTACCGGCAAGTCCTTGAAGATGACGCAAGAATTGCGACGGCTTCCTATCACCTATTTCATCCATTTCCAGGAGATGACGCGTCTTCTACTCCTGGGATGAACTAAGACGCTTGACGATTTGCGTCTTTAGTGTTTCGTACGCGTTCTCTCTTGGAGGATTCACTATTATATCACTATTATATATCACTCGCGAATCCAGTGCATTGGTCACATTTGTGAACTTTTCATCGTCTTCCCGCATGCCCGATGGCGCGAAAGTCCGCCCAACTAACGAGAACCACAACTCTGGGTCTGAGGAAATAAATGTTGGAACGCGACACGCGACACGCTTTCTGGAGAGAGCGCTCTCCAGAGCGTTATCAGGAACATTTTCGCGATCATCAGGATTGGGCTGAGGAACGTTATCTCTAAATATGGTAGATAGTGACACAGATATCACACGCCTAAAACTGTTACTGTTAGTCTAAGTATCACCACTTCTTTTACTCCGCGCTGTTTGTGTTCAACACCCTGCACTATACACATACGTAATCACAAACAAATCACGTCGGGGTCACCACTTTGGAAATATTATTACTTGGATAAGTGATCAGGGTGTACAACAAGGAGACAACACTTTAGCCGGTAAATATTCTTTATTAATTTTTAAAGGGATGACGATAGCGTAAAAATCTAAACTCGAAGAAATAAGCTGAAAATAAAATAAAGCACAAACTGGTAATAGCCAAAATTCCCCTAGTTCTAAATAATTATTAATCCTCAGTGGTGTACGTGACAATAGACGCCACACAGATATTACCGGAAGTAGGGATAGACTGGAGATAGGGGGAGATAGATATTCCAGAACGAGAGATAAATTGAGGGATAGAAAAAGATAAATATTCCTTATCATAGTGAGATATAATTTTGGAGATAGAAAGACAGCGTTTTGGGGTTGCAAATCGGCTACTTGGAAGAGATAGAAAAGGTTCTATCTCTTTGTATACCTCTGTTTCTATCTCTTTCTATCTTTTTACTTCCAACAGGGATTAAAGGGTGAGGTTAAAGGAGTGAATTCTAGCACGTAAAGCAGGTGAGATGCTAACTAAACGACGCCGTTGCTAACTAAAGTGTTATTATGTTTCTGAGGATTCACGCAGCTGTTAGTATGCTCACTGATACTCAATAAAAAGTTCGTCATGGAGCTATAAAGCATTAATGCCTTTTTTTCGACTTAAAGTTAGTCTTCAAAAAAATCATAAATTTCTATATGAATGATCATTTTTTTTACATCCTATTCATGTAATTCCAGTAAAAACTAGTCGTTTTTCTGATACCTAACTTCAAACCGAAAAGAAAGCATTTATGAACTTTATTGTACTAGAAAGAATACAGTCGAGAAACTTTTAGGGTGAACGAGCCTACATTTTGATTTTTTGCGAATTTTTTATTTGCACTTAACTTGCCTATATTAAAGGAGTTCTCAAGTAAAATAAATAACTCTCAGAAAATTCTAAAACTTTGTATACCGGTTCATATACGGCTAAAAGTGACTCATATAATTGTTGAAGAGGTTAGGGTACCTACGAGCCGAGATATTAATGTTTCAATTTTTTGTTTGTTAACACGTGTTCATATGGGAAATGGCAGTTCCGACGTATTCAATTGCTGGTTGTACAGCATTTGACGCTTAGTATGTCCTTGCTGAAAAATCCTATGTAGGATACCACATAGGACCTTACACAGGATTCTATGTAGATTGAGGTGATAATTTTTAACTTCACATTGTAACTAAAAAATTTTCTGAATAATCTTATCTAGCAGAATGTTAACAGCAGAATTTTACTCATGAGCTAATAAATATATTTTATCTATATTTTAAAAGATAAAAGAAAATTTTCTTTCTCTACTTGATGGTTAAAAGAATTACATTTATTGATGAAATATTATTTTATATTTAAACTTCATACTATCTTTTACAGTATTGTTTAGAATATAGTATTTATTCCACCAGATTGATTCTGCTTTTCTTCTTCTTCACTTCTTCATCTATATTTTGCGTTATATAATCCAATTTTGTTCATTCAAATTCTCAGTTTGCCTCATGATACTCCAGTTCTAATAATTATTTTGTAAACGCATTTTGAAATGCGCAAGTATTCAATTTTATGACACTGTCACGTATCCATGACTATTATCATATTCTTTTATTATTATTTTATTATTATCAACATTATTACTATTTTTTATTAACATTGTCATGTATACATGATTGTTATTATCATTATTATCACAGATATTAATGTCATTTAAATTATGAAATAATTCTTATTGGTAATATTATTGTTATTACTAATTATAGTGTCGAAATATAACAATGAACAAAATACAATTGATGATTAACGACTCACAACAAATATTATTACTATTATGTTATTATTATGATTGTAACACTATAAACAACGAATATTATATCAATTACAATATAACAATTAATGTCATTATTTCATGATTATTTATAGTACTGATTGTAACTTTTACATTATAATTACAAAACATTGTTGTTATTATTAAATATTGACTAAATTAAAACTAATAAATTAATAATATTTTCATACCTTTTTAATGATTACAAAAAATGTAGTTAATCTCTGCGATTAAATTTATCTATGTCAGTTGGCACGCGCGTAGTCTACATTCTTAGAAGATGTGAGTAAAATCCACACTATGAAGAAGATCCTCTTGACTAACAAGGAACCCTAGGTAGCTGCCCTCCTCCGATTTTGTTCGTTCGCACATATGTTGTAGTACTCGAAAAACTAAGTAACATTTTTATTTTTACGTGCCCAAAATGGTTTTTAGGGGGTAAAAATCACCCCCGAAAAGTGCGGTACCAAATACCCATAAAATTGTTTCACATATAATAACAGAATCTTTCACAATCAAACCAACTCAAAAAATATCCTTACTATGAGAGATGAAATATGTGATTTTGTCAACTTGTTAAAAATGATTTTTGGGGGTAAAATACCCAACAATAAGTTTTAATTATACAAAAAATTTTCAAACAGACATTAATTCAACCCGAAAAATCAGGAAAAAATATATGTTGCACGCGATAATAAAATAAAGTTTACGTATATGTGCAATTTTATGAGAAATTAATTTGTAAGGGGTAACCACCGTTAAATGCATGTTATTATATTTCTACAAAATAAAGTAAATTTCGCATACAAAAACAAGCAGAAAAAATTCTTTCACACGAAGGGTTGAAAAATATAAATTGCTCAATGTAGTCAAAACATGTTATGGGGGTAAACTATCCCAAAAAAAGTTACTATTATACAAGAAAATTACCAAATAGGTTAAATTGAAGCTGAAAATTCTGAAAAAAAATATATATACCACGCGATAATAAAATAAACATTACGTATATTTGCATTTTCACGAGAAATTAATTTATAAGGGGTAACCACCCTTAAGTGTATGTTATTATATTTCTACAAAATAAAGTAAATTTCGCGTACAAAACCAAGCAGAAAAAATTCTTTCACACAGAGGGGTGAAAAATATAAATTGCTCAATATAGTCGAAACATTTTATGGGGGTAAACTACCCCAAAAGAAGTTACTATCACACAAGTATATTACCAAATGCGTGCTAATTCATGTCGTAAAAATCTGAAAAAAGTGTATGTTGAAGGCAATAATAAAATAAAATTTATCAGACCAACAATCATCATTAGACTTGTTTATTTATTGTACGTGGTACAGTAGTGACGCTCTTCGAAGAAATGTTTAAAACACAAAGATTTTTTGCACCACGAACATCTAATTACGGCTACATTTTGACATCCTGCAATTTCACATAACGTGTTGGAAAATGTTTTGAAGGAAAAGTCCAGTGGATTCTCAAATTCTTCTGGTTTTTCTGCAACATAACCACTTTTAAACCAGGAGTATTTAAAAAGAATGTGATACCTTGGTGAAGATAATTGATTATGTACTAAAGACTGTAACTTTATAATATTATTTCGTATGTGCAGATTTAAATCATAGTCTAACAGTATAACTGAATTTGAAAAATGTCGCACATAATTTTTCCATATGTAAAATCAATAGACGTTCAGGGGCTGAACTTTTCCAGTAGTGCCTTTTGGTATAATCATAGGAATAACATTCTTTCCCGCAGGCGTTGCTTGCCGTACAACTTCTGGGCAGTGTCCAGTCCAAGAATCTATGAGCAATACGCTTGTCGGCCCTACCTTCAGGAAAAAAACATTTTCCAACCAGCTCTGAAAATGTTCTGCAGATAAAATAATTTTAAAAATTTGAAGACTGTAATGAATTCATTTTATGACCAAAAATTACTAAAAATAAACAAATTTACCAGACGTAAGTTTTCCAGATTTTGATGCAGCTACAATGATGTTTATAGGCTGAAAAATGGTTTCTTGTACAATGGGTCCAAATTTTCCACTTGGGTCTTTTAAGACAAGATAAAGTGGAGATAGAAGCTTTCCATCCGCGGAAATTGTGGGTTGGATAGTGTAGCTGTGAGTTGAAGAAGAAATAGATTGGACGACACATTCGACTTGCCGTGTACCTTCAATTGCCAATGTTCTCCCAGAATGCATTTCTAACTGGAATCCACTTTGATTCGAGTTATAAACATTCTCTCTCCCATCTTGAGCGATGTACGGCTTCACTTCATTCACAAAAATCTCCGCATTTAAATTCAACTTTTCCTTATCTTCTAATGTTTTTTTGGTGATGAATTTATTGACTTTTCTGGATGTTATTCGGTAAGTTCGTTTAAACTTCCACACCCACCAGTCAGATGCTTTAAATCGTGTGTCTTCAAAACCAAGGATATTTTTAGCATGTAGACCCCATTTCTGTAGGTCTACATCGTGAATTATCATACCAGCATCAGTTGCACTTTTAAAATTGTTCAATGTGTACTCCGCAATACGATGCAACTTTTCCATATATGTAACGCCTTTATTTACTTGTCCTGCCCATCACCTCAATTGACGTACTGATGTTACTTTTTTGAACCGATGTTGAACAGCACTTAACTCACGATTGCTTTTTTTCATTCCGCTTCTCCAAAACTCCACTGCTCTTTGTTTATAATCGAAGTCGACAGTTTCATCATCTCTCGTACAAACAGCGTCATCTGATTTGAAATCAAGGATAGGAGTCCACTCTGCATAGGTGTCTTCCACAGCGGAAGGCTCCCAGTCTTTATATGGTTTTGAAAAGTCTAACGTATTTTCTTCAACAATCTCAACGCCATTGAACTCATTCATAGCCTGAATTAGTATTTCATTGAAATGATCTGCCAGTTGCCGTTCTGCATCATTAACTTCACTGTCAGGTATGTTCAGAGTTTGGAATGCAACTAACAAAAGTTGTATTACATTTAAGGGATTTATAGGCATGCTTACAAGACTTGATAAACCGTTCACTCATAACATGCACTTAAGGGTGGTTACCCCTTATAAATTAAATTCTCATGAAAATGCAAATATACGTAAACTTTATTTTATTATCGCGTGCAACATATATTTTTTTCAGAATTTTCAGCCTCAATTTAACCCATTTGGTAATTTTTTTGTATAATCGTAACTTTTTTTGGGGTAGTTTACCCCCATAAAATATTTCGACAAAATTAAGCAATTTATATTTTTCAACCCTCTATGTAAAAGAATTTTATGTGCCTCAGCCGCGGAAACTCGTTTTTCCGTTACAGCTGAGAGTAAAGCAATATTGTATATTCCGTTACAGAGAATACAAAGTAGAAATTGAACTGCGCATGTGCATTATAGTCTTACAGCGGAGCGCAATCTATTTCTTATTCTTCTTCTTCTCACTTCTTCTTCGTACGGCGTTAGCACTGACTACTACACAAGACCGATAAAATCGAAATGGCCGGGTCTAGTCGCCAATTTGCGCCCGCTTCGTACAACTAGCACAGCAAACAACTACAATAAGTACTAGATTAGATTCCAATGTACGCATAAAAACTCGTATCCGCACCACAGTCACATAAAATAGAATATGTGCCAATGCACACAATTCGGGACATTGCGAGACTCGCGACAATGCTCGCAGGACTGATCGCGCCTTGGATTCGTCTCGGCTTTGTCTCGACTACGCATCGGCTACGCCTCGACTAAGCCTCGACTACGCCTTGGCTTCGATCTCCAGCGAGCATTGTCGCTCGTCACGCAATCACTCTCATTGTGTGCCTAGGCACATAATATACTATTTTCTGCTTGATTTTGTATGCGAAATTTATTTTATGTTGTAGAAATATAATAACATGCACTTAAGGGTGGTTACCCCTTATAAATTAATTTCTCATGAAAATGCAAATATACGTAAACTTTATTTTATTATCGCGTGCAACATATATTTTTTCCTGATTTTTCGGGTTGAATTAATGTCTGTTTGAAAATTTTTTGTATAATTAAAACTTAATGTTGGGTATTTTACCCCCAAAAATAATTTTTATCAAGTTGACAAAATCACATTTTTCATCTCTTACTGTGAGGACATTGCTCGAGTAGGTTTGATTGTGTAAGATTCTGTTATTATATGTGAAACAATTTTATGGGTATTTGGTACCGCACTTTTCGGGGGTGATTTTTACCCCCTAAAAACCATTTTGGACACGTTAAAAAAATACGTGTCGCTTAGTTTTTCGAGTACTACAACATATGTGCGAACAAACAAATTCGGAGGGGGACACCTACCTAGGGTTCCTTGTAAGTCACACAGCCTGAAAAAATCGGTGTGACACATCAACGAAGCACACAAACAAGCTGGCCCATACTTCCAACTCAACACATTGACCATCAAGATTTTAATGGAAATTCCAAATCACGTTGAAAGTACGGGGCGTACTATCTCTAATGCCTCGGTCAAGCGAGTTGAAAGTATAGACTACCTATACCAATACTTTGGACCCTAAGCCTAGTCGTCGAGTCATGGAGGGTCAGGAGTAAGTCAGTAGAAGGTCGAGAGTCTGATATTTCTCTTAACGTCGTGCCGCCCAAAAAAACCGACAGATATAGCACGTGGAAGTACCAAGTGGGAAATATAAGTTTATCATTTCTTGAATAAAATTACGTGCAAACGGAAAAATAATTGAATCTTGGAAACCTGGACCAGGATTTTTAGCAAAATCGTTCGAGAAGGGATCTTGCTTACAAGGTAAGTAAAAAAAGTATAAATCTAACTTCGAATCCGTGTTTTATCAACAGTTACATAACGTTGCAAAAATTCCTTTGAATTACGTTGAAACATGCCCAAAAATATCTCAGACGCAACCACACGAGTCCGCTTGTGATCGGCTGTGAGCAAACGCGGCACCCATCTTGCAGGCAGCTTCCTCATGCCCAACCATTCATGTAAAATATGCCATACGCGTTCCACTGAAATGTTTAAAGTCTCACTAATCTCACGCACTTTCAGTCGACGATCGTTGAGTACGATGTCGTCGATTTTATCGATCAATTCTTGAGAAGTCACCTTCTTTGGACGGTCAGGACGCTCAGCATCACTTGTGCTAATACGGTCGCAACTAAATTCAGTGAATCACTTATGAACCATGCCATGCGATGGAGCAGACTCCTTATAATATTTTGCGAGCTTTTCTTCAGTTTCTTTGATTGATTTTCCTCGTAGAAAATAATGTTTAATATGCATGCATAACATATTTATAACAGCACCATCTTTCGAGAAGTCACGAACTTATTGAACAGCCCTCGTATGCATATCTTTCGCATTTACATTATAAGACATTCCATAAGTTGAAATATTAGTTTTACGCATTTACGATATATTATAATCATAACGTTGGAAAAAGTCCCCATCAGAGTTCACACATCAGAATCGTAGATGGTACTTTCTCTCCTTCTTAAAAACGCGTCGGCCAATCAGCGAACAGCAGACTTCTAATACAAGTCCCAACATTTTAAACTGCAATTGCAAGAGTAGTCTAGTGACGTTAGTTGTGGGACTTAGGTGCGTTAAAAGCCGTAGGTTATAGGTTCAATTCCCCCCGGTCGGACACATTTAAGTCGATTTTTTCCGGCTAAAATATTTGCCACTTGACAAATAAATGAAGGGAATCGACAAGGAGCAATGAAGGTCAACAGTGGCACTACGAAATGATGTAATGAAGATAATTTTTTTTATTCAGTTTGGAATTATTACCATCGGAGATGGTAAAATCCACTTTTATTGATTTGACTTCCTAAGTCCTACTATAGGCAAAATATGAGAATTCTCGGATGTGAAACGTACCCATCATAGAAGATGATGGGACTTTTTCACAACTTTTTCCAATAGTTCTGGTTTACTCTCCAAAATGGTACTTCTTCTCACGAAACGTAATACATTGAGCCATCAAATTTTTATCCGTGTACTACTGTTTGATTTTCTTTTACTATTTAATAAACTTCTTCTGATGATATTTAATAAAACGTCAGTGAAATTTCCTGCGACTGCGTCTTATAAAACTCTATGGCCAAGAGTTTTTGACACTAATTCAAATTTTAAGCGACTAATTTTTTCCGCGTGCAGACTTATCGAAAACTAAGAAACGCAATTATTGTGTAAACAAACAGAGACAAACTCAGGTGAAAATGTAAAAAGCTATATTTAAACATTTTTAATTTATCGATTCATGTAATTGATGTATGAGGTGAGCTTCATATAGTGAATTACAAGTTAGAAAAAATGCGCATCAACTGGAGTTCAACAAATAAATATTGAAAAGTATATTTGTTAAGTTTTGCGTACTACTCAATTATCATTAGAGAGAGGTCTAACAAGGGTATGAAATTAGTCGTGAATCGTCTGCAAAGTTAGAATATGTGTACGGGGTGTTGGGGAAGGGGCTGCTCGTTTATGATCGCCCCTTCCCCATTACCCCGTACACAGATTAGATACAGCGTATACAAATGAAGTTCTTGGAATAGTTTTCTCCTAAAATCATTGCAATATCACAGATTGAGATTCCTGATAACCTTACGCTTATAGACGGTGGATCTTGACGCTTATAACGCCAAGCCGAAGCAGGAAATAATCATTATATTCCCTATGTTATGGAAAAATTATTACAGCATTTAAATCTTTTATATAATATTAAATAAGTTTTTAAAATTGATCAGAATTTATTTTGAATGAACAAAATAATTCTTTTATCTGGAGGTACAATCATTGATATATTTTCGTTTTCTTAAATGGGATGCTTCTCAAATTTCAGAAATGTAATAACCCTCATTATGCGCCTAGGCACATAATATACCATTTCGCAAAAAACGCCCGTTTTTTAATAAATCACAATGAAACCTCTAATTGGAAAACCCTGTATTAGCTGGCCTTTGGTTTGGAAAAACAAACCTGAGATGCACATTTTTCTAAATCCTTTTGTCGGAAATATGAAAGATTTTTCTATGAATGGGATACAATGTTTCATAAACAATATTGGAAAAAAAATTAAAGTATTTCGATTAATTCGCTACGTTGATTCTGTAGCAAAAGCGCAAATGCAGCGCTTTGTCCAATTCACGTGCTAATTTGCCTGCAGACTCTATCTTTATCCAGGTGAATGGGTCGCATGAAGTATCTATCTCTAAACTCAAGTCCGATTGCAAGAAATAAAATGGATACTTTGAGACATATGAGAAAGGTAGTGAGATTACCAAACCACAATTTGGAGTGATAATTCTATCTCCTTTGATAAGAGAGCGCATGCATTGCTGTTCTGGAGTTTCAAAACTCCTAAAAGTTGTATAACAGAAATAGATACAAAATTAAATGCAATAAAAGCTCCTCATCAGATAGTTGGATTGACTCGTTCGTTATCAGAAAAACAGTTTTGGAAAGCAACTGTGAAACAATTTTGTACCTACCAGGTCTAGAAGTATGAAACCGGAATTTCCCTATTGATGGTGCTTGCCATCAGTTTAGTGACCGTACGACCGCTTCTGCTGCGCCATCTTCTCCCTCTAGCAGCTGAGAAAGATTTTCAGTAGACAACAACCCAAGTTCGATATACCAGTGTATTTACTACAAGCATCAACATGTCGAGTTTTGTGCCTACGAACTACGATTTGCGGACAGCACTGGTTTTTTGTTATCACTTGAAGAAAACTGCTGCAGAATCGCATCGAACGCTTGTCGAAGCTTATGGTGAACATGCTCTTGGCAAAACACAGTGTTTCGAGTAGTTTAAAAAATCCCAAGGTGGTAATTTTGATGTGAGAAACGAAGATCGTGGAGAACCACCGAAAAAGTTTGAAGACTGGGATCAGAAGGGTGTTATCTATTATGAGCTGCTGAAACCTGGTGAAACTGTCAACACGAACCGCTACCAACAGCAAATGATCGATTTAAATCGAGCATTACAAGAAAAACGACCGGATTGTCGAAGAAGGCAACACAAAGTCATTTTTCTTCACGATCATGCCCCATTACACACAGCGAAACGGGTCAAGGAAACGATCGAGACGTTCAGTTGGGAAATACTGGCGCATGCCGCTTATTCTCCAGACTTGGCTCCATCGGATTACCATCTGTTCGCATCACTAGGCCACGCTCTCGCTGAACAACACTGCGCTTCGTACGAAAATGTACGAGAATGGCTAGATAACTGTTATGATTTAAAAGACGAACAGTTTTATTGGCGTGGCATTCATCACCTTCCGGAGAGGTGGGAAAAATGTGTAAATAGCAATGGAGATTACTTTGAATAAAATATTTTTGATCATTTTCATGCAACAGACGTGTAACTTTTGCAAAAAAATTCCGGTTTCATACTTCTAGACCTGTTACATTGAAGCTACAATGGTCCAGGAAACATTAAAAATCATGAATAGACATCTCAAAAAAATGCAAAGATCCACATATTTATAGTGGATATCATAAACAAGGAATATTACGCAATAATAAATTAGTGATGGAACATCGACATCGAACACATCGGAAACATCGAGATTTTTGCTTTCGATGTCGATGTTTTTGACATCGATATTTAAGATTTGATGTTGAGGTTACATTGAACATCAAAACTTCTTGTTTTCGATGGTTTGAAAGTCGATGTTTTTAGGTTTTCATTCGCCGCTACGGCCGCTACGTTATACGAAGTATGAGGACAGGAGAGACAGACTTGCCACTTCATTTCACTTGTTCTCGTGCGATAGATACACCGAGGGTAGCTCGGTGTAGAGAACCGACATCGACATTAGTTTCTTGAGATTTCAAATTGAAATTACAGGATTGAATATCTGGTTTCAGGTTTAAACATCCTCATTTCCTACGGTAGATATTTTGATTAGATATTTTTCTATTTTTCAATGAAGACCATTCAAAAAAAGAATATTCTGAAGAGTTCAAAGGATATTTAAAAACTATTGACATGATATATTTTTCCATCTTGTAACCATTCTTGTATTTTCAAGATGGTGTAGTTGAAAAAATTCTATCATTAATAGTTTGTTCGTTATGAGGCTTTAAACATTGTCATTCGGGAAAGCACTCGAGACTTTTCTCTCATCATATACTCATACACGAATGCTGTGAGTGTGGATACTCTGTCTTTCTTTCCGAAGATGGCGGAACTGACACAGACTATAAACTTCTACAAGTATGCGTATTGAAAGAAAAGAGAAATATCGGAAGAGCTCTATCGGCTCGTTGCTACTTCTCCTGCTCCTCCTCGAAAATCTACGCTTGGCTTCTCAGGGCTCTTTCTTCAGATCGCGTCACATATATTTTTTTTAAATTAGGAGATTAAATTTTCAGGTGAAGAACATCCTGCAACCGTAATTCAATTTTTCAAATTCAATTTTATGGTTTGTAAACTGAATAAGTGTTCCAATTTTTATAAATAATATAATTGAGACTTCTTAAAATAGCTTTGTAATGGTGTTTATTATTTTTTTTATAGCTTAAATTTTTTTTGAAAAAATATCGAAAAAACCGAGGTGTTTCAAAGAAACATCGAGGTTCCTTAGCATCTAGGTTTTACTTTCGAGGTTCCATCACTATAATAAATGTTATTGATAGCACCAACATCATTGATGAAATATGTGACATGCATAAAATAATTATTGGAATAAGTAATGATAAACTAGCACATCACTCAATAAGTTTCCGGTCTAACTAAGAAAAACACAGTTATTTCAAGAAATTAGACATTGGTTATCAATATAGTTTTCTTCAAGCTTAATACATTCATTTCAACGCCTCTAACTTTTAGATGCCTTTTTTGTAGAATGATTTGTCTTTGCTTCTAAAATAGGCCTCAGTTTCGGCAATCACTTCTTCATTGGAGCCAAATCTCTTTCCCTGGAGCACTTTCTTTAGGTCTGCAAAGAGCCAGTAGTCGTTGGGAGCCAGATCTCGAGAATATGGTAGGTTAGGAAGCAATTCATTCAATTTGACCATCATTGCATTCCGTGAGTTTTCTCGAGGTTCAATCGGAATGAATCTGAAACATCCTATCAATATTTCTCAATCCGTTTCTTTAATGCGAATGAATCCGAGGCAAATCCACTTGAATATTTCAATCCTTCCGAAATTAGAAGTCCAATTCGAATGAATCCAAGACTAATCCGAACCAAGTTTTCAATCCATTTTATTCTATGTCTCCTTTCGACCTGTTTATAGAGATGTTATATTTGGAAACATAAGGAAGATTTTCTATTAATCCAAAAATAAATTTAGTAAAGTACAATAGTTGTTATGACAGTATGATAAGTTACATTTAAATCACATATTTAACAATACATTTCCTTTCTGTGAAATGGTATACATTTTTATTCGATGAATCTAAAGGTCTCTTTCAGGTAGTATACAAAGAGACTCACGCAAATTTTTTCAGTTCCTTGCTGGCATTCATGGTGAACTTCATTGTAAACGTTTGTGAGTATTGTTTATTTTATATTTATATTGTATTTAAGTATATTTATTTTAATCAAATATTTCATTAAACTGAATTCAGTCAGATTGGAATCTCTATTGGCTTCGGATTGACTTGGATTCAGTCGAATTAGAATATCTGCTGGATCACATTGAATCGAATGTAGTCGGATCAAAATTTCGTGCCAACCATGAACTGCATCAGATTCATTCGGATTGAAATCTCTGTCAGCTTCGGATGAGACCGGATTCAGTAGGATTGAAATCTCTGCTGGTTTCAGAATGAATTGGATTCAGTCGCATCGAAAATTCTACAAACTTCGGATTAAATTATATTTGTTTCAGAAAAGTGATGGCCTAAAGCATGTTCTTTTCACACCTACGCTTTTAAACAGCCATTCACGACACAGTTTTTCAAATTTGTATGGGGCATTCTCGAAACTGTTTACACTATCAATATACGTAAACACACTATATAAATCCTCCTTCCTCTCTGGGCCGTATGTTTATAGAACATCCTGCATCACCTACCACCATTTGATCAACTAGTCTAGACCCCTCTCAGCCCTCCTGAGACAACTTTTTCTGTCAATTTTCAAGTCAAAAAGGGATATTTCTGATTTAATGCCATAGGGTGGGTAAGAAAGTTAAGCAGTTTCTGAGATTGTTGCAGGGCGAGCTTGTCCGACCAGAGACTACGGTCATTGAGTTTCTGACCTTCTCGACAGTGGATGAATTGGAACCCATGAACTGCGCTCTCTCCTCACACAAACTTTCTGTTGCTCTTGCTTCATGCAGGGCACATACTTCCCTAGGGCTGGATCTCATATCACGTTCCTAAGGGGCTTTCTCCCAAGGTTCAGGAATTTATCCTCTCGCTTGATAACAAAATATTCTTGACTTCTAGTAAAAAAATATTTTTTTACTTACTCTGACTATTGTGTCACTTTCGAAAGCCTAGCCTGTATGCATGTTGTGACGTGGTGAATTTTACCCGTCACATTGAAAAGATTTAATTTGGTAAACTCACCGGTATGACAGGTGGGATTATGTCCCTGGGAAAAAAGTCGTGTGACGAGAGCCCGCACTTCGTCGCCACCCGAGAGCACTCGAAATACACTAATCGCGCACTGCACACACTCACGCTTCCTGTCCCGTCGGTTCCATGAGCGATACAAGGACAGCAGCACCGGAGGACAGCAGCGTCGAAGATGAGGCACAGCCGGCTACCGAGTTTATGTCAACACTGGCCGCCATGTCGACTTTCGAGCCACGATAGATCGACGCTTCGATTATCGCCGCCATCGATCGTTGGAGATCAACGCACAAGACGACCGGACGCAACCACGTGACCCGGAAAACGTACCCTAGGGCGCATAGACCCTGGGGCTTGACATTTAGTATCTTAGACATTTTGTGATACTAAATTTATGCAGTTTGATGTAAATGAACACTAATTACAATGGTGTCAATGTGCCACACGCGCCGTTTGTTGTAACTGATAGAACCGCGTGTTGATGCGCATTATTTGCCGAGGGCAATTATTATACTAGGCACGAGTTTCCTAGTCGTCTATTGGATGTATGACATGTGACCTGCTTCCGGGTCCGCGATTAGGTCACGCATGTAATTCGTGGGGCAGGTCGGGAATTCTGTCAGCACCGCGTCGATCATCGTCACTCTCGTCCACAGTGGGTCCACTCATATAGAAGAAAAGGGGAACGAATTATAATGTTTGCTATCAACAAGTGGTGGCGCTATTGTCGCTACCGATGTTATTTTTAAACTGCTGTAACCATAGCAACCATATCATTGCCAGTTGAAATAATACGCCCGATGCTCATTTTACTCAACTACGGTTTGAAGCTCCTCAAGTGTCGGTGGTATACTAATACATTTCATGTTAACCCACTGACGCATTGTGATCCCCTGTCGTCGAAAACGTTTTACTCAACTCCTTACTATTTCCTATGTAACGCTTATTGATATTCACTTTGGGTGAATTAAATATTTATCAAATTTATTTTACCCAACTAGGATTTAATAAATGTTCAAGTGTCCTTAAGTCCCAAGTTTAATCGACAGAGTTGAGTAAAATTACTTCAACTATTTTTCTCCGTGTAATAAAGCAGTATTTAACTGTTCATTGTGATTCATATTTAAAAATTCTTGTTTTATTTTTATTCTTTCACAAATTATTTTCCACTTTAAATCATTTAAATTTATGAAATGGATTTCATACAATATATTTCAAAATTTTCCGCTCTTTAGAATACATCGGGTTGGGGGCACGGGGGTTTCGTTTGCTTTGATATTAGTTCTTGCTATCAAAACTTGGCGGCGCTGTTGCTCATTTTCACTTTTTTAAGTACCCTCCTAAAATACATGGTAGTGGCCGCACTGTGCTCTCGTCCTGCGACTTTAAGTGACAGGTTTTTTTTAAACATTTGAAATTTTGTGAAGTTATGAAAATATTTATAGATTAAAATTGTTGAATTAAAATTTTTTTTGTGAAATTTAAAATGCAGGGAGTCGGAATGTGATAATCTTTGGAAACCTTTTTTTGTGCAATTTTATTTCAGGTTATAACAAGATTTATTGTTGGAAATATTAATTCGGCCATTTGAGAGATTTGAGGATTCTTTTTCAAATTTCCGAAACCAAGAGAACTTATTCGAACTTATAAAATTTCAAGAGTGGAAATTAAAGGATGTTGAAAAATATTTGAAAGTTGGAAATCGTCAGGATTGAATATTTTCTTTGGATCTCGAAAGATTTGAGAAGTTGTTGCAAGTTAAAGTTTCCTTAAGTAGAAAATTTTAATATTATATCGAACAGAGGAATTTCAAACATGTGCATCCCGGAAAGTTGGAAATTTTAGGATTTTGGGATATCACGACTTCGGAATTTCTCTTGAATTTACCATTCGAGAAATTTGAGGGATTTGAAGTTTCTCTCTCAAGTTTCCGAAACAGAGAGAACCCATACAAGAGAGAAAGAGAGAGAGAGAGAGAGCACACGGAATATTTGGAGTTTTGATTTTCAATGGTTTAGTTGTAATTTTATATGTATTGTATATTTTTATTTTAATGTGTATTTGAATTGAAGGTGTATAATTTGACATTTTCTTCCTTTTTTTGGATCTTGAGAATAAGGGCATAAAGGTTGAATTGAGCTGGCACCTGAAACTTGAGAGTAGCTGGAATTCAGAAGTGCAATGTTTGACCGCTTATGGGTAGAATTCACTGACTTGAAGATGTCATGAATTTTTTTTGGAATTTGGATAACCTGTCAAGTGCCCGCAGAGTACGAATTCTTGCTTAGACCTAACCAGCTGTAACAATTGAATTTAATAGAGAAAACCTGCCTTTTATTAGAATAGAGGTTAGAAAGTGTCAAAGTGGAAATTTGAACATTTTATATCAAGTTCAATACCAAAGGAG
The DNA here is from genome assembly GCA_030998225.1 of Diplolepis rosae. NCBI lineage: Eukaryota > Metazoa > Arthropoda > Insecta > Hymenoptera > Diplolepididae > Diplolepis > Diplolepis rosae. The sequence goes on from JAPYXD010000072.1 coordinate 542,869, forward strand.
AAATTTTATTTGGAAGTGAACTTCCGAGTCGCTAAGCAAGGTCGAGAGTCACTGACCATTATTATCATCGGCCTAGAAGGTTTTTTTTTATTTAACCCGGGAACATTATTTGAGACTTACTAGAAGATTTTCCGGTTATTCTGGTCGAAGGTATTGGTCGGAAGAAAATTTTGAAGATAGATTCCGGAATCAAAATTTTGAGGAAAATATTTTTGGACATTTTGAAAGTGGATTTTAATATAATTTTATGATGGATTTGTAAGTAAATTTTACAAAAGTGTCAAATGAGAATTTTGAGATTTTATTGAAAAATTTTGCATAAGGGAAGAATAATTTTGTTTTCTCTTTCCGGAAGTAAACTTCCGAGTTGCGAAGCCAGGTCGAGAGTCACTGACCACTGCCATCATCGGTCAGGAAGATTTTTCAGATTTAAATCGGAAAAATTATTCAGGACTTATTAGAAAATTTTCCAGTCATTCTGGTCGACGGTATTGGTCGAAAGAAAATTTTGGGAATTAGATTATGCATTCGAATTTTGGAAAACATTCGGATATCGATTTTTTTTTGTATTTTAGGTAATTGATTCGGAACAAAAACTTTGGGAAATTTTTTGATATTTTGGAAGTTCGGATTATAATGGACTTATGAATAAATTTTTCAACTGTGATGAAATGAGTCGTATGAACGAAATAAGATAAATTTAATACGATTTTGTAAATTTATTAGAATAAAATAAATTTAATAGGATTCTGTGAACAAAATAGAATTTGGAATTCGTGATTAAGTTGATCGAATAGACTTTATCGGGGTAGTAAAGGCAGATTTTAAAGGTTACTTCGCGGTTATTAGTTTATTCGGAAACGAAATTCAAGGTAAGAAGTATTAAATCGTGAACTTTAATGGACCTTTAAGTGAAATTTGCGGTTATTGATTTTATAGGCTTCTGAGATTTTGGAAATACCGGGAATAAAGTGATTTTCGCTGATATTAGGATTTTTCGGGAATAATTGAAAAGCAGGACTTCTCGCTAGTTTTAAATAGTTTTTTTTCTCGGGGAATTCTACTGGTGGATCTAAGAGAAATCCCTGGCTGCCTAAAGTGCGCTGGATTTCCTAAGTACTTGGGCACTTGAAATTATTTACATTTGTTTTCTTGTATTTTCTGACTTTATTTGTATGTATATATGTATGCCTTCCTAGCACTGCTTTACTAGGCAACTGTCATTTATTTACTGCTGTGCAAGAGGTACCTTCTTTTGCGTTACTTGACATTGATTGATCTGGTGTTGTTTTTTTTGGATTGATTTCATACCTGAACTGATTTAAGGATTTATTTGATTTATTTCTGATCTTATCATTTATCCTATTTTACCCTATTTCTATCGCTGCCTTTTTGTTCTGCATCTGATCATTTCTTCTCACCACATTCCGATTTTTTTGCGAGTTTTAATAAACAGTATACTCGGAACGGTGGAAAAATATTTTTTTTTGGTCGTGGGAAATTACGACGCAGAGTTTATCTTCCGAAGTCATTCGAGCAATTTTGAATTCCGAGCTATACAGCGCTAGATAGTGTCGCTATTGACCAGAGGAGTAATAATAGTCGCCATGTCTCTGGTAGAAGAAATTCTCGCGTGTCACACGCTGGAGCAGGTCTTGATCTACCTGTCAGAATTATCTGAACAAGAATTGGGAGAGGCCCTAGATGAGGTCGAACTGGTTAATACCGGAAATAGACGGTCCAAGATTAAGCGGCTTCGGAATTACGTATTCCGTGTAAAAGGATTCTCGAGTGAAAGTTTTTCGGACACCTCTTCTAACGCGACGCGTGATAATTCCATTGACTTGAGTGAAATTAAAGGATTATCGGCGCGTGATCTTAACGGTAGCTTGAACGAAATTCCGATATTAGTCACAGTCCCGGTTACGGTTACGGCCAGCGAGGTCATTCCTAGTTTCCCAATTACAACAATGGCGGGTACGTTGAGTAGGGGCACGGAAGGTTTTGTGACACTCTCCGAACTGGGGCACGGTGTCACGACGTCAAGAATAACGCCTCCTGCTCTCACGGTGCCATCGTGCTTAGCGTTGGCATACGGGTACGCAAACATCTCCTATACCGGGCCACGTGACTTGTTCCATTTACCGGACCCGATATTCCCGCCGATGAGACTCTCGCGGGCATCGGCTGAGACGGCCGAAGATGTGCGACCCAGCACGAGCGGTGTACCACCTTCCGAGCAAGAACGAGAGTCTAGTTTTCGGGATACGGTGCGAGGAGGACGGGGTAAGCTACAAGAAGGAAGGAACGACGACTTTTACCACGAAGAAACAAGATTGCCTGAACGTGGCTACCTGGGTGGCTGCCCGCAAAATCGTGGTGTGGGGCTTACCAGCTCTCAATTTGAATCGCGGAGGCAGATTCAGGACCTGACCAGGGAGGAGTAGCTACGCAGAGGGACCCCTAAACCAAGGCCTGACTACAGACTGTCCTACAGGGCATGTTGGGCATGTGGGGTCAGGGGCCATAAACGAGGTTCCCCGGAGTGCCGCCAGCCGAATGCGGTGGTTTGCTTCGGCTGCGGCGAGCCGGGGAGGACGAAGGCCACTTGCCACACATGCTCAGAACTCTGGGAGTCCAACGAGGTCCTGGCTGGCAGAAGGAAGGCCAGGCCGGGCCAGCACCTCGTCCGACGCCCGGAGATTGTGGCGGCCCACCAAAAGGTTATCCACGACATCGGCTGGCGCCATGGAACCTCGTTTCGTAAGGCAGAGGATTAGGACACCGAATAGGACGCCCTTTTTTTTTGTTCTCCCGAGCCCTAGCTTGGCTGGGGTGAATCTCCATGTAGAAAAAAAATGGGGTGAAGAATAAAGGCTTGTATTTTTGGACATGTGGGGGTATTCATTGTGGGAGCCAGAACGGGTTTTCCTCTCCCTCCAGAACAAGTTCTAGCGAAGCTAATAGTAGGTCGCTTTAGGCTTGGATTGGAGATTTTGGTTACTTCTGCGGTTAAAGCGGAGATTAGGATATAGAGTTTGGAGCCTAGATTAAGATTGGTACGCCTAGGTTTAGGATTTGCTAGGAATAGAAAATTTATTAATAAAGAAGACGACCTGGGAGTAACCCTAACTAGAGGAATCTTCCGAGCAGAATCACCGGTGTCTAGGTAAAGTATACCCGATTCCCTAACTGCTTTGCCTTTTATGATTTTGCCCATGCAGTCTTATGATGATTTTGCTTATGCAGTTTTGTTATGATTTTGGCTATTATGATTTTGGCTATTATGATTTTGCCCTTTATGATTTTGGCATGTGTTATATTTTGATTTCTTAGGCCTATGATTTTGGTGGGATCGGAACCAGTGTGGCTCCCGACCTATGCTCTTGCTTATTTTTCTTTTGCTTGTTTTGTGCTCTGTGTTTATTTTGAGAGTTATTGCTTATGTTTTGCGTCCGAGTGCTCACGGGAGAGGCGAAGTGAGTCCCGGGGTTTGCTTTTTTTTGTTTTCGGGTTCTCCATGTTGTTTTAAACTTGCCAGGGAAAGCTTACGCAACCTGTAGTTCCCGGTTAAGGTGGGGGAGTTGTGACGTGGTAAATTTTACCCGTCACATTGAAAAGATTTAATTTGGTAAACTCACCGGTATGACGGGTGGGGTTATGTCACGCTTCCTGTCCCGTCTGTTCCATGAGCGATACGAGGACAGCAGCACCGGAGGACAGCAGCGTCGAAGATGAGGCACAGCCGGCTACCGAGTTTATGTCAACACTGGCCGCCATGTCGACTTTCGAGCCACGATAGTGGAAACCACGTGACCCGGAAAACGTCAGCACCGCCCCGTTCATCGTCACTCTCGTCCTGTGACTTTAAGTGACAGGCGGCACGCCATGTGTTCCGAAGGAAAATAAGATTGCAATTTCGAGCTCCCCGGAATGGAAGGAGAATTTATCCCAAGATTTGTACCGGAACTCCAAGATGTCATACAGGTAGCGTAAGTTGTTTTTACTTAAATTTCTTTGGCAAGTGGTCCGGAACTACCGGACATTATTGAATTGACACTGATGCTTGATGGCGTCCATCGCACCTATCGGAACCACTTTGCCTCTCTTTTTCTCTCTTATTCGCGAGTGCTCTCTTTTATATCAGTGGCTTTTTTTATGTTTGAAAAGAAAAAGAAATTGGTTAACTAAAGTAAATTGGTAATAAATTCCGGTTCTCTCTGGTGGTGACGCGCGCCAATGAATTGATTCCGCCATATTGTCGCGTTGCTCGGGAATGTTCCGAGAATTCTGTCATTTTAATTATGCTGATTGGTAATCACGTAGATATCTTGGGCTTTTATAATTATTAATTTTTCTTTGTATCGAGTCCTAACAAAATTCAATAAATCTTGTGCAGCCTCTTATTTTATTAATTAAATTCTGGTGTTATACTTATTTACCCGGTAAGCTGTTGTAACCTTACCTTGACCCTGTCTTGTTTTCAGTTTCGAGTCTCATCATTGTTTTGAAATAAATTTCGTCACTAATCACGGTGACTGGCGCTGAATAAGTCATTAAGAGAATATTTTAGTTTCAGGTGAATTTTATACGAAATAAAATTGGTTGGGCCAGCCAAAAATAAGAGTGCTAGGTTACGGGTAAAACCTGCATCTCAATGTGAATGACTTTCACCATTTTTATAATTGAAAATTGACTCTAAATCTTCCACAAGTAATCAATAAAGTAGTATTATTCGTTTGGAGTATGTTTTAAGTAATTTGTCCAAATATTTCCTATCATTATCTATTTCATTCAATATGACATCCCATTTTTAGATTATGCTGCACATACTGATTTTATTACCACATAATTTATAATTTTTATGAAATTAGCGATTAATTGAGTTTCATTAATTCATTTCACTCCTGGCAAATGATTTTTTGAGTATTAGAAGAGTAATTCAATTATTATTTCAAAAATGTTATTTGTGGGGGGCTCAAGCTGTTACGAATGATTACGACCGTGAACCTCTAGCACTGATACTCATGCGATTTCGTGTTAGCAATGCGCCCACGTGATACAAAAAAAAAAGAAAAATTGTCCATTTCAAAGAGATCTACAAATTTGCTGATGACCATTTTTTCATAGGAGTTACATCTTTTGTTTAAGAATGAAAAATGATATAAAAAATAAAAACTTTTAGTTTTTAGGTTTTCATTTCAATTGTAAAAAAACGATGAGTCATATTGTAATCAATGCTTAAAGCTCATATAATTCGCATGTGAGCGCAGTGTATCTAGTCCATGGACAATGCCGTATGTGTTAAACATGAATGGTTATTTCTCTCCATGTAGAAAAAATATATATATTGAAGTAGATAGATTAGTAATGGTTTTCATAATAGAAAAAAATCTTCGATATATTTTGCTAAGATTAAACTTTTTTTCAATGGAGTTAACACTGGAAAATAGGTGGTAACTTCAGTGTTCGCAGAATCATTCAGACTATAGCACTTCACTGTGGCTGAGGCTCACCTAATGCTTTTAAATACTTACGGTGAGGCTACTCTTAGTGAAAGAACGTGTCGTGAGTGGTTTCAACGATACAAGAACGGTGATTTTGATGTCGTGGACCGGCATGGCGCTGGAAAAGAGAAATTTTTCGAAGATTCCGAATTGGAGGCATTAATTGCTGAAAACTCGTGCCAAACGCAAGAAGAATTGGCAGAGTCATCGGGAGTGACTCAAGAAGCCATTTGGAAAAGCCTCAAAGCCATGGAAATGATTCAGGAGTAAGGCACTTGAGTTCCGTACAAGTTGAATCCGAGAGATTATGAACGGCGTTTCTTTGCTTATGAACAGCTGCTTTAAAGACAGAATCGGAAGGGGTTTTCAGATCGCATTGCGACCGACGACGAAAAATGGGTCCACTACGATGATACCAAGCACAGAAAATCATGGGAATGCCCGGACTTGCCTACACGTCGATGACTAGAACGAATATTCCGAGTGCCAAGGTTATGCTCTGCATTTGATGGGACAAGCTCGGTATTGGTGTATTATTAGCTGTTGAAACCGAGTGAAACATAACAAAGGATCGGTATCGAACGAAATTGATGCGTTTGAGCCGAGAACTAAAGGAGAAACGGCCACAGTACCGAGAGTGATACGACAAAGTTGTCCTCCAACATGAGATTGCATGAAAATGAACCTGAATTTGACCGAAAAATCATTACGAGCGATGAGGCTCATTTTCACCTTGGAGGCTACGTTAATAAGTAGAATTGTCGCATTTGGGGCTCGGAAAACCAAAAAATCATTATTGAAAAGGCTCTCTGTCCTCATCGTATAACTGTTTGGTGCAGTTTTTGAGAAAAAGGAATCATTGGGCCCTATTTTTTTAACAATGAAGCTGGAGCGGCTGTTTCCGTAAATGGATTGCGCTATCGAACCATGCTTAATGAATTTTTATGGCCAAAATTGGAAGATATTGGTATGGACGATGTTTATTTCCAACACGACGGCGCTACGTGCCACACAAGTGGCGAAATCATCGGTCTTTTACGCGAAAAGTTTCCAGGCCGAGCGATTTCTCAAAAAGGCGATTACAATTGGCCGCCGAGATCGTACGATTCAACACCTCTAGATTTTTTTCTTTGGGGTTACGTGAAAGATAAGGTTTATGCTGATGCTCCTTAGTCAATTCAAGAACTCAAAGAGAAGATTCATGCCGTTGTCGACGAAGTAGAGCCCCAAATGTGCGAAAATGTAATGGGAAATTTCATCAAAAGAGAATGGTCCTGCAAACGTACCCGTGGAGGCCATATAAATGATATTGTAGATATTGTAGAAGTCTAAAATAATAAAATTTGATAATTTCCTAAAAGTATCACATGCCCTCAATATTGAATTCGAAGTGTGCCATTATGAAGAGTGTTTTTGGAAGTGTTTGAGAACTTCACATTGAAAAAAAAACATTTAAAAATTGATGGAATATTTTTTTTTGTGTGGGAGTAAACTCAATGACATTTATGTTTTGAAAATCATTTTTCGCATGTGACCACCATGACTAATCGTTATGAAGATAGTCCGATGAGTTCAATTTTTTATCACTCTTGCCAATATTTCTGGCCTTATTTCATTATTTGCACGGATAATATCAGCCTCCAATCCTTCCAGAGTCTAACTTTAATCTAATCTGCCATGTCTGATGAATTTGAATTGCTACTTGTCGCACCCGACGATTTTGAATTACTTTGGAATGCCAACTGTATACTTGCTGCATTGTTGCCTTTTGATACATGATTAACTTTTTTATATGGCGTAAAATTAAAGATTTTCATGTCTTGGAAGGTTTGATCACAATATCCAAGACATTGCGCTTTGGGCCTCTTATAGCTGAGGATTTCCCAAAGCTCTTTTTATTATGTAGATGTTCGAATGTCCCAGTTCAATATATCAGGTGTGCAAATAATTTTCCGCCGTTTTTTTGTCAAAAATTGGGTATTTATTGTGAAAGAAACGAACCTTATGTTTTATTCAGAGTATTGTTTATTGTATTGTTCTTCTTGCGTTTGGCACGAATCTTGATCCAGTAATGTTTGCAATTCCACGTCTTGGTATACTTTTGGCCTTCCGCTACGTTCTTTGTCTTCGATGTCAAATTTCCCGTTACTAAGCTTTTGAAACCACTCACGACAACGTCTCTTACTTAAGGCAGCCTCACCATATGTTTCTACAAGCAATCAATGCGCCTCAGCTGCAGATTTCTTCAAATTGAAGAAGTAAATCAAAAGTTCCCGCATATGATGGTTATTCGGCTCAAAACTCGACACTTTCATACATAAAAGAATATATTACACTGATAAAATTTCACTATTATTTCAAGGTTATGTTGCTCACACATGTCTAACCTTACGACAGTGACGTTTTACATCTGTCTATTTCAACCAAAACTTACTGGTTGCACCAACTTTTGCCAAACGGCGGAAACTTATTTGTACACCTGATACATTTGTATAGTTCGGTTGCCATCTTGTTCAAATATTGGTATTGATAAAGCGCTACCTTGAACACGTTCTATGGTTGAGATTTCTCTTCATCCAAAACATTGCGCTTTAGGCCTTCTATAGCTGCGAATTAAGTTATGGTTGAGCAATCAACAAACGCATTGACATTTTATTTCGATAGATCTAGAACTGCTCTAGAAGAGAAAGGGAACAGTAATCTAGAACTTTAGGATAGTCCTGTGACAAAACGACTCTAGAACTGTGCGATAGCACAGTTTTGTAACAGCGTTCTGGAATTGAACGACTGGGTACAAAAGCAGCGTACTTGCATTTTTAGGAGTCATCTAATTTTTATTTTTTTTCTATATAAATTGGTATAAAACACATGCTCGATTTTAGATACCTGGACTTTATTTGTGAAATTTGTTTAATATTTTTATTCATTCAAATCTTTATTTGATTATTTGTTGAAAGGTAAAGAAACTTTGTAGAGTCAACAATTTTCAAAACATTTAGAATAAGGAATGCGCGGTTTTGAATTTTCGTCATTTTTTGTATACATTTTTTTTTACAAATATACAAACATTAATCCTGGCTTATAATTAGTTGAAATAAATCATTTATAAAGAAAAATAATATTATTGAAAACGCTCACAAATCGATACCTAACAACCAAGAGAGCGTTCTGTGGGCGGGCAGGGTCTCGCCGAGGTGAACGCATGAGTCCAAGCACGGAGCAGACGCGTCCTGCAGCCCACCAACGGTAGCAGTCGCAAGGACTCTGCCAGCAGTAGGGCTGTCGCCGTCAGGATGGCCGCCAAGGGAGCACTGTAGACGGGCTTTTCCCTAGTGATGGGCCTGCCGGGAGCACGTGCCACGACGGTTGTTCTGCGACTTTCAGGCACGTGAGGACGCGGTGTGGAGCGAAAGCATCAGGGGAACTTGAACAGGTCTCTTGATGCCGAATGAACGAACACGGAGTGAATGCGGGGGGCCCCTTAATCGGGGTATCGCCCCAAATGCGTATGCGGCGATGACGCTGAACTTCTCGCGTGCGCTTTTGCAGTCACACCACAATCACATGCACGACACCAACACCCACATACACCAGAATGAATGCGATGCTGAGTGAATGGGGCTGCAGCCGGCGCCTGGTGGATATTCCCGATAGACTAGCAAAGGGAGGAGTAGTAGCCTCTCGACCAGGGTAGGACGCGATGTCAGTACCTCACCTCTCTGGAAGTAATATGGGTAACCGTAAGTCCCTCCGGTGTTCGACCGCGAAGGGCAAAGATCCCGTGAAACCACATGTTAATCTGGGAAAACCGCTCACGATCCTACTGTCTGGAGCCAATGTCGGGGTTGAAATCATGGACGTCCGGGCGCAGGAATGAAGGATTACCTGGTCAGTATTTCCTTATATCCGACGCTGCGTAGGATAAATCGCACACCGTCTAGCCTGAAGTTCGGGTCAAATGTCGGGGCGGACACGGCACCACTTGCTCGATAGGGGTGACGTTAAACCTTTAGCATCATTATGGGGCGGGTCTACCCCGTAAACTTTTTTGCTAGCTTCATTTAATGTGCCGATAGGATCGACCTTCCGATAAGCCGCTTTTCGGTTTCGGCGCATATAACTAGGGATCTATACAGGCGGGGATAGTAGCCCTACTGCGGTAGGGCTCCCATGATGGGCGAACCGTCTAAAGACACGAGGAAAACAAATATGAACTCTGAAAAAAATAAAGGACATGGAGAGGTGAAGGCGCCAGATGCGCACTCACACACTCCTACAGGAGCTGAGGGATGGCAAGACGTCCTTCAGCTCCTGAAGGAGCAAAATGAAAAAATGGAAAGGTTAGCCAGGGCCCTCAGCGTTACACAACAGGGTATGCTGAGGAATAACCCTGGCTTCGTTAAAGACTCGGTGAACGAGGCAACTGAGGTGTTGAGCGGCATGCTCAACACCCACAAGTGACTCCTGGAGAGCGGGGTGAAATTCCAGAAGAAAATGGAATCTCACCCCGCTATGAAGAAATTGGGGATCTTCCAGAGACCACGTTCGGCGTCTCTGGGAGATACCCCAAAAAATAAGGCGAAGGGCGAAAAAAGATCTGCGCCCTCTCCCCCTCTGGAAAAAACTCCCAAGAGGGGGAAGGGTGGCTCTTCGCCCTCTTATGCCAAGGTGGCCACGAGCCAGCCCCCAAATAAAGAAGGGGACTGGCATGTGGTCACAAAAAAAAGAAAAAAAAAGAAAAAAGAAAAAAAAAGGAGAAAAGGGCGGAGTACCCTGCCCAAAAAGCGCAGGGGACCACCGCCACTCCTAAGTCGAAGCGCTCACGAAATGAAGCCGAAGGTCGACCCCCGGAAGGCAGGACTTGAGGTCCTGTCTATCCGGAGGACCAGGAAGGAAGAAGTCCTTTTGGTCCTCAAAAAGGGGGGAGACGTTTCGGCCTTCCGAAAGGAGCTCGACCTGGCGGTCGGGGAAAGGGCGCAAATTTCAGCCCTGGTCTCGACGAGGTCCCTCGAAATTAGGGACCTCGACGAGACCGTTGAAAAAGAAGAGGTTGTGTCTGCCCTGTGCCTTGCATTGGGCAGACCGGCTTTTGAGGGGTCCTGCAGGCTCTTCACCCGCTTTGGTGGGGTGAAGACTGCAGTCATCCGGCTAGCTGAGGCAGACGCCGCGCGTCTGCTTCAGCTAGGCAAGTTGAAGATCGGGTGGGTAGAGAGCCGCATTCGCGAGCACCTGGAAGTCGCCTGCTGCTTCAGGTGCCTTGGGTACGGCCACGGGTCCCGGGACTGCAGCAACCCCGACAGGAAAAACGCCTGTTGGAGATGCGGCGCCACGGGACACTTGGCCAGGACCTGTAAGGCGCCACCAAGGTGCCTGTCATGCGCAGACAGGGGCGACAAAGATGTCGCCCATGTGTCGGGGAGCGGCTCCTGCCCGGTCTTCCGGGAAGAGCTTCGGAGGTTGAGAGGCAGGAATTGAAGTTCCTGCAGCTCAACCTCGGAAGGGGGAAGGATGCCCAGGACCTCCTGATGCAGACTGCCAGGGAGAGGGGGGCTGATGTGCTGCTCATTAGAAAGCAGTACAAGTGGTCCGATAGCTCTGCTTGTTATCAGGATGCATCAAGGAGAGCCGGCATCCTTGTTTGTAACCCTGATTTGGGCATCGGGGACTTCCTGGAGACCGACGCGGGGTTCGTCTGGGTGGAGGTGGCGGATGTGCGTGTGTACAGCTGCTACTTCTCCCCCGGCGATCCCTTCGATGTCTTTGAGACCCAGATCCTCCTTCTTGAGGAAAGCCTCTGTGAGGCCATCGGGCGATCCCTCATAGGGGGTGACTTCAACAGTAAGTCGCCGGAGTGGGGTGAAGCCCGCCTAGATAGGAGGGGAATCTTGGTTGGCGAGATGGTCGCTAGGAACGAACTCATCGTCTTGAATCAGGGCGGGGAATTTACGTTCAGACGAGGAGCGGGGGGGTCAATAATTGATCTCACAATTGCCGCACCTCGCCTCGCTTCAAGAATAAGCGACTGGTTGGTCCTCGAGTTAATAACCTTGAGTGACCACCGGTGCATCGAATTCACACTAGAACAAAGGTGTCAGGCGGTAAATAAGGGTAGGGGCGGCGAAGGAAGGAGCCCCTCCTGGAACACGAAACGACTCAGCAGGGAAAGACTTCGCGAACACCTCGAAGAAACCAGGCTCATCGATGAGCTTGGTTGGGTCTAACCCGCTGGGTCGTTTGAAGCTGCTGTGCGCTCGGTGAGGCAGAAGGTGGTCGCGGCTTGCGACTACTCGATGCCTCGCCGTGAGCGCAGGCAAGCCAAGGGTTCGATGTACTGGTGGAACGACCAGTTGGCAGCCCTACGTCGAGAATGCCTCGCAGCGCGGCGAAAATTCACCCGTTCAAAGGGGGATGCTACGCTGCACGAGGCATGGAAAGGGGCAAAAACAGCTTTGAGGCGAGGCATAAAGAAAAGCCGACTTCAATGCTGGAAAGATTTGATCGGTGAGGTCGAGAAGAAACAATGGGGTCTCGCCTTCAAAATAGTCACCAAGAGATTGGTGGCTAGAAGAAAGACCCCGGGCCTGGATAATCCCGATCGAGTCCAGTACATTGTGCGTAGCTTGTTTCCACACGTGGAGCCGTTCCAAGGACAGGACCGAAGTTCCTGCGTGGTCCGGCGCGAAGAACTCTTCACTCTCGAAGAACTAAAGAGAGCGGGTGGAAGGCTTAAGGCAAATACAGCGCCGGGTATCGACGGGGTGCCGAACGAGATCCTCAAAGAGGTGATCGGGGCGTACCCAGAGATCCTCCTAGAAGCCTTTAACTCCTGTCTTCGGGAGGGCAGGTTCTTCGCAGATTGGAAGAAGCAGAGGTTGGTCCTGCTGAGGAAGGGCAACAAACCTCTAGGGGTTGCCTCGTCGTATAGACCAATATGCTTATTGGATACGATGGGGAAGCTTCTGGAGGAGTTGATTCTACAACGGCTTCAGGCTCTCTTGGTCGGGGAGAACGGGCTCTCGGAAAACCAGTTCGGATTCAGGAAAGGCAGGTCCACTGTGGACGCCATCCAAACTGTGGTTAACATCGCCACAAATGCAAGAAAAGGAACTGGTAAGCGTAAGGGATTCTGGGCGTTGATTAGCATTGACATACGCAATGCGTTCAATACCGCGAGATGGAACATCTGCATCGAGGCGATGGTGCGGAAAAAGGTTCCAGACTACCTGTTGCGAATGATAGATGACTATCTGAGCGACAGGTGAGTAATATATGAGGGCGACAAATGGTCTCTCAAAGAGGATATGACATGTGGCGCCCCTCAAGGGTCGCGGGTGGGTCCACTCGTTTGGAACGTCATGTACGACGATTTCCTGCGCATGGACCTGCCTGCTGGAACGAGCATCGTCGGCTTCGCGGATGACGCACTTGTCGTGTGCGCCGCTGACGACGTCGGAATCCTAGAGCTGAGGATCAATGAAAGTTTGTGGCGAGCGAAGCGCTGGTTGGATGGCAGAGGTCTTAAAATGGCCCCTGAGAAAACCGAGGCTTTGCTCGTTACGGACAGGAGATCCTTCCTATACCCAAGGATCGTTCTCGGAGAGCATGAAGTCGAGTGGAAAACAAGCATTAAGTACCTGGGGGTGCAGCTGGATCGTAGGCTTAGCTTTGGCGAACACCTAAAGATCGCAGCCGCCAAAGCCATCCAATGTGGAACAAACTTGGCCCGGCTTATGCCAAACATTGGTGGACCCAGGGAAGCGAAAAGAAGATTGGTGGCGAGCGTGGTCCATTCGAAGCTGCTTTATGCAGCTCCGGTCTGGACCAATGCCTTGCAAAACCATGCTATCCAGAAGAAGCTGTTCTCGGCGCAGAGACTTGTCGCGCTGAGAATAGTTTCGGCATATAGATGTATCTCTACGAGCGCTGTGCTGGTCCTGGCGAGCGTCCCGCCAATAGATTTATTGGCGGAGGAAAGGCAGGAAACCTTTCAGCTTCGCAAGGAGCTTACCTGCGCCGACCTGCAGGAAATCGCTCGCGCGAAGGAGGCCATCCGCAAGGATGGAAGGCGCCGACTCGTCGAGAAATGGCAGATGAGATGGCATGGTGACCAGACAGGGAGATGGACCTACCGCCTGATCCCGGAGCTCGCCACCTGGCTGAACAGAAAGCACGGGGAATTCGGCTTTTACTTGGCACAAGCGCTCTCGGGCCATGGCTGTTTTAACGCGTACCTGAGGCGCTTTAAGAAGAGAGACGAGGAGACGTGTTGCTACTGCGATTCCCCGGTGGATAACGCAGAGCACGCACTCTTCGTCTGCGCAAAATGGGGTGTGGCTAGGGAGGTCCTCGGTCAGGCGGTGGGTTCCGAACTTACTCCTGACACGATTGTCCCCCTCATGCTCCAGTCTGAACGGTTCTGGACGCTCATCGAGTCATTCGTCACACTTGTGATGAAGACGAGAGAACTTGATGTGCGTTGAGAGCGAAACAACGGGGAGGGCCAGTAGAAATCCCATCGGGGCCGGCACCCGCGGTCCTGCGTCTCGGGTAGACTTGACTGTCCGCGTCGTTCGGGGGAGGAATCTGTTTGTTCCTCCCCTGGGTGGCGCGGCTAGTCGGTTATCCTAGTGAACGTGTGGCCGCGGGCGGAAGTTCCGAGCGAACGGATGACGGAAGAGTCGTACGCGACTTTAATGGAACTTTAAACTTTAAACGTATGCCAAACATAAACTAAGCTCCAGTTTTGGATGAAACTTGGTATAGAATAGTTTGAAAAGTGATACTTTCCGGCCATATACTACAAAGTTTATTGTTGCAGCATCTAATGGGAAATTTACTTTAGTTACGAAAGGAGCCTAGTATCATTTGTGAAGGACGTCTAGCTAGGTGATCGAAGACTGTCACGTGGACTGTGCATGCTCTTACCAATATATCAATATTTTGGAAACTCATGAATATTAAAAAAAATTCCAAAGCTTCAATGAAAGCCATAATCTTGAACACAAAAAATACCAAAATTTTTAATTACTTTGGTGTAACACTAATAACTTTCAAATTTAAGGCTAATTTTCAATAGCTTGCGCAATAAGTCGTCTAATAACACTGAACGGCAGTGCATGAATTAATAATCAACAGTTATAAAGGGTTTTCCAATAGGGACATAAAGTAATAAAGAAAAAAGAGAATTTATGGAAATGTTATATATAAAAAGAGAGGGAACATATTCTATAAATTTAAAAACAAATTTGGTTAAGTACAATGGATGTTATGACAGCATGATAAGTTATCTCTAAAGACAATGTTACGCAGTAAATATCCTTGACGTTTCTAGATTCTGCGAAACAATTTTAAATTTATTGAATGACCCTTGGGGTCTTTTAGATGCTTGGGAGGGAGGGATGCACGGGGTCTTGTTTCAGTTTTCTGCAGGCCATGCGCGCGTAATGCTTTAGTGGTGGCCCAACATAGATTTCATCAGAGCCATCTGGCGTAAGCTCAAAACCCTAAAATAAGATAATAGATGACTCTTCAGATCATGTTCATATAATTCAGGAAATAATGAAATCGAAATAAACTTTGAGGTCAAATAAAATTATGTAAGTAATTATTATGAAGTAATGTTTGGAATCGTATTGATAATCTTGCTTTTTGTGATTGCAGTTTCCTGATGAGTGCATCCTCACGTACATGGAGTTTTAATTGTGTATCGCAGAGTACTGTCAGGCTAAACACAAATAGAGGTGATCACCCAAGCAAAAAATCCCAAGTCCCAAAATTACAAATATATACATAGAATAATAATACTGCATGTATGTAAGGATGCACTAATCAGAAAACTGCAATCACAAAAAGCAAGTTTATCAATGTGATTCGAATACTTACTTAATAATAATTACTTAAATAGTTTTATTAAACCTCGAAGTTTATTCCTATCCGTTGGCATCGTAGTACATCTTAGTGACCATTAGTGATGCAACTATGGTGCGGTGGTCAGCGGGGTGAGGTTTAAGAAATTATACTTCGACGCCATCTGGCGTAAGCTCAAAACAGGATCAAAGTATAGTGACCGCTATCGCCTATGCTCGCGAACACGACCTGGTTTTCTGTTGGCGTTCCGTGGAGGAGGGTCTGCGTCCCCATGGAAGATGATAGGAGACACAACCTTATTTAAATCATTTTTTCTGTAGTGTTACAGCTCTGAAGAGGGTGCTGGAAGAGCACCGAAACGTCGGCGAAAATTTAAATTTTTATTTATGTGAATGGTGGTGGGTAATAAAAACAAAAGAGGACGAAAGAAAGAAAAAGAAGGAAGGGGTTTCGGAAGGTTGCCTTCTTCTTTCTTTCTTCCTTTTTTGTTTGTTTTTCTCACGGTTTGTTTTCTAATGGATCTATTGAGGTGTGTGATTTTGGTCCAAATTTGGTTGTGTTTTTTGTGTTTTGAGGATTTGATTAGTTTAGTCCTTGAAGTTTTTAATTGTGCTTTTGTTTGGACGTTGAGAGGAATCCGGCTTAGTGGTGATACGGGTTCAGGTTTAAAAAGAAGAATTGAACAAATAACAAATAAACAAAGTAGTAATGAAGATATGGATACACAAAACCAGGTTTTTGAAGAATATAATACTATTGATCTTCCATATTTTGTTCAAGTTTCAAAAGCTATTTAGTTTATGTTAAAAAAATTTTAAATCCATATAATTTTTAGAGTACCGCTCAAAATGGAAATAATTATAACTTTAGGTGAGGGCCTCTCGAATAAATTTGAAAAAAGTGGCGTAGTATATAAATTAATTTGTAAAAAGTCTAAAGTAGCTTATGTGGGTCAAGCTGTCAGACTATAAAAATACTAGAGTAAAATAACACAAAAAAAATCTTGGGAAAAAATGTAATTACCATAATGTTTTATCTAATCATAGAAAGAAATATGCTGATTGAATGATTTCTTCTTTTAATCGGTCGAATATTGCACAGGAATAGTCGGTTGATTTTATTTCCTTTTTTCAAATAGTCGATGAACAATATGTCACTGGAATTCTAAAAAACAAAAGCCATGGCCTTACCAGCCGATTGTTGCGTCTTTGCTCGCTGAACGGCAATTCCGCCGAGTCTTACCCACTGTTTTGCTTGTTGTTTCGATTTTAGTGTGCCGAGGGGAAGAGAATGCCCTCTTCCGCTTATCGTGGTGCATGGGTTTGCCGGCCCTGGGCGTGCAACCGGAAAGGTGGGTTTCGGGTGATCAGATTGTGGAAGAGTCGCAATGTGACTAGAAGCCGGGGCCAGTCGCTTGTAAAGTTTAATGCCGAAAGTCGGTTCCACGAACGGCAATATGGTCCAAGAGAGGGGGTTTTGGTTTTAACAGGTATGCCTAGAGCCGTCCTAGGAAAGTCCTGTACTACGTCTATAAAAGATTTTGACACTTTTTCCTCCTCAAAAGAAGAAAAAAAATGATAGAATTTATTAGTATTTGAGTAAACTCTACAGTTTATCTTTTGCTCATTTACAGTCGTGTTTCCAGTAGGTCACGTAACTTCAGTAATTGCAACTGTAGGTGATTGTGCTTCTTTTCAATTCGTGAAATAAAATATGAGATAAAAGAAGTTCAATCTATTTCAATACATCATCTTTACGAAACTTTACCTGATATTCTTTGATACTTTATAAAATGATTGAAAAAAATAGTATATCACGTGCCTAGGCGCACAATGAGCGACAATGCTCGCAGGAGATCGAAGCCGAGGCGCGATTAGTCCTGCGAGCATTGTCGCGAGTCTCGTAATTTCCTGAATTGTGTGCATTGGCACGTATTCTGTTTTATGTGACTTCGGTGCGTATACGAGTTTTTATACGTACACTCGAATCTAATCTAGTATTGTAGTTGTTTACGGCGCTAGTCATTACACTTGATATGTCACAACTAGTCCCGGCCATTTTGATTTTATCGATCTTGTGTAGTAGTAATGGATTTTAATAGACGCATGCGCAGTTCAAATGTACAAGGCTTTGCCAGTAAGGTGCTAACGCTGTACGAAGAAGAATAAGAGGAAGATTGTGCTCCGTTGCATGGCTATAGGCGCATGCGCAGTTCTATTTTTACATTTCATTCCTCTGTAGCGCAATATACTACATTGCGCTACTGTTAACTGTAGCGAAAAAACGAGTTTGCGCGCTGGTGGCACATAAAAATAGTTCATTTCATTCAATAAAGTTATTTTAGATATTTTAGTTTAATGTTTATTGAATAGTTCGTAATTTCATGCATCGGAATTTTTAAGAGTTGCACGAATCAACGATAAATTTTCAATATTATGTACGTGCAAAATAATATGTGTGACGTGATCCGAGAAAAGGGACCTACTATCCATTTGACGTAAGAGCGTTTTAGTATATCAATTGCAAAAAAATGGTATTGTATCATAAATGTTGAAAATTTGATCGCAATTCTTCGCAATCAATTAGTGAATTAATTGATAATTAATGTGGCAATAAACATGATTAGTAAAAATAGTGCTGTATGTCTACGAAATAATATATTGTGATAAATATATTATATTATCCATATATTATAATAATCCAGAAAATTTTGAGTTTTTGGGTTGTGAATAGAGGGGCCCTTAATGACCATGTCGAAGGTTGCATAACACCAGGGAGTGGTGTCTCGTACGTATCTCCAGGAAACCAGGTCGCCTCCTTGAGTACTCAAACCTTGCCACTGCATGCGGGGCTCTGCAGGGGTGGACCTTATATTTCCCAACCTAATCGTGGGAATAACATGGAGAAAAATAATTTGAATAAAAGTATGTGCGAGGAATTATTCGGAGGGAAGTTGGAAGTAACAGTGGTACTCGATTGCTTTGAGAAATCTGACTCAAGACGGCAGAAGAACTGCCTATACGGGACGCTTCAAATTGCAATGAAACGCATTTCCACTGTTGATGAAATAGTCCAGAAGTGGATGAATTTTGCAGGAAGAAAAAAAACATGTTCCTGTCAATTAGAAAGAGTATCAATGAGGTGTTGCACGAATTGAAGCAACTCCGCAAAGGTATCGGAGACGCGGAGGGCTGGGCCGGATCATTTAGAAATCAGCTGGCAAGGGCTCTTGGTAGGGAGGTGAAACTGCAGTTGGCTCAACGCGGTAAGAGCGTCAGGGGTGAGGGCTGCCAGACAACCCTACAAATTGTACTGAGCAGTACTCAGGACTTGTGGAAACGGCCAAGAGAGCTGACCGTGAGCCTGCAGGGCACTCCAGCCAAGAACCCGGAGATGAATAGGCATAAAGCCTCACCAAGGGTAGAGGACCCAGCCAGGAAGAACCTCTGGACGAAAAAGCCTAAACCGGAGGCTAAAAAACCGAATTGGCCAAGGTGTGCTCGCCCAGACGCGGTGCTAATAGAGCCTGCTGAGGGAGTAATCTACGCGGCCATTTTAAAAGACCTCAAAGAGCACGTCAAACCTGGCGAACTGAGCGTCACAGTCCATGGAATTAGGGAGACGTGCTCTTAAGACCTGCTGGCGGAAGTGAAATGTTCCAAAGAAAGCAGAGAACGGATAGATACCGCCTTGAAAAAGGTTATTGGTGCTAGTGGAACTGTCCATCACTTCATCCCCAGGATCGAGGTCGAGATCGCGGTCATAGAACCCAGCATTGAAGCTTAAGATGTCGAAGATGCTGTAAGAGGCTTTTTTGATCATGCATCGGAGTTAGAACTCAAGGTGTCTCTTACTAAGAGACCATACCGAGGAAACAGAAACACGTATGTGGTTCTCGAGGAGGCGCGGGGCCTTGAAATTACTCAAGGCAACCCACATCGAAATCGGGTGGGTTTCCTGCAGAGTCCGCCAAAAGATGGAGGTAAATCGATGTTACCGCTGTCTTAGCTTTGGCCATTTGGCAGCGAACTGCAGGGGGTCTGATCGTAGCAGAAGTTGCTGGAGGTGTGGCAAAGAGAGGCACGCTGTGGGCTCCTGCACAAGGAAACCGCAGTGCTATCTTTGCTCCACTAAAGAAGATAAGCACCGGGACGGCCATAACCCGGGGTCAATACGTTGCGCGGCTTTTCGGGAGGCAGCCTTGAAGAGGAAGCCTTCGAGAGGCTGCGTATGAAGCCAAGCAGGCAGTTGATGGGGACGCCGAGGCTCGGCGTAGTGCACCTAAAGAACATGACCCTCAAGTTTAAAGGCAACGCAGTTCCGGAGTCATGGGCTGGAGGGACAGCAGGGGAGTTTTGAGTCAAGTGGGTATTGCTTTGATCGAGTCCCACACAATGCGCGTTGTGCATTCTCTATCTCCCCAGACAAAAAGAAAATAATAATAGACGGTTCCATCAGCCGGTAAGGTCATGGCCACAATTTTTTCGGACTCACATGGTATAATATTAATTAATTATCTATAGAAGGGAAAAACTATTAGAGGAAAGTATTATGCGTCATTATTAGATCGGTTTGATGCCATACTGAAAGAATTTCATTGAACGAAGAGATCATTGCTGCGAAAAATGGGTATTTTGAGGGGTTTGATAAAAATTAATTTTTAGAGGGCATAAAGAAGCATAAAGAAGAGTACCGGTATAATAAATGTATACAGTTAAAAGGGGACTATGTTGAAAAATAAATTGGAATTTTTGTTAAAGAAAGTGTTCTTTATTTCAAAGTCACAGACTTATTGAATAGCCCTCGTAATACTTTTCTCTCTGTCAAAATTCTTCAAATGATCATCTTGATTTTAAGAGACTAATTTTTTCCGTGTAACTATAAAGCTGCATCGATCCCTAAGTGAATGAACAAACTGATTATCTACGTACCTTGCATTTCCACATCGCTTATTTGGACGCTTTCCCACAATTTCAACGCTTTTTCTGTTTCATTTTCAATACTCAAGTGTAAATGTTTATCTGAACTTGAGTACTTGGAAAAATAATCTTTTGCAAGGTGCAGAAGTTTTTCTCGCTCCTGACTACCTTCTAAAAACCCTTTAAAATATCCATTAAGCTCCAGACGACTCACATAAGTATTCAGAGCTCTGTTATCCATATGTAGCCACTCGTTATTACTAAAAATGTTTGCATCTTTCTCTTTTTTATGTTCCTCTTTGTGAGCTCTGCTAACTAACATTTCGAAGCCGCAAGCAATCTTTACGCCAAGAAGATGGGAGTTATACATACTACAATTAATTGAAGGCAAATTCCACCCAGTCATTGGGTCTCCCGTGTATTGACAGTGCATTATCATTGCATATAAGCATTTTGTCATTTTGACATTGACCATTGTACGCTGTTCAGGAGGAAAATACTTCATGCCTCGACAAACCTAAACATTTTTAAAAATTCAGTCACACAAATACTTAAACATTCATAAAAGTAAGAGTATAAGTCGAGGATACTAAATCTAATATAATTACATTATATTTTCATCGAAATAGTATTTTCAAGTTTTCACTTGTAATAGAGAAAAAAATAAGGTGAAGAAAGTATTTTACCTTGCGCTCAAAGGGGTCAGAATGGAAAAGCGTTCTAATCGCCGGTGCTATGAGGCCAGGTTCTTGCTGAAGCATAGACGCTGCCTTCATAGGCAAATAGGCTTTAGCTTTGTGCATGCGTTCTTTAATTTCATTTGGATAAATGTTCAGTCTGTTTCGAATTTTAGACTGCACTTCTTCGGCCAATTTGTATATGTCGGGCCTACGAAAAATACAATTCAGGCGATCTACAAGAGATTTATGTTTATCAGGAATAACATGTATGCCTCCATTTAAAATAAATACGCGTTTTTGACACGTTTCTGGAGTTGACCATGATGGGAGAGCATTTGCAGCTTCAATCAACAAAAATTCTCCGTCTGAATCTTCAAGACGAGCAATCAATCCATCGAAATATTTCGTGAGATTATATATCAAGAATACTGTAAACCACTCATCTTCGATACCCTCGTCAAAACGTATGTTAGCGTGAATATGAGGCAGTATTTCATCATCTACAAAAAATCATATTAAAAAAAATTGAAATTCTTTATTCAGAGAGAAAGATTAATTATTGATAAACATACAAATAATTTACATGTAAGAGACAACGTTTAAGAACATTAACTTTTTCCTAGAAGTTTTTGGCATTGGAAGCTTTTGTACAGTAAATCAATTATATAGCTTCTATCTCACACGATGTGTTTGATATTCGATTTTTCGTTGGTATTTTACGAGTGTGGTTCGATAAGTAACTTGATTCACATATTGAGTCGGGAATTTATAAAGGTACCTAACTTCTCTCTCCCTCTCTCTTTTTCTACCTTTTTCTTTCTCATGTACCAACTAGCCTGTGCCCTCATTCGTCAATTTATTGTATTAACAATTGCAATCAATTCAAGTTTTATTATCAAGTCTAATTATTTAAATAAATTCAATTCGCATCATTTTGAAATCCTTGTATCTTTCATTGACTTATCCGTATCCTTAAGCGAGGACCTTTGATCCAAACTTAAAACGAGGAACCTTCGATTGAAGTAGTAATTTACGTAGTTGTACATACTTACTTTTTTCTGGTGCATCGGCCGAGAAACACAAGTCAATTGAAAATTTAAAACAGTGGTTATTAACGATAAATAAATTAATCAATAAAATATATTATTACAACTAGTAAACTTAAAATTTGAATAAAACAAATTTGTTAAATCACAGAGGGATCTGACCTTGAGGATAGCCTTGGTAATTCAATAATCAAATTATTTCTTTGCAATTTTATGATTTATTTATAGAATGTATCAAATAAAATAAGGTTTAAAATCACGCAGGGATCTGATCTTGAGGCTAACCTAAGTAACCAAGTAACCTACTTTATTTAAAAAATTATTCTAATTTGTTAACTAGGTTTTGATTCAAGTTTGAAACAAGCACAAAGAAACAGCGCACGAGAGTATAAATCTTTCTTAAATTCGTTGAACGGTCGCCATTGATTACGATTATTTCGGTTAGGCAAATTTCGAAGTGCTTGTGATTGTATTGTTTTTAACTTTTATTTTAATTCTGTTAACGAACAGAATATTTTTAATTGCAAACATTGTCCAAGGATCTGTGGTTGAGCCAAACTTGTCCAGTCAAAAAAAAATGAATTGTGCATAACTCGAATCTTATCTGACTCTTGTTATAGACAATTTTATTTATATAAAAACAATTTATGATTTAAAATATTAATAAAATAGATCATCAAAATTTACAAAATAGAGCACAAGTAGTTGGTAAGAAAATATATATATATTGTTATAATTTTAAGAAATGTATTATTTAAACATTAAAATTTCACAAAAAATTTAGCGATTATTTATTTATTTGAATATTTGATGGAATTATATTTTCATTACATTATATTATTTCCTAGTAAACAAATAAAAATCTTATTTTATTGTTATAAACAATTAAAAATAATGAACAATTTAAATTCAATTTCTACTAACTTCACTTTAATAATTCAGAAACAAATTTTCTATTTAGTTTTTTTAGTGTTATAAACAATTAATAATTAAATTAACAATAAATAATCTAAGATAATGCTCAATAAATAAGAAATTTTTTATTTTTAATGACTCAATATCAAAACCAAATTCCCCTATAAAATCCCCCAAAAAGTTATTACACGTAGTAAGGCTAACAAGATAGTCAGCTCGAAAAAATTGTGGATCAGAATCAAATAGATTCCTTCAAACTAAAAAGATCAGGTAAAATCAAAGAAAATTTAGTCTATAATAAATACCAAGATATTTCCAATCCTTTTCCTACTAATCAAAAATTGAAGGTTTTGCTTGTATTGTTATAGGATCTAATAATCAAGACCGAACTCTTAACGTCCAACAAAAGCACAATTAACATTTTTTAAAGATTCGAAACTAATCGAATCTTCAAAACACAAAAAAACAACCAAATTTGGACAAAAATCACCACACCTCAACAGAACACTAGAAAACAAACCGTGAGAAAAACAAACAAAAAAGGAGGAAAGAAAAAAGAAGGCAATCTTCCAAAACCCCTTCCTTCTTTTTCTTTCTTTCGTCCTCTTTTGTTTTCATTGCCCACCACCATATACATAAATAAATTTTAAATTTTCGCCGACGTTTCGGTGCTCTTCCAGCACCCTCTTCAGAGCTGTAACACTACAAGAGAAAAAAATTAAGTTGTCTCGTATCATCACACGCTTCTTCACGCCTACCCCTCTCCAACCCGACCAGTACCAACTAGATAGAAAGAGTGAGAGGGTGTTTGCAATAGGAGTGAGGAGGAAAGACGACACTGACCCATCCCCCAAGTACGTACTAACTCAAGTACAGAGTTGAGGGAAGGAGTACTAATAGGAAAAACCTATATTTAAAAAAGGAGTACTCCCTCTACTGCGATTTTCCCCTCAATTTTCCTGCTTATAAAAAGGGCCTTCGAAGCAACAAGCAGGCAGTCGCGTCTAGGCATCGCCAAGACACAACACCAACTAATCTGAAAATTCCGAGTATCGCACCGTCTAATAGTTCGAATTAAAAGTGTAAGTTAACCAGTGTAAGCAACGTAGTGAAAAATAAAGATGGTTTACCCGCACCCTCATCCATTATTTTCAACGACGGAGAGTTTGCCGCCACCAAGGGTAAGGGCGTTGGCCTAAAATTATTATTACATTTATTGATATGATCTTATGATCTCTGCGATGATGATTTTTACAGTAATACTTGTAAAGGAATAAGAAAAACAAAAGATCAAAGTGTTCAACTACTTTTTGGCATATACTTAATGTTAATTTCAACTTTTACTTCTAAAGCAGAAAATTTGTATATCAGTTCACAACTTTATCACTCATCTGGTATCTATTTTGAACCAATTTTAAAAATACGTCTATTTTCCGAAAATTATAATTTTATCTCTTATTCTGACATTTTGCCACAAGAGAACTTACAATATAAAATGATTAATGTTTCTCATAAAAAATTTGTGGACATCGTATGCTTACAAATATCGCAAATAACTGTAATATACATAATCACGACACTCAGTTTGAATTTATGAAAAGACGTATAAATTACTTTCTTGAAGAAATATCATCTATATCCACAGGCTCGTAATATCACTAATATCCCTAAAAATAGTGATCCATTTTTACACCAAATTTAAAGTCATGTGCTGATAGGGGCGAAAAAAATGTCGCCCATGCTTCGAGGAACGGTTCTTGCCCAATATTTAGGGCGGAGCTCCGGAGGTTGAGTGGCAGGAATTGAAGTTGCTGCAGCTCAACCTCGAGAGAGGGGAGGAAGCCCTGGACCTTCTGATGCAAACTGCCAGGGAGAGGAGAGTCGATGTGTTGCTGATTAGTGAGCAACACAAACGGTCCGAAAACTCTGCTTGGTACCAGGATGCATCACGGAGGACTGGGATCCTTATTTGCAGCCCTGATTAGAGCATCGGGGATTTCCTGGAGACCGACGCGGGGTTCGTTTGGGTGGAGGTGGCGAGGGTGCGCGTGTACAGCTGCTACTTCCCTCCCAACGATCTTTTCGAGATCTTTGAGACCCAGATCCTCCTCCTTGAGGAAAGCCTCGGAGAGGCTAGTGGGCGGTCCCTCATTGCGGGCGATTTTAATAGTAAGTCGCCCTAGTGAGGATGAAACCCGTCTGGATAGGAGGGGGATCTTGGTCGGTGAGATGGTCGCTAGGAATGACCTGATTTTATTGAATCGAGGCAGGGATCTTACGTTTAGACGAGGAGCGGGGGGGTCGATTATCGACCTCACGATTGCCGCGCCCAGTCTTGTCTCAAGAATAGGCGACTGGTGCGACCTCGAGGTAATAACCTTGAGTGACCACCAGTACATTGAGTTTAGTACCCAGGAACAAACCTGCAGGAAATCGCTCGCTCAAATGAGGCCATCCGCAAGGTTGTAAGGCGCAGACTCGTCGAGAAATGGCAGACGAGATGGCGTAGTGACGAATCCGGGAGATGGACACACTGTATGATCCCGGAGCTCGCCACCTGGCTGGATAAAAAGCACGGTGAAGTCCGCTTTTACCTGGTGCAAGCACTTTCGGGCCATGACTGCTTTAACTCGTACCTGAAGGGCTTCAAGAAAAGAGACGATGTCGTGTCGCTACTGCGGATCCCTTGTGGGAAATGCAGAGCACACACTTTTTGTCTGTGCCAGGTAGGGCGCGGAAAGGAAAGCTGTCGGTCGGGCAGTGGACGCAAAACTGACTCCTGACACGATGGTCACTCTCATGCTCCAGTCTGAACAGATATGGATGCTTATCGAGTCATTCGTAACCCTGGGGATGAAGACGAGGGAGCTCAATGGGCGTGCAGAGCACGGCAACAACGGGGGCCAGTAGAAATCGCATCAGAGCCTGCACCCGCAGTCCTGCGTCTTGAGCGGACTTGGCTGTCCGCGTCGACCACAGGAGGAATCTTCTTATTCCTCCCTTGGTTGGCGCGGCTAGTCGGCCTGCCTAACGGGCGTGCTTCCGCGGATGGGAGTCCGGGGCGAACGGATGACGGAAGAGTCGTACGCGACTTTAAGCTGGAACCAACTGCCCGCGAGGTTTAAAGCCGAAAGGTGGTTCCGCGGGCGGTGCATTGGTTCGAGAGAGGGTTTTTTCTTGTTTTAACAGGTATGCCTAGATACGTCCTAGGAGAGTCCTGTACAACGTCTGTAAAAGATTTCGCCATTTTTCCTCCTCACCAAAAAAAAAACAATAAATAATTATAGAATAATAAAAACTCTATCTCTTCCTCTTTTCTTTTTCATATGAATTCCTTCCACAATTTATGCACTCCTCCTAGGTTTAGTAATTTACTTCTTAGTAATAAATTGCATTGCTTGTTTTTGTTTGCCTAGCAGATGAATTTAAATGAAATTAATGCAAAGGGGTAAACGTGCAAGATTTACCCACCAAAAACATATAGATATAGGTATTTTGTAGTTATGCATGTTTTTGAAAATTTTTAAATCCGCATTCGCTTGGAATCTGCGTTGATTCGGGCTATGCATTTGATAAGTCCCTTAAATATGAAAAATTGACCCATGAGCGATCGCAGGACGCATGGATAGATTTTCCTACTAGGCGAAACGCGTATAGCTGGGAAGCCCTGTCTTCTTTCAACGCGTGAGACGCTTTCTCCCTCTAACGCGCGCAAATCTTCTAATGCATCTACCGCATGCATGATGCACTTTTTAGGGATGAAAAATATATCATCGTGACCGCGAAAATGTCACCTTTCTCCAACTGTTTAAATGCATGCTCCAAACCCCTTTGAAAGGATTAAAAATACCGTTCAGAAGTCTTTCAATTTATCCATCAAATCATGATGAATGGAGTCTCGTTCGGACCGTCGTAGAGGTAAGACGTGTTTACCTACGAGTGCCGTCGAGTGTTTACTTGCGAGTGTTGTATGCTTAACTTACTAAGTGTATAGTAGAATTATGTGAATTTCGTGTTAATAACCAGTGGAAAAGTGCAGTTGCACTTTTCTCTCCATTATCGCCACCTCACTTGCGATGACCCTTTCTGGCAACAGGGACGGTCTATCATCGCAAACACAAAACCACACAATGTCCTCTAACAAAGAAAACTCACACAAAGTCCTATACTCCCACGCAGTTGAATTTCCAAAGAAGGAGCAAGCTATCGTCACTGATGCAGTGGAAGGCTTACAGATAAAAGACTACGTTTTAGCAGTGGGAAAACTCATTGGCCCTCAAAATATTAAATTTGCCTCAAGAATTTCTCAAGGTAGAGTTTGTATATACCTTAGCTCGCAAGATCTAGCTGGCAAGATAACCGCTCCGGGCTCAAAAGTAAACATTGGCTCTCACACTCTCTCAGTTAGACTCTTAGTCTCAAAAGCCAAGTGAATTATTCTCTCCAATGTGTGCCCCATCATACCGCACTCAGTAATTGAAAAGACACTACTTGAATTCGATATCACACCCACATCGCAAATAACGTTTCTTAGAGCAGGAATACACGAACCCGAATATGCGCACATTATGAGTTTTCGGAGGCAAATGTACATCAAGCCGGAAGACGTAAGCAAGCTGCCAGAGAGTCTACAAATAAATTTTGAGGATACAGTCTACTGGATTTATCCATCTAGTGAAAAGCTCACGTGCTTCATTTGCAAAGAAGAAGGCCATCTTGCCAGGCATTGTCAGTCGGTGGACACAGCAAATGGCACTATTACATCAGTAATATCCAAGGTCGCTCTCAATGCGAATGAAACTCTGCCCTCTCTCCCTCCTTCTTCCTCCAGTGGCGACATTTCCACTCCTCCCGAGGACGATAACATTAACATTAAGTCTATTTCTCCATCAAAAAACAATAGTGAAGCTCTTATTATGCCACCGCCAACCTCTTCCCCCGGCTGCGTCGGGCCTAGTGGTGAGGGCATCAAGCGCTCCCTCAGCTTATCTACAAACTCTGATCGCTGCGATCCACCGACTTACCATGAGAAGACCAAAAAAGCTGCTATTGATTCCTCTCCAACTGAAAACCCTCCAACAAACCAAAACAAGCAAAGAATTACTTCCACTGAAATTGAAACCCAACTTAGTGCAGCTCAAGTCTTTTTTAGTGAAAAGGCGGCAGACTATCCCCTCACGTTTGATCAGCTCTCACTCTTCCTGCTTGAAACGTACGGCAATCACGATGTTTCCGGCACTGCCGCCAAGTTCACATCAAACCTACAAGGTCTCCTCCACATGCTTCAAGCTGCCTACGATAATATTGACAGTAAAACCTTAAAAAGCAGGATCTCCAGAATAAAGAAAAAACTAGAGAAATCCGGGTATCACGACATTAGTTCAAGCGACGAAAGGGACTGAATTTCTTCCTCTTCTATTCAAGATGGCTTTGAATACACAAAATCTTACACTCAACTCTAACCTTCGGATCATCTTCTGGAACGCAAGAAGTGTTATTAAGCAAAAAGAAGAACTACAAACTTTCCTACAAGACGTCGACATATTAGTGTGCGTTGAAAGTTGGCTCAATGAAAACAAAAGTTTCCAGTTCCCAGGTTTTGTTTCTTTTCGTAAGGATAGACCTTCTTCAACTGGTGGAGGTATTGTACTGCTAATTCGTAAAAATATCGCTTATAAAGAAATAGATAATCTCGCCACTCCTAATCTTTCTGTTGAACTCTGTGGACTGCGTATAACTAATACTAACCCCGCGCTGAGCATTTATGTATGCTATCGAGTCCCCGGTGACACATTGAGCCAAGAGCAGTGGGAAGTAGTTTTCTCAAACTTTAATTTAGGATGTAACAACGTTTTCTTAGGCGATTTCAACGCCCATCATGAATTATGGAATTGTAGAAAAACTGACCTCAACGGCAAGTACTTACTTGAATGCGTTAAAAAGGCAAAATTCTTTATTCACAATACCGACATGATAAACTCACATAGACAAAACCTCGAAGTCTAATCTTGACCTAGTAATAACGAGCAGCAACCTGAAAGACCGAGTTGAAACTCAGGCTCACTGTGACACCGGCGGGTCCGACCACTATCCTATATATATTCAGATAAATACACAAAAATCTTACTATCTTCGAAAATCATTTAAAATTCGATCTATCCGTACGGATTGGCAAATAGTCAGTGTTGAACTCGATAAAGCTTATTCTCATTTCCTCTCCTCAGATTATTGTGATCTTCCTCCCAATAAAAAGTATGACACGTATGTTAAAATTATCTCTGACTCCATTAAAAACAATACACCAACGAAAAAAGTCGTTAACATCAAAACCCATCGTAATCCTGTCCCTTGGTGGGACGAGGAGTGTCAGGAAATAAAGGATTTACGAAATAAAGCATTTAAAACGTGGGAGAGAAATAAAGACGAAAAAGACTTCATAGAATTTAAAAGACTCAGAGCTCTCGCGCGCAGAATTTTCAAAAACAAAAAAAGAGAAAGCTTTAAACGCTTCACTGAAAGCCTTCACAGCCACACCGACATAAAATATGTGTGGAATACTTCAAAAATCCTCAAAAATAAATGGGTGAAAGTTACTCCATCCCACTTTTCGGAGAATCTTCAAATGGAAAATAGAATCAAAGCAATCGACAAAATATGCCCTCCAGGGGCTCCTACTAATCCCGACTACTTGCCTACGTGTCAAGAAAATGAATTTCTGGAAAGTGAATTCACTTATGCGGAGTTTAACCTAGCCTTATTTTCACGTAAGCTTAACTCATAAAAAATTCAGGAAAGCTTTAAACAAAACAAGAGTCTTTATGCAGTATTTCTTGATGTTATTGGGGCTTTCGACAATGTGAATAGCGATCTTTTAATAAAAAAATTAGCAGAGATAGGTTGCCCTTACAAGCTCGTTAAGTTCATCAAATTCCTTACTTATGAGAGACATATTTATTCGAGTGTCCATAACGAAAGTAAGCTTACTCACAAAGGAGTTCCCCAGGGAGGGGTTTTAAGTCCTCTCCTCTACCTAATCTATGTATCGAGCATTGTCTCAGGTATTCCCAGAACGGTGTCTATCTATCAATTTGCGGACGATATTGCTCTCTGTTCCACAAATAAAACCTCTTTACTCAAGGTAATTAAGGCTATTGGTGATGATTTATCCCTTCTTGGACTTGACCTCGCTCCTCACAAAACTATTTTCATTGATTTCAATAAAAATGGTATTCTCCCTGGAAAATCCGAACTCGAAATCAACGACAACATTATCATCAAATCAAGCGAGTCTGCCAAATTTCTAGGAATTATTTTTGACTATAATCTCTCCTTTCGGAATCAAATCAGCCACCTTCACAACACATGTCACAGAACCCTAAATATTCTAAAGTACTTGCAAGGGATATGGTGGGGCTCCCATCCAAACATCCTACTGACTTTCTATAAAAGTTTTGTTCGCTCAATAATCGACTACAACAGTTATGTGTTTTTCCTCACAAGAGAGGACTTGAGTTATAAGCTGGAAAAGATCCAATACGCTGCTATTCGTGCCGCCATGGGTTTTCGCAAGACTACCCCGACTAATGTTTTACTTGCAGAGTCGAAACTTCCGACAATCAAAGAGAGAGCCAGATTTTTGTGTTTTTCATTCCTATCGAAAATTTTGACTAATGAAGGCCTACTGGTTTGTAAAAATGTCAAAAAGTACTATGCCAATGTCTTGAAAAAATCCAAGAGAAAACGGAAAAAACTGTTTGAAGAGTGCATTATCGACCTGTGTGGAACGCACTTGCCTCTCATAAGGGCCGATATGTATCAAACGTATAAGTACGATTATGAAACTTTGTACACAGCGGTTCCTTTCGATGTTGAACTAGGAATGTCACTCAAACGAGACGCAAATCCGAACTCAAAACTGCGCGAATACTTAGATCCTCTCCGCACCGTGGAAATCTATACCGATGGTAGCAAGGACCGCACAAACAATCTCACGAGCTCTGCTTGCTACTGTCCTATGTTGAATGCCAGTGTAGTCAGAAAACTACACAGTATGACGTCCATCTTTACTGCCGAGTGCATTGCTATCAATGACGCTATGGACATGTCTCTAAATAAAAATGATCTAAACTTTAGTATACTTACAGATTCCCTAAGTGTGTTACAGAGCCTGAATAAACAGGAGGTTGATATTAGAACAAATCCTTTCCTTCTACAAATAAAATACAAATACTTAAAATATGTAAAACAATTTAACGGCAAACTCGCGATTAAATTTTATTGGATTCCCTCTCATAGTGGCATTGATGGCAATGAGCTTGCGGACTCTCTGGCCAGAGACGCTCATAAAAACCTTGAAGCTCCCGAAAGGCTTAACTTTCCTTTCACCGACCTTAAAGAAACGTACAAAAGTAATATGAATAGCAATACACGGATCAGTTTCCTAGCTACTAGCCAAACAAAAGGTAAAACGTACTTCCAACTATACTACAAAGAAGCTACGCACACGTGGTTCCACAAGCTAAGCCTTTCCAGAGAACTTATCGTAACAATTAATCGATGCCGCGCTGATCATTACAACCTCGCAGCGTCTCTGGCTAGAATGAACTTAGCCATAGAATCAAAATGTAACTGTCGGGAATATCCCCAAGACCTCGACCACGTCATCTGGCAATGCTCTTTGTTAAACACCCAACGTATTACACTAGTCTCCGAACTATCAAAAATCGGATACCAACTTCCGATGAAAATATCGGTAATCCTTGCTAAACCCAATGTTCAAGCGTTCAAGATTATTCTTGAATATTCTACACAAATGTAATATTAAATTGTAAACTATTCGCTTATCAAATTTATCATCAATTTTTTTTTTTTTATGTCTGTATTTAAATATTATATTCTTCAGGTATGACTGTATATAGCAAATAAATCTGTATTTAGATTTGAAGCTTAATAAAAAAAAAAAAAAAAAAAAAAAAAATCATGATGAATCTCGCTCGCTAATGAAGACGCGCGCATCTAATCAAAAGTGGGTATCCTCTAGAGAGGTGGAAATCCAAGCTTACGAGCTTGGTTACCGATTCTGGAGAATAATTCCAGTGCGCCCACCTGAAAAAGGTAAGACGCAATCACTCGGAGGCAATAAATTAGATCGCGGACTCTTACGAGTTCACCTGCATCTATAAATCATATGAACGTTTCGAACACACACAGTCTTCCTATTCAGGGCCTACATTTATTAAATACATAAAATTTTAAGGTAGAAAAAAGAAAAAATTGCAGTTTAGAATTTAAAAAAAAGAAGTATTAGCATAAAAAATTAGAAGTGAAAAGAATGAAAAAAAGAGGTTACCTTAGAATTTAGGGGAACGGAGACACAACATTGCAATTATAGAGTGGAAACAATTATAGTCAGAACCATTGTCAATAGTAAAATTGTCCAGTTAGTAAAAGTTAGTCGTAGAACTTTAAATTGATATTGTTAAAAATTTAATTAATTGTAAATATGTAAGAACTGACAAACAATAACGTCACTTCCAACTTGTATCATTAATAAAAAAGTAATATATTAAGGTAGAAAAAAAGGGAAAGGGGGGAGATCAAGATGTTAGGCAATCTACCGACTTTGAGAAAGATTATTCTACTGAAGTGAAAACTTATGACAATAACGTTAAGATGTAAGAGAATATTAGAACCGCAGGAGGGGGAAAATTTTTCTGGCCAGTACCGTATGAAAATCACCTAGTAGGAAAATTGGTAGTTGGAAATATTCGATATAAGAGGAACATACGATTCGCTGAGATTGCCACAGTCAATTACTTTATTAAAGACTTATTGTCTTTTTGTTTTTTTATAAAAATCATTTCCGCCATCAATCTTTTTTATAAATTACTTTCTTTGTGAATTATTTTAATTTTGTTCCAATTAAAATTATGGTCACGGTTCTCAATTATATGTTTTGTGATTACATTATGGTATTTGGAATTGAGTTTTATGTTTTTTTATGCCTAAACTTCCAAGAATTTTTAATGTTAGAGATACGTTCATTTATTTTGTAATAAATGTCGTGGCATTCAAATAATAAATATTTCGAGATGATATAGCAATTTTTTTATTGAATAATAGTCATAAATAAGTTAGTTACAGACAATCTGCCAAATGTTAAAAGAAAACAAAAATTTTTCACCAAAAAATTCGCTAATTTTTTGGCTTCAAAAAATAAAATCAATTAAATCAAAAAATCTTTCGTCCAACAGTGTTTACCGACTTTGGAAACGTGGTTTCGCATGTTGATTTAGTGCAGCAAAAGCTAAGATAGCAGCCGCATTATAGTTAGTGAATCCTTTGAAAGTTATTATTCCGATAATGGCACATGGCATAAATATGTTTCACAAAAGTTTTAGAGTTTTCGAAATAAAAAATTAGTTATCACTAAAAAACCGAGAGACAATGTACAAGGATTACGATTATTTTGAATATACTAGTTATTATAAGACACTCAGTTATACTGCGCAACCGGAAAATGGAGACAATTAAGATTTATCTCTCCAATAACCGACAAAACACTATATAAAACTCAGATCTTGTACTTAGGCTCAACTGAAGTCCTGAATAATTTGAAAATAACACAACATAGAGGAAAAATATGTATGATAATATTTAAATGAAAACAAATGTTTGATAAAAGTCTTGTTTTCAATTATTTTTTTAATTGATATACTGAGTTAACTAAAAATGTAACAAATAAGCAATTCCATTCGATTCACTTTGTCTACCTCTATTCATCTCATTGTCAAGTCCAATCCATGCTTAACTTTCTAATCTCTCTTTCTCATTCACGGTCCATCTCTTTGCTATTCGCGTCTATTTTTTCAATCTCTTTATCAATACAATTAATAACCTACCTTTTTATACCCCAGATTATCTCATTTCTTTCTGGTCATGATTTTCAACTCATTACGTTATAATGTAACTACTATACTTATTATGTAACTGTCACGCGCATGAGACGACATATTTTGATAGAGCTCATATACTACTGTGGGCAAAAACTAAGGTGAATTTTGTTATAAAATAAAAAATCTTTATTTATCTATCCAAATCAATTTCATCCCCTCCCGATATAATGCACTTATGCCAACGTTTTCACCAATCGTCAAAACACTTGTTAAATTCGATTTCCTGAATTACCTTTAAAGCCTTCTTCGATTCGGCTTGTATCTCTTTAATCGTGTCAAAACGGTGTCCTCGGAGTGGTCTTTTGAGTTTGAGGAATAGCCAGAAGTCACACGGAGCCAAATCAGGCGAATATGGTGATTGTGGAACTAATATTAACAACTATATTGCAAGGTTATGTTGTCGACAGATGTCCAACCTTACGACAGTGACGTAAAAAATTTGAATTTGTTAACTATGTTTGAATAAAAGCTCTTAAACAGATCAAAAATAGCACACGAAAGTACAAGTCCTTTTTAGGTTCGTCGAACGGTTACCATCAATTACGATCAATTGGGTAAGGCAAAGTTCGAAGTGCTTGCGGTGTACTGTTTACGACTTCTATTTTTTCTGTTAACTAAAAAACTGACACTTTTAAATGATAACGATTAGCAGCACTTTGCAAGTACACTAATTAAGCAGTAAGTTGTACTTGAGTCAGGCCTAATTCATTTTTTACTGCAATAATTCTGATTTTCGACTATCGTGGTTTCTGTGAATGGCATAATTACCCAAGATTTTGTGCTTGAGTCTACCTTGACTAATTTTGCATCACTGAAACATCGAATGGTTGAAATCACAAAAATAGGATAATCAAAATTAAATTATATTATATTAGTTTCAATCCCTGTGGCTGAGATTTGTTTTGAGATATAGCCTTTCACTTTTGTTTAGGGTTATATTAAACAGCGACTAGCGAATTGCACACTCAGCTATCCTTTAATTAGAGTTTTTGGCAATCAGAATCAAAGTTGATTTTAATTTATACGAAACGAAAAATAAAATTCTATCAAAGAAAATAATAGCAAAATTACATGTATGCACTAGTATTTGACAGCATTTGGTTTAAAAAAAAAAGAGCGAGTCATATTTTGTATATTACATTAACTGTCCGAAAAACATTCCATTAGAGGCCCCCGAGCAGGAAAAAATATAGATTAATTAAATTTACAACGTTGCGAAATACGAAAAATAAAAAACGACACTGAGTTTTCAAAGTTGTTTGAACAGTTGTTAGAGGAATGAAGTAAATATATTACAAATAAACTTTTTTATAAATTAAACGAAGACAAAAATACAAGAATCTAATCTATAACAAAAAAATTCTTAATTAAAAAATTCCGAATCTGAATTAATATTAACAGGAAATAAAATTGCTCAAAATCTATCCTCAATTATCGTAATCTTAAATGTATCTTCTGACCCAGAACCTGAAGCTACCTTGGGTAATTATGTTCCCAATAAAGATATTGTAAACTCTCAAGTATCGAAATTCTCAACATATAATTAGATTCAGGATCAGAAACGGAAATTGAAAAACCCATTTTTTTACAAAATAAAAACTTTTTGCCTAAAATAACAAATATTCGCAGTTTAAGAAAAAATAAGGTTAAATTAATTATGGATTTTCAAGAGAAGAGAAATTATTCTATTTGCAAAAATAATATTAATAATAAATAAAATCAAATAAATCATTTTCAAGAAATAAAAAAAAATATGTAAAATACTAATGTCGATTCCGCCACGAGACACAAGTGAAAAAAAGTAACTCGTAGTCAAGCAAGGAAAAATCCAACTTTATCCAACACATGATGAAACTTCAATTAATTATTTCTCTATAACTAAACGGTCAAGCAAGCTAAAACTTTGCAGGTGTATTCTAAAATAATTAAAGAATCTATAATAAAAATTTCAGCTTTTTTGCATGGATTTCGTTTCATAATAAAACCACCTTAAAAGAAGAGGTAGGCCCAGAAAAAATATAAATAATTCACCTGAATATAATAAAAAGCGTCAATTTATGGAATCAAAAGACAAATCTGATTCAGATTCAGATTATGATGTTAAGTAAAAACCAAAAGCAAATAATAAGAAGAAACATTCTAAGAAAAATGAAGGAGAAGAATTAAAAGAAGAAAGTTATTTTGAATCAAATTTTGATTTGTCAAGTGCGGATGAAAAAAGGAAAGAAACTCAGGAAAATTGTCAGAATGTAGAACATGAAAGTGAGAACGAACAATTGGATAGAAATAGAGAGTTAGGAAAACCTACGAAAACGATTTTATAGAAGAAATACCATCCCCAGAGCCACCTCCTGATCAACCTTTAACATCTGGATTGCCTAGGACACAGAAGAATATAATTAAATGCCGCGACCAATTAACATTAAAAAAGGATAATTATGCATGTTTTGTAACCAATAAAGAATCTTCGGTGCACAAAAATCGTTTAATTTGACTGTATACTTTTGGTTTTCATCATAAAAGTCGTTATAATTTTCAAAATGGTGAATTTTCACTTGAAAATTTTGTAAAAATATAGGTGTGTAGACGCTTCACTCAGATCCCAACGAATATTGGTGAAAGTGGCTGTTGATAGGTTTTTGGGGTCGCTGAATTCAAATCTGGTGTCAGATTTTCGAATTCCAAAATGGCGAATCCAATATAGCGGTAAAAATTTTGAAAAATGTCCGATAAATTCATTACCACTTGAGAACCTAATGCACATTTTGCCAATTTATCCATGATTGCGGAATTTTTACCGCAATTGGGATCGGACATGGAGGCGTGGCTTTCCAAATTCACGTTGGTCACATGATCCAATATGGCCGAAACTAAGTGTCGAGATGCATTGTTTACATAAGTGGTTCTGTTCATTTTTATATTTAACAATGATTTTAACGATTAAAGAAATTTGTCAATAGGCCGAAATCAATCCGGGAAAAATAAATTTTATCGGGGGAGAGAATGTGCAAAAGAAATGATTATTTTAATTGAAAGATCAAAATTGTTTAAGTTAACATCGAATATTACTTAGCAGGAAATAGAAAATCTTCTTTGGTAAAATGACGTGAAGACACCCTCAAATGGTATTTCAGATCTTTTCTTTTTGTTGCTTTCTTCCATACAACCAACACGTCGATTTTTTCGGGAATGCTAAAATAATTGTCGATTTTGACAAAATTCCGACCGTAGGAGGGAAGAAATGGTAGCTCAAATCGGCATTTTCCAGTGACTTAGACTTACAATTATTCACTGCACATACGAAGCCGCATTTCTTTTTCGAATTAGATGTCAGTTTCGAGCTTTCCATCTTTCGGATATATTTATTAAATGATTTTTTCAATTATTTATCTATCCTTATAATGTAAAATGACACTTGAGAAAACTTCGGATTCTCACCACCAGGTGTCGTGTTACCAATGTCAGATCCCAATATAAGTCGAAATTCAACACGTATCCACCTGCAGTGCAAAGACCCCAAAATTTTAGACCAAATCTTATGGGTTTTCCCTGGATGAACTGCTCCAGTGATGTTCTTGCGTATGATTTAGCCATTATTTCATCGACTAACAAAGCCGTTTTCCATAATCCAAATTGTCGAATATTGATTTGGAACAGTTTCAGCAATTTACGAACGCGCCATGCCTTATCAGAGGGGTCGTAGTCTCTAGACTTTGAATATTTTAATTTTGATTTGATTTCTTCAAATTTATCCCATTGCATTGCAGAACAAACTACCTCAAGAGACAGATAGGGATTAGTTGACCAAAAGCCTCTTTGGGACTTTCTCTTATTGATGGAACTTAGGATGATGATTCCTATGAAAGTATCCAAATCATCCAACTGTAAGTCAAACTCGTTTTCTTTGCAAGCCTCAGTGATATATTTTTTCATTGAAATAAAGAAGAATTTTTCAAATAATTCTACAGGCTCACTTTTTTTGTATATTTTTCATTACAGACTCACTCAGTTGTAATTTATCGTCAATATCATCAGGATAGCATTTTCCAACACCCTGTAACGTCCTAGTTACTCACCTTTTACTATTATAATTAATTTTCCCCGTTTTTTGTTCGCTTAAGAAATCGGAAGGATTTCTCAATCTAAACAAGAGTTAGGGATAGCCAACAATACCAATTTTAATACATTTCACAAATATTAACTTTATTTAATGAATTACAATTCTCATAAAAGGGAGAGAGAAAAAAGGGATTTGAACGAATATTCCTTACTAAACTTAAATTGACTTACTCCTTTTTTATTCCTTTTTCTTGAAACCTTGGGTCCCACTATTTAGGCTGAAACCCTTCGAAATAGTAATCCTGGAGGAACTGAGATTCCTTTTCCTGATTAGAAGAAGCCACTGAAAATCCAACCACTGGAGGAACGTATCGATAAACTGTCACTTGGAATCACCTTTAGGAGAGTAGACACTCGCAGAACTTAGACTTGGGGAACAACTGGAAACCGCGGAGAAGAACTGAAGAAGACTTTTGGGGCAGAGTGACTCCGCGAAGAAACATAGAAAGAAGACTGAAAAAGACAAACGAAGAACTGAGGACTCGCAAGAAAGCACCTGCTTTTATTCACTCATCTACCCTGCAGAAAATCTAGTTCTTTCCAATTCATACCACCCTCAAAACTCTTCTGAGGGTCACTTGTCCTAGCACGTGGAAAACCCAGTTTCTTAACTCCCAGTTCCATGCATCAAGAAAAAGGGAAACATATTTTCAACTTTGGCCTTCTCTTGGTTTCCCCTACGTTCCTTTTTCTTGAGATGATTCATTTTTTAATTTCCATCCTTTGCTGCGCCGGTTGATATTCTTATGTACTTAGGACATTCCGATGGGGTTCCCTTGCTAACACCCTTATAAGGGTTACGATGTTTCATTCAAAGACTTTTGGAGCAGAGTGACTCCGCGAAGAAACATAGAAAGAAGATTGAAAAAGACAGACGAAGAACTGAGGACTCGCAAGAAAGCACCTGCTTTTATTCACTCATCTACCCTGCAGAAAATCTAGTTCTTTCCAATTCATATCACCCTCAAAACTCTCCTGAGGGTCACTTGTCCTGGCACGTGGAAAACCCAGTTTCTTAACTCCCAGTTCCATGCATCAAGAAAAAGGGAAACATATTTTCAACTTTGGCCTTCTCTTGGTTTCCCCTACGATCCTTTTTCTTGAGACGATTCATTTTTTAATTTCCATCCTTTGCTGCGCCGGTGATATTCTTGTGTACTTAGGACATTCCGATGGGGTTCCCTTGCTAACACCCTTATAAGGGTTACGATGTTTAATTCATAAACGTTCTCTATTTATAAATTTACTGTTTCTCTCTCCCTATAATCAATATTCTTTCAAAACATGTTGTTTATGCACGTTTCATTGTGAAATCTTTTTATTAGTTTAACGTGTTTAATATTATAAATAAATAAATGTAGCTGGTCACAGGACGTGACACCTCCCCCGTTTAATTGAAACACGGGGATGTAATGACCGTGTTTGAACTTTTGAAACAATTAAGTTAAACATTCGTTTTCGATTAAAATTCTTGTTCAGATTGAAATTTTCGTTAAAATGACTCGGGGCTATTCTTATCGTCCATGGTTTAAGTCGATACTTGATAGGTTAATAATCATGTTCTCGCAGATACATTGAATTTGATACATTGATTTTAATACATAGACATATTTTCGTACAATTAATAATGATTACCTTCATGATGGTTAAAATTCAAAACTTTTCATTCAATGAAGTTTTTTTATATGATTACAAGGTATATGGATACATTGTTTTAAATATTTGGACAAAGATAATTCTAAATGAATACAGTACAAAATATGGGTTAGAATCTTCTGAAAAGTTTAATTCTATGAGATTGGTTTTAGTAAATTTTTTTTTATTCATTAAAATTCGATAAGTAGACGGCGCGTTTTACAAAATTCTTGTTCGCGAAACCCTAAAACATACATCTTAATGAATAAATCTCAATAATTTGATAAATATGTCGATATATCTAGACATGATTTCTTGAAATGCCGTGCATATGGAATGTAAAAGAAACATCTATTACTCACATCACTTTTATTATTTTTTTTTATCTTTGCTTTGTTATTTTTATGAATGGATCTGCATACATACACATGCGTAATTCGTTTTATTTTCATTTTCATCTAAAAATTCAGCATATTTTTCGATTAAAAATTACTTTGTCTATAAATTATTAATTACATACATATTAATATAAGTGAATTTGATAATAAAATATAATGTTGAGTGACATGCATTAAACGCATAAGTACTTTATTTATTAATATATATTCGTGAACATACATTATTTCGCATTCCTAAATTCAAACAATCTAACATATTTTGATTAAACATTATTTTCTTAATAAAGCTCTGACAATTATGCATATTGGTATAAGCAAATGTGATTACAATATCAAATGTCCTTCATTACACACATAAATATTTTTATTTGTTATTTTTGTATTTTTATTTCATTTTGTTTTATTTTTTTAAACAAATCGTTATAGTTGCATAAATTCTATTTAATTTTTTAAATAATACAATACACGCTTTAATTGAACATTTATCTATTTGTAATTCATATATCTTTGTTATATAACATATTTTCTATTAAGGGGGGAGGGATCAAGTTTGTTCGGTCAAAAAAAGGCAAATTTTCAATAATTTTTTTAAAGCACTTTGCTTTGCTTTGCCGATACCTCGAAAAATGTTTTTTTCCAGTGACCGCGAATGCTCACCGCTGGATTATCCAAAATCAAAAAAGTAAATAGTTTTGGTTAGTTGATACCTTTCTCCCTCAAATGACGCTTCGTTTTTTTAATTTTATAAATTTGTTCATGTTTTGCATCATTTTGAAAGTAAAAGGTCGACATACTAAATTTTCAAATAAATCGATAATAGCAAAGTGCTTTAAAAAAATTATTGATAATTTGCCTTTTTTTGACCGAACAAACTTTACCCCCCCCCCCCCCCACCCTTAAGCTTTTCTGCATACATGTTCCTAAAAGCATTTTAAAAATGTCGAAATTTGAGCTAAATCTGTTTTAATAATGATTGAATATAATAAATTGATTCCAATATTTCTTCACGCAGATTGCTTGTGAATTAGGTTATATAATTTCGTGAAAGTGAAAAAAAATTTCTTATATTTAAGCCGCATTCATGATAGTCACGGGACGTGACACCTCCCCCCTTTTGTTTGAACATGGGGATGAAATCGACATGTTTTAACTCAATTTTCATTTTATTTTATTAACAATGTGTCACATCGCGTGATTACAGTTTTTATTCGCTTCGGAGCAGTACAAGTTACTGGTTTATGACCTATTTGATAACAGCGCTCACATGTGCCAGTCCATTTGTGTAGCATAATTTTTTCAGGGCCGTTTTCAACAGGTTTCTTAAATTCATTTTCAGGCTCTGTTTTTTCACTAAATAAATAGTCTTTATATAAAAATTCCAATAGTTTTCGTGCTGAACTATGCTTAGATTCTTTCTTTGTTTTAGATTTTCCTCCCGTACTTATGAGTGTATTTAATTCTTTTTGGATATCGCACGTCGCTAAAAATATTGGCATATGACTTGGCGTATTACATTGTGTGGTTTCGAATTTTGGGTCACTAAAGTCATATTCTAGGCTAATCTCGTATATGGTTTCAACTCGACTGTTAGTAACTGTTATATTTCTTCCTTCGACATTATCTTCCATTTTCTGAAACAAAATTTTTGTTTTCTTTGAAAATGTTTACAATACTATTTGAATATTATATTTGCAAATTTCTGTTCTTCTTAAATTTCCTATATAAATTCGAATTAATATAGTACGTCCAAATATTATTTATTACAATTTCGAAGTTTATGTGTTTGTTATTGAAATAAAAGAGTGATTTTTCCTATCAATATGATCTAGATATTATTGAGTACAGTCCGGAAATTATGTGCCTTTTACTGATTCAGACATTATTCTACTAATATTATCTATGACATTTTCTGATACAATCTATGACATTTTCTGATACAATCTAGATATTTTTAATATCATTACTGATTCAAATAGTGATTTTATATAAATTAGGTGCTTCAGTTTTACCTTTCCAACTTAATTCAAATATTTTGATACAATTCTTACATTTATACGCCCTCTTAATAATTCGAATAGTGATTCTGACTCAGATTATGTATTTCTTATATTTTGTAACTGATTTGAACAGTGATTTTTGATTTTGCATAATCTAAGTATTACTTTAATATAATTCAAAAGTTGAATGAGTTATTACTGATTTAAATAGTAACTTTTTTAAGGTCTAAGTGTTACCTTTAATGATGTCTAAGTATTATTCTGATATACCTTAAAATTTCGAATACTTTGTTACTGATTTAAGCGGTAACTGTTTGTATGGTCTGAGTATTATTTTAATATAATTTGAAAAATTGGAATGTTTTGATACTGATTTAAACAGTAACTGTTTGAATGATTTAAGTGTTATTTTGATATAATCCAAAATTTGAATACATTAATATTGATCTAAACAGTAATTTTTGGATGATCTGAGTATATGATTCCAAATTCGAATACTTTATTACTGATTTACATAGTAATTTCCTTGATGATCTAAGTTTTATTTTAATATTATTCAGAATTTGAATATTTCATTACTGATCTAAATAGTAATTTTTGGATGATCTAAGTATAATTTTAAAATGATTCAAAATGTAAATACTTTATTACTGATTTAAACAGCAATTTTTGGATGATCTGGGTATAATTTTAATATGACTTAATATTTTATTATTGATTTAAACAGTAAAATTTTTTGAATAATCTAAATACTATTTAAATATTCTTTGTGAATTTTATTCAAACAGTAATTTTTTACTTCAAGTTCATATCCCAAATTTATTCTACCAATATGGTCTAAGTATTGCTCAATGCAATCTAGAAATATATATGCTGGTTGAAAGCGTTGCAGTAATTCTGTTCCACAAAGTTGGCAATTTGTTTTTAATAATTCGTCTTTTACTATTGAGTGCCAATAATTTTTAAGTTCGTAATTGAAGCGACACGGGATATGTAATTGTAAATGGCATAATTCGCAAATTTTAAACATTGTAATTTTGTGAACGTATATTTTGTTTACTTCTGGTAATAAATAAATACATGAACAGTTTAAGAGGATTTGATAAGATCTAGGATAATCTTGTGGGCAAACGCCATCAATATATATATATATATATATAACTTTGTTTTATTCTTATATATATAATAAAACTATGAAATTTATTGAAAATGAAAAAAAAATTAAGGAAGGTACATAAAAGGATGTGCATTCGTTATGTATAGAGGATTGTAATGAGTGCAGTTTGACTAAAGTAAATAGGCATGGTAGCTGATGCCTGCAAGGAAAAAAATTTGGTAGAAATGCTGCACTACCTCTGGTACTCCTGCACCACTACACTGGAGGGCAACTGCAGTGCTCTTCATAGGTTAGCAGGTTTACTTTTTTGTGGACTAACTGCTCTCTCACAATTGCGGTAGAGCTGCTGCCCCACAGCCCACAGGAGGGAATGCTGCGGCGAGTCATATAAACTGATATTTGACTATACTTTTTAATGGAAAATTCAATTGTTTTGATATTTCTGAAATCGTCGTTAATTATTATATCTTTTGAAGAATTTGTTTAATTTATTAAAATGATGTGAAATTATTTTAAATCTCAACATTGAGGTTAGGTTATTTGTAAACAGATCGTAATGAACCAAAAAGTACTTCTATATATATATAGGAAACATCATTTCAATGGGCACTTTCATGTAAATCATAAAAAACTTAAAATTTGTACATTCGCCTGCTTTTGCATTTGTCTGCCGATGCGGTGCAACTACACTCCATACCGAAAGGAGCGCTATGTTCCTTCGATGTAAGTCAAGTGCTCTCCCAAAAAGGGGCAGCTGCTCACCCACAGAGGGAACGCAGCATACCCAAATACATAGTCGCACAACTCTCCTCCGCTAAACGCAACAGCTTCACCGCTAGGGGCAG
The DNA here is from genome assembly GCA_030998225.1 of Diplolepis rosae. Lineage (NCBI taxonomy): Eukaryota > Metazoa > Arthropoda > Insecta > Hymenoptera > Diplolepididae > Diplolepis > Diplolepis rosae. Next base: position 586,869 of record JAPYXD010000072.1, read on the forward strand.
CATCTGCGCCAAATTTTTTTCCGTGTGGGCGCATGCATAAGGTGCGAAAACATATGGTCTGCTAGGATACAGGACGGCTGGATAGCGCAGTAGGAAAGTCTGATGAATGTTTCTAGCGTTATCCGAAAAATGGTATTTGTTCTTTCATTAGCAAGTTTTCAAATGCATTTAATGCATATGATACTATATAGGTGGGGGTGTTCGATTAAGGCTAGGATGACACCTTTTGAGTTTTTCATGAAGGGAACTTTGATCAGTTTTAAAATTTTCGTTCCTGTGTTCGGGTCGTTGCGTTTTCCGATTGTAGTGATAGTTCTTTGGAGTTTTAGTTGTTTGACATATTTGTTTTTCGATTTAGTAAAAAAAAACGTATCAAAAATGTCTACTTTTATTGAAGTGTGGGAAGAAAATGTTAGGGCTGTAGGTTTGAATGAAATTTTTCATGGTGAAGAAGAGATTCCAGCAGTGACAAGTCTTATGAATTATGAAGACTTAATTTTGACAGATGTAGATGAGTCGCGCGAAAATGTATTTGAAGAAGTGAATGTTGTTGATGAAATTTTACCCGAGGAATTGATGAACATATAGATTGATGACAGTGCAGTCGAGGATTTTGGCAGTATAGATGTCGACATGGTTTTGGAATTTGATGAAAAACAATTGTAGGATGTAAATACGCAGTGCAACGGAATTGTAAATACGGGTGGGAACAGTTCGAGTGAGTGTTTGTTTGAGCGTGGTGAAAATAGCGCTCTGGCTGACTTATACCGGCGTGAATTTTTTTGTCGTGAAGAGGTGCGAATTCGTTTAGAGCCATTAGTTCGGAATATGTGGTGCCTTACGCCATGGGAAGCTCAGCCCTGTGGGTCTACATATAAAATATAATTGTTGTCGCGATTTTATTACTTGCCGCCATGGTGGAACTATTTTCCTGATGGGCAAAACCGTAAGCTGGAGCGGCCGGTAGAAACGGAATACGCTAATCATCACTCACGCGGTGCTTATTACATTGCCGGAGAATTCTGTGCTTTTGATGATAATCGAATGTTGGTTAAGGTAAGCATAGTAAACCTTAAAAGATCAAACTGTTGCAGATCAAACTGACTGCTGATTTTAGGATTAAAATTATTCGTTCTTAAATTTATTTCTTATAATTTGATACTGAAATTCAGTCCAATTTTATAATTTATAGATGATGTGAATTACTTTTTCTTGAAATCTCTAAATTTCTTTTTGAGTTGAAATGAAACAAGAAATTCAATTTATCTTAGTCTCTATACACTGAGAAAAAAGAATATTTGAATCGAAGAATATTCCTTCTATTCAAATAAATGGTTGAGCTCAATGGTGACGAATAAATATATATTTTTTTAAATTATTACAATTATGAATATTGATAAATATATAATGTAATTATTAATTAATATTTAGTATACATTTTTATTATAACTATACGTATGACGTTTAATGAAACTGAATTTTAAAATTTATGTTAAAAAATTTCATTAATATAAAAAAAAATAATCTTGTGTAAAAACATTTAAAAGAAAATTCTTTCATCTTCTGTGTTGTATATTTTCAAAATAGGAATTATACAATTATGAATTCCAAATTATTATTGTGCCTAAATAATTTATATAAAATCTAGATCCTGTGTGGATTCTTTATATTTTATGTTATAAATTTATTAAGGCTTTTGCTGTTTAAATTTTTGTAAAATCAATTTAATTTAAAAAACTAAGTGAAAAATAAAGGAGTAATTATAAATGAATTAAGTTTTAAATGATATATTTGATATTGTGAATCAAAACGAATACTTCCCTGAGTGCGAAAACAAGATTCAAATAAACTAGGTACTTCGTTTCAAAGACATGATTCGGTTGAGTTAATTCGCTCACATTCACAAGCAAAGAAATATTTCCTTGTATTGAAGAAATGCCTATCAAATAAATTATTTCTTTGAATCAAAGAACGCATTTCATGCTTTTAATATTTAATTATTATTATTTATTATATTTAATCAATATTTAATTGAATTGGGTAATAAATTGTTTGATACAAAGAAATGGAATCAATTAAATACATTCCTTTGGATCTAAGAATCATTTTTCTCAGTATAGGCCTTAAAGAATACATTCTCATTATGACACTCGTGCATTATTTGGCCACTTTATTTCGGTCAGATTCTGGAAACAAAAATAAACAAACAAAAATATATGTTTTATCAGGAGCTTGTGTGAGACAGAAATTATAGATCTTTTATGTAAAAAATAATTTTGTATTTTAATTCTTTTTTCTTTTTGTCTCGTATAATTCAAGTAGAAAATGGAAAATTTGGGGATCAAATTGATCGACTAGGATTCACTGTGAGAATTTTATTCCTTGTGCGAGTTGTTTTCTTGTTTGTGTTATGCTGAAGTATGCTGCTTTTTAATATTTTTAAATTCGCCCAAAACAAGTACTATTTAATGGGAGGGGAAGGAGAATGATGTGGTCGGTATATGTATACCACAATTGACAGCCAATTTTAATGCCCTTTAAATGGTTTGCAGAGGGTTCTAAGAACTGTCAACTTAGAATCAGGGACGCGACACGTTTCTCGCGTAAGAGCTTAGGTATCTTGGAGCCTGTAGTCTACATAAATCATTATTTGTTTTGAGGATTCGATTAGTTTCGAGTCCTTGAATTTTTTAATTCTACATGATCAGCAATACCAAGTAATAGAGGGAGAATTTAAAGTGGTAAGTTTTTTTTTACGTTTTTATCATGTTGTTTACGTTTTCATATTCACGTTGTTTTCATTTTTTACAGGTTATTTCAGACATAGAAAAGTGGACTACTTCCTTATCTCGACTTTTTATGGAACCACAATTTGAGAATCTTGATAATTAGAATGTTCAATAGCCCTGGGACTGGGTGCGAAAAGGACCCAGTTCTGTTTATTCGAGAATTACAGAAGCAGAATTACAACTGTAATTACAGAATTACAACCATCGACCGGCCTTTCACTGTTAAAGGGATTAAATGGAAGGTCATTGCTGGTGTAATACAACAGGTAGATTTACTATTCTACGTTTTCATGTTTCAGGATTTTAGTCCGGATCTCTGAAGTCCCAAGAGAGAGTGAGAAGCGAAAAAAAAGAACTTGTTATCCTCTACTGTCTTCGCGTTAAATTTAATTATATTGTGCATAGTGAATTTGGATTTTAGATTAGTATTTTTGTTTATATATAGGAAAATATTAAATAAAAATTGTTAATTAAATTAATTAGTTGAGTTTGAAATTTTTGTGTCGACCGGCAATCGAAAGACCTGGGCTCGAATCCCAGCGCAGTCGAAAGCGTCATTTTTTCCACCGAAAGATTTTCAAATTCTTTAAAAATTGTTAATAATTATTATGATAAGATTTCAATTATGAATTATTATTTGATGTAATGATTAACGCTAAAAAAAAGGAAATGATTATTGACTTTTTCCTCTTTTCTTTTTTAAATAAAAGAAATTTGGAATTTAGATATTGGTAAATTTGATTTGGTAGTTTGATTTATATTAAATTATTTAGTATATATTCATTAAAATATATTTAATCGTTTTTATTTATCATTTTCTTAATTAATTTTTTTTGTTGATAACAAAAAGGAAAATTTTTTTTTGTGTAAAATTCTAGAATTTTTTATTAATATTCAACTTGTATTTTTATGTGCCTCCGGCGCGGAAACTCGTTTTTCCGATATAGCTGAGAGTAACGGAATGTTGTGTATATGCACCTTCCTATCAGGGACGGAATTCAGGAGGCGAAGAAGGAGCTCGGGGCACTGCCGTATGATATAGAGAATACCGTCTGCTACCTCGACTCCTTCGAGTACCTGATGCGAGGTCTGATGGTGAAGGAAATCAAGGAGGTGAAACTACCCAAAAACAAGGGAGTAGCTGATGAGGGTAGCCAAACCCTCCCACAGCCGATGGCGAGGTCTACACTGGACAGACGCAAGCGGCGTAGAGAGCCGACTGTAAGTCCGAAAATGCCTGTGGTCACGAAAACAATGGAGAAGAGGACTAAAGCCTCCAAAAAGGAAGAGTAGTTGTCCCCAGGAAGAAGGACCTCCGGGAGAAGTAAGGAAAGAAGCCTTCCAACACGCCGGAGCAACCTCGCCGTGCGCGACCAGAAGCGGTGCTCATCAAACCAGCGGAAGGGATGAGCTACGCTACTATCCTGCGCGAACTTAGGAAGGCCGCCATGGAGAGGAGAACTGGAGTAATTCCAGCAACATAGATGAAGAAGCAAGGAGGAGAGGCTGAAATCGCCTGAAGATGGCCCCCACCCCGAAGTAATGCCTAACGAAGGTTCCGGGGTGGGATTCCACGGCCTAGAGACAGGGAGGGAGTTTTAGTGGGTAGGGCTGCGCGAACAGCAGTCCCACACACCAGGGGGGCACGGAGTCCCCTTGACGGTGCATAAAGCATTTCTCCCTTCCTCAAAAAAAGTAAAAAAAATTTTAAAAAAATTTATTTCAAGAGATTGCATAAGTATATCGTGTTGTATATTTCGTGATACATGGGAATGTGATAGATGTAAGGGCCGCCATTTTAAAATTCACAAAAGCTAAAGGTGCAGTTTATGTGTGCAATATACGTACCGTATGTTATGAAAATTACGTTAGTGGTAGTAAATGAATTTTACGTTTTTGGTAGTGCAGGATCTTTCAATTTGAAAGGGAAAACGTTTCGATTAATAAGAATATAGGTTTTAATTTTGTATTGAATATTTTTTAATTTTTCAGTATACTTTAATCTCTAATAAAAATGAAGAATTTTGCAATGTATAGTGAAATGAGAAGTTGGTTTTTTGGTTACATTAGAATTCTTTAGTTCTCTTTTTTTTCTCAATTTTCTCTTAATGCTGAGTTTGTGGTTATATTTAAAAAAATATTCCTTCATCATAGTTTTCTTGTAATTATTGTGATGATTAATATGGTTAGTGATAATGTAACAGTTAACCCAATTATTAATTTAAATATGTGATCCTAATAGTAGTTTTCTTTATTTTGCAATATTTTTTCAAAATTTTGATTAATTTGGTCTGGAATGCTCATTTTGAATTCGAGAAGTGATAGAGGCGTGTTCCAGAGAATAGTATATTACGTGCCTAGGCACACAATGAGGGTTATTGCGTGACGAGCGACAATGCTCGCAGGAGATCGAAGCCGAGGCGCGATCAGTCCTGCGAGCATTGTCGTGAGTCTCGCCATTTCTCGAATTGTGTGCATTGGCACGTATTCTATTTTATGTGACTTTGGTGCGGATACGAGTTTTTATGCGTACACTCGAATCTAATTTAGTATTTTAGTTGTTTGCGGCGCTAGTCATTACACTTGATATGTCACGACTAGTCCCGGTCATTTTGATTTTATCGATCTTGTGTAGTAGTAATGGATTCTAATAGACGCATGCGCAGTTCAAATGTACAAGGCTTTGCCAGTATGGTGCTAACGCTGTACGAAGAAGAAGTCAGAAGAAGACGAATAAGAAAAAGATTGCGTTCCATTGCAAGACTATATGCGCATGCCCAGTTCAATTTCTACATTGTATTCCTCTGTAACGGAATATACAACATTCCTTTACTCTCAGCTGTAACGGAAAAACGAGTTTCCGCGGCTGAGGCACAAAAATTTCTTTTTTGCTATGAATTTTTCGAGCTGTACGGGATTTTTAATCGATATCCGATTCAAATATGTTACTGCATGAATTTAAGTAATTATCATCTAAAATAAAGTAATTTTTCTTGTCATCAGAAATTCCTACATATTGCGTTTCGGGTTTCAAAAATATGGTTGGTTTTGGGTTAATAGGAAGGTTGTGGTTTATAGGTGAAGGATGAATTTTATAAATTTGAAATTCATTTCTTCCCATGTTTGGAGTACTTAATGTTAAAATCAGTTGGTATTGATATATAAGGTATTGCATTTTTGAATATCTTATTGTTTCTGATAATTCAAAATTAATGAAATCTTGTTTTAAACTTTGTTGATATGAAATGAATGTTGATGGATCGAAAAATTCGGGATGCCAAAGTCCATTTTTCGCATAAATCAATAATTCGAATATTTTTTGAAGATATAGAAGATATTTATAAAATAAGCCAAGTATATCATTTAACCATTCTATTGCTCTGGATTTTTTATCGTTTTTATATTCTGGGTAATCTTGTATCCAAAAATTGTGAATACTTATTACATTGAAGGTAGTATTGAAATTTGTCGTTGTATTATTCAAAGGGCGTGAAGATAAATACGAATTATATTTAGCGTCTTTAAAAATATTAAATATTTCTCCTTCAAGTTCGAAGTGATCTTTTATGAAATGTGGTAAATATTTTAGAATTATAATTTTAGTATCGTTAAATAGGTAGTAGATTTTTTCTATTAAATTTGCTGTTTTGAATTTTTGACTATTGGATCTTTTATTGCTATATTCTTTAATACAGTATATGTTTTCTTGAACGTTTTTACAGAAATGAATAGCATTTTCCATACATGGCACTTTCTCGGCTGGTTGTGTCCTAAAACAAGAAAAATAGATTGTATTAGAATGTAACCTGAAAGAAAATTTATTTGTTAAAATAAATCTACAGGTGATATTTTGATTATGCTAAGAGGTTTAAGAATTTTCTGAAAATTGTTGGCTTTTTAGTTTTCGTTGTTTTCTTTGAACAATTGTATGAGGTGTGGTTGAAGCTTTTACATGTTTTACAAAAGGATACCAATTTTGGGTGAAAATCTGTTTGAGTGCTCTTATTTTGGAATTTAGTCTTTTGTGTTTCTAAATCTTCATATTTTTCTTCGCGAAGGTCGTAATTTTCTTGTATCAATTTTATTTGCTTGAATGCTGCTTCGTTTTCAGTTATTATCGCTATAGTTCCTGTAGCTATTACTGTTCTATTTTCTACTCTACAACATGATGTGAAAATTATCCTTTTGTCAATGTCAAAATCTTTATAGGTTAGAAATTCTGGTTCTTCGAGTCCGTATTTATTTGTTAAATCTCTCAAAATTGTTACGTAAGTAATGATACCCTAGGCTTTGGTTTTATGGTTTTTTTTTGTGATTTTGTTTCTTCTAATGCTGTTAAATGTTTCCATGTTAATGTTTTTCTTTAAAGAAAAAAAAATTAAAATTGTTAATTTAGTATATGTTTATATTTGTTTACATTTGTTTTATTAATCAGTAAATATTCCTTTACTTATTTATTATTTACATTTTGATTTTTATTTAAGGTTATTATTATTTTACGTTGTCTTACGAGTGAGTGATTTTAAGGCTTTTATTGAGGCTGAAATTTTTGCTGATAAACAAGTTCCTCCTATACCACTGTATCTTAAATTGCCAATTTTGCAAATTGCGGTGCAATTAAATTTTCTGCTCGAAATTTTGAAGCATGTAGGCCAAGATCTGTTTGCATAATACGCCACAGTGTCGTTTGAGCGATGCCCAATTCTTGAGAACGACGTGGAATTAACTAATTTGGCTCATTTTGAATCGATGCACTTACGGCTGCGATTATTTCTTCGCTTCGAGCAATACGACGTCTTTTTGCCATCGTAACGTCCAATAGTGTAAATTTGGTCTCGAAATTAACCACTATAGCACGCACAGCCTGTCGGGTGGGAAGATTATTACGGCCGAAAATTGGAGTAAGCGCTCTTAAAGTTGCGACCACCGACTCAGAATTCCGGTAGTAATTTTTAATAATTTCCAAACTTGCTGGTTCGTGAACTTTACCATAATGAAAATGTTGACTTTAACTAACGCTTTGACATTGACAGTTCATTAAAAAAGTTTAAGGGTGCGTTCATTTAAAGATACGAAATTATTATGTCCCTATTGGAAAAACATTACTATTACAATTAATTTTCCCCGTTTTTTGTTCGCTTAAGAAATCGGAAGGATTTCTCAATCTGTTGGGATAGCCAACAATACAAATTTTAATACATTTCACAAATATTAACTTTATTTAATGAATTAAAATTCACATAAAAGGGAGAGAGAAAAAAGAGATTTGAACGAATATTCCTTACTAAACTTAAATTGACTTACTCCTTTTTTATTCCTTTTCCTTGACACCTTGAGTCCCACTATTTAGGCTGAAACCCTTCGAAATAGTAATCCTGGAGGAACTGAAATTCCTTTTTCCGATGAGAAAAAGCCACTGATAATCCATGCACTAGAGGAACGTATCGATGAACTGTCACTTGGAGTCACCTTTAGCAGAGTAGACACTCGCAGAACTTAGACTTGGGGAACAAATGGAAATCACGGAGAAGAACTCCGCGAAACCTGCTTTTATTTACTCATCTACCCTGCAGAAAATCTAGTTTTTTCCAGTTCATACCACCCTCGAAACTCTCCTGAGGGTCACTTGTCCTGGCACGTGGAAAACCCAGTTTCTTGACTCCCAGTTCCATGCATCAAGAAAAGGGGGAACATATTTTCAACTTTGGCCTTCTCTTGGTTTTTCCTACGTTCCTTTTTCTTGAGAAGATTCATTTTTTAATTCCCATCCTTTGCTGCGCCGGTCGATATTCTTATGTACTTAGGACATTCCGATGGGGTTTCCTTGCTAACACCCTTATAAGGGTTACGATGTTTCATTCATAAACGTTCTCTATTTATAAATGTACTATTTCTCTCTCCCTATTACAATTTTACTACCGTAACATTCTATTTCGTATAATCAATATTCTTTCAAAACATGTTGTTTATGCACGTTTTATTGTGAAATATTTTTATTGGTTTAACATGTTTAATATTATAAATAAATAAATGTAGCTGGTCACAGGACGTGACAACCCATCTAATTGTATTGGTGATCTTTTTCTAGCTTCGATTGATCTTCAGTGTAGTATTTACGTGCTTCTCTAAAAGTAACATTTTGAGCTCAGATTCTGAAAGAGCATGTCCAAAAATAGTAGGGAGCAGGTTTTTCATTCAAAAATCCCCACTCCTCAATTATAATAATGAGGCTTAAAGATGAATAAAAAAAACGGAGTTCTTCGTCGTTAATGGATTAACAGATCAGGGAGTAGATTTTCTAAACAATTTAAAGAGAAAAATGGCAATGCGATTTCGAATACGTCACCTTAAGACTACAGCTTATCATCCCCAACCAAATGGATCCTTAGAAAGATTTCATAACCTTCTTAAAGAATATCTTAAACAATTTATCGAAAATAATGCAGACTGGGATGACAATTAGCAATATTATTAATATAATATAAGCGTTCACGAAGAAACGAGATGCACATCTTACGAATTAGTCTTTGGGAAATTAGCACGTTTACCATCTTCTGATCCCCTACTATAACAGTAAAAAATAGAAAACTGAAAACGTATCTGATGTCGATATTCAATCTCAAATTCGTATTCAGCGACCCAAATAGTCCCCTAGTACCAATTTTCATCCAAATTTGCCAATTCATTGGATTTTCCAAAATTTATTGTCGTCATATTGGATCAACCATTTCGAAATTTAAAATTTTAACCTCGAATTGATATTCAGTGACCCAAATAACCCCATAGTACCAATTTTCATTGAAATTCATCAATTCATTAGGAACTTTTCTTCATGACGTGATACACGTCATCCGCAGTTTAGGCCCACCTAGTCCATGACATGTATAAACGTTATCCGCAGTGAAGGGGTTAAAGAAATTAGGCAAAGGAGACATAAATATTTCAGTTAAATAAAACCTAAAATTGTTAATATTAATAGACTTTGACTTTCATATATATAATTTATTATGTGACTTAATTGTTCGTCAAGTTGATATAAAAGCATTATGGCCATATTAATTTGTAAATGGAATATTTAATTATGACGACTGCAATGTACCAAATTGCTCTCAAGATATAACAAATCCAGAAATAATGAAAGACATCATTTTCTCATAATTTTCCAACTTACAAAAAGTTGAAGATTGACAAAAGCATAATTTTCATATCATATTGTAGAATGGAAAATCAATCAATAACTACAGGAAATATAGCAATAATAACTGAAAATAAAGCAGCATTTAAACAAATAAAATTAATACAAGAACTTTATGGCTTTTGTAAAGAAAAATATGGAGATTTAAAAACAAAAAAAACTTTCACGTCCAAAATTGGTACACATACACAAAATATATAAAAATTCAAATCATATTTCAAACAATTGTTCAAAGAAATCAAAAAAAACTATCATGCAATTATCAGAAAATGTTTCAACTTTTTATACTTTTTAGACTAATAGTATCTATTCTCTTTTCTGGGAAACAGCTATCCTAGAAGTATTATGTACGGAAGATTTTTTTTTCTTTTCATAATTAATTTCCATTATTTCTCTCAAATTTTGCACAAGAGTCAATTTTAATGATTAATGTAGAATAAAAAAAAAAGAATTTTGGTGATTTAACTAATCTTTATCTTTAACCTTTACTGTTAAAAAGAGAAATTAATTGGATAGGTAAGGACTTGGGAAAATAATGAAAATGCGTTAAAACTATAAGTATATTTAGTGAAGTATATACACACAGCGCGCGAACCGTTTCTCTCAGTACCAGGTTGGCCAGGAGACTCCCGAGACTACCTCGCTCACCCCTACTCATAAGCTCGGGGACGCCTATTTCGCGCCCATCTAGAGTCCCTTTTTCAGGTACCGGGGCTTCCCGGTCGCATGTGTTGCCCAGACGTCTTCCAGACATTGTTAACGCCGACGCACCTATACAATAGCCCGTTATAAACTATAAAGTAGCTTTCGGTAGACATGATAAAAGGGATGAAGAAGGTTCTCACGAAAACTTATGGCCATCCCCAATCGCCTTGTTTTTTCCATACATTCATAAATCAATCAACACCAGAACATTCTGTCAATGTTACATTCTCCCACCATTGAGATGTTCGAACACTCATCATCTCAATTCGCTTGTAAACTTTGGTACGGCAAATATAAAATCTACACGTAATAAACTAAGAGAATCATGTAGCAGAGGTAATCGCTCTATAGGCATAAACGCTCAACAAAATCAATCAAAAACTCACTTCTCACATAACATCCTTAAAGATATATTAAACATAGATTATTCGTAGTTCAATCGCTCGGGTTTCACAACCTTTCGTCCGGCTTTTGTCACATAAATTGATTCATTCTCCTTCGCACGAGAGTCTTTGAATTCACTAGCTTCAGGCACTTCGCCTGAGTTTTCCGAATCAAACTTACACTTAGATTTTTTGTAATTTTTATATTATCTTTTTGTTCGGCACAGTCATACTTAAGTTCTAGCGGGTAAATCCGTTGGATTGGTCTCATCATTTCTCCCCCCGCTGTAATCAACTGAACCACGCGGATGTTACCATCTTTGCCTGTGATGAGATTTTTCACTCGCGCTAAAGGCCAATCCATACGCTTAACGTTATCACTTTGTACAAAAACAATATCACCGACATTTATTTTATTATTACATTTCCACCTTTTGTCTTTATGTACAAGCGCTCCTAAATATTCGTTGCGAAAACGACGGCGCAGATCATCTTTAATTTTCTGTCTATATCTAAATCTCTTTTCAAAACGAATATTCTCAACGCTGTCGAAATCTAAAACACCAATTTCTTTAATTTCCTGCAAAAACATGGATGGAGTAAGTGGGACAATTTCATTTTTCTCAGACATAAAGGTAATCGGTCTTGAATTTATCACTGCCTCGCAATCTAGTAGAACGGTCAGCATTTCTTCGTAGTTCAAGCACGATTTTTTGAGCGTCCGTCGTAACAGGCGCTTTAAAATACCGATAAGTCTCTCCCAAAAGCCTCCCCACCACGCTGCAGTAGGTGGATTGAATTTCCATTCAATTTGTTTTGTAGCAGCAACGCTAGCTAATTTGTCAAAATCAATGCTTTTAAATATATTGTTTAAACCTACAAAATTTGTACCGTTGTCACTATATATTACACTAGGCCTGCCTCGTCGCGCAATGTGGCGCCTTAGTGCCATTAAAAATGAGGCCGTGGATAATGACGTCACTAACTCCAGGTGGACAGCCCTAAACACGGCACAGGTAAATAGGCAGATCCAAGCTTTCTGTCCACCTTTTAGGTATAGTGGTCCGGTGAAATCAACTCCCACAATCTCAAAAACGGCTGCGTCTCTAATTCTATTTAGCGGTAAAGGCGCGGGTAGTGAATCAAGTGGTTTCGCATCATGCCTACGACAGGTTACGCATTTGTTTATTACAGTTCTAATAACTTTTCGGCCCCCCATTATCCAAAATTGTTCTCGCAACGCACTCATAGTTATCTCTACTCCAGCGTGATTTAATTCTAAATGTTTTTCATTAATAATCAAATGTATTATTTCATGATTACCGGGTAAAATAATAGGGCACCTGAAATTATAAGCATCCTCCCGTAAAACTATTTTTGTATTTAAACGTATTAGATTATCTTTATCTTTGACTGGTTGCAGGCTCCTAATGCGTGCATCATTTTCGCCTTCACTGAAATATTCCGCCTGAATCATTTTTAACAACCTAATCTCTGCATTCTTAATTTCATCAAAGGTTAAATTACCTTTATCACGTGACTCGACGGATTTCCTTATATTGAAATAAAATCTTTGAACCCAGGCAAAAACACGAATGATTCTACTATAACTGGAAAATTTATTTGAAAACCATGCTTTGTTATCATCAGTGTATTTTGAAGTTAATAAAACTGTATTTTTCTGCGCGCTTTTCTTTACTTCTTTGTTAATTTCCTCTTCATTGCATTGCGAGTCGCTAAAAGGCCAATTTTCAGATTTTAAACCTAGCCATTCTGGGCCCTCCCACCATCTGGAAATTAGCAGCTGAGCGACCGTACACCCGCGCGAAGGGAGGTCGGCCGGGTTTGAGTTCCCAGGTACATGTCGCCACTGCTCAGGGCTTGAGAATGTACGAATCTCATTAACTCTATTATAAACAAAGGTCGCCCAATTACTTTTCCGCTTAATCCAGGCTAAAACAGTTGACGAGTCACTCCAATAAAAAATATAACGTTTTCCAACGCTAGAGATTTCAAAATTGAATCAGTCAATCTTACTCCGATTGTTGCTGCGAGCAACTCTAATCGCGGGATACTCAAACGACCACTTGAGTTTTCTTTATTCGCGGGCGCGACTCGTGATTTTGATTGGACAAATTTTACTACGATTCCTTCTTCCCTTTCAATACGGATAAACGAAACTGCCGCATATGCTACACTACTCGCGTCACAGAAAGTATGCAAACTTACTTTATCATTATCATTAATATCGCCGAATAGGCATCGCGGTACCTGCATTTGATTCAACTCCTTTAATTCGTCTAACCGTTTTAAAAACTTTAGCTTTATATTTGTCGATACTTCATCGTCCCAGGATAAATTTTCCGCCCAAGACTCTTGTAAAAGAATTCGCGGGCAAAGCACAATGGGGCTCGCGAAACCGAGAGGATCGAAAACTTTGTGCGCAATCGATAGAATGCTTCTCTTGGTGACTTTATCAGAAAAATTGTCGACAGCTGGTACTTTTAAAAACAAATTGTCTTGTTCTTTGTCCCAACATATTCCCAATACTGCAGTTTGGCTTTTGGGAGCGTTATCATTCGTAAACTCCCACCCTCTAAGGTCAAAACTAGCTGACTCCATCACTGTTTTTGCGGAAAACATAAATTCTTCAAGTTCTTGAACCGAATTCACACTACTTAGACTATTATCGACGTAAAAACTAAGTAAAAGCTGCAAAATATAATTTTTGTGAACCTTTTCGGCCTTATTACTAATAGATTCATAACACTTTTTTAAATGCATCTCAATTATAGCACTTAAAATAAACGGGCTACAAGTTAAACCAAAAACCACTCTGCAGTGTCTAAAAATAATAACATCCCCATGATTATCGTGCCATAAGAATCTTAAAAAGTCTCTATCTTTAACATCGATGCTAATTTGCAAAAAAGCCTTCTTTATCTCGGAAATAACTCCAATTTTACCTTTTCTGAAACGCAGCAAGTTAGACGTTATCAGCTCGATGAGATTTGGCCCCTTTTCCACGCACTCATTTAAAGATGGAGAATGACGTTCCTTCGCTGAAGCGTCGAATACAGGACGAATTCTTGTTGTACTACCCTCTTTTACGACGTGTCTATGTGGTAAGTAGTGGCCCCAGTTGTTCTGTTCTTCAGTGGGGACTCGTTCGATGATTCCTTCGGCTAGCCACTCCTTGAATATTGCATCATAATCTTCATAAATCCCATCACTTTTTAGCTTTCGCACTGTAGACTCGAGGCGTCGCCTCGCTAGATTTTTGTTATCGCTGACGGGTGGATGGTTTTCCAACCAAGGTAATCTCACTTCGTAACGTCCTTCGTGGTTCATTGACACGCCTTTTATAAAATTGTCCTTTATTTCTAAGTCTCGGACCACACGAGTTTTATTTTCAATGGGATCTGTAATCCCTAAAACGTCGAGTGACCACAGGTCTGCGATTTTTCGAGCGTTTACAAACATCGACCTTACGGTCTGAGCTACATCATTTCGCTCGTCCTCGTCATCTGGAGCTGCGCCCATAATCGTCCACCCTAGGTATGTTTCAACGGCCACCAGCCCGCATTTTAATGAATGTCGCCTACCTGTAAGTAGTTTACCTGCCATGTCGGCACCGATGAGTGCTTCCACTGAATGGTCTTCGGCATTCATATCCGTAATTTTAATATCCGAATCCGTTAACTCTTTGCACCACGAGCCACTTTTAATTGACGGGATAGAGTCACAAATGATTTGTTGGTCCAGCGCAGAAAACTCGCATCGATATTTATTATCCAAGCTTTTAAGATGCACTTTATATTTTTTATGTTTCACTGTACCCGATCTCTGTCCGCCGAAAAGTGAATGCGATATCAACTGCTCACTGATAGGGATATATTCGACGCGAGTCGCAGCCTCCTTAGTGATGTAAGACTTCTGCGAGCCCGTGTCAATCACTGCCCGGATAGTTATTTCTCGTGGACCATTAAACAATTTCACACGAAGCGTTTGTAGGAAAACTTCCGGATCACGTTGTACACTCGTGGCGTTACACTTGCCAAACTGAACCATTGTTTTCTCCACGTTTTCCTCGGAATTTTCCCCTCCTTCCTTTAACATGTTAGGGCACATTAACATAACATGACGGCGTGAGCACCATGGACATTTAACTTTTACACGACAGTATTTATAACTATGCCCTTTATTGAGGCAGTTAAAACATGCAAATTTTTTCTTCACACATTCTTGCCTTTGGGGCAGACTCATCTTCTTTGCTTGTTCACACCTCGCACTTTCGTGATCATTTCTATCACAGAATATACAATAAGCAGTCTTTATCCTGCCCTTCGTTGTTAAAAGACCAATGGCACTTGGTACATCTCTATGAAATGATGCACGATTTTTCTCTTTCTTAGGTTTCTCTTGATCTGCATTATTAGTGGATTTTACTTTCAGACTTTCCTTAGCCAAGGATATGCGCTCTTCGTTGCGCACTTCGTGCGCCAAGAAATTAATAAGTTGTTTAAGCCTGTGGTCAGAACTCTCCACTTTGTTATCCTCCTTGCCCATTGCGGAATAATCTACAGTACTTCTTTGCCAAATGCGCAGCAATTCTTCCGGTAACGAGGATTCCACTAATGGGAAAAGCATCGCCGCAAATTTATCCGTAGTGACGCCAAGGGTTTCGAGTGCTCTCAGATGTGACGAGACTTTATCATACAGCGTCGGGATGTCAATCTTCTTCTCGGGAGTGACAGCGTTTTGTAAGACGAGCTGTAAAAGTTCTCTCACGATCACTTCAATTTGTAATTCATCACGCCCGAATCGATCCTTCAAACACGAAATAACTTTGTCGTAGTTTTCGGCCGTCGGCGGAAAACTTGACACTAACTTTTCGGCGCGTGAGCTTGGAGCCATCGCTTGCAACAAATACTGGAACTTATCTTCCTTCGCGATCTCAGCTCTAATATGAATTTTCTGAAACACACTCCAAAACGGTAACCACTCGCGTATCTCACCACTAAATATTTTTAACTCGATTTTTGGAAGCTCAATGTCTCTCTTATTTTCACTACGAGTCTGCGGAGAGGTTATTTGTGAGGTTGTACCGTCTCGCGCTGCCGTGACGTCGTCCATGTCCAGTTTCGCACTTAAAAATTTGGATTTGTAAGAGTCAGCATCGCTGTACTCTTGCTCAATCATTGCCTCGGTAATCGCGGGGTCATCGAGCATAATATCTATAACACTTTCACTAATCACGTTCAAGTTATTCATCTTTTCTTCTAGTATATTGAACAAAATAAGCACCTCTCGATTAGCCGCTTTACTTCTTTGAGCCTCCTTGAAAGCATTCAACGCTAACGTAAACGACGCACGCTGTGCCTTCCTCTGCTTCTTAGCTTTATCCATGGTTCACTAAAAAAATCACAATTTCACTAAAAAGAACACTAGAATTCCCGAGTCCTGTCACGGTCGCCAGATGTTAAAAAGAGAAATTAATTGGATAGGTAAGGACTTGGGAAAATAATGAAAATGCGTTAAAACTATAAGTATATTTAGTGAAGTATATACACACAGCGCGCGAACCGTTTCTCTCAGTACCAGGTTGGCCAGGAGACTCCCGAGACTACCTCGCTCACCCCTACTCATAAGCTCGGGGACGCCTATTTCGCGCCCATCTAGAGTCCCTTTTTCAGGTACCGGGGCTTCCCGGTCGCATGTGTTGCCCAGACGTCTTCCAGACATTGTTAACGCCGACGCACCTATACAATAGCCCGTTATAAACTATAAAGTAGCTTTCGGTAGACATGATAAAAGGGATGAAGAAGGTTCTCACGAAAACTTATGGCCATCCCCAATCGCCTTGTTTTTTCCATACATTCATAAATCAATCAACACCAGAACATTCTGTCAATGTTACATTTACATAATTGAGATTTTTTCTCTGGAGAAGAGAGTTATTGAATGTTTTACATGGATATTAGCCAAATACTTAGTTTCCTAAGTACACTAATCGAGGGAAACTAAAATATTCATTGAAAAGTAAAATTCCATTGATAAAAAAAAGACTAATAATAAACACAAACAACAAACAAAATAAAAATGACTAATTCTCTTTCTCTTTTGATGATAGAATTATTTTTCACTTTCTTAGTGATTTGTGGATATTTTTCATGCACATAATTTGCTCGCATTAAACAATTCTTTAGTGTACTATGATACTAATCGATACCGAAAACTTTCCCAACATTTTCTTGAGATAATATACTCCTTTTCGCTATGGAAGTAAATAAGTTTTATACATGGAAAAATACTTATTTGAATATTTATTGAATGTAAATATCTAGTTTTTTGTTCATATGAATCTTATCAATGATATTCTAAAGCAGAAGGTTCTCTAAAATAAAATATAAAGTATCTGTTCCGGAGTTTGTATATGAAGAACAAAAAATGTTATTAACGACTTGAACCGAAGTTCGAGTGATATACGAAGTAAGCTTGAAATACGATTATAGAGGGTTAAATGTTTAAATTATTCAATGTGTAAAATTTCCAGTAATATACAAAGCAATGAATTGCACTGCGCCAAAGCGTAATAAAAAGTTTATAGAATAAAAAAACAAATAAAAGCGAATATCACAAATGTGACTACGTTATGTGACACATTATTAATAGAAGAAAATGAGTAAATAAATGGAAATATAATCTGATATACAATTAACTTGCGTAAAAATATATTTGAGGTAATTAGCAATCACATTCAACGATTATTAAAAAAAATTTGACAGTTCAATATAAAATATATTACTGTAAAAATTATCATAAATGTATTTAATGTTGTATAACGATCATCTATATCATCAGGGAAATAATAATAATGAATTATAATGTATTAAAACTTTTCAGGCAATGATAGTAGCGTTTAGCGAAAACAAAGGCTTGCTTTAAATGCCATTACTCAATAAATTAACGATACAAGCGAGAAAATCTGTCGAATTTGCTTAAAGGCATTATTAAGTACTTATGTTCATGAACTTTATTTTAAAAATATGCTTCATACTTTCTGATAATATATCTTATCTATATTTGAATTAAATCTTAATAAGAATTTAACCTGTAATTATGCGCTAATTAATGTTTTAGAAAATATGTATATAGACAAACTTATCAGAAAACATATCATTTAAAATTATCCTATCAAAGTATCAATGTAAATCACGGACGATAAGTATAGCCCCTAATTCATTAAAAAAAAAAAGAAATTTAGATCTTAATAAGATTTTAATTATAATTGATTGTTCAACTTAATTGTTTCGAAAGTTCAAACGCAGTCATTGCATCCCCGTGTTCGAACCAAGGGGGGATGTGTCACATTCTGTGACCATCGATATTTATTTATAATAATAATCTACGTAAAATTAATAAAAAGCCTTCACAAAATAATATTTACAAAGCAAAAAGTTCTAGATATTTTGATCATAAAAAAACCTTAATTTTGGTAGATATATAGAAGTCGATCAAGTTGGGGGTTAAAAAATGAATTAAACACTCATTAACCCTTTGAAGCATGGTGGTAACTCACGTTACCACCTCAATTTTTTTTTTATTTTTGCTATTCGAATACTTTTTAATATATTCAGATCTGGTTTTTTGCTATTTTCATATACTTGAGTGATGAAATAACATGAATATACAGTCAAATTGTGAGGATTGCTAATAATATTAGATTTATAAATAAACAAACTAAAAAAAACCATTAGTAAATATTTTTATCAATTTTCTTGAAAATTTACTTTCGGGATTCGCCATCTTGAATGTTGAAAATCTGCCATCAGATTCGCAATCAGCGACCTCGGAAACCACCGAGTACACATTTTCACGATCATTGGACAATTACAAAAATATATGCTTGAAAGGGTTGATAAACTGTCATGAGCGACGTTTCGTTGGCTTGGTTCGCCAACCTCATCAGGCTATATTTATATGATAAAAGTTATATAAATCAATAATCACGCAAAAATTACAAAATTTTTATAAAAATTGAACAGCAAAAAAAAAAGAACTTTTTTAAAAAGTCACAACAAAATTTACCTTAAGCTTGAAGTCTTTACATTTTCAACACTTAGTCATATATTAAAAACTAATTTAATTTGTCACATGTTACGTCCAAAGTAAATTTTGTAGTGACTTTTTAAAAAAGTTTTTTTTACTGTTTGATTTTTATAAAAATTTTGTAATTTTTGCGTGATTATTGATTTATTTAACTTTTATCATATAAATATAGCCTGATGAGGTTGGCGAACCAAGCCAACGAAACGTCGCTCATGACAGTTTATTTATGAGTATTTCATTCATTTTTTAACCCCCAACTTGATTGACTCCTATATATCTACCAAATACACATTATGGATGGTGATAATTCTACAAGATTTTCAAAAACCTTAATTGTCTAGATAAAACGAAATTGTACTCATAAGGGAACCCCATCGGAATTCATTATAATGCATTATGTAGACAAACCATTAATCCTCAACTACCTGAGAAGTTCATTCACCCAAGGGAAATAGGGTAACTAGTAGAACATAAAGAAAAATCGGGATGACAGGTAACTGAGTCGTAATAAATTTAGCATCATGCCGCTATCGATCTAAAATAAAAGGTGTTGGTATCTTCATGGAAACAATTATAGTTGAGGGAACGTCGGGGCAAGCTCAGCCAAGTATTAAACTAAAACTGTCTCATCTGGCTGGAGCATAACTCATTAGGTAGCATCTTGAAGTGTCATGTCAAGACCGACCGGAAAATGGCGAACATCATGTCAGTATCGACTAGAATAGTCTATAAAAGCACCTGCAATTTCGCATATCTTCAGTAACCTGCCAACTTCCATCCGCGCCTTTACTCGGCCCAACAGTGATTTTCAGACCATCAGTACGTTTCTCATTTGTGAAAAATATATCTTTACGTGCAAGAATTGAAAGTGGATTATCTTTAGTACCAGTAGAACTTCACTCATCGACTATTAAGTCAAAGGATTGGATTCCCCCGAATCAACATCCCCATTTAACGTAGAAGTCGTTAAGGATTTGGTGGACTCCATCATCAGTACAAAACATTTCCGGTAAGTCCCAAATTTTTATTCACTCCTTAATTCTGACATTTGAAAAATTTGATAAATTCTTCCCCTTTTGATTTCCAAGCTGGTTCCCAAGAGGAATTTCCAAACGGGCCCTTCTTCTCTTTCTATTTGACTATTTGATCAAGTTTAATAATTGCGAAATTTTGAGTGTTTTTATTGCTGTTTATCCTCGTCCCGTCTTTCGGTTAAGAAATCTTTTTTCTTTTTCTTTTATTAAAATTTAAATCAGGGGGACCAAGTCAGATGTTTCCGATTGTGACGGGAAATGAAACCTGGCTGTTATTATGATGTACCAACAAAATCTCAAAGTCGTATGTAGATCAGGCTCAGACAACTACTGATGTTATCAGGTCTTCAAGTATTACACTGCTAGAGCATCCTGCTTACAGCCCCGATTTAGCACCCTGCGACTTTGGCCTTTTTCTATACATGAAAAAACAAATGAAGGGACGCAAATTTTCTGCGAACACGGAACTTTTGAGAGCGTGGGGAAAAGTGTATGCTTCTGCCCCAGACGAGAAATGGACAGTGGTTTGATGACTGGTTTGTGCGTATGGACAAATACATAGCGAGTGACGGAAACTACTGAAAAAAGTGAAGAAGACTTACCGAGTAACCTACGTATTGTTTAAATATTCATACTCTCCATTTTTCAAATCTTAATTTGATCTTTAACAAATAGAGAAGATAAAAACGGACTTAGATAGATTACTTTTGGTTTCAAAATTGGGTTCCGTTTCCTAAATGTGGCAAAAATTTCAAGCTCAACTAATTAATTTTAAAATAAAATTTTATGTATTTTGGATAAAAACATTTAGAAACTGGACTAAATTGTTTACATGAATTTGCTACTCTTTTCAAGTATCACATGCCCTTAACCAACAGAATATGACGCTCAGTATACTATGGATCGATAATTTGGTACAATCCATTTTGAATTCAATAAAGTGCATATTAGATCGACAGATGTTTGAGAACTGATACTTTTGATGGAATCGCACGCACATCACTAATAGTAAACCATTTATCGTGCGATTAAATTTCTAAACGTTCATTGAACGATTGAAAATATTTTTGTTTGTGTAAAAATGATTTGTTTGTTGTAAAATACAATGCATATTTTTATGATAAATTGTATATTTAAAGGGCCGTGAGTGTAAACATAATTAATTTTAATTTTATTTTCAAAAAAATTTCATCGTTCAATCAACGTTTAGAACTGTAAATACATACATTTTTCCATAAAATCTGAAAATTAAGAGCCACTAGGGACTCGAGTGGCATAAAAGGGTAAATGATAATAACTTTTACCACCAGTTCCTGAACCTTCAAAAATTCCTTCAAGCAAAAGGGTTCGTTTTGTTCTCGGACAGAATTGCAGTGAATCTTTATGCCACATGTAATCCTTCGTATAAACTGCTATTTGGTGGTTATATTTCTGGATTTCATCAACAAGTAGCTCTTCCGTCACTTGTTCTGATTTTGTTGTAAAACAAAATTTTGGATACAAGAAACAGTCAAGAGTATCACTTTTTGCACTAAATAACACTCTATTAGCCATTACAGTGCGTAATATTTTATGCCATTAAACTTCGGACATGTATCAAAATCCCGACGTCTCAAAGTCCCGACTAGTGTAGTGTGATCACGGTCGTATAGACAGGTCTGGCATCTCCCTTGGTGGGGGGTGTTCCCTTATTGTAGTCAGAATGTTTCATATTTTTGCCACGGATAGCGCTAGTCACGAGTAGTGTCCCGAATGACCGCACCGTAGCATGTATGTATATAGATATACCCAGAACGTAGTCAGCTGTGAAAGCTGTCTGTAAACCACGGGTATTCCTTCAACTACACGATTGCAGCGCTGCCCAAGCGGTCACTTTCGAAACTACTACTCGTCACGATAAGGGAACATCACCCAGCACGGGAGATGCCAGACCTGTCTATACGACCGTGATATAGATATAGGCACCGTGCGAAGTCATGGTAGGGAGAGTTAAATCGACGCCAGCGCACGCAGTGGATAATTTAGGCGTTAAAGGAGGCTGTTTTATATTTTCGAGCAATCAAAATACATGTGCAAATCTAAATTTTGTTTTAATTTAAAAAATATAGCTGAAATGAACCACCGAAGTTGTTGTGTTGTGAATTGTAAAAATACAAGCAGCAAAAGTGAGTGTAAATTTTATAAATTTCCAACATCTAAATGGAAAATAAATCATAGGAATAAGTGGGTAGCTGCAGTAAGAAGGCAAAAGTTATTATTTCTACGGAACTCTTGGACATCTCGTACATGTTCTGATAGAACAAGATTTTTACCTTTAATTTTCGTTTGTGTTTGAAATTCTATTGTATGTTTAATTGATTGAAAACTTGTTTTAATAATTATATCCATGATGAATTTGAATCTGAAAATAAACAATTAATATTTATTCACTCAACAAGTGCCTAAAACTGTCATCATGAAATTACAATTTAATTCTTTATTATTTTTCTAGTCTGTTTTTATCTGTCATTAACTTAAAATAGTCGCCATGCCAAAAAACAGTCTCTAGAAAAAGAAGTTTTTCTATGATTTCAAGACTTAGAATTATATCATCAGCCGTGTCATATGTAAGAAAAGACACTCTTTTTAATGAAAATATTTAAAAATTACGAAAAATAATATTTTAATAATGTTTTTTATAATAGGATATTTCTTTACTATCGCTTCTTACCAATTTTTTGAAAATGATTGAAGTTTCTTAAATTATAGCTTATTTTTTCGGGGGAAATATTCTCTACAACTTAGCCGTTTCCAATTTTTGAAAATAAATCAATTATTATCAAATACAGCAATTTGTTTATAGGAAATTTGTTTTGGAAAATTGATTTTTAATTATTCCAGCCATTAAAGAATTTATTTTCAAAAATTGGAAACGGTCAAGTTGTAGAGAATATTTTCCCCGAAAAAATAAGCAATGATTTAAGAAACTTCAATCATTTTTTAAAAATTGGTAAGAAGCGATAGTAAGGAAAAATCCTATTACAAAAAACATTATTAAAAAATTATTTTTCGTAATTTTTAAATTTTTTCATTAAAAAGAGTGTATTTCCTTACATATGACACGGCTGATGATATAATTTCCAGTCTTAAAATCATAGAAAAACTTCTTTTTCCAGAGACTGATTTTTGGCACGACAACTACCTTAACCTTATATTTACTGGTTTCTATATCATTTTTATTATGGAAAATACTTACTTTTTACTGCTGATTTCACACAAATACTTCACAAGGAAAAACAATCCGATTTTAAAGTGAATCAAATTGTTTTTTTGTTTGTTTTTTTATTGATAATAAACATTTTTATAACTAAGTCCCATTATAATACATTATAAAAGTTCTCGAACAGCCTCCTTTAGTTCACTCATGCTATGGCGCTGCAGTCACGCACGGTGCCTATACCCAGAACGTAGTCAGCTGTGAAAGCTGTCTGTAAACCAGCCCTATCCGACTCCCTGCCTGTAACGGCCAGAACTTGATTCCCTTAGTGATTATAGTTTCTATGTGCGAAGTTTTCTCACCAGAGCGGCGCTGCACGCGGCACGTTCGATAAAAGCATTGTACTAATAGACAAATATTTAAAATTTTTTAAATAATCAAGTTTCTGAACAATATGAAATGAAAGAATATAATAATGATATGAAACTTTAGTATAAACTATAGTAAAATTTGCTATGAACTATGCTGAAATTTCATATCATTATTATAAAGTTTAGTATTTTTACTAAAAAAAATTCTCAAAGTGATACGTTCTTCTCTAAATTGAAAAATACTATAGTAAAAATTGATATGAAAAGTTTCTCTGTGTATGACGTGTTTTGCAGGAAAGATAAACTACCGTTTATAATAATAATATTAGAATATTTTTTTAAATTACTTTATACTTAGTATTTTGTACGCGTATAATAAAAT
Source organism: Diplolepis rosae (assembly GCA_030998225.1). Classification (NCBI taxonomy): domain Eukaryota; kingdom Metazoa; phylum Arthropoda; class Insecta; order Hymenoptera; family Diplolepididae; genus Diplolepis; species Diplolepis rosae. Next base: position 611,036 of record JAPYXD010000072.1, read on the forward strand.
ATCTTTATATAAAATCTGGTCTAATATTTTATTTCCAGATACGTTCATATTAATCATCACAGTACTTATTTAATTCCAAAATTTATCTTTATATCCCTTCAATCCATTCCATTTCATCCGAATTCTTCCAGTGAAATATAAATATCGAAGAAAGCACTTTTATATTTTTTTACAAAATGGATTTGTATAAGAAATATAGTGTCGTTGATGTTGCATTCAAAATCCATTTAGTATTTCTTTAGCTTCCTTAATTTCAGAAAATTTAACTGAACAAGATAAAAATAGTTCATTCAGTATGAGATTTCGAATGGCTTATTATCAATACTGTGTAAAAGTTTCACCAATTTTTTGTTCCTTTCCTTTTGTTTAGAGATTTTTTGGCACTATCAGATTAGCTGGAGAAACAAATTATCATCCTTGTACACCAACCTTCTTGCAAATATACAAGATATTAGCTGCCTTTAGCATTTTGAAACCTCCAAAGCTTGGAAATTGTAATACTTTCGATGGCAACCCTCCACAGCCCTTAATAACAATTTCAAAATTGAAAGTATTACATCAGTCGAATAGTAAAAGCGCAATTCAAGAAATTCGAGAAAAGTTGAAAGCAATAATTGATTTTCTTTTGAAGAAAAAAGCAGCCAAGCTTTGCGACACATAACTAGTCATCATCGATGTGTACATGTTAAAAATTTTAAATATGTTAAAAATATGTACTAGCAAATTTTATAGTAATGCATATATTTTTTGTTACATTTACAAATATTTAATTGAGTATATCTTTCCCTTCAAATGGTTTTTTATGTTGAACACATGGCTTAACAAAATATTTATTTTTATTTCATTCGTTTGAAGCTGGAAAATAAAAATGGAAAATACTTCTATTTAGAAGCTTAAGCTTTTTATTTATTTTAAAATATATTTTCATGTATATGCGGATAACATCCCTGCTTAAAATGTCAGCTAGAGATCGAGTAGATACCGGAAAGAATCCGGATGCAAACCCATTCGGGTTTTACCCGGTTCTTTACGGTTTTTATCTGGACTCTAATTTCATTTTCCGGGATCTATCTGGGTCTATCCGGTCCTTATCCGGGAAGTCGTGACAGAAAATAAGGTGTATGAATATTGTACCCGGTCTTATCCGGTTCCTATCTGGCATATGGATCCAGAAATTAAAATACGAAAATATGTTTTTACACGGTTCCTATCTGGTTTCTATAAGGCAGTTGTCGTCTTGCAAATTGTTAAGGTGAAAGTGCATCTGCTACCCGGCCCTACCTGGTTTCTATCTGGCATATGGATCCAGAAATTAAAATACAAAAATATGTTTCTACCCGGATCATATCCGGTTTCCGTAAGGCAGTTGTCGACTTGCAAATTGTTAAGGTGAAAGTGCATCTGCTACCCGGCCCTACCTGGTTTCTATCTGGCATATGGATCCAGAAATTAAAATACAAAAATATTTTTCTACCCGGATCATATCCGGTTTCCGTAAGGCATTTGTCGACTTGCAAATTGTTAAGGTGAAAGTGCATCTGCTACCCGGCCCTACCTGGTTTCTATCTGGCATATGGATCCAGAAATTAAAATACAAAAATATGTTTCTACCCGGATCCTATCCGGTTTCCGTAAGGCATTTGTCGACTTGCAAATTGATAAGGTGAAAGTGCATCTGCTACCCGGCCCTACCTGGTTCCTATCTGGCATATAGATCCAGCAAATTAAAATACAAAAATATGTTTCTACCCGGATCCTATCCAGTTTATCACGTAATTTTACGGTTTTCGGAGGTAAAGCAAGGATATTCATTAAAACCATGAACTTTACTGTCCCGTAATTTTTTTTACTGTGACTATCCTTAAAATCTAGTTGTTTGCACCGCAATATTTTTTTCAGTAATTTTCACAGTACGATATTTTAAAATTTTCTCTTGATGTCAGCAGAGCTAGGTAACTATTTCAAATGCAAAATGCCATTTTCCATTTTGTATTTTAAATAGGAAGAAGAAAACCATTTTGCATTTTCCATTTTAAATAGGTTTTCAACCTATTTTCAACTTAAAATACTATTTTCTAGTTTTTTTTTTTGGTTCTGCCCTGGACAAATAAAAGCACATGTTGGCTTCCCACCAGAGAAATTCTGCCATTAGTCAAAATTTGGCGCTCGATTTAAAATCGAATTAATCTAATTCGATATTGAATCGCGCGCCAGTTTACAGCCGATGGCAGAATTTCTCTAGCGGGAAGCCAACACGCGCTGCTCGCGCAGGCAGCCATTTTTCGAAACACTGGTTTTATTTTACTATTTAGTTATGCAGGCATGATTTTGCGCCCAAGAAGAAGATCCATGGGGGACGCAATATTCGAGAAGCAATTGCTACTTAGGGGGCGTTCACATAATTCGTCACGCGATTTTTAGCTATTCTTTACCCCCCCGTCCCCCCATGTCACACATGGTCACAAACCTCAACCCCCCCCCCCTTTCGATGTCACATCAACCTCTTAATTTTATAAAACATTTTTCGCTAACGCGTAAAAAATCCAGTGAAAAAAGAAGCTATTCATTATTATTGTAGATAATCTTTTCAGAAATTTTTTTCAAATTTCGTGGGTACACATTTAATGTGTGACGTAACGCAGAGGGCAGACCCCCCTCCCAACATGTTACACACGTCACAATTTGCAGACCCCCCCCCCCCATAAACTGTGTGACATATTATGTGAACGCCCCCTTAAAGCAAATGAACACATCCGTAAAGAATAATAAATATTCTTGATATAGTTTTTTGTATTATTAAAAATCCATTTTGCATTTTGTACTAACCTATTTCAAATATACATTTTGCATTTTTCATTTTAAATAGCAAACAGGAAACCAATTTCTATTTTGCATTTTAAATGAGTTTTGCGAAAATATTTTGCATTTTACATTTTAAATACATTTTGAGAACCATTTTACCCAGCTCTGGATGTCAGTTATAAAATACAAGCCTAACAGAAAAATATGCCGTTAGTGTGTTTAAAGAAATACAATTCCTATACGAGCGACTTTTGTTGTGAGTTGGTTAAAAAAACTCGGGAGTCAGCAAGCAATTATGTAATGTAATCATAATAATCATATGCGAGCACGTGTGTATGTGTGTATATCTGTTTGTGTCGAGGTAGTAATAATAACGGGGCCCAAACACTTTTTACACGGCCCTGCAGTAGTTGCAGGTTATAAGCGCTATTTCCTTTCTTGTATTCCAAGCGTGCGCAGCCGAGAGGCTTAGTCGTTAGGTTACTAATGCGATAATTATAAGTAGAGAGGGTTCGAACCCGCAGCGTTAAGAATAATTTTTAATACTGTCTAAACGAGCGTTTGTGTAGTGTAGAGGGGGGTGTGTGTTTGTAGGTAAGTGTGTATATAAAAATAGTAAGTTAAGTGTCTACTTAATAGTAAATACAGTTTTGAAATATACTAAGAGTATTCATCGATTCAACTACTGCTCTTATTTGATTTACCTATGTTCCTGCAGATCTCTTAACTTAAAAAATGACACTGGGGCCTTTACGAACTACGGAAAGTAAGTTAAAAAGTAGTCAAACCTACTGAGATTCTTTTTCGGTGTACGTGTAACAAAAAAGTACTGTCAATTTACTCAGAAAAAATTTCCCAGCTTGAAAACAGATTTTTTACTGTGAAAACAGTAAATTTAACCTTCCAAGCGAATATTCCTCCATTGCCATTAAAAACGGTAAATACTAATCTTAACTTGAATTTTGCCTGTACTTTTTCTTTCAGTGTAGGTATTATCCGATCCCATATACAGCCCGGTTAAGCTCCAGGTATAAACCGGGGACAAAAACCGGGTACAAATCCAGTAGCGCCGGATAAGAACCGAGTATACGTATTTTGAGGACCCGACTACAAACAGGATAAAACTCTTACAGAGCCAAGATAAGACCCATATAGAAACCGGACAAAATATTATATCAACCCAGATAGAATCCGATTAAGTGCCGGATTAGAACCGGGTATAAGTATTTTAAGGAGCCGGATACAAACCGGATAAAAATCTCAAAGGTCCCAGGTAAGAGCCATATAGAAACCGGGTAAAGATATTATGTGATCCCAGATAGAACCCGATAATCTCCGGGTATAAACCGGGGACAAAAACCGGGTACAAATCCATTAGCGCCGGATAAGAACCGACTTTTACTCGGTTCTTATCTGGGTTCTATCCGTCATTTTAAGCAGGGATACAAAAAATTTTGTCCATGGTCTCAAGAATTCTTCATGCGTATCCACAGTATATATTTTACGAAGTTGAATGTGTTCTTTTTTTTATTTTGTATTAATTTATTTATGCAAAATGTGTATTTTATGTCCTAGAATCATTTTAGGAACATTTTTTTATTTCATATTGTTCAGAAACTTAATTATTTAAAATTTTTTAAATATTTGTCTATTAGTATAATGCTTTTGTAGAGCGTGCCGCGTGCAGCGCCGCTCTGGTGAGAAAACTTCGCACATACAAACTATAATTACTAAGGAACCGCCATTTTGTTTTTAGTCGGACAGGGCTGACCAGGTGCAGCACCCTGCATCTCTCAGTTGAAAATGACATGAATTGTGACTGGCTGCCATGGTGGCGCTGACTGTTCATTGGGCCGACTTACACGACAATCACATTACAAAACATAGTTTTTTAAGCTTTTCTCTGTAAATTTTGAAAGTTTCGAGTTCTTGAACGGTAGTGAGATAAAGTTCGCGAGTTTAAAAACAAATTTCCAAAAAAATTGATGTAAAAAATGGTGAAATGTGTGTGTTTTGGGTGCAAATCCGGATATAAGACTTGCTCTGACAAAGTTCGTTTTTTCATTGTACCGAAGGATGAAAATACGATAAAATTATGGCAAATTGCTATCCTTCGCGATGGCATCAAATTAAAAGCAGGTCATGTGATTTGCGAAGAGCATTTTAAGCCAGAAGATATTCTTCAAGAGAGGTTAACCTATTCGCCCGATGGAGTAACAGTTTTGGGAAGAGTAAGTACATGGAACACATTGTTTATTTTCTTAATTAGTTTAAAATAAAAGATTTTATTTAATAAAGATATTAGCAATTAATTTCATAATATAATAAAGTTTAATGTCACAGTATTAATTAATTGTATCTAGTTGTGCAATGAATTTTTTTTGCACCGCAATAAATGTCTCTCAAATACTTATCTCAAATAAATTCAGTTACAAACATTTTGTGTGATATAAGTTAAAAAATAGATAAATGAAAGTGACTGAATTAAAGAATAGATGAAAAAGAATATTTTTTAAAATTCTGAATTAAAGTTAATGCGAGCCTGTTAAAATTGGATTGTGTTGAAATGGAAAAAATTTTCTGATTTCTAACAATTTTGTTATTAAAATAAAGTTTTGAACTTTATAAGAAAATATGTTTAGATTTTTTGTTAATTTAGATTCCTTACTTTTTATAGCTCATAGCTTTACTGAATTACATAGAATTCCTAAAGTAATAGGAATTGAAAACTTAAATTTATAATTTAAAAAAATTAAGATGGCTGATATAAAGAAGGCCGATCTTGAAAAGAAAAAGGCAGCAAAGCTGACTGAGGCCTAACTTAATAATGTGCTCACATACCAAATATTATATTTGTTAGATTTTCAAAATGGATGAGAACACCGTATCATCTAAACAAAAAATTAGACGTTAATATATGTTATCAGAGAATTACTTTTATTAAATAAACTCCAGTCAATTAAAAAATCGCTTTTACTCGATGTTATTTATACAATAATCTAAGTGCAATTTGTTTTAAAACTATTTCACTGCTTTGAATTATAATATATTATTAATATATTTCATAGTATAATATAAACAAATTTTAGTCCAAATTCCAAACAGTATTTTTGAAATATTTTTTTTGAAAAGGACTTTCATTTAATTACAGTAGTAATATATAGTATATGTATTATATGTTTTTGTTATATGTTATATTATATATGTGTTATATAATTTGAAAAATGATCAACTTTTATTATAACATTTAATTACAGTAGTAATATATAGTATATGTATTATATGTTTTTGTCATATGTTATATTATATATGTGTTATATAATTTGAAAAATTATCAACTTTTATTATAACGAGGTTAATTATTAGTATTAATATTTATATGAACGCAAAACAATAATAAATCAAAAAACATGATACAAATAATGCATTTGCCGCCAGAATTTAGAAATTAGATTTTCTGCCTACAGTGAATTTCTTAACCTTTTCGAAGAGAATAAATTTTTGTGAAAAATATGAAGATCTTATTAGGTTATTGTCATTTATAAGAAAATGCGATAAAATAGTTTTTATTAGAAGAAAATTAATTTTTTATGCTCTTTCCCATGCATTTTTTTGGATCTAGGGCCTATGAACAGTCAGCGCCGCCACCGGCGGCAGTCAGCTTTCACGTAGTTGTTTTCTCATGCATTTGGTGGCAAGATACAGGTAGAGTTCTAAAGAGTTTATGTGACCGAGAATATGTCTGGGAGCACGGGAATATGACTGAGAATTTCTCTGATGAATGTGCTCTTCGAGAATTTATAAGAATTTAAAAATATTTTTCCGTAACGGTTGAAGCTTTCAATTTTTTTTTATCAATACTTTGTTCTGGAAGTTCGTGTAACGTGCGCAATAAAAATGGAAAAAAAAAGAATATAGTTTGGAATTTTTTTTTTTAAATTATTGATAAACAAAATAAAGCTTCTTTCAAGTGCAAATACTGTGATCAGATGTACAGAAAGCATGCCACTCGAAAAATAGAGCACTTAAAAAAGTGCTTAAAATTTCCCGAAACTGTCAAACAATTATTTAAATCAAAGCGTAATTTGTGCGAAGAAAACTTGAATTACTTGTTCTTTATGTTTGAATTTAATATAATGGCTATGAAAAATTTTTTTTTGATATTGAATTCCGATAAAACTTGACATTTTTCGTATTTTATTTTTATATAACCTTCACTATTGCAATTCATAGTGTTTGGAAATAAATTTACAATATTACAAGGTTTAATGATAAAGAAAATATTGGTGAAGGTATGGTAAAATTCCCTTAAATTCTCTGTAAATTCTCAAGTTGTCTTGAAATGACGGTCACAGTCACGAGAACGTGACCGGATTTTAAATGTTCGAGAAATTTAGAACTCTAGATACAGGGGGCTGACCGGGTGTACACCAAACACTCCACCATGGGATGAAAAGAGTCAGCTGTTACGTCAGCAAACGTCGGCCTCTTTTCATCCTAAAGTCGAGTATTTGCTTCGTAATGTACTTCGCCAATAGACCTTTTTATCCTAAAAGGCGCTGGTGCGCATGTGCCGAAATTTGACGTCATTTCCGGATTTTTCGTCAAGTTTTGTATAGAAAAACGATATTTACTGTTATAAATTAATATACTAAGCAAATAAAAAAGCATAAATATTAAGAAAACGAAAGAGGCGAAAATCCACAACAAATTGAAAAAAAATCCGGTGAAAAAACAGTAAAAAGTGCGGTTAAATCGTCAAATAGGTGCGAATGTTTACTACACGTTATAGTAGAATTTGATAAATATTGTACCTGCGTTACGTACATTCCTTCACTAGTTTTTAAAAATTTACATTAAACTTAAGAAATTACAAAATACATGTTTAAAAAAGTATATTTTAATTTTTTTGTTAAAGCTACAAAAAATTTTTTAATTTTCAGATATTTATTACTACATACTACAGTGAAATACTATGCTGTAGTTACAAAAATTTTCTTAATATTATTAACTTATTTATTACTGCAGGCTATAGTAAAAGTAAGAAAAAACATGTCAAACATTCAGTTTATTTCATTTTAAAGAGTTACAAAGATGTTATTTTTAATATTATTGAGGTATTTACATCTACATAGTATCGTAAAAGGTTGTTTTTATAAATGAATGTCAAAATTTAAAAATGAAAAAGTACATTTAAAAATGTGCTGCAATGTGATACTGACGGATATAAAAGTATTGTATGGTAGAAGTTCTGTTTCAAATGTTTATGTTATGGTAATAAAATTAATCGCATTCAATAAATTTTTAATATAGTACAAAAATTGAATTGATTATTTTCCAAAATAACTTTAAATATCTTTTCTGCATACAAGACTTGACGAAAAATGCATTTGTCAACAGCAGTCAACGGGGTCAATCGATGACAGATGTAAACATTCGCACCTATTTCACGATTTAACCGCACTTTTTACTGTTTTTTCACCGGATTTTTTTTCAATTTGTTGTAGATCTTCGCCTCTTTCGTTCTCTTAATATTTATGCTTTTTTATGTGTTTAGTATATTAATTTATAACAGTAAATATCGTTTTTCTATACAAAACCTGACGAAAAATCCGGAAATGACGTCAAATTTCGGCACATGCGCACCAGCGCCTTTCAGGATAAAAGGTCTATTCCGACACGGCCTATGTAAGTTGCGTGACATATGTTACAGACCCAACCTTGATCTGCGTGTCGAAAACTGTAAAATATCACAAGTTTGCTACCTAGCCATCCTTTCTCTTTGCAAAGAAACGCAGTCACGCACTGTGTCATTTGTGTGTGTTCGTATGGCTGTAGTGTCAAACATCTTAGCCTTCTGTGCAGAAAATCTTTGACTAGAAAATAGTGTGATTAACGTGTTTGGTGTGTCGTAAATGGTAATTCGTTTATAAAGAATTTAATGATACACGAATGATAAGATTGTTTGGTAAATACAAACTGGAAGCGTTTACTAATTTAATAGAGAAGAAACTAATTAGGCCTTTGAACTAATTTTTAGTGCAGTAAATAATATAGTAATCTTGCTACAAATACATTATTACCAAATGTCATTCACATAATGCACTTATTCAAAAAATTACCTAGGAATTTGTATACTTTTAGATACATCTTTAATTGATAATGTCATGTTGGAAACAAGATTTTATACAATACGCGTTTATTTCAATTCGAAGCATCCAGTACTTAATATTTCTAATTATTGTGAAGTGTATGAACCCTTGTTCCATCATATGCTTTCGTGTTTGTCAATCTTTGTTAATATTTCTGAGGATCAAAGTTCTAGCCAAAACAGTTTGTGTAAATAGCACATTGTTCAATAGACACTTTTACATATACTATTGTATTATGACATATTATTTATTTGGCCATGATTTGCACATCTGCAATGTTGCACGTGGTGGTGAAATGGATATCGGGACTTCCGGTAACTCGAAATTCCATTGCCATACGAAATCGGGGGTAAAAGTTACTGACTCAGAATTTGTTCACTGTTGAAGCTAACATGTTTGGCGAATATACATAAGGAGACCAAAAATAAGCAATTTTTTCTCGACAGTATATGATAGTACACATAATTCCTGAGAGGTGCCCCCGTATTTTCACTCCGCAAAAATGGCCGATGCATGTGGTTTTCGTGTGGTAGCCAGTTTTTTGGAGCGCGGATACGCGCGCCCCTTTCAAGAAGACAAAAATGTGCTTGACTGTTGTGAAGTGCATGCATAAGACCAAAGTCTTTTGCATGAACTTTACAGGAAGTGGATTCCATGTCAGTTTATCACGGCAATTTTCGTGATTAGGCTGCAGCTTGTCAGATTATTTTTTTTTTCAATTTCATCTTTGGTTCTATTTGACCGATTTTAATTTTCAAAATCGGATATTGTACCTATTATAATATACTAATAAATAAAAAAAAAGCCAAAGAATATTGTATAAAATTTTTAACTTTTTTATACAAACGAAAAATTGAAATCGCGTTTCTGGAAAAAAGCACCCTTAAATTGTGTCCATTCTTTTCTTCAAAGGAATATTTACGCGTGCTTCATAAGTCCTGCAAGTTTTATCGTGGAATCGGCAGTAGTTTTAAGGAATAAAATCAAACTTAATGTCCTACACAAAATATGGCTTAGTGCAGCATAACGAAACTAAGCCCTGGGCGTGTCTCTTGAGCTCACCCCAATAAATTTTCGAAAAAGAAGAGAAAAAAGATTTAATTTTTTCCGTGTGGGTGATAAGCACGCTGTAGAATTTCTTGGACCTTTGGAAATTATCTAAAACACAATTATCAATAAGATTCAAATTTAAAGAATTTGAATTTAATTTACATTTATTGCGATATAAGAGTTTGAAATTGTCTAAGAGGACACCTGTCGGCAACGTATCCTATCTGATACGCGACTAGTGATCCTCCAATAATGTAGGCGGTGGCAAAAATTTCAAACTCAACTAATTAATTTGATATCAATAAGATTCTTAATATGTACACGCCGAAATTAATTTTTGACATGTAAACCTCTTAATTCAGTTTTGTTTATAATTTTCAAATTAGATAGTTGAATTTAAAATCAGTCACTATCTATCTTATCTAAGGAACACAAGTATTAATATTAGATACGATATATTCAAAAATTCAAAATATTGTCACCAAGCAAAGTAGATATTGTGGTAACGAAAAATTTAAGACATAGTTTTCCGAAAAATCGTATCGCATTTTTTTATGGTGAACATTAAGTCTTCAAAACTAATATTAATTGTAAAAGATTACGACAGAGCTAGTAAAAAATTCTAGTAAGCAGGTATAAAGGTAATTAGTATTTATACAGAGGGGGAATAATTTCTGAAGTGAACACACCCTCCGAAAAAAATTTGTTTGATCGGGCCGAAAATTGGGCTAATTATAATCCTTGTTAATTAAAAAAAGAAAAATTCTAAATTCAAAGAAATTGTAATCGTTGCTACAACGTCACACTTGTTTCTAGTAGCTCAGGAACATAGCTGACTGATTCTTTGGGTTCGATACGAGTGAACGAACATGCGGGGTTGCCGCTTATTCACTCGTTGCAGATTAATGGAAATTAATTCAATTTTCATACGAAAAACAATTTATTTTTACTTTATCATTAATTTACATAAATTTTAAACTTTTTCGAATTCATCTAAATTCATTTTGAATGCGAAGACTTTCTTTTTTCGATTACGTATTTCACTTTCTTAGGTTGGTGGGTAGTAATTGCTAAAAGTTTATCTCAGGAATAATTTATTTTTATTATTTAAATTATAGTATTCTTGAACAAAAAAATGCTTTTACGTACTCTATATATCCCTTTCTAGTGATCAAAATATTTTATGGAGACGTTGCTGGTTTTTTAAAATGAATTAAGAAGTATATGTAAGTTTCATAATTCTGGATCATGATGTATCGGCCAGTCCTCCTTAAAGTGGAGGAGATTCAAATTTTTCACCTCCATTTTTGAGTCAAAAATTAATTTGTCTTTTCTCTAAATTTTGACACATTACATTTTTCGTTAATTTGATCAAGTACTTTAACATCCGCTTTATGATACTCGTTCTTACACTGCATCTTGATGTCGAGAAAAAATAAATTACTCTCGTTATCACCTAGCTCCTGTTTATCCTCGTCAACAATCATTTCATGATCCTCAGTATCTAACTGTTTTCTACCAGAAGGCTCTGCAATATTACCAGAGTTCAAGGATGATATTCCAGTTGTGTGCAAATTTGAGATCCTTCTAGTAGTATAGGGAATTTCGAAAACAAGTCGTGTGAAACACTACGGAGTTTGGGGTTTGTTGCTTTATGCCTCTCTTTTTGAAAAAGATAAATGCATCTATTATTCCAAATTTAGATCACTTTTTCAGAGGGCATCTTGAAAAAATTACTTTTTTCAAATTAAAAAATAAATTTTCACATAGAATAATGGAAGAATAATTCCAGAAATACAATCACAAGAATAATAGACAAAAGAGAATAATAGTAAGAAACTAAACAAAACCTGTCTTGTGAGAATGACAGACATCTAGTGGCATAAGTAGGAGGTGCAAAGTGTACAGGTAAAATGGTTATGACCGTCTAGAAATTGGTAAAAAAACTATTTAAAACATTCCATGTGAAGTTTTATTTTACTCATCAGGAAAAACGTTACAAATGTTTAGAAATAAGGCTTTGCATCAAAAGCCTAAAAATTGCACCCCCTTTATTCAATAAATATTTGTGACTTTGTAACTTTAATTTTGGTGCGAGAAGTATCATCCAACAGGACTACAATCGGTCTAATTTTCGAACCGGTCAGACAACTTTTTTAGGTGGATGGGTACAGTTCAAAAATCCAATCCCCGAATCAGATAAGACGATCCGATGCGTCGTGTCTTCTTATTTGATCCGGGCATTGAATTATATCCCAGAAGTAGATCAATCTAATATTGGTAGTGCTTCTCAACGTGGCTGGAATGGACTTCCTTATTGATGTCACAAGAACAAGCGATTCGAAATACCACCACAGTATTCTTGTACTCAGCAGAAGACAGTGGTGGTGGAAAACTCACATCTAGCATTTAAGTAGGTTCGACGAAAATTTCTGGAATTTCCTCTTGCTGAGGAGACTTGCCTCATATTTTGATCACGATATATGTATAACAAATGCAAGAAATATGTCACTTACTGTACATGTAGAGCGTACAGAACGAGGTTCATAATTTTGGGTTATGGTTATCGAAATTGGATCAATTCTTAAACTTTTTGTGAATGTAGAGCGTGCAGAAAATACCACGTAGTTGTTGATGTCGTGGTTGCATCAATCGATCGTGGAACCGATCAATTTTGCTGTTTCGCGCCACACAAGATATCAATTTAAATATTTTTTGGGTTTGTAAATCAAATATTTCAATTAGAAAATTGTGTGTAAAATGATTCGTATTGAGAAATGATAAACATAGGAGATACAAATTCAGAAAATGATGGGTTCAAATATTTGAAAATACATGAATTATATTTAAATTTGCATACAAAATTACCTTTTAAGGGGGTCATATGGTGTAGAGGGTCAAAAAATTGGAATTTTTTTTCGCTCTAAATCCAGTTTTGGGTCTTTTGAATAACTTCCCCAAGTCTTCATAACAATTCCGAGCTTCTTTTATGCTACAAGCGCATTCAGATGGGCCAAGCGCGACAAGTATATTATGATTTATTAGCGATCAAAAATGAATTTCCATTGAATTTTGATGATCCGTTTAAGAAATTTTGACTATTTTCTATTAATTGACCCTATCCAAAATTTTAAACGCGTTTTTCTCGAAACCACGTATTTCAATTTGGCGGGCATGATATCTTAAAAACTATTGAACTGATTAACTTTTCCTTGCGTATCTAAACAGTTAATATTTGTCATTACCCGATAAACCACTTCAAGCTAAACAAATTTTTCTCTATCAGGTGTACAAATAAGTTTCCGCCGTTTGATAAAAGTTAACGCCACCAGTAAGTTTTGGTTAAAATTGACAGATGTAAAACGTCACTTTCGTAAGGTTGGAAATCTGTCAAGAACATAACTTTAAAATATTAGTGAATTTTTATCAGTATAATATATCCTTTTGTGTGCGAAAATGTCAAGTTTTGAGTCGAATAAGTGTCATCTGCGGGAACTTTTGTATTACTTCCTCAATTTGAAAAAATGTGCAGCTGAGGCGAATCGATTTCTTGTAGAAACATATGGTGCGGCTGCCTTAACTGAGAGAAGTTGTCGTGTGTGGTTTCAAAAATTTAAGAACGGTGAATTTGACATCGAAGACAAAGAACGTAGCGGAAGGCCGAATGTGTACAAAGATCTGGAATTGGAAGCATTATTGGATCAAGGTTCATGCCAAACGCAAGAAGAACTTACACATACATTAGGAGTGACTCAACAAGCAATTTCACATCGTTTAAAATCATTGGGAATGATTCAAAAACAAGAAAGTTGGCTTCCATCTGAACTGACGCCGAGAAACGTTGAACGCCGATCTTTCACATGTGAAATGCTGCTTGTCAGGCATAAACGAAAGGGTTTTCTGCACCGTATAGTCACTGGTGATGAAAAATGTATTCGCCGAGATAACTCAAAAAGGAAGAAATCATGGGGACCACCTGGCCATGCTTCAAGATCTACAGCTAAGCGAAATATTGATGGAAAAAACTTTTGTTGTCTATTTGGTGGGAACAGCTTGGTGTCGTGTATTGTGAGTTGCGTGTCCTTGATTTTAACGTTCCTCAAGCGCTTTTGGCCAAGGATAATACATAGCAATGGGTAATCAGAAGCTTATCACTGTGTTTAAGGAAACATTCCCAATTTGTAGTTCCCAGGACAACATTATTATTTGTAGTGAACCAGGCAATTGTGTAGGTCGGGTCTTTGCTTTGCTTCAATTAAATTTTTCGCCGCGATCTTTCGAATTTTTCGACTTTCAAGTCGCGGAGATAGGGAACGCATGTATTAAATCCCGATCCTTTAAGAGACGAACTTGGCGCCCTAGATACCTGTCTGAAAACCAGTTCATACGTTGTGAATTTGGTCGGCTTGTGTACATGACAATTGGAATAAATCCATCCCAATCATCATAGTCGTCTGCATAATTTTTAAAGTGAACTGATAATACAACTTGGCTTCTTTTTAGTGATCCATTTGTTTGCGGTCTATATCTGCATGTTATGAGTTGCTTGGCATCAGTTTCTCCAGTTGCCGCATCAATTTACTTATAAATCCCCCTTCCCTGTCAGTGAGGCTGCACTTGGGTGCTCTATATTTCATAAAGAGATGGGTTGCGTTGCAATAGTGAGCGTTTTTCACAACTCTTATGTATTGAATGGGAAGAGCAATGCTATACTTACTGGAATTTTCTTACATTGCTAAGTTATGTAGATTTCCGTTTGTCATCGTTGGTAGTTTGCCGACCGTGTTAAGGGAAGCTTTCTCGAGAACCCCAAAAGGGATATCGGTAATGCGCATCGACTCTTACCAGGTTTTGTTGTATACTCCGCCATATATAGATTGCCTTGATTTTCTAGGTTTGACTTTCGAAATCTTTTTGGTCAAACTAATGCCTTCTTTGAATTACCTGTTGTAGGTCATAGTGGAAAACGGTGTTAATCTTGCTTCGGGTAGAGTATTTACCGTGAGGGCTTGGAATAGGAATCTTCTTGAAGCCTGTTGTTGATTCATGTCAGATAGAACGAAAAATATACTGGGTACATGAGCGAGTATTCACGTTAAGAGCACAGTTTTCCTTCTGACTTTGCACAGTTGTAAAAATTCCTTTCAAGGAATTTACAAGTATTCAATGTATTGTATTTTAAAGTTGAATTTGCATAAAAGTGCAAAACTAGTTTTACATGATGTAAAAAGTATAAATACCAACTAGAAAAATCAATTACTGTATAGCAAAAGTAGGAAGTATATATCAAGAATGAAGAACTTTACAAAAACATGCTGAAAAAACAACCATATTTCACGAAGATAAAGGTGCAGCCTTTTAAGAATAACTAGATGATCCTTTTGACATAACACACGTAAAGGCTTTTAAAAAGATAAATATTGAAGAGTTCAAACAATTTTACCCATATCTTGGGAGTTTTCGCAAAATTCTTGATTGCAGAAAAAATGTTTTGTGCGAAAAATGTTCTTCTAAGCTTGACCATTAACTGTTTCTGAAGATATTTCTTTTGATAATGAAAACTGTGACTCGCAAAGAAATAAAATCGATTTTTTCAAAAAAAATTTAATAAATGAGCAGCAATAAACAATACGAAGTAAATAAGATATCTATTATGTACAAAGACTTATTTTTTAATTCGACCTAATTGGAATCGGCTTCATATAAAAATGTCGATAAATGCATAATCCCTCATTAATTGAAGAAATGAGTCGTCAAAAACGGTAATAACAATAATAATAATAATGATAATAATATTCATATTCTGGACTCTATTAACTGTTAATAATTGAAGATATATGTGAGTGTTAATATTTTGCATTGGGGTCCAAGGTTAATAAAAAACTAATTTTTGCGTAATCAGACGTTTGGACTCTGATCGCAGCCCTCATCAGTGATTAATTTTGAATCTAAAAAATAGATAAAACAATTTTTGCTAACTTTGGGTTTTTTCGATGCAGAATTTTGTAATTTTTAATAAGGTGCCGACAGAATGACTTAGTTCCTCTACATATTTTAGATCAAAATAATAGTAACAAGAATGTTTCCTTCTACAGCCATTCTTGTTCAAAAGATTTTCAAAAATTAAACAGGTATTTTTGTAAGAAACTTTTAAATTTAGAAATTAGATATATTCACATTCACATTGAATTTTTAAATAAGTCAATTCAAAAAACAAAAAAACACATAATGTTCCCCGATTTGGTTCCTAATACTAAAGAAAGATTTTTTAACCTTACTAAACAAAAAAGTCAATTATCAAATTAGGAAATGATTTTACAGAAAAATGGCACCAAACTAACATTGTTTATAGCTTCAAGTGTAATAATTGTCCTGCCATATATATAGGTGAAACGAAGAGATCTCTGAGAATTCGTATTAATGAACATAAGAACAACAAAAATAGTGAGTCTGTTGTATTTAAGCATCGGGCTGAATTTAATCACGAGTTTGATTGGGAATATGTAAAAATTATTGATTACGAATCTGATTATAAAGAAAGATTAACATCTGAGATGATTCATATAAAATGCAACCAATTTAGTATCAGCAAAAAGGAGGACATATTTACTTTAAATAGAATTTATTTTCCATTATTAAAATTACTAGATTCGTGATTGAATTCCGGTTTGAACTTCTTACGCATTAGTTCTTATTTGTATTAGTTTCTTCGTTAAAACTCATACTACAAACTCTCTACTACAAAACTACATCATAGATGTAGTCCTTTAGTATACAAACTCTGTTTGCTCGTTGTGCACTGTTAATAATGACGGACGCAGCTTTTAATAATTAACGATATGTGACATTTACAAATTACTTTAACTAATTTTATTATGGTAATTATTGTTTTGTTTTCTTATTATTTATTTGTTATGGTTTTCATAAGATGTGTTTTTCTCAAGTGTTTTTCTGTGTTTTTAATAAAGTTAAGCCTGATGAGGTTGGTGTACCCATGCCAACGAAACGTCGCACTTGACAACGCAGCATTCTGTCTTTCGTTTCTTGTTTTTGTACCCTGACTGATCGATACAAATCTTTCTAATGATTACTGAAATTTCTATGATCCAAATTTCTACCACCGACGACGACACGAACGTTTCGCTGGAAATCAATCCGGAATTAGATTTCAATTCGCGACAAAGATTGAATGCTTTTTTCGTAAATAAATAAGTATTGCCGAAAAGACCGGGTTCGCCGAATATTCACACGGAACTAACGCTTAGGCTCACATCGTTATCGTTATCATCAACTTGTAAATGTCTTGATTTCTCTTTTTCATGATCAATAGGGTTTCTTGAGAGAATGTCTGCATTTACATTCATTTTTCCTGACTCATATACTACAATACGTCAAAATTATATTCTGTGAGTTTCAATCTTCAACGTGCGGAACCCTCTATAATTTTTAGACAATAAATTTCTTACAATTATAACAATTTGTTTTTTTCATCAACTGCATGTACCTTTTGTGTTTATTAAAATTATTTATTTTATTATTATTTCAAGTCATGAATGATTTTGAAAAATTAAATTAAATTGTTTCATAACAAGGATAAGACAAGAGTCAAGTTATGCACAATTAATGTTTTTCAGTTGAATACTCAAACACGGATTTGATCTTTAGAATACTGTCTATAAACTCTAGATCATAATCTGGAGAGGTCCAGATCTACAGAGAACGATTGTACAAACCACTAATTCATCTGGTAATTACGTACACTTTACAACTCCTCATGTCTTTTTTATAAAAGATATATTTCACAAATTTCTATAGCAACTATGCATATTAGTGTCCTATTCTACAATGATCATTAACACATTGAAATAAAAAATTCTCAATCCACGTTTGAATTTAGCAGCTCAGGTTCACACGGTTGTGACTGGAGGAGAAGCATCTCCATACATTAAATATAGTTTAGCTTCAACTCATCTGCTGCAGAGTTTTTTCTGTCGCGGCTTTTCCGAGCTCCAGCTGTATCACTTTTAGTCACGAAATCACGAACCTTACAAAGCAATCAGTTGAGGGGATTTTCCTTGAAAATATAAATTGATTCAAATTAATTAAGTACATATTAATTGCCGTAAAAGTGTGTCCTTCAATTTTTAGATCACCCTCTTATACGCGATGTAGACTTTTGTAATGAATGATCTACCACCATATTGTGTCTGTTATCATTATTGTACGTTTGTTGCAATTTGGGCTTGGAATTCCCAGCCTGCGATTTTATCTCAGCTATTTTCAAATATGAAGTTTCGTCCTTAAATTTGGATTCAGCGACCTCTAAAACCTCCACTATTCTTGTATGGATAAAACTGAAGTACGAAAGGGTGAAACACATATTCGAGTAAATGAGTTATTGAAAGATATTCAGGAATTGAAACGTTTGACTCAGGTAAGGTTAGATATTCAAGTATTATTAAAACAATTAAAATATATTACTACGGAATAATGGACTTTAAGAAACTAAACAGAGTTGCAGACAATAAAAGACTAAATGAGTTAGAAGTTGGTGAATTTATAATAAAACAGGTTTGAGAAAAGTTATAACAGTATCAATAATTAATTCAAAAACAAACACTACATCTAGAATAATGGCGGATACTAAATCGTTTTTTAAAAGAATTAAAACTTTTTTATAATTTCAAATTAATTAGGTGAGTTTAAAATTTTTGTCACTGCCTACATTATTGGAGGTTCACTAGTCGTGTATCAGATAGGATACGATGTCGACAGGTGTCCTCGCAGACAATTTCAAACTCTTATATCGCAAATAATGCAATTGAATTCAAATATTTAAAGAATTTGAAAATCAATAAAATGGACATTCAGATTATCCACTATCAAAAATTTCTTCTTTGATTTGCAATTATGAACAATCATCGTTTAGTATAATATTTTGCGTCAGTGATGAGTTTACCTCATAATTAATTGCCTTTCATAATGAAAGAATCAACGTTTTTCATTCTAGAAGAATTATTAAGTCCCTGCATCAGTTAATTTTCTGAAGAAATTATGGTCAAATGATTTCACATAGAATTTTGTTCGTATTGAACTTTAATTTCTGATTTGTATCTCCAGAGTAGGGTGTCTATTTTTTTAGGAGGAAGAGTTCGTTCATTGTTGTATCAGCTCTAAGCACTCTTCTTCTATCTAATGGCACTATAAAACGACATTATTTCGACTGATTTCGTAACTAAATTGAACAGATTTTTGAGAGGTTATCAAATCAATGATATAGGCATATTAGAGAATCTAGACGCTTTGTTACAGATAGAAGCAGGTAAATAGTTTCTCGTAGTTAAAAATAATTAGCTTAATTTTCATGAATTTAAAACAGATTTTGTAAAAATTTATTTGGTTTAAAGATACGCAGAAGAAATATTCAATTAAATTTAAATTTGGAACTGAAAATTATTTACAAAATTAAATCCTAGAATTGATTTAAAAAGGGAATCGCGTAGAACGTATACAAATTTGGAAATGGATTATAAAATGTATGTAAAAAAACGATTTCAGCAAGTTTGAAGAGTTAAAATCGTGAGGCAAAGACTGAGAATCAGAGTTAGTAAAGTGTAGGTAAGAGGTTAAACATTGCATGCTACAGAAAGCAATGAAAGTTTACAAGTAAATTACCAAAACTGACGCCACATAAGGGATACTTAAAAAAGACAGAATCAGAACAGAAATTCGAATTTTTAACTCCTTGACAACCTTATGAAAATAGAACACCCGGTATACCTGCGATTACGTACCCAGCAGATGTAGAGAACGAGCCCGAATTTACAGGCAACCGGAGCACGGAAATTAGTAGCGAAAATAGACAAAATTCCCAACGAAAAGGACGTTGGTGTTACAAATTTTTATCTTGCCAGGAAATTTTTTAGTTTCCGGAACAGATGGAAGCCTGAAGGAGCCAGATATAACAACCTACATTTGAAGAAGCACCTGATGATGGAGATTTCATTGCGTATAACTAATACTACTCCACAATTGAGGGACGTATGCAATAAGGGCACATAAAGATTTCTCGTGCCAAAACGAAGTTCTCTGGAGGCTCTGAAAAAAAATCAAATATCAAAGAATATATCTGGATATGAAATTTCCTCACACATCTTTTTTCATCTACATGAAAAGTTGTAGCTTTTCCTGCTTTCAAAGAAAAGCCAAGAAAGTGACTTTTGGAAAACATCGATTCTAATACGTTTTTTACATTAACTCGTGCTGTGTTCGTCGATTTTTTGAATTTTTTGAAAAAATGTTGAGGAAATACACTTTAGGATGTTCTTCGATTGATAAAATAACATGAATTCAAAAAATTACATTTGAAAAATTATTATGAACGCTTTTTTAAAGCGTGCAGGGGATTTTTTTTTTGGCAGGAGAGAGCTTAATATGCCCTTATTATATCCTTAATAATAGCAATAATATAATATTATTATATAATTATATAAAATATATAATATTCAATATAAATATATAATTATTATATAATAATTATATAATGATACGTGACTAGTGATTCTCCGATAATGTAGTCAGTGGCAGGAATTTCAAACTCAACTAATTAATTTGAAATTATAATAATAATATATATAATAACCGTAATAATAATATACCCTTATTATATACCTTAATTGTTCGACCAAGCTGCAATAAATTATTAAATTAAGGATTTAAATTTATGAAAAGAAAAGGACGAACTATTAGGCTCTGGGTTATATGACGTTTCCGCTTTATTACAAGAAATGGAAACAGTTTAATACTATCCTAAAAATTGAAGATTTCTCATAAATGCTTCTAAAATAAGTTTAAAGGGTGTCTTTTTATACAATGGAAATAAATACGCCTCGATTCGAGTATGAAACTAGGAACAATGAAGCAGATTTTAAGATACCGAGGAAAGACAGTAAATATTTTAGTACCTTCTTGAGAAATTTGCATCTTTAAGTGAAGATAAAATTAAAGAATGAGTCTTTATCGGTCCTCTTATTAAAAGGCTTATAAAGGAAAATATTTTTGTAAAAATAATAACAGTCGTTGAAAAAAAGCGCAGATGAGTTTAAAAAAAGTGATCAAAGGGTTTTTAGGAAATCTAAAAGAAAAAAAAAGTTAAAATGCAGTCATACTAGCTGACTATTGCTGGTGTTTTGGAAGATATGAAACCAGTGTCACTGACAAAAGACGTTTTAATTCTTGACGTTTCTAGAAATAAAAATAAACATTATACAGATTACTTTAAATGTTACCAGACATCTTGTTGAATTCTTTCCTTAGTTGGCCGGATAACTAGACTGTCTTGCCTAAGTTGGCTAGATCACTAAAATATTTTGCTTTTATTGACAAGCTTATTTTCTGAATTACCTTCATTGGCTGGATCACTGGCCTAATTGAAGTCACGTACGATTCTTCCGTAATCCGTTCGCCGGGACTCTCATCCGCGGCCACACGCCCGTTAGACAGACCGACTAGCCGCACCAACCAGGGGATGAATAAAAAGATTCCTCCCCCGATCGACGCTGACAGCCAAGTTCGCCCGAGACGCAGGACCGCGAGTGCAGGCCCCGATGCGATTTCTACTGGCCCTAGTTGTTGCCGCGCTCTGCACGTCCATCGAGCTCCCTCATCTTCATCACAAGGGTGACGAATGACTCGATAAGCATCCATATCTGTTCAGACTAGAGTATGAGAGAGACCATCGTGTCAGGAGTGAGTTCTCTCTAGAGTTATAATAAGAAACACAAATCACTTCTTGACAATGATTACTAGTAGAATTATAACGAAGTTTCATATTTTCTGTGGCCAAATTTGATTCATTTTGAAAATTCAAATTCTGACTTCAAATTCGTAATCAGCGACCCAACGAAACCTTTAATTGAAAGTTCTAAGGAAATCAGTCTGACGAAACGTTCGGTGCTTAGGTATCTAGGAAAATGGAATTTGTTGCGTTAAAGTGTCCTACAGTTGTAAAAATGTAATCATATCGGCAATCACGTATATGTATATCTGCAGATTTTTTCATGTGCATCACGAGGTGCAAAAAAATAAAACTAGATTATTTACTAAAATCAGCACGAGTTGAAATATGAAACAACCATCGAAAGATACTCGGTAATTAATAATTGTTAATCATAAAAAAGGGTAGGTTATTCCTATAGATTTTTAAATCTATGGATAAAAAAATTATCAATCTATGATATTAAGTTTATAATTATTAAAAGTGAGTTGATTCGTTTAGATTATAAAATTTTTCTTTTTTCTGTTTTAAAATTAAATTATGAAAAATAAAAAGGTTATGACTTAAAAACTGATGTTCTAGAATAAAAATTATAAATAAAATTTTTTTTTTACTAGATTCGTCACAAATGCTGACTTTTTTAACCTTATTTCGCTCATCTGGTATTGTCAATAACAATTGTGAAATTTCAGTTATTTACACAGCTCTTCCTTGAAAAAAAAGTGCCTAAAAATTTTAAAATTTTGTATTTTGTCATTCTACCAATCCTCCGTTTTAATAAAGAAGTAGTAAGGACTATTTAGCCATGTAGTTGAAATATATGACATTTTTGTTTACTTAACCCATTTAGGCCCAAATTCACAGACTTTTTAACTCATTTTTTGCCCTTGTTGCCGAAACGAAAAAGGAAATATATCATGACCAAACCTTGTATACATAATGTTTTTGGGTCTCCTCTTTCGATTCATGAAGTCAAAATTACATTACCGTGTACTGGAAAACCAATATGGCAGATTTTATTCAAAAAAGTACCGAAAATTTGAAATTTTTTTTTAATTCTATTTTTTCTTCAAATGGATAAAGCATATTGATCTATTTCAAACTATGGACAAAGGTGGAGAAAATAGTTGTAGTTTATGAAAAATATTTTTTGGTTCAGCTCCCTATGTTTTATCTTTTCCAAAATGGCGGAAAACTATGGAAATTTGGAAAAATACGCGTTTTTTCATGACATTTCTAAGATAATTGGATAATACATGGAATTTTATTGATTAAACTGTCAAAGTTTGATTGATTAATTATGTACAGACCTCTTCTAGTATATGTAATGATCTGATTAATGGCGGATTCAATATGGTACTTGGAGAACTTGGGAAATACCGAGTTTTTCCAAGATTATCCTTGATGAAAATTCCAGAACCTTTATTAAATTCAATTTTCCTATGTTTCTTGGCACATTATATGAAAATCCGGTGACAGTTTTATAATATTCAAAATGGCGGATCCAATATGGCTCTTCGAATATTGAAGATTTAATAATATGCCAATGAAAAAAATATTTTCGTATTTTATGTAAAATATGTGATCAAAAATGTCTCTAGGCATTTTTTATTGAGATCGCTAACTCAGCGGAAAAAATTCGTAAAGTTCTGAATTTATATTTCACGATCTGCATATTTTCCAACGCTTGATGTATATGGCTAAATGAAGTTATTCGACTTCTACCTGGCTTAGTTTTCATAACGTAATGGTCAAAAGTGAGTATTTTATCTACTTAACGAATTCAATCTCATACAGAAGTTTCACGCTTCAAAATTCCATTACTGCACGGAAAAAAATTTGGTATTAATGCTGCACTACCTCTGGTGCTCCTGCGCCACTACACTGGAGGGCAACTGCAGCGCTCTTCATAGGTTAGCAGGTTTACTTTTTTGTGGACTAACTGCTCTCTCACAATTGCGGGAGAGCTGCTGCACAGGAGGGAATGTTGCGGCGAGTCATATAAACTGATATTTGACTATACTTTTCAATGGAAAATTCGATTGTTTTGATATTTCTGAAATCGTCGTTAATTTTTATATCTTTTGAAGAATTTCTTTAGTTTCTTAAAATGATGTGAAATTATTTGAAATCTGAACATTGAGGTTAGGTTATTCGTAAACAGATCTTAATAAACTAAAAAGTACTTCTATATATATACAGGAAACATCATTTCAATGGGCACTTTCATGTAAATCATTAAAAACTTAAAATTTGTACTTTCGCCTGCTTTTGCATTTGCCGACGATGCGGTGCAACTACACTTCCTCCCGAAAGGAGCGCTGTGTTCCTTCGACGTAAGTCAACTGCTCCCCCAAAAAGGGACAGCTGCTCACCCACAGAGGGAATGCAGCATACCCAAATGCATAGTCGCACAACTCTCCTCCGCTAAACGCAACAGCTCCACCGCTAGGGGCAGCATCTGCGCCAAACTTTTTTCCGTGTGGTATGACTGATGTGACAAAAAAAGTATATAATTTTTTAACCAAATGAATTGATATTTATTACGATCAAAATTAGAATTTTCCTTATTTCCTAAAATGGATCATATTGATTCGATCCACTCATTCACTCTAGAACAGATCATATTGATTCAGTCTACTCATTTACTAAATACATCATCCAACTTCATTTAGCCACATACATCAAGTGTTGGAGAATATGCAGATCGTGAAATATAAATTCAGAATTTCAAAGTGACATGTTTGATAACATGTCTATTATTGTATTGACCCAAATTCATATAATGTTTGTTCATTTCTTTGGCATAGGGTCAGTTTCTTCTTATTTTCTTTGATTAAAATTATTATTAGATTTAAAAATGCGCAAAAAGAAAGAAAGGCAAACGTTTCGGCCACATATGGGGGCCCTCTTCAGTGCCATAAATTCAAAGATTAATTCAAAATTTCTGTTGTGGATTAGAATATAGAAGATAATTAAAAAAATTATCATAGAAATTAAAAACTTATCTCATAGCTTGCAATTCAAAATGAAGTAGTCCAGTATGCAGCATCACGAATTGAAAAATTATTTGAAGTTCACTATGAATAAAAAACCGGATAAAATGAAAAATTATAAAAGATTTTGCACACGAACCGACCGGAATTTTTTTTCAAAAAATGTTTATTATTAAAGAAGGATGCCAAATTGGTTCACAATGGCAAAACGCGAACAAGTTTTACATTTATGAAAACTTCTCGTGAAGACTTTATTACCGGCGTCTCTCACAGAATGATCTGAACTGTTTTAAAAACCGACTCGGGACATGTGGCTTTGCTGACCGAAAATTTTTTTCCTATAAGCAATCCTGAGAGGTTCTTTTTCTCCTTGAAGAAAACTATTGTCCTGTACCTAGTTAAGAAATTCGAGAGTTTTATGATGATTTTCACGAGTGGACGAAGGCGTTTATTTTTCAAAAAAACGATTTTGTATATAAGCTTCACGGACAATACATTTTACACTGAATTTGCAAGCAAGGCGTTACATAAACATAAAATATTTGAATAATACTTTAAATGTGATACTTAATATCACGAATATTCAAATTGCATTTTTATTAATTTTTAAAGATAAATTTAATATGATTTTTTCAAAACATCTCAGAATAAATCTGAATGTGAAAATAAACAACTTTCAATTTTTTTAAATATCATGTCACTTTGAAATTTAAAAATGGCACTTTCACTATAAAGCTAGAATATCTAACAGTTCTGACTATTTTCAGAACTAGTTAAATTTAATAATACTTTAAATGTAATACTTAATATCACGAATATTCAAATTGCATTTTTATTAATTTTTAAAGATAAATTTATTATCATTTTTCCAAAACATCTCAGAATAAATTTGAATGTGAAAATAAACAACTTTCAATTTTTTTAAATATGGAGTAACATTACATATATGGATATTATAATATTTTATGTTTATGTAACGCCTTGCTTGCAAATTCAGTGTAAAATGTATTGTCCGTGAAGCTTATATACAAAATCGTTTTTTTGAAAAATAAACGCCTTCGTCCACTCGTGAAAATCATCATAAAACTCTCGAATTTCTTAACTAGGTACAGGACAATAGTTTTCTTCAAGGAGAAAAAGAACCTCTCAGGATTGCTTATAGGAAAAAAATTTTCGGTCAGCAAAGCCACATGTCCCGAGTCGGTTTTTAAAACAGTTCAGATCATTCTGTGAGAGACGCCGGTAATAAAGTCTTCACGAGAAGTTTTCATAAATGTAAAACTTGTTCGCGTTTTGCCATTGTGAACCAATTTGGCATCCTTCTTTAATAATAAACATTTTTTGAAAAAAAATTCCGGTCGGTTCGTGTGCAAAATCTTTTATAATTTTTCATTTTATCCGGTTTTTTATTCATAGTGAACTTCAAATAATTTTTCAATTCGTGATGCTGCATACTGGACTACTTCATTTTGAATTGCAAGCTATGAGATAAGTTTTTAATTTCTATGATAATTTTTTTAATTATCTTCTATATTCTAATCCACAACAGAAATTTTGAATTAATCTTTGAATTTATGGCACTGAAGAGGGCCCCCATATGTGGCCGAAACGTTTGCCTTTCTTTCTTTTTGCGCATTTTTAAATCTAATAATAATTTTAATCAAAGAAAATAAGAAGAAACTGACCCTATGCCAAAGAAATGAACAAACATTATATAAATTCAGAACTTTACGAATTTTTTCCGCTGAATTAGCGATCTCAATAAAAAATGTCTAGACAGATTGAATTCGTTATGTAGATAAAATAATCACTTCTGGCCATTACGTTATGAAAACTAAGCCAGGTAGAAGTCGAATAACTTCATTTAGCCATATACATCAAGCGTTGGAAAATATGCAGATCGTGAAATATAAATTCAGAACTTTACGAATTTTTTCCGCTGAGTTAGCGATCTCAATAAAAAATGCCTAGAGACATTTTTGATCACATATTTTACATAAAATACGAAAATATTTTTTTCATTGGCATATTATTAAATCTTCAATATTCGAAGAGCCATATTGGATCCGCCATTTTGAATATTATAAAACTGTCACCGGATTTTCATATAATGTGCCAAGAAACATAGGAAAATTGAATTTAATAAAGGTTCTGGAATTTTCATCAAGGATAATCTTGGAAAAACTCGGTATTTCCCAAGTTCTCCAAGCACCATATTGAATCCGCCATTAATCAGATCATTACATATACTAGAAGAGGTCTGTACATAATTAATCAATCAAACTTTGACAGTTTAATCAATAAAATTCCATGTATTATCCAATTATCTTAGAAATGTCATGAAAAAACGCGTATTTTTCCAAATTTCCATAGTTTTCCGCCATTTTGGAAAAGATAAAACATAGGGAGCTGAACCAAAAAATATTTTTCATAAACTACAACTATTTTCTCCACCTTTGTCCATAGTTTGAAATAGATCAATATGCTTTATCCATTTGAAGAAAAAAAGAATTAAAAAAAAAATTTCAAATTTTCGGTACTTTTTTTAATAAAATCTGCCATATTGGTTTTCCAGTACACGGCAATGTAATTTTGACTTCATGAATCGAAAGAGGAGACCCAAAAACATTATGTATACAAGGTTTGGTCATGATATATTCCCTTTTTCGTTTCGGCAACAAGGGCAAAAAATGAGTTAAAAAGGCTGTGATTTTGTGCGTTAATGGGTTAAAATACGCCTCACATGCATAAGGTAATAATATTGATTTCAACTATATAAGCTTTTGAAGGATCATTCTTTATCTAAATAAGCTGAAGTTCAAGTACTACTTCATGAAATGTAAGTTACCTTTAAAAAAATTCATAAGATAATGATACTTTCAGATTACTTGGCAGATAATATCCTGTTCCATGCAAGTTTAAATGTTCCGGAATGTTTATCTCGATTCCTGAGTTTTAATGAGAGTATGGTCAATCTTCCAAAAACTATTTTCCTTGGCTCGAGTTTTACAACTGGTGAAGAATGACACCAAAACAAAGGAAAATAGCTATTATGGGTTACAGATCTGTGGGTAAGTTGACGACAACTTTAATCCATTACTTGTCTTAACAAATTGCTTGAAAGATGCTAATAGTATATTATGTGCCTGAGCGCATAATGATAGTTATTACGCTACGAGCAACAATGCTCGCAGGAGATCGAGGCCGAGGCGCGATAAGTCCTGCGAGCATTTTAAGCGAGTCTCGTATTACCCGAATTGTGTGCATTGGCGCATATTCTATTTTATGTGACTTCGGCGCATTTACGATTTTTTCTGCGTACACTCGAATCCAATCTGAAAAGGTCGAAATTGTCGTGATTATCGTCCATCTCACTTGAGATTTCGCGAATACTTCCGGCCTTTTTAAATTAGTACGGTGCCAACGCTGTACGAAGAAGAAGACTAAGAAGAAGATTATGCTCCGCTGTATCGTAATAGACGCATGCGCAGTTCAATTTTTACATTATGTTCCTCTATATCGTAATACACAACATTGCGCTACTATCAACTGTAGCATAAAGACGCGTTAATGCGCCGGAGGCATATAAAATAATTTAATGTGATTCCAATTAGATTTTTTCATGTAGTGATTAACGGTTTGAAGGCCATAATAAACCAAAAAAACTTTTTAAATAAATTTAATATCAAATAGTTGACATCCATACATTTTTTAAACAGTTTCCTAAAACTTTAAGAATCATATCAAAATTTCAAGAGTTTTAACGACTGAATCTGGATAATGCAATCACACTATTCAAAACGATGATTTGTAAAGATAGAGAAAGGAAGAAGGAGATCATAATACCCATTTTTTAGAGGAATTATAAATCCAACCAAAAATGCCATGTTTCTATATCTTCTTCTATATGGCTGATTTTAGCGAAAATAGATTTATTGATGTTAAAACAAAAAAAAACTTCTCTCGAACCATATTACCTTCGCGGGACCACCTTTTGACTTTAAACTTCACGAGCCGGTTCCGTCTTCACGTCGCGTACGACTCTTCAGTCATCCGTTCACCCGAAACCCACCCTTCTAACCGTACGCCCGTGACCAGCGAACCGACACACAGTGGGGCAAAAGAGGTGTCTGTAGACACATTAATTTACATGACACAATTTTAATCCAATTTTAGTGTTTTCTTTTTAAATCAAAGCTAATAAAATTCTCTATAGATCCCTCGAGTCTAATTTTCAAAAAAGACTTTTCAAAACAAGTCTTTAGAAATAATTTCCAGCGGTATTAGTTGATTAGACAATATGTTTATATTATTATGAACAATGTAGTTAATAAATGTGTTTTGTGCAGAATTTGATTATTTTTATCATGAAAGATACTGGTTTGCGATCGATGAGGGTAAAATATAAAGATAACTCTTCATAGTGTCAAAATTGTAGCGACGTTTCGTTGGCTATGGGTTTGCCAACCTCATCAGGCTTTATTGAATTAAAAATAAAACAAATAGTAAAATTGTCACACACAAGAAAAATAAAATTAACTGAATATTCAAACATACACAAAAATATTAAATTGTACCTTTATAAAAGAAGGTTAACTCATGATGAGTGATGTCGAAAGTATAATTTTATAATCAAAATCATGGTTTAAAAATAAAATAATACTTTCGATATGACTCATCATGAGTTAAACTTCTTTTATAAAGGTACAATTTAATATTTTTGTGTATGTTTGAATATTCAGTTAATTTTATTTTATTTTGTATTTTTCTTGTGTGTGACAATTTTACTATTTGGTGTTTTATTTTGAATTTAGTAAAGCCTGATGAGGTTGGCAAACCCATAGCCAACGAAACGTCGCTACAATTTTGACACAATGGAGAGTTTTCTTCTTTATATTTGACCCTCATCGATCGCAAGCCAGCATCTCTTATAATATTAATAAAGAGGGTAACAAACCATTTCTTCACTTGATCCTTTTTGTTTCTTGAAAGTGGTATTTTTTTGCAGGAAATATAATATATGTTATTAACAAATTCACATCTCTGCTATTATTTAATAAATACAATGCGTTTAAAATGCAGGTATGATTGCAAATATCTTTTTAATGTTGCTTTGTAGTGTTATTTGATATGATTTTGATATTTGATTTTGATGATACTCGATATTGCACAACAAGTTGCAATTGTATAAACAATTTTATTTAACAAAAGCATAACCTTGTCAATTTTCACTTCAGAGATTTCGTTTTCGACCTAAAATAAACTAATATAATTTTTGTTTTGTCCTGATACTGTGGCAAATCTCCGTTGCACAGCTATTTTTTATTTTTTGAACAATTTTAATTAACAAATACATAACTTAGTCAGTTTTCACTACAAAGATTTGAATTTTTTGTAAAACCAAGTAATATTCTTCGGCCTTAGACACAATATTGTGTCAAATCTCTATTGCACAACTACTTTTTATTATTTTGACGATTTAAATTTATAAATACGAATATTTTGGATTTTTATTAAATTTAACTACAGTAAAACCCCGTTTATCGCAACATCCGTTTATCGCAACTCCCGTTTATTGCAACTTGTCTCTCCCGTTTATTGCAATAAACTTTACCATTTTTTCCCCCCTCTTATTAGTAAAAGGAGTGGTCACGTGATTCTTAAGGATAGGCGGAAATACCCCTCACTTTTAAATTTGTGATGCATATATTTATATGAATTTTCGTATATTAGGGAGATATGAAATTATTTGTAGCCATTAATTTATTAAAAGGATTTCAATGTATATTATTATGACAAATTATAGCATGAATTGTGCCTAGTACAGCAATCGTTTTAAAATGCGGGAATATTTCTACTGAAAAGAATTCAATCATGCATTCGAAAATTATGAGAGAAATATGTAAGCTTTAAAGTAATTAAAATGTATTGTTTGTACTAGTCGTTTACGTACCATCGTTCGGTTCCACGTTTTCACTCATTTGTAATTGCAAATGTAATGACAATAAAAAAACGCATTCGAGGTTATTGGAACACGACTGTAAACAATGATAAACAGCGAAAGCGCGTGAAACTATTCGCTTAGGCGCATGTGCTGATAATCAGTTGTTCAAGCTGGTGGCGAAGAAGTGGGAACCCCTCCGTTTTTGCGATAAACGGGAGGCATTTGATTGGAAGGTGTTGCGATAAACGGGGTTTTACTGTACAATTATTGTGTGGAAGTTGCTTTCCTATAATAATTTAATTACAATTATCTACACTACAGGCTTAGTGAAGCTCTCGATTGTTTTCTGCGATCCTTATTTGTTTCTTGCTATCGTCACCTTATTGATTTTATTGATAAGGGAACCATGGATTCTATCAAAATAGAAAATCGAGAACTCTGATATCTTGTTTGAATTAAATTCAAAAACTGTCGAGGAACAGCTGAATCGTTTACAGGGAAAATATAGTTTTGCTGCAAATTTACAACAAATTGTGGGTAAATTAGTTTTTTATACCGTCTTTAAATAAAAAGTTCGAAGCTTGTATTTGCAATAAGGATAATTTTTTCGAAAGAAATTCAATCTGTCTGGATACTAAACACAAAACAAATTTATTAACAAAATTATTTATAATAATATAAAAATATTATCTAAACAACTAATGCCGCTGGAGGTTATTTCTAGAGAGTTGTTTCACTGATTCTGGTTCTTAAGGCGTCAATGAAAACTCTTGATAAAATGATGCTCTGTCAAATATTCTTTCATTAATTATTTTTCTTATATAGAAAATTTTGAAAAGTCTTTTGGAAATAGGGCTTGACGGGTCTATAGAGAATTTTGTTAGCTTTGATTTGAAAGCAACACTGTCATTGGATTAAAATTGTGGCATGTAGACTGATTTGTCCAGAGGCACCTCTTTTGCCCAACTTTGCGACGCACCGCGCTAATCAGGAGAGAGCATGCTCTCCTCCCCGGTGCAGCCGTTTGGCCTGCCAACCCGCGGCGCGTGACCTAGAGTACAGGCCTTAAGGACCTTACTGGCCCACCCCGTTGCTGCTACTCTGTACGCCCATCGAGATCCTTAGTCTTCGTCACTTGTGTGATTCAGGTCTCAATGTGCTTCCAGGATTCCTTAAACTTGAGCAAGAGAGAGTCAGGGTAGAGTTCAGTACTCACCGTCCGGCAAACAGCCCCCTTTTCGACACCCCACCTCCCACAGACGAATAGTATTTACTCTGCATTGTCCACATGGAAACCGCAATAGCGACACGTCTATTAGTCATGGCATAAAATCGCTTGCGTCTGGTGAAAACCGACATCAACGTGCTTTCTGTCCAACCAGGCTGCAAGGTCCGACATTAGACGGTGTGTCCATCTCTCGGTCTGCTCACCCTACCATATCGTTGATCCTCAGCTCGAGGGTCCCGACGTCTTTTGCGGCACACATGACAAATGCATCATCCGTAAAGCCGATGATGTTCGTTCCAGCAAGTAGGTTCATGCGCAGGAAATCGTCATACACAGTGTTCCACACGAATGTTCCTACCCGCGACCCCTGAGGGGCGCCTCATGTCATCTTTTTTTCAAGGGGCCATTTGTCGCTCTCGTATATAACCCACCTATTACTTAAAACTGGTTCTCCGACAGATCACTTCCGTCAGTACATAGCGTTCTTAGCATGACTGTGCCCTCAACGAGGCATCGAGTGGTCACATGTAGTTACCACTTTCCGACTTGTCGTCCGCCGTGTGTCTTTTAACGACCCAGCAGACTTTACCCAACCAAGCGCGTCAATAAGCCTGGTTTCTTAAATATATTCATGGAGCTTGTCTTTCCTGAGTCGTCTTGTGTTTTAGGAGGGGCTTCTTCCTTTGCCACTCCTTCTTGCGTTTACTGGGTGACTCCGTTCCTATATACTGAACTCATTGCACTGATGGTTGCACCAGTTGCCTGTCCATGAGGCAAGACGGGGCGCAGTAATCGTTAGGTCAATAATTGACCTTTCGAATCATTTATACTGCTTATTGATGAGTAGCACGTCAGCCCTTCTCTCTCTTTTTCTGGCCATCTACATCAGGAGGTCTTGGGCGTTCCTAAGCCTCCCGAGGTTGAGTTGCAGGAACTACACTTGCTGCCCTCAACTTCCTCAGTTCTTCTCTGAACACTGATAATTTTTATGAAGGGCCACCAACAACAACTCGCCGAGCGCTCTAAATCGCGAAAAACTATTGTCCGCGCACGAAAATCGTGATAAAAATTTTATTTTGGTCATTCACAAAAACAAAAATACGGTTTTGTAGAATTTGTAATGGCGCATTTTTTTTATCTTAATACAATTTTTATGCAGCCTTAATAGTTTTTTAAATAAAAATTAAAAACAATCAATTTTTCATCATTAAAAATGATCGAATATCAGTATTTTTCAAGTTATAAATTGCTATTACTCTGTCAATTTTTGACGAAATGGTTTTTTTTTATCATTAGACGTGGAATACTTTAGCGGAGACAATGAATTAAATGAAACATGTCGAAACATATTTCTTTAATCAATATCTTACTATAAATAAAAAACCATGTTTTTGTGGTTTTCCCAGTAGAAAGTCTCTAATAAATTTTCGATTTTGGAAAAGTTCCAGCGACAAAGTAGTTTCTTACCGTACAATCACACGTATAACTCATCTAAAAATACACACATTATTCCAATTTGAAATAAGTCTACAATGTACACACTTGTGGAGGTAGCCACTTATTCATAGAGTGCACCCTTGAAAATATTAAATATACGCATCGCACGCAAATCACATTGTAAGGAGTGGTTAAGATTTTCCTTACTTAACATTTTTATTGAATTTTTGTTGTTTCGACATAAAGTCAGTTTCTTCTTTCTTTTTATTTGGAAAATTATTAATGGTATATATTAAAAATGCAAAAACTGACAAAATTGAAGCCATAAATTGAAAGATCATTTCAAAATTCCAGTAAATGTTTGAAAATATGATACTAACTGGTAAAGTTCCCATACCCTTGTGAGAAACAGCATTTTGCTTTGTAACTCTTTTCAGAGTAAATACAAAGAGAATAGTATATTGACTGCAGTTTCATTAAAGACAATTCTTGGATTCAATTTCTTTAAAAAATATCAAAAGTATTTGCCTTTTTTTCAAAATGTTTTCATTCCCGCTTTCCATTTGACTTGGCAGTGACAAGCAATGCTAAATAAAAAAATGTTAGTGTTCTCAACTTAGCAAACACCAAGTACTTAACTATACAACTTAAATAAGGATAATAATTATTACTATACCTTAATTTTTTTGAGAGCTACATTAAGGTTATAAAAGGTTAAAGGTGGAGAAAGAAAGCAATTTAAAAGTACACTTTGCACTCCCTTATACGACTTTCTCCTATATGCCCGCTCCCTTATACGACCATTTGCCGTTTCCCTATACGACGGGAAAGTCGTTCCCCTCCATTCCCACTCCTTCGCTCTACAGTTGCATCAAATTAAATTCTCAAAAGAGTTGCTATGGAAAATAATATGCATTAGTCGAAACAAAACACAATGGATTCTGTGAGTGTGAATGCAGCCCTCGCCTCGCTCGGGCAGCAAACTTCACACTCGTTGCAATCGCTGTGTTTCATCCCTCGTAATGTAATAGTATATTGCATAGTTGTAGGGGATAGGCAGGTTCCTCTTGCGCCGTCGTATAAAGTAAAGTTCTCGGTCCCGAGCTCATCGTATATGGGAGCGTGGAGTGTACTGTTTTCTTTCTGGCTAAGATCCATCCTTCTTTTATTAATTATAAAATTAAGAAGGCAAAGAATTTAGAATGGTTCATGTACGTGCGTGAATATATTACTATGTGCCGTCGGTGAAACAAAAACAAATTATTTTCCGTGTAACACCTACTATGTTTAAAAGGAAATCATAATAACAAGTATTGCTACGTAATTTATTTCCGTGTACCAAAACATCAACAATAAAATAATTCTTTAAGTACTTAAAAATTTTAAAGAACAGGTAATAAAAAGATAGTATATAAAAAAAGAGCTTATGTAGGTTGCCTTCATTTTTTTATGACTTTGTCAATTATATTCTTCAAGTTTTCAGTCATTTTCTGAAATATATTTTGATTTTTAGACGCTAAAATTTAATTTGCACTTCAAAAGTCATGAAAACTAATTCTTAACAAAATAATGCAACATTAATAATACATGTATTATCCTCACGCCAATAGTTGAACATTTTATTTAAAAAAGAAAAGAATCGTATTCTGTTGAAAATTTTCATAGTTTTAATGCGCATTTCATATACAAAAGTATCTTAATTTTAAATATATTGTAATTGAAATGAAAATAAAGAAACAAATATCTTGGGTTTAAGTATAGTCTAGTCGCTATATCAAAGATGCTCGAAAAAATTTCAGTAGCAATTTTACTTCAGATTCTGTAACGTTGGTATGTAGAGTAAAAGTTAAAATGAATTGTGGCGCCGAATTGTATAAGGACACCAAAAATTATCTCGTGCAAAATCGCAGTCCCCTAAAGGCTTTCAAAAACATTTTCCAGTTTCTATTTTTTAAGGTTATAATTTGATATCAAACTTGTTCGCACTTCTTTTTTCCTCCAGAAAAAAAGTTGTAGCTCTTTTAGTTTTTAAGTTAACTAACAAAAACTCAGTTTACCTCGTGCTCATTTCGTAAATTTTTTTAATTTTCCAATGAAATTTTCAAGGACTGTGCTTCAGGATGTCTTTCGACTGATAGTGTAAGTCGGTTGTAAATATGTTATTTTGAAAAATTTCATTAATATCTTCCAGCTTTCCGTTTATCGAGGGAATTTTGAGTCGGCAAATACTTCTAGCGAAAAAAATGCAAAGAAAGGTATGGTGCAATTTTTTGGGAAGTTTCAGACCAAAATATTCAATAGTTTCCAAGCGTATTAAAGACTCCGTAGAGTACAGCCGCACGGCACGAGGTATCTCGCCAGTGTACGTCTTATAAATACGATGATGCCTGAATCATTTATAGAATAAAAATTCAACAAAATAAGTTTACGATTGTAAATATTAATCATTATTATTTAATTTTCAATTAATTTTTTTGCTTACAGTTTTCATATGAATCATAGGATACTTAAATGTACATAGTGTTTACATTTTATTGGTGTAACTGATCGAAGACTTTAAACATTCCTATTATAAATAAACGTATATGCACGTTCGTTGCGCTTTGTTTAAGAATATTCTAAAATAAAAACAGATCAGTTACTCCTTTGAACAGTATACATTTAGGTTTAATTCAAATATCTTTTGTATTTAATAAAATGTTATCTAGCCACGAATTTTCTATTATTCTAAAATGGAAAATATACTTCAGACAATTCGAGGTAGAAAACGAAAAATGGCGAGTACATGGGCAGAAAATTTTGCTGAAGGAGATTCAAAAAATTTAAAAAACAAAGTGTCGGATTCAATATGGCGGACGAGTATGCTAAATAAATTTTTCATTTTGTTCAAAATTGGTATAAGGGGGTTTTTGGGGTCACTGATTACGACCCTGACGTCAAAAATTCTGAAAAAAAATGTAGGATCCAATACGGCAGACGGGTTGCTTGAAATTATATTTAATTTTAATATTAATCGATATTAGGGATTTTTTGAGGTCACTGAATACCAGTGCAAAATCTGGATTATTAAAATATACTTATTGAAAGACCTAGAAGTAAGAGATACATTAAAAACTTACATATTTCAATTTTTGTCAGAAGAAGATTCAGATTCAATATCTGAACACTCGCTAGTTTCATGAGGGGAAGTCTCCTTTATTTCGATGTCAGGCGCAATTAACAGTGTAGCTGCTTCTAGTAGCAACGAATTGAATTTTTTACGGGGTAATTTACGCAGGCTAGTCTCCGATAGTTTTTAAACGTGAACACTTTCGGGTAAAATCTTCTCTTAGTCTTTTGATATATTTATTTCAGGATTCTTGGGTATTTTCTGAAATTTATCCTATGCGTAACAACGACGAAGTTATTATTTGTGCTTCATGATTAAGAAGTTTATGTAAAGTTGTTGGCATGTAATACCATGGATATAGCTGCACAAAGTCGCGAGCTGTCTGCAAAGCGTAATCTTGAAAGTTGTTTAAATTAATATCATAACCACTTGAAATCGCTTGCAAGATAACGTGGAATCTGTTGATCACATTCTTATCAAATCTTGTTACAGATGCAGAAATATCTGCCTTTTTGAAAAAAACGTCGAACAGTGTTCCCGTAGTTTGTGCTACCAAATCCAGGTTTCTGTTGATCAATTATTGGACCTGACTGCAAACGAGAACCTTTTTGTATGTTTTTTTTACGCATATATAGCTTTTCTTTATCTTTACATTCAGTACCTGTGATTGCATTACACACTTTCCCGTTCAGCATGGTTAAGGCAAGTTGATAAGAATACAGATTTATACGGCGGATACAAATTGCAATTATTTTTCTGCCTAATGTTTCGGAGACCCTGATACTGTGATTTTGATAACTTATGCTCTACAAATAGTGAAACATCTGCATTAGGAGGGAGAGAGTACTCTCAGAAATAGATTCTAATGATTTCCTAAATTTCCTACCTTTGCACGGACATCTTAAAGCGACATTTTAAACGATTTTTGCTGCATCCAACTTTCCAATCGATCGAAGGCTCATTTGGGTAGAATAGGGCAATTCTTCCACGCTTACCTGTGATCTTAAACTCTCAGTCAGCCTTCATATAGAGGACAATGGCTATACACTCCTATATCTAGCTGATTCGAATTGCCAAAACATCATGCATCCCACTCCAGATCAACTTGCTATGGAGTAGCGGGTAATACCCCTTTACGGATAACACCCCCTGGTCCAAGATCAACCAAACGTGGATGAAGAGGCTTCCAACTTATGGCTCCGTAGAGGTAAACTATTTCTGGAAACGGAAGGATTCGTCGTGTCCATCCAGGACAAGGTAATCGGCACTAGGAACTACCAAAAGCACATCCTTCGTCACAACGTTAAGGACAAGTGCCGTTATGTGGAAATTCCAATGAAACCATCGAACACATCATTGATGGTTGCAGAATGTTGGCTCACAGGGAGCACACACGCAGGCACAATTATATTTGTGTGATTATTCACCAACAAATAGCCTTGAACCTGGGAATGCGACAAGATTGGAAGCCTTACTACCAATACGTCCCGGTATCAGTTCTTGAGAATGAATATCTCTTGTACTGGGACAGGACCATCCAGACAGACCACCTCGTCGTACACAATCGCCCGGACATTGTCTTGTGAGACAAACGTACTCAGCGTGTCAAGATCATAGACATTCCCGTTCATTCACCCCATTGTGATTTCGGCTATGAGAAACGTGGATTTTAGGTGCGTGAGTCAATTAAAGGATTTTGGCGTGGCCAGGGTACTACGGCAATCCAGAAAACGGTATTGTTGAATACCTGTCACATCGTCCGTTCCATCCTTGATCATCAGGAAGAAGGCGGGCGACCGCTTCTGGACCATTGGTGAGAAAACGTTGCCAGCTTTCCATTTTTCATGATTTCTAAAAAATTGGCCCTTGAGATTCTTGTTATTTAATTTTATTTTATTTTGTCTTTTACCCTTTTTTCCACCTTTTCTTGTCTTTGTTGGGATTGCCTCTGGTCTGGTAAAAAGGATTTTCTGCGTCTGTATGTGACAATGGATGAAACATAGATCCACCACTACACACATGAAACAAAAAGGTCGTCAGCTGAGTGGACAGCAGCTGGTGAAAGCCGTCCAAAGGGACCAAAAATTCAACAGTGGGCTGGAACGGTTATGGCATCCGTATTTTAGGACGCGCATGGTATTTTGTTTATCGACTATCTTGAGAAGGGTGAAAACATTAACAGCAACTATTACATAGCATTACTGGATCGATTGAGTACAGAAATCAAGAAAAAATGGCCTCACATGCAAAAGAAAAAAGTTCTGTTCCACCAAGTCAATGCGCCTTGCCACAAGTCCATGAAAACGATGGTCAAATTGAATGAATTAAATTTCGAATTATTTTTTCATCCACCATATTGTCCAGATCTGACCCCTAACGACTCTAGTTTCCTTCGTTTCCAAACAGTCTTATTTAACATGCTAATATGTGTAATGTGTGTACCAGTAATGACATGCGCATTTTTAGCTCAACGCCCACGCATTATAACCTAGGAAAACTACCGTTAAGGGTTTGATTTATTCGCGAAATACATCCCCCAAAAATGCAAGGCGAAAGTAAATAACTCTAAATTGGTGTTAGTATTGGTTACTCTCAAAATATAACTATACCTTGGGTGCCCAAACCTATTTGTTCTTGGCAATCAGCTTATTGTTTAAACAAATAAAATAAAAGATATTAAACAACAGCCTACCTGCTCTTGGCATTCAGCGCATTGTTCAAACAGATGAAATGGAAGATATTAAACAATGGCCTATCTGTTCTTGGCAAACAGCGCGTTTTTTAAAGAAATAGAATGGAAGTTTCCAACCAGTGGTTTATCTTCCCTTGGCGATCAACGCGTTTATCAAACAAAAAAAAATGGAAAATATTAAACAACAGTCTATGTTTTATGCTGTTGGCAGTCAGGGAATTGTTTGAACAATTGAAAATAAAATAAATATAGCTCGTGAATTTCAAATTTAAACACAGGTAGAAAGATTAAAATTTAAAAGGGTTTGTAGAATAAAATGAGAGATATAGTTAGATGAAACTACACTTTCACGGGTTTAAATGTCTTCACGGGTTGCGTAATTTCGTGCCGGCGCTTGATTAAGGCAATATACCAAAATTAGTAAAATTTTTAATTCAATTATTTCAATTTTATAAATTAAATCTTCGAATTTAATACGACAGCCTGATAAGGTTTTTAATGAGTTTATGTAATTATTTTAAATTGTATCGTGAAATTCAAATTCGCCAGGTCTAGATTTTATTTATTGTATTTAAAATAAAATAATATAAAATAAAGCAGAGAAAAGAAAAATGGTGTGAATTAAAATGAAACAAACTAACCTGTAAAAAGCAAGCAAAAATATTAGTATCGACTCCCATCCGTGCACAGACCGTGCTTGGGCTTGCTTCACTTCCGTGATCGACCGAGAAACGACAAACCCAGCCTAATGTAACGCTGTCTGCGTCTACGAGCGAAAATGTCCCTGATAACTTTATCACCGTGTCTGGCCCACATGCACTTCCGGTTTATACTTCAATGCCTACTTAGTGCGCCTGCGGCCCACGAAACATGGTGATTTTTGCGTGTGAGCTGTCGCTCCTTGTTCTTAGTCCCTCATTGCAGTTGTTTTCGCTAACTTCGTTCTATTTTCCCCTTAAGGGGGTATTCTAGCCTAGAGTTACAAATTTTGGGTGTTTTTTACATTCTATAAAAAAAAACTAAAAATATTTTTACCATCCATTTTTTTATGAGATATTTATTAATATTTTAACAATACAAAAAAAATTAAAAATTAAAAAAATTTGAAAATTGACAAAATTACAGGCTGGTGAAGTGGCGGGGGTGAAAAAAAGGGTGCGTCCATATTGACACGATTCCAACCCTTCTGGTGATCCAAACAAAAAAAAAATAGATTCTTAATGAGTAAGAATGTCGCTATTGCCTGAACTAGGGAAAAAAACAAAAACAAAATTTTCACAAAATGGCGACTGTTTGAAAAAAAAAGTTTGTTTTTGCCCTGTTTTTTATAAAGTTTAAAATTTTTTAAAAATAGTAAAAATCTAAATTTTCACATAATCCTAGTTCGAACGATAGAGGGATATATAAAGAAGGTCCACGCCAAATTTCAAGTTAATCGGTTCATTAGAACTTGAGAGATCATGTCAAACGTGTTGGAAAAAGTAGTTTCGAGAAAAACGCGTTTAAAGATTTGAGAAAAGTTGCAGGCAGTTTTTACTCACATTTTGTTAATCGACGATTCCTGCTCTATACATTGGACCTTCCTCTTGTTCAAATAGATCTTCTTCTTCTTCGCTTCTTTCTGCTAGACAAGCAGTTCTATCTTCCTTAGAAGCATCAGAAGCTCGTACTTCGGAGCGGCGTATCCGAGTTTCGTCCCGTTTGCTAGCGAACGCATGGGCTTCTGGACCAAATTGCAAACTGCTAAATAATTTGCAATTTCAATTGTCTTCTTATCTGCATGAATGTGTCTCGGCGCAAAAGTCCAAATCAATGAATTCAGCGATTCATTGTTATTTTGGGTTTCCGAGCCCAAACAACGGTGCAGCAAATTTTCATCGGATAAACTTTCATATATCGGCTGGATTGCTTCTAATATTCTGTCATTCAGAGGGGGGTTTTCGTGAACAAAGTCATCTCATGTACCCTCAGCCGCTGCTTTTTGCTACTTACACCAGCTTGATGAACCAGGTGGACAATACTTGTGACCGGTTCGCGCGCTGCATCACTAAAATAGCTATAACTCCGTAAATAATTAAATTTTTTAAAAATTCCTTTGGAGGACATATTCTTAAAGGTCTATTCTTTAAAAAGATGGAAGAGAAAAAAAATCGATTTTTTAAAAATTCTAGACTAGAATACCGCCTTAAAAGGCTGAGAGCTGCAACTGAGCCGTCTCAATACATTGAAATGATACTCGCAATGAAATATTAATGATTTTAAAGAAATTTTTGCACACATGGCACGCCAAACTACTTTTTACGTATTTCTCCTGTGAGAACAGACATATTGTAGATTAGGTGCCAAGGGGATGAAAGCAGCTGCCTTCTCCCCTTGGACCGTATACTTTTTTTACGACGTCCTTGCCGATAATCAGATTTGACATAAAGTGCGCTACGCAAATTACTTAAAGTCACTATAAACGACCATAAATTACTTAAATTATAAAAGATGCTGGTTTGCGATCAATGAGGGTCAAATATAAAGAAGAAAACTCTTCATAATGTCATAATTGTTGCGACGTTTCGTTGGCTATGGGTTTGCCAACCTCATCAGGCTTTATTAAATAAAAAAAAACACCAAATAGTAAAATTGTCACACACAAGAAAAATAAAAATTAAATTAACTTAATATCAAAAACATACACAAAATTATTAAATATACCTTTATAAAAGAAGGTTAACTCATAATGAGTAATGTCAAGAATATAAAATTATAATAAAAGTCATGATTTTACTAATAAAATGACGTGATGTCATGGAGTCGACGACACTTTGTCTACTAAATTATTAGATTCAGACAGTTAACTTTAAATATTGACAACAGTTATTTTAAACATAGAATTTGAAATGTAAACAGACATCAGCTGGAAAGCTATCATGAATTTAATCTATTAAGTAATGAAAAATAAATTCTATTCAAAGTAAATATGTCTTCTTTTTTATTTATACTAAATTTATTAAATTTTATATGGATCATCTCTGATGTTAATCTTTTCCGATAGTCAGAGACATAATCAACAATCTTGGTATTTTCCCAATCAAATTCATGGTTGAATTCCAATTGATGTTCACAGACTACGGATTCACTGTTTTTTTTATTTTTGTGTTCATTAATACGAACTCTTAATGCTCTCTTAGATTCACCAATATAAGTCGCAGGGCAATTTTTACAATTAAATTTGTACACAATATTAGTTAGAATATTATTACAATAATATTAGCCAATTTGAAGATTGTTAAACAAATATTATTAAACAACGATTATCCAAATAGCTTTATCGATAAAAATATAAAAATCCGTATGAATAAAATTGAATACAGCTCTCCAAATTCTCTAAATAAAAAAAACCGTTCAGATTTATACAGACATCTACCAAAAGTATGTTTGCCATACAACGTAACAAACTTCACTAAATTGTCTAATATTTTTAAAAATACAATATGTCAACTATCCCAGTCGTTAACAAAACTTTGAAATCAATAATAAAATTAGGTAAAGACTCCACAAACAAATGGGAACAAACTAATATAGTGTACAAATTTAATTGTAAAAATTGCCCTGCGACTTATATTGGTGAATCTAAGAGAGCATTAAGAGTTCGTATTAATGAACACAAAAATTTAAAAAACAGTGAATCCGTAGTCTGTGAACATCAATTGGAATTCAACCATGAATTTGATTGGGAAAATACCAAGATTGTTGATTATGTCTCTGACTATCGGAAAAGATTAACATCAGAGATGATCCATATAAAATTTAATAAATTTAGTATAAATAAAAGAGAAGACATATTTACTTTGAATAGAATTTATTTTTCATTACTTAATAGATTAAATTCATGATAGCTTTCCAGC
The DNA here is from genome assembly GCA_030998225.1 of Diplolepis rosae. Classification (NCBI taxonomy): domain Eukaryota; kingdom Metazoa; phylum Arthropoda; class Insecta; order Hymenoptera; family Diplolepididae; genus Diplolepis; species Diplolepis rosae. The sequence goes on from JAPYXD010000072.1 coordinate 654,118, forward strand.
TGATGTCTGTTTACATTTCAAATTCTATGTTTAAAATAACTGTTGTCAATATTTAAAGTTAACTGTCTGAATCTAATAATTTAGTAGACAAAGTGTCGTCGACTCCATGACATCACGTCATTTTATTAGTAAAATCATGACTTTTATTATAATTTTATATTCTTGACATTACTCATTATGAGTTAACCTTCTTTTATAAAGGTATATTTAATAATTTTGTGTATGTTTTTGATATTAAGTTAATTTAATTTTTATTTTTCTTGTGTGTGACAATTTTACTATTTGGTGTTTTTTTTATTTAATAAAGCCTGATGAGGTTGGCAAACCCATAGCCAACGAAACGTCGCAACAATTATGACATTATGAAGAGTTTTCTTCTTTATATTTGACCCTCATTGATCGCAAACCAGCATCTTTTATAATATTAATATGGAGGGTGACACTACCATTTCTTCAATAAATTACTTATGTTACTATAAGTTTATACAGGGGTGTTTCATCTACACACTGAAAGTTAAATCAGCATTTAGAAATTGATAAAATTTGAGATATTACTGTTTTAGAGGGCGCGTCAATCCGTCAAACTTTCCGGAAGTCGAAATTTCTGAGCGAAAACTTGAGATGAAACGTTACAAGATAGGTCTCTAAAGATTCGCCATTCATCCCTATAGCAGGTAATTGACTACGGCAATCAACGTAATAAATGCAACCTCTATAAACCGCTTGCGTGGAGCACACTTCTTTTACAAATAGATGTTTCATGACTCTTTTATGATAAAATTTTCGTAACTAAAAAGCAAATCAAATCAATACGTTACATAGAATATCTTAGCGAAATAGCAATACTTCAATTAAAATACATATCTGATGCATTCAATAGATATAAAAAATATCATCTGCAGGTAGAAAAAGATTATATTGTTGATCTTTGTCCCTCTACATAACGTAAAAAATCACAGATTTGAACCATTTATCGAGGGGCTGTTCACTCTCATCTGAATGATTTTTAGTTACTCGAATCTATTACAAGTTACGCAATTTTTTCCAAAAATCTTTAAGAAATCAAAAAAATCTGCGTGAGTCTATAAGTCTTATCCAGCTCGATTTGATTAAGAGGCGGGATTCGTAGTACTAAAGGGTTTTCCAATAGGGACATAACAATTTCGTATCTTTATATGAATGCACTCTTAAACTTTTTTAATGAACTGTCAATGTCAAAACGTTAGTTAAAGTCAACATTTTCATCATAGTAAAGTTCACGAACCAGCAACGTTTGGAAATTATTAAAAATTACTACCGAATTTCTGAATCGGTGGTCGCAACTTTAAGAGCGCTTACTCCAACTTTCGGCCGTAATAATCGCCCCACCCGACAGGCTGTGCGTGCTATAGTGGATAAATTCGAGACCAAATTTACACTATTGGACGTTGCGGTGCCAAAAAGACGTCGTATTGCTCGAAGCGAAGAAATAATCGCAGCCGTAAGTGCATCGATTCAAAATGGGCCAAATCAGTCGAATCCACGTCATTCTCAAGAATTGGGCATCGCTCAAACGACACTGTGGCGTATTATGCGAAAATATCTTGGCCTACATGCTTTCAAGATTAAATTGACTCAAGAACTAAAGCCACTTGATTATTTGAAACGCCGAAACTTCTCCAATTGGGCTCTGGCAAAGCTTGAAGAAAAACCCAAATGTGCTTCTTGAGACACCGTTACATCCGCAAAAAGTGACTGTTTGGTGCGGTTTTCATGCCGGAGGTGTGATTGGGCCGTATTTTTTCGTGGATGAAAACGATCGTCATGTTACCGTCAATGGCCAGAATTGGATGAACTTGACATCAACGATATGTGGTTTCAACAAGACGGTGTCACTAGTCACACAGCACGCGTCACAATCGATTTATTGAAAGGCAAATTCGGTGAACATGTTATCTCAAGAACCATATCAAGTCACGGGTCTATGCCAACAAGCCAGCAACTTTAGACGACCTCAAAGACAACATCCAACGCGAAATTGCCAACGTTCCGGTCGAAATGTGTGCCAGAGTAGTGGAAAATTGGTTCCAAAAAATCGACCGCTGTAAACGGGCTCGTGGTGGTCATATGACCGATATCGAATTTTATTCATAAAATGTAATGCTTGCACTACACCCACAATAAATTTGAACTCAATATCTTAAATATTTGTGTATTTTATTCATAGATAAAATTGTTATGTCCCTATTGTGAAACCCTTTACAATACCGCGAAATACCGTCAAGAAATGATGTCCACTCGAGTCCTTATTCGAGTTTGGGCGAGTGGGCAGCCATGTGTACGTATGTGCATGTGCATTACCATAAGCGCGATTATTATCTGTTTGTATTAAATGTTCCAAAGCTTTCCGTGTACTCAAATCTACGCGAGTCCATGGAGAGTCTTAGAAATTCGACGCGAGTTCCGCTCTTTGCATTCCAATCTACTCAAGTATATCAGAGTCGATAGAATTATTTGTCACTTACTCGAATATTCGAGTTACTCAAAATCATCACCGATCTTTACAAACTATAAAAAATTATACGATATTGTCGGACCCATTCGAGAGTGAACAGCCCAATTTTCTAAAAGTTTATAAGTTTCTTTTTTCAATAGTTTGAGAGGATTATAATTTATTTTTTTGTAAGTAGAATTATCATTGATTCAAATTTCAAATTTTTTGCTATGATTTTATTACTTGCAGAAATATTTCGGAATTATTTGAAAAATCGGAAGTAGTGTTCAAGAGTTTATGTCTTAATTCTTCTCTATCTTTTTCTTTTTTTTTCCATGTTTGATTCTATATCCTTTACAATTTCAAATACCATGTGCTTTTTTTGGTTAAAAAAGAAGAGTTGAAGTTAGTATCTAATCTTAGAACATCATTTACTTGAATGAATTTAAACATCAGTACAGTTGACAATACTCGGATCTTTCTATTCATTGTTTCTGTATACTTCCTTATTAAAAATTTCTTTATGTTTGCTTAATTGTATAGTATTATGAGTTTGTTGACTATATTTTATATTTGACAGTTTTTTATTTAAAATTTATTTTTTCCTATTATTTTGATTATTTTGTAAATTTAATTGAAAATGAGTAATATTTTTAAACACTTCAGAAGGCAATAATCTTTTTAATTCAATTTTTTGCGAATCAAACTGTTTATTCAAATAATTTAAATGATTGTGTATGTCCCTAATTTCTACATTCCGGAAACGATGTTCCAGTTTATTTACAATGCTGTTAATATGGAATTTCTCTCAGTTACTATAAAAGTATAATTTTGTTGAATTAATTGAGCACACCGATCAAATAAGAGCCTCTCCGCTCGAAAACGGGTAGAAGTATTGTCCACTTTCCAAACCGAGGTGAAAATTTCTTTTTTTCAAAAAAACGTTAAACAATAAATACTGTGATGATCAGCTCAATAAAGCGCATCTTTTTTGTTATATTAATTTTTTTCCCTGATAATTTGTTTATTCACTGTAAAATAAACAATAGGTTTTTTCATACTTTCGAAAATCAATGCCGTTTGGAACTAAAATGGCTGAAACTCAACTAATATTCAACCGATTTTGTTGAAATTTGGTTTGTGAATTCCCATCACGCTATACTCGGCACCGAAATCATAGAATTTTCGAAAAATATGATATTATTATCATTATTTATTAATTTATCAGCAGCGGTTGGAAATCAATCAATTTTTTTCGACCTGCGAGGAAGTTTTTTCCTATTGAAGCTAGGAAAAACTTCCAGCGGAGGAGTTGGTGAGGATCGTTTGAAAAAGTTTTTGGGAAAAAGTGATGTTGGTTGAAGCAATACTTGATAAGATAGAAACGTTATACTGAGAGCGCGGAACGCGCTTCGACGCGCGCGCTTAACAAATTCGCTCACGCGCCCGTTGTTCTCGTGCCCGTATTAAAAAAAAATACATTTACTTTGCATGCAATTGAACGATGGTTGTTGAAAAATTTATTTTGAAAATTTACAATGAAATTGTTGATAAGTTTCATCAGTTACAAAACCACTGACACTTATCTTTTTCAACTTATAATCTTAGACATATTACAACTTCTGACATTGCGAAATTCAAAGAGCGTCGCACATTATGCAATATTATTTAAAATTATGTCTTTCATGCAAAATAATAGAAAATGACCGGATTAATGTATTCATAGAATTTTTATTACGCGCTTCTACATTTTATAATTACATCTTTTTTTATTCTATATTTGTATTCGTTGGAAATACATAAATAGGAAAAAACTTCCTCGCATGTCGAAAAAAATTGATTGATTTCCAACCGCTGAGAATGACCAACCTCGAACTAAATGGATCTTTCTCAAAATTTATTTTCTTTAAAAATGACGACGTTTCAATGAAATTATGTCATCCTCTTCAGGTTAAAAATACATTTGTTTCAGTATTTACTCTATAACAATTATTAAAATTATAGTAAAGTTATAAAGTTATGAAACATTTCGGTTTCTCAATATTTAATTTTAAGTTTTTCTCTAGAAATTTTATTGCCTAATTTGGCTAAAATTTACAGATTTTAAAATTACTTTTTGGGTTTCACGAAGGGGGAAAATTTCGCTCAATACAATTCCTTATTTTAACGAGTGAAGACATAAAAGAAAACTCACATTTTATTATTCGAGAGAGTGAATGTTATGTGTCAAAATCCTCATTGTTGTGTCCGTCGTTCGCAATCTTTAAAATCTAAAATATAAAAAAAAATTTAATCTTCTCCCCCCAATTCGCGCAGTTTTGCATCCAAAAGAAAAAAAACACGTTCTGATTTTTGGGAGTTCCCTAAAATCTGGAAATAAAATTTTTGTGAGCTTTTTGGCATTCCATTACATACATAGTGTAAGATTGCGTTTCTAAAAACTCTGTCAATCACATTAAAAATCAGATGCGCACGTGTCTTTTGAAATCTCAATGGATGAAAAAATAGTTCTTGGATTAGGTGAGGAACAAAGATCACATAACCAGCTCCAGAAGATAGATAGGTGTGACTTCGTCAAGAACAACGAGGAAATGACTAAATTCACGATGGGTATGAAGTCGTTTTTTATTCGTTGTTTTTGGAATAATTATGTTGAGTGACGAGTAGTTATCCCTTGCCCTTTCTAGGTAGAAAGGGAATCACTACTGGAGATTTCAGAAAATACGCGCTTGTAAAAATGCCTCTCTTTTCAGGCTTTATTGTTTTGTCCTTTTTTAGTTTCAGGAAAAATATTGAGTTTTGAAAACGCAACGCGACCACGTGAGCCAACAAACCCCTAGCTAAGTACGGAGGGCGGGTCAACAAGTGCGGAGAAGCTCTTAAAATAATTGATTCGCTGAAGCTACAATGCAGCGAAAAATTATCAAGTCTATCTCCTTGATTTGAAAAATTGATGATCCTGACAAACTCGGAGCAAGTAGAAGTTGCAACTATTTTACCAGAAATCAGCGTGGTCACTCGAACCCACCTTAAGTAGGTTCTGTGACCGAAGTGATTTTTGGTAATTTTTCACCGCGCTCGTCATCTCGGTTTTCCTCTGATTTGCATTTATTAATTCCACACCCTTCTGAAATTTGCAAAAGGGGGGGTTCATGTGACTGTCCTGATTTGAAACAGTTAAAAATAGGGGACCAATGAGGGTGGTAGAAAAAAAATTTGCAAAAATAATTATCTTTTTATTCAATAATGCCCATTTTACCATTTTACCTAGCCGACATGCTGTGCGCTTTATCGCATGTTACAATAACCCTTTTCTCATATTTTTAACAACTCTGGTTTGCGAGAAAAATGCCCTTTTGCATTTTGATGCATTTAGAAGTAAGAGGGAGAGGGAACACACGAGGATCCGCGTGGGAAAAAAATCCACCTGTCGTCGTTTCGTGACCGGCCTTGACCCGTAGTCAGAAGGCAAGATATGAATATCAACATTTTCATGGGTTTAAATGTCCTCATGGCTTGCGTAATTTCGTGCCGGCGCTCGCTTAAGGAAATATACCCAAATCAATAATTTCAGTTTTACAAATTAAATCTTCCAATAAGATTTTAATTTAATTTAATTTTTTAACTCGTTTTTCGCTACAGTTTACAGTAGCGCAATGTCGTATATTGCGCTACAGAGGAATGAAATGTAAAAATTGAACTGCGCATGCGCCTATAGCCATGCAACGGAGCACAATCTTCTTCTTCTTATTCTTCGTACAGCGTTAGCACCTTACTGGCAAAGCCTTGTAAATTTGAACTGCGCATGCGCCTATTAAAATCCATTACTACTACACAAGATCGATAAAATCAAAATGGCCGGGACTAGTCGTGACATATCAAATATAATGACTAGCGCCGCAAACAACTGAAATACTAGATTAGATTCGAGTATACGCATAAAAACTCATATACAATAACTCATACAATGTTCGCAGGACTGATCGCACCTCGGCTTCGATCTCCTGCGAGCATTGTCGCTCGTCACGCAATAACCCTCATTGTGCGCCTAAGCACGTAATATACTATTACTAACTTCGTTCTATTTTCCCCTTAAAAGGCTGAGAGCTGCAGCTGAGCCGTCTCAATGAATAAACACTAAATTATCAATAGCAATATCTAAATACCTGTGGTCATTAAATCTTTCTACATTTGCACAAAACATCAAATCTAATTATATTTAAAATTTGCGACAATTTTATGAAAAAATATTTCAACTTTTTTCATATTTTAGTTGCGATGGTTATTTTATTTCAAATCCCAATTTTCGAAAAGGATTGAACATTTTTCTTATGTCAAATATGTGATTTCAATTAAACTAGTATAGGAATACTGAGAAGTCAATAGAAAGTTAACCGTGTTATGCATGTGGTCATATAAGAATAAGAATATGTATTATAATTGATAGAATTAAATTTTTGCTTTTATGGAATATAGAATCAATTATGTATTTATATTTATTTTTTTATTTGAAATTCTTTAAATTTGTATAAGTTGATCTAATACAATATCATAAGGAGAATTATAATCTTTTAAGTCGGTAATAACATTAATGCTGTTTTCTCTTTCTTTTTTATGTAAAACATTTCTGCAAATATTCTTTTGGAATAATTAGACTCTTTATGTAAAATCCTAGTATTATTCCAGTCAAAATCATGTTGAATACCTGTATCATTTTTATTATTTATTCTATGTTTTGTAACCACATTATGATATTTTTCATTTAAATTGGTTTTTTTTTCCGTAAAATATTAAGTGTTACCAGTAATAGGAATAGTATCGAAGTGATTGGCCTTTCTGGTATTTCTTAAGAACGGTGTTCAAGGAAAATAAAAAAATTTTATTTTACATGAAAAATATCATGGCGAAAACTTAAAATTAGTAAAAGAAACTGCTTAGAAATGGATGTCCGTTAGATTTATTACTGAAAGAAATTGTCAAAAGATATAAATAGCTTATATCAAATAAAAGTTCTAATAGAATCTCGGATGATATTACCAAAATTAAAGATTTAAAATAAATAATTACTTTACCATATATAAATAATTTCCTAGAACATTTTTATAGAATTTAAAAAAAATCGACATTAACATTAAATAACACTATCCAATAAAAGTTTTTTGAATCAGTTGAAACACCAACACCTTCTAAATTAAAACATGAAATTGTTTATGAAATCAATTGTATAGAATATAATGGTACGTATATTGGACTGACTAGTAGATTTCTACATACCAGAATAATGGAACATGCAAGATCGATTAAGAATTACAACAAAAAAAAAGACTGCAGCTTTAGCTCAGCATGCCTACGACTTTAAGGTGACTTGATCGTTTTTGAAAAAAATTACAGATTGCTCTGAAACTTAGAGATTATCTTAATAAAATATGCTAGATTCATTTGGAAAAAAGAAATACCGTGGTTGACGATCTTAATGCCGAAAAAGTCGCTACCGAAAAAATGTCAGTTTAACACGTAGTCTTATGGGATTCGTCATCAAAATCGGCGAAACTCCGGAACAAAACATAAGTCCCCATGAATCAAATATATAATAGTACTTTCGATTTCGAGGAATCTATTAGTATTATAAAAACAAAGGGTTGACGACTTCAATCAAGATAAAATTGCGTAAAATGTACAGGATATAAAAAACCGCCTCGAGGTGAAACTAATAAATTTTTACTATCACTTTTTTCAGGGGACATTTCCGTGATTTCTTACCCTTCTACTCAGATGTAACTATAATACATATGATTATTAAAAAAATAAGTAGCAATGAGCATTCATGTAACACGTGCCCCCACGGTTATCCTCACTTCGTACGACACCAAACGCTCAAGCCACCTTAAATATAATTTTTATTTTAAAACTGCGTCACGTCCCGCGACTCTGTCGACTCAAAGTTACAAACAGATCAGCAAATCAATAAAGGGATCAAGATAGAATTACCGAGTGTGTGATTTTATCGACGTAAGTTAAACACACAAGATAACAAATTGACTAACCAAAAGAGAAGGTGAATGAAGCCCTACCATACCAACGCACTACTACATGCACTTATCACACATAAGAGTCACTAAATATACCTTGCAATAGCCTGTACCTCGTCATGGCATGTAGCGCGTCATAGTTGATCTTTCAAAATCCTATAAAAAGAGAAAGATCCAACAGAAGTCCACTCCAGTTTTAGTTCAGTGGAATCAACGCCACGATGTAACATCTACGAGAAGTCAGTCCAGTTCTAACAGATTTTTACCCGTGAGTTCAGCAACAGTTAAAACTGAAAGGGAGTCGACTTGGAGCATCTTCCAAAATAACTCTTCTCTTCTACGGTTATTCATCTAGATTTAACCCCTTCTACTCGACCTGGCATGGTCCTATTTATTTATAGTTACCGTGGAGATCCTGCCTTGCGTGTCACTGTCTATTCATCCGTGCTAGATAAGAGAGTGCGCTTAAGTGGCAAGATTTCTTCATAACGTTTATCTTCTATTTTAGCAATCAACTCAATTCTAAATATTATAATGTTACCAGTAAGCATATCATAGAAAGTCACAATGACAATATTTCTCATGAAATTCTCTAGGATAATGTCCAAATTTTACATCGCGAAAATAATTATTGGGTCATTAAGTATAAAGTTGGAAGTTTATTATGTATGAATTTTGACATGTAATACCTTTGAAATTTTTCATTGCCATTTGATTTTATTTTGTAAATTGTGGAGCTGCACTATTATTCTTTCATCTACGCTTTGAAATTTAGAATTATCTTTTGAATAGCGTCTTGCGGAAAATATTTTGTGAAACCATGGATAATTCGAAGATTCGGTCAATCTTCGAATATGAGTTTTGTTGTAGATCCAACGCATCGGAGAAACCTCGTAAAATGCATAGTGTATTTGGAGAAGATTCAACTAGCCATAGCACAGCATCATTTTGGTTTGCGTAATTTCGTTCTGAGGATTTCAGCCTTGTAAATGAACCACGTGGAAGACTCGACCCAAACTGAATAATGACGAACTCAAAGCTATTATAGAGAGTGACCCATCTCAAACCATTAGTGAGTTAGCATAGAAATTTAGTGTTTCTATCCCAACCATATTGGATAATTTGCGTCAAATCAACAAACTAAAAAAGCTTGCAGTTGGGTTCCACGCGAATTAAGCGCACATCAGGCAAAAAAACTTTTCGATGCTTGCGTTTCTCTACTTACGTGGACTAAAGGAGAGCCTTTTCTGCATCGTATCGTTACTAGTGATGAAAAATGGATCCTCTTTGATAATCATAAACGTTCAGCAAACTGGTTAGATAAGGATGAAGCACTAAAGCACAGCTCAAAACCGAACATTCAGCTAAAGAAGCTCATGGTCACTGCTTGATGGAGCAGCCACGGTTTAATTCATTATAGCTTCATAAAACCTCGTCAATCGTTTACAGCAGAGACCTACTATAATCCACTAGACAACGTGATGGAGAATATGCTTGAAAAACAACGGAGATTAGTAAACACAGACAGGCTAATTCTTACCTACACACTGCAAATCAAACGCAATTCAAAATACTGGAATTGGATTTGGAAACTATCGATCACCTTCCGTATTCACCGGACCTTTCACAAACTGTTTTGTTATTTGTTTTGGAATTTAGATAACTTTTTACGAGGAAAAATATTCAATTTCTAACAGGCTGTCAAAGATGCCTTCAACGCTTTTGTCGTTTCTTGCTCTCCAGGATTCTATGCAAAAGGCATAAATGAATTACCATTGAAATGTCGAGTGTATCGATGCCTCAGGAGCATACTTTGAATGATTTAAATGTTATTTTACTCGAAGAGCAATATAACTAATTTTTGAATCTGATCTTCCAACTTCATACGTAATGATCAAATATTTAAAAACATCATTAGCTGAAATAATTTTTCTAAAAAAATAATGCTTTGAACAAGATTTCGGATTTAGAACATTCTAATCGAACACATAACATTCTTTTAGACTTTTTACCATAAAGACTATAGCCAGCTAAGCATGTATGGGATGTCCCAATTTAGATCTAGTTGGAGTTTTTATCATGAGTTAGCTTTGATGAAATATGAAAATTCCCAAAAGATAAGGGGTAAAAAATATTTTTTATGTTAGTTATGAGGACGGAAAGGAGAAACAAACAAAAAATTGTTTTCTCAAAAACGGCTGAACCGATTTTCTTATTTTGAATATATGCTGCGAAAGTAATTAGGACAGTTTCAGAAAAAAATTGAGAACGCATTTTGTGATATAGGAGCGTACGAAAAAATTGTCCAAATTTTGAAAAATACATTTGCCACATTTTTTTTCAAATTAGATTACGATTTTTTCTGTATAGCAATAGCAATAGCTATAGCAATTTTTTCATCGCAATTGAAATACTAGGTCATAGTTAAGAAAAATAAAAACATTATTTCGGCCTCTAAAAAGTACGAGATTTATTTATAATTTTCACCAGAACGTGACGAAATTATTTACATTTAGTTGACAGCAAGAAGAATTTTTATATGTGACAAATTATGTATCCCTGAAGAGGGAACCTATTAGGGTTTTAAAACGTAGAAACATTGACAAATATATAAAAAGTTTATTGTCCATTACAGATATAGATTCGTTAAAAATATTTACGACTTTTAGGTCATAAGGTGTGTTAATGAATTTTCAGTTTGAATGCTGAAAAAAATAACTTACAACATAAATTAATTTCGAACACATAGATTTATTATACTCATCAATTAGATTTTGATTTCTAAAATATCGCAATAAAAAATACAATCGTGCCATGATTTATATTTTTGAACAACTGTATAATTCATTTATACTTTTATTCTGCACACCAACACAACAAGAATTTATAGCAAAATTGCTACTAGCAGCTGGAATATGAATTTTAATCTGACTTTCAAGTTACAGTTTGTAGATAGTAAATATATAGATAAAATAGGTTCTGAGACGCGCGCGTAAACCTATTTGAACCAAAGATGCAGTGAATTTTAAAACTAAGGTACATGTGATAAAAGCTTTTTTGGATACTTATCTGAAATTTGTGTCATATTTTTGTAACAGTGTACCATAAGGGCAGCTAATTTTAAAAAATTTGATTGTTGAATTACTGGATACGAATAAATTAGACTTTATTGGTGAATAAGTTATGATCGTTAAAGAAAATTGATAACAAAAGTTTTTGTTAGATTCTTGATTGAATTTCATATTCTAAATTTGTTTTTCTCTTTTACAGGAAAATCGTCTCTTAGTATACAGTTCGTCGAGGGACAGTTCGTGGATTCGTATGATCCCACTATTGAAAATAGTAAGAAGTACCTGTATCGCCTTGCACGCAACTTCACAGATACCTAATTTCACCGTTAGTATTTCCCGCATGTCCTGTCTGAAATGAGTGTTTTAATATCCTGCATCCTAGAGAATAGCTTCGTCTTTTAAACATAATATATTCTTTATCCTTTGCTATTAATGACATGCAATTTTAGTGATGTGTACCAAGTTTCCTGTTTCTTAGATTTGAGTTCATACAATGTTTTCTACTAATTTTTCAAGAAATTTTTACAAAGTATCTCCTAATTTAACTACGTGTTCAATTTTTTTCAAGATATAATTATTCATGCAAAGTTTCTTTTATACCTTACTGCGCCACCGAATTTATGTCGTAATATTATTTACAGGGCTATTCAACAAAGTCTTTTTTTTCGATAGAGGTAATTTTGGATGTGATGACAGTTTTATCATTCAGTTTTTTGACATAAGTTTTAAGACATAAAGTTTTTGATATAAGAGCCACATGGCGAATTTTGCGTAAAGATTTGGGGCTGAAACCTCATAAAGTTCAGTTACTGCCATAATTGAGGCCAGCCGATCATTTTTTTTGTCGACAGTTCGCTATTTTCATCCTTGAACAAGATTATGGTTTTTTTGAAAAAATGATATCAGAAGAAGCTCATTTTCATTCACGTGGTTACGTTAATAATTATCTAATTTTACGCCGTTAAACTATTCCTGCGTAGATCAAGTCTGTGCAGATAATCCTTAATCCTGTTACGTCAGAAACGTAACATTTCTCTTCTTAAAAGATCTCCTCGTTTTATGTCAGGATCAGAAGGATCCTCTCTAAGGGATGAGGAATAGTCAGTGATTGAGAAGGGTTAGGTATATAAAATATATTTATTGATAATTGAAATTATATCGGGTAAGCACCATGGAAATGTAAATATAGAATCGAAATTAGAAATACCCTTTTAGTTGCCCTGAGTTCAAATTGGTTGATGATCAATTGAGTCCAGTAAGCGAATGTGGTCAGTTGAGTGTAACTTGTAATCTTGAGATAGTTGCAGTTGTATAGTAAATTCGTAATCTAGACGGTTGATCTAGTTGATTCTTCGATCCCAGTTCGAGAGAATTTGGAAGGCGATTCCCCTTCACTTTCTAATGTCGTTGAACTCAGCGCCGAGTTAGAATTCGGGTTGAGTAGCGGTAGAAATCTGGTGAAGCTGGACTGACTGGATTGCACTCGCGGTATAGATTCGATGGCACTAGACTCGCGTTGGTTACATTGTAGAAATCGGACGTTGACTAACTAACTGAACTCGCGGTGTAAAGATGATGGTACTGGACTGACTTCTCTTGGAACTTTTGCTTTTTATAGAACTTTGAAAGGTCAAGTATGACGAATAACATGCTATGACCAGTCGCATGTTATTACAAGTCACATGTTATTACAAGTCGCATGTTGTGACGGTAGTGTGTTGGTATTGTAGGGCTTCATTCACTTTCTCTCTGGGTCAGTCGATTTGTTATCATGTGTGGGTATTATAAGGACACATGGTAATTTCATATTGATCATCCTATTGATCTGTAGATTTGTCTATAACTTGCGTCGATAAAATCACACTCGCTGTAATGCTGTCTTGATCCCTTTATTGGTTTCTTAATCTGCTTGTTACCTGTGGCGGTAGAGTCGCGGGATGGGACACCTCCCCCCTTAATTCGAACGCGGGGAGTTAACGATCCGCGATCGAAACTTTGGTAGAAGATTACATTTTAAATCCAAGATGCTTACTCAATCAAGTACATATTTTTAGTTGAATTAAACAATTTATAACATAAAAAATTTCGTTTATACATAGGAATTTACATTTTAAATTATTGTTGCCAATTAAAAATTTATAACAAGTTTTTCATAAATGCATAGTAATAACAGAGGATACAATTCTGGAGATATTACAATCATTGATTACATATGTTATAGTGGTATTGGAAAATTTGACAATTTTTTTTTTGATTGAAAATAACTATTTAAACTTACAACATGATGATTGTTGATGAAAAGAAGATTAAAAATTGTAAAATTCTATCGATTAGATATGAAATATTAAGGAGTAATTTGCAAGAATTACGATCGTTAAATGTATGCATTAGTAAAAATAAAATCTAAAAAGCCTTATAAATTATTGATTATACATAAAATAAATTGACATATATAATATTAATAGAGATTAATAATAATATTAAGATCGTTGATTACATACATGAATTAATAGACGTTGTAACTTATCACATTGAAGAGAAAAAACTTGGTAAAATCTAAAATTGATTTCTTCAAAACATGGCATTGCTATTGCTTATTATTACTTTTACATGTTTCTAAAAATTAATTTCATGTACTTCAATTTCATTGGCGTATTATTAAATGAATAAAAATAATCATAAGAAAAACAATTTTACATAATAACAGGGGAATAGATTTTCCTACAATTCTCGTACTTTTAATTGTTTTTCTAATCTTTCTTGTAAAATTAATAGAGTTATTTGTGCATGAAACATATGAAGAATAGTAAATATTCAATTTGTTATTGTTGCACATTAATTTCTATTGGAAAAGCAATTTTTACATTAACAATTTTGTAACGGTATCGCACAGTTTACATTTACAGACTCAATATTTGTAGAAACTGTTCTTCCAATAGGATGGGAATCAAGAAAAGTTCCCTTGATAGAAGAAAATCAAAATTGAAGTTATATTTATGGTGGCACCAAATATGAAGTGCTTATTTATTCTTGTCAGAAAAAGTCATTTTTTCATCCAAAAAAGAAGAAAAATGCAAATATTTCTATATTTTTCTTTAATTAATAAAATAAAATGTTGATTTGAATAAAAACTAGCATTTGTCTTACTAAACAGGTTATTAGTCTGTTTTTTAAATATTCAATGAACGAAAACAAAAATGATTGAATCAAATATAAAGAAAGTATTTATAAGAATTTTAAAGAGGTATAATTTTTTTGTGATGTGAGATGCAGGTTTTACCCGTAACCTAGCAACTCCTTAAACGGGCTGGCCCAACTAATTTCCTTTCATATTAAATAAACCTGAAAATAAAATATTTTCTTGAGGACTTTGTTGAGCGCGAGTCACTCCGGTTAGTGATAAAATTTATTTCAATAATAATCAGACTCGAAACTAGCAACACTGAAAACAAGGCAGGGTCAAAATAAGGTCACAACAGTTTGGCGGGTAATAAATAAATGGACCAGAATTTGATTAAAGTACAATAAAATTTGGCAGAACACTATTTATTACTATTAAAAGTGAGACTCGGTACAAATTAAAATTGGTTATGAATAATAAATGCCAAAATATCAACGTCAAAATCAGTAAACAAAATGATACAAATCTCGGAACTTTCCGAGCCACGCGACAATATGGCGAATTCAACTTATTCTACCGCGTCGCCACCAGAGAGAACAATACTTTACTAATTTAGTTCAATAAATAGACCGTTACTTCGGCGAGAAAAGGTGAGGTTAATTAATAAAGAAATACAAACACGAAAGAGAGAGAAACACTCGCGAGTACAAGAGAGGGGCGAAGTGGTCTCGGCGTGTGTGACGGACGCCATAAAGCGTTCAAGTCAATATGTCAATTTGCTCTGAATTCCGAGCCACTTGCCAAGAGAAAATTAGATAGAAGTCACTCACGCTACCTGTATAATGTCCTGGAGTTCCGGGTCGAACCGTAATATGAACTCGCCTTCCATCCCAGCGGTAAGAATTCCACAAAATTAATTTCGAGTCTAAAAAGGTCACACCTGTCTCTTTGAGTCGCAGGACGAGAGTGACAATGGCCGACGCGACGCTAACAAAATTCCCGACCTGCCCCATGAATTACACGCGTGACCCAATCGCGGACCCGGAAACAGGTCACATGTCCAACATCCAATAGACGAAGAGGCAACTCGTGCCTAGTATAATAATTGCCCTCGGCAAATAACTTTCCTCAACACGCGGTTCTATTATTTACAATGAACGGCGCGTGTAACACGATGACACCATTATAATCGGTGTTCATCTCCGTCAAACCTCACGAATTTAGTATCACCAAATGTCCAAGATACTAAGTATCAAATATGTTTTATATCAAGCCCCAGGGTCTATGCACCCTAGGGTACATTTTCCGGGTCACGTGGTGGCATCTGGTCGTCTGGTGCGTCGCTCTCGAACGATCGATGAGGGCGATAATCGAAGCGTCGATCCATCGTGGCTCGAAACTCGACATGGCGGCCAGTGTTTACGTTGATTCGGTAGCCGGTAGTGTCTCGTCTCCAACGCTGCTGTCCTCCGGTGCTGTTGTCTTCGTATTGCTCATGAAACAGACAGGACAGGAAGCGTGAGTGCGTGTGGTGCGCGAAAGTGTGTTTCGAGTGCTCTCGGGTGATGACGAAGTGCGGGCTCTCGTCTCACGACTTTTTCCCCAGGGACATAACCCCACCTGTCACCGGTGAGTTTGCTAAATTAAACATTTTCCTTGTGACGGGTAAAATTTACCACGTCACAGATGATATTAGATTTTTAGTTTGTGCTGAACAGAAGAGAAAACTTGAAAAACTTTGATCAATTTGGCAAATACTTGCTAGTTTAAGAAGTTTAATTTGCTCTGAAAAAAAAGACCATGAAATATATTGAAATTTTTTCATTGCAATTTGAAGGTACAGTGAGCTTCTCGAATCTCTGAAATAGAAAAAATATGATTAGAATAAAATTTCAAAGTATCTTTTTGTTTAAAACATTTCCTGGTTTAGTTATTCTAAACGCTTTGGTTTTATGCAAAGTTTATATTATTTTAAGTTTGAATTCAAATTCAGTTAATCAATTTTGTATATTTATGTGCGATCTTTTTATTCGATTGACGTGAACTACTGTCGGTTTTCCTTTTATGTTGATTTTTACATTTCCTTTTCCTAGTACATCTAAAACTTCGTGAAGTCCTGTGTATTAATTATCTAGTTTTTTAATTTTTCCTCCTTTTAATAAGAACACATTATCCCCAATCTTTATTTCCAAGGGATTTATTTTTCTATCGTGGTACATTTTTGATTTTTCTTTTGCCTTTATGAGGTTCTCTCTTGCTTGTGTTCGCATTTCATGCAGTTGTGTGACAAAATTGATCAAATAATCATCATAGGTTTGCAATTTTTCATTTTGTGATAGAGGTTCACTAGATGGTTCACGGGCTAATTTGCCAAAAACTAATTCGTAAGGCGTACATTTAGTGGCTTCGTGTACACTTGTGTTATATGAGAACATTGCTAATTCTAGCCAATCGTCCCATTCTGAATTTTTTGCTACAAATTGTTTGAGGTATTCACCTAGAACATGTGCCTTTATGGCCTCCTAAAGCTGAGGAGTGTGCTTCTTCAATTAATTGTGATCTTTGTTCTTTTGTTGGATATTGCGTTATGCCATTACAAACGATTATTTTTGTAAGTGAATTTGCAAAAACTAAATCAAATATTAATTTTATTTCTTCCCAAGCTATATGGTTGATTTTCGAAGTCTTTGAAATACTAATTGATCGTAAATTCAATTTTTGAGATAATTCGTGTAATGAATAAATTGACAATTTGATATTATTTAAGGTTTCCGATAAATTGTCTCGAATTTCTCCCTCAATCGGAAGGGCAAAATGATAATAGTTTCCCTTTTTAATTTCTTTTGCTGTTCCCTTCTGTAAGTTTTTAAATTTTGGTAAGGTTCCACGTTTTTCTAGACTTTTTGAACCATTATCTAGAGATTTCCTTTTGTTACAACAAAATATACATAATTATCTTTTCGCATCGTTAATTGATCGCGACATTCAACGATATTTTTATTCATTAAAATTTGCCTCGTAGATTTTGAGTCGAGTGGAGGGGGTTCTGGTGGTGGACGGTTTTCTTCGAATTCTGAATTATTATAATTTTCGAGATTTTCCCTGGTTTCTATTTGTCGATTTTTGTTTATTTCAGAACTTCGTTCATTAAAAGTGTCTTCGATATTTTCATTTTCAAAAATTTCTTCAATACAAGAGCTTTTTCAGAGCTCTCTTCATCTTCAGGTTCCATATCAATTACTTCATCTTCAGAAGAAGATATATATATATATACCTCTTAAGGTATAATAAATTGTTTAGGCTTTTTGCCATTTTTATTTCTTTTATTTTTTGCTTGGATTTCTTTTAAATAGTCTAAATATTCAGGATCAGATTCAGGATCAGAGTCGGAATCTGATTTTACTTTTGTTCGGCTTCCTTCTTGCATATTTATTTCTGGTAATTCATTTTCATATATTTGTTTCCTTGGTCTACCTCTCTTTCTTTTTGTTTGAGAGGGATTAATTTTTAAATTTGTAAGTAGATTTTTTCTTGGCCCTACCTCGAGGTTTTTTCCCAAGAGTTTTAGAAGGAAAATTTTCGTCTAATTTTTCTTGGATTTCATTTTGATTTAAATTTTCTAGATTTTTATGCTGATTTAAATTTTTCATTTGTTCTTGTTTTTTCTTTTTACCCCTAGTAGTCATGGTTTTCCATGGCGAATTTTCATAATTTTTTCCAAGTATTGGACTTAAGAGTATAATAGTCATAAACAGAAGCTTTGATACTAAAAGTTTCAATAAACTTGTATATTTCAGAAAATTGTTACAAATGTTATTAAATAATTCTTCATTGGGAGAAACATTAAAAGTTTCTAAAAATATTGGATCTTGTGAGGATTCACTAAAGTCAATTATATCATCTTGGGTAAATATCGAATTGAAATATTCTCTTTTAGAATTATTTCCTTTTTTGATATTATTTTCCTCGTTATTTTTTATAAAAGCATTCTCAAGATTCATTTTTTCTTGAGATGTCATGAAGGTATCGTCATCATCTTCATGTAAATTTCTTGATCTTTCTTCATTAATAATAGGGTTTCTTGAAAGAGCGTCTGCATTGACATTCATTTTTCCTGCCTTATATACTACATCAAAATCATATTTAGCGAGTTTTAACCTCCAGCGCGAAACTCGTGAGCAAGGGTCCTTAGAATTTTGAAACCAAACTAGTGGTTTATGATCAGTTACTAGGGTAAATTTTCTTCCATATAAATACGGACGGAAATGAGTGACACAAAATATTATTGCAAGTGCTTCTTTTTCATATGTATCATATTTTTTCTCAGCGTCACTTAAACTCCGTGAAGCATATGCTATTGGCTTATCTTTGCCTATTTTACCTTGTGATAATATACCTCCTATTGCGTATCCTGATGCATCTGTTGTGAGAACAAAGGGT
Source organism: Diplolepis rosae (assembly GCA_030998225.1). Taxonomy (NCBI): domain Eukaryota; kingdom Metazoa; phylum Arthropoda; class Insecta; order Hymenoptera; family Diplolepididae; genus Diplolepis; species Diplolepis rosae. The sequence continues at coordinate 673,252 of JAPYXD010000072.1, forward strand.
TGAGAAAAATCGGGTCGTTGTAAAAGTGGTTCTTCACATAATCTTGATTTTTAAATATCAAAAGCTGTTTGCTGTTTATCGGTCCAGATGAAAGGGGTATCCTTTTTTAGAAGTTGATTAAGAGGGTTGGCAATTTTTGAAAATCCTTCGATGAATCTACGATAATATCCTGCTAGTCCTAAAACTTGTTTAACATTCTTTTGTGTTTTTGGAACTGGAAATTCTTTTACGGCTATTATTTTTTTGGGGTCCGGTCGAACTCCATTTTTATCAATTATATGACCTAAATATCCTATCTCAGGTCGTAGAAATTCATATTTGTCTGGTTGTAAATGAAGGTTTGCTTTTCGAAGACGTTGTATTAAATTATTGAATTTCTTCTCATGTTCTTCTAGTGTATCAGCAAATATGACTATGTCGTCAAGATATACAAAGAGTTCTGCCCCTATTAATCCAGTTAAAGTAATGTCCATTAACCTTTGAAAAGTTGCAGGAGCGGTTTTTAAACCAAAGGGCATTCTATCAAATTCATAATGGCTGTGAAGTGTAGAAAATGCAGTTTTATGAGAGTCTTTAGGGTCCATTTTTATATGGTGAAAACCAGTAGCTAAATCAAATACTGAAAAATATTTAGCAGATCCGAATGAATCGAGTATATCATTTATGTTAGGTAGTGGGTAAGAATCTCCGATTGTTTTTTCATTAACTTTCCTGAAGTCTAGAACCATTCGCCATTTTATTTTACCTTTAGAGTCTGGTTTTTGAGGAACAATCCAAACTGGAGTGTTATACGGTGATTGTGAAGGTTTTATTATTTTATTTTTCAATAATTCGTCAACTTGTTTTGTAATTTCTTCTTTATGAACAGGGGGAAATCTATATTGTCCTGAAAAAATTGGAGAATCATCTGTAGTTGGAATTGAATGTTGCAAAACGTTAGTAGCATCAAGTGGTTCTCCTGGGATTTGAAATCTGTCTGCACTGTTAATAATTAATCTTTCTACATGTTCGTATTCGTCTTGATTCAAATGATCCAAACGAAGAAGTTTTTTGATGCATTCTATTCTTTTTTCACCTGTTATGTTAAAAAATTTGCATGGATTGTCGAAAAAATTGTCGGTTTTTAAGAAGCTATTCAGAATTTTGAAAATCTCTTTCTTCAATGTCTTCTAAAGTAATAGCTGGTATTGATACTAGGTTGTTCAAAAAGTTTTGAAAGCGGAAATGCAAATACGTTTTTTTTTTGGTGAAATCACTTTTATTGCTCAGTATAATCTCCCATAAGATCAATACATTTGGTCCAATGGTCTCCCAACTTGTTTATCCCATCATGGAAGTGACTTTCTGCAAGGCCTGCAAAATACTCCTCTACGACGGCTATAACCTCTTCGTTTGATGAAAAATGCTTCCCACGAAGGAATTTCTTGAGGTGTGGGAACAGCCAGAAGTCAGAGGGAGCTAAATCAGGCGAATAAGGTGGATGCTGCAACAATTCGTACTTTAATTCGGTTATTTTAGTGATGGTTTTTTGAGCTGTGTGAGCGGGAGCATTGTCTTGATGAAAAAGGATTTTTTTCTTCTGCAAACCGGGTCTTTTTTCACGAATTTTTGCATCCAATTGATCCAAAAGGTTACAATAATATTCAGAATTTATTGTTTTGCCAGTTTGGAGATAATCCACCAACAAAATCCCTTTTGCATCCCAAAAAACTGATGCTAACACCTTCTTCGCCGATTTCTGGACACGAACTCGCTTCGGTGCCAAAGTGCCTGGTTCACACCAGTCCTTAGCCTCTTGTTTTGATCCAGGATCATGATGGAAGACCCAAGTCTCATCCATAGTGATGAATCGACGCAAAAAATCCTTTTTATCTTTTCGAAAACGCTCCAAATGTTGCTCAGAAAGTCGCATTCGAACGTGTTTTTGTTCCATTGCGAGCGAATGCGGCACCCATTATGCACAGAGCTTTCTGAAACCCAAAACTTCACGTAAAATATGACTCACACTGCCTAATGAGATGTCTAGGGCCTCTGCTAAATCTCTCTCGGTCAATCGACGATCTTCCAAAACCATATCTTGTACTTTTGCTATGAATGCTGGTGTTGATGCACTTTTTGGACGTCCTGAGCGTGGATCGTCGAACGCTTTTTCGACCACGTCTAAACTCTAAAACCCATCGATGCACAGTTGGAAATGAAGGAGCAGCTTCCTTTAACACTTTCACCATTTTTGTATGAATTTCTGTTGCTGATAAACCTTCCAAAACAAAGAATTTTATCACTGCACGATATTCGGTTTTTTCCATTGTACAAAAATACACTGACACGTCAACTTCAAATGGCTTGTAAACAAACAATGAATTGACAGAGTGGAATGACACTTTGGGTATGTTCATATGAAAGATGAAATCTTAAAATGGCGTAGAAATTTTGGTTCTTCTACTGCTCTATAGATGTCGCTTTCAAAACTTTTTGAACAACCTAGTATCGTTACTGAAATTTCGTTTTTATTTGCAAATTTGATATAAGCTTTACCGTTGCAATTTGTTACAATTGCGTCTCCTGCATAAATTCCTTCGCCAAAATGTAGTCGAGGTACGTAACCTTCGCTTTTTTCAGTATTTTCAATTGGAACATAAAATGTTGTTACTGTTCTAGCTGGAATTGTTAATATCTGTGTCGATTCAAATGGATACAGTTTATTTTGTATTTCTAGACATTTTGATACATAATTTATATTGACTATTTTCTCGAAAAAATTCTGTACCTAGAACTCCGTCTTCATCTATTGGAACTTCATTAGGAATTATATTCAATATTGTTGGATATCCTAGAATATTTATTTGTATTTGTCCCATTGTAAAAAGTGGTAAATTATTTATTCCTGTAAGTTTTAACACTATTTTTTCATATATTGGCAAATTAGGATTTACGGAATTTTGTTTAATCAAATTTCGGCCAACACCGGTATCTATCATCATGCGAGCAGGGCTTTGAAGGCCTTCTGCGCATATCATTATCGATGGAATTATACTTGGTTTGGAAACGCTTATCTTTATAGCCGGTTGATCGTTAGAAGTGGATGCTTCTGGTTCTTGCCTTACGCTTTCCTCAGTGCATCCGTACTGGGGAGAGCGTTTGAGTTTTCCGAATTTTGCGATTGTTGTTTATTTAATCTAACATTACAATTTGTTATAATATGTCCTGGTTTTTACAATAGTTGCATATAACTTCTGATTTTTGTGGATAATTTTGATTTGGTCTACTTAATTGCTGATTTCGCATTTCTCGTTGGCTATTTTGATTTGAAAATTGTCTGTGATTTGCATACCTGTTGTGATCTAGATTTTCTTGTCTATTATCATTATTTCTGTTTCTAGAAAAATTATTATTATTGTAATTATGGAATCTATTGCTGTTGGGATAATTATTTCTGTTACTTGAAAAGTTATTGTAATTGTTGTTTCTGTTTCTCAAAAAATTGTTATTCGGATAATTGTTTTGTGCAAAGTTATTATTATCATAATTGTTATTTCTGTTTCCTAAAAAATGGTTATTCCGGTACTATTTCTTGCAGAATTATTTTAAATATTTTCTCGTCGTTGGTGATTATTACTAGGCTGTTGATTTTGTTTTCTGGAAACTGCTTCTTGTGCTTTGGTTAAATGATAACAATTTTCAGCAACATGACCTGGTTTTTTACATATTATACAATTTATGTTGTTATCTCGTGCAACATTGAACCGAGTTGTTTTATTATTTCTATTATTTATAGAATCATGCATTTTTAAATAATCTGAATTTTTATTTCTCCGTAGTGCGGATGATGCTGCCAAATCTCTTTCTACGTTGATTGTGTCATTGAAAACTTCTTTGGATGTTTCCTTTGTTTTTACTCGAATTTCTAATTCGGGACGCACACCGCGAATAAAGCATTGAATAACATCTTTTTGAAGGTTCTGTTTGAAGGTATTATCTACTTTTCCATTATTGTTGAGTCTATGAGCGTTTTCGATTCTGTCGGCAATCTCCTTAATTCTGGCTGCGTAGGAAAGTACGTTCTCTTTTCCCCACATATAGGTATTCCCTAATTCTCCTTGTAATTGATACACACTTTTTGCTGGGGCGTATACTCTTTTGAGTTTTTCAATTAATTCTTCGATATTGTTATAGGTCGATCCAAAGATACATTTTCTCGCTTCTCCTGATAATTTACTTCTCAATAATCGTCCTAGATTTTCTTGAGCTGCGGGTGTTGGCAGCATTGCCTTTGCCTCATAACATCCTTCAATAAAATGTGATAATGGAATGTTACTTCCATCAAATAAGGGTACTACTTCTAACGCGTCGCGTAAGGATACTTGTTGATTATTATGTAGGACCATTTCGTTGTTTCTAATTGGATTAACGTTTTCTGCAGGATTTTTGTGAACAATTTGTTCCATTTGTTCGTTGTCGGTACTATTATCATCGCTATCGTTATTACTTAAAACTGTTTGGCGTTTAAGAGAGTTTTTTGCTAAATTTATTTTAGTTCTTTCTTCGACTGTGTTTTTTGGAATTATCGTTGAACTAAGTAAACTTATATCTTCGTTTTCAGAATAAGTAGTTTCGTTTTTTAATGTTTCGGACTGATCAATTGATCCACAAATAATACTTGAATTACTTTTTGAATTTGAATTAAGCCAATTATTCGAGTCAGCTAAATTGCTTGTTCCGGTAGTTTCGAATTGTTCAAACGTTAAGGTTTTATCCAAAGAAATATTATCTAATTGCAAACTGATATTTGTTTTGTCCTTGTTAGAAATATTTTCAAAATTATCTTTAGTTACCTTTTCCTTTACAGTAACTGTTCTTTTTGGTTTAAGGGGACCAGTTTAATTTTGTGCCACAATTTTTGCAAGTTCAGTATTTTTCTTAACTTGACTGCGCGTAATAGGATTTTCTTGAATTTGTGATTTCCCTAATTCACTGGGATTGGGTCGCGACATAGGTTATTATAAAATAAAATTTACTGATACGTACATGGAGACACTTTTAAAATTGCAATACATGAATATTAATTTGGATCAACAGAACATTTTTTCAAATATCTTTCGTTTTTAAAATATTTTGTAATGAATAAATGTGATTAATAATTTGTTATTAGAAAATATGAATTGTCTCAATGTTCCGAGTCAGGTAAATTTATAATCATCAATCAAAATTTTTAAAATAATATGCCTTAAATCTACCAATTTCCATGTGCTTACAGAAACAATATTTATTTAGAATTTTTTGTTTCAAATTTATTTTTATTGAAACTAATTTTGTTCCTTGTCTTATCTGGGATACTTTATATGTTGTTTTTTTTTATATAATTGTCGAAAGGTATAGGTCATAAATTGGTTTTAAATAATTGTTACACTCACAAAAAAAAAATTTTTGTTATATTTTTTATTATACACACATAAACAAAATTATAAATTATACAGAATTTAATTAATGCAAGATTGGACAAGCCTGACTCAAGCACAACATCTTGGTCAATCTTTTGCAATTAAAAATATTCTGTTAGTTAACAGAGTTAAAATAAAAGTTTCAAACGATACTGTATGAGCACTTGAATTTTGCCTTACCCGATTGATCGTCATCAAATGGTGACCGTTCAACGAATCTAAAAAGGACTTATAGTCTCTTGTGCTGCTTTTTCTCGTTTTAACTCGAATTAAAACTTAGTCAACAATTTAGAATTGAAGAAGTACGAGATTAGACAGGCATGAGTCAAGCTCAAAATCCTGTGTAATCTCTGCACTTTTAGAAATTCCGATAATAAAATTTCAAATAAAATAAGTCTTTTGATCATTTAGGTTAGCCTCAAGGTCAAATCCCTGCTTGACTCAACAGAATTTATTTTATTTTAACACAGTTTGCACAAAATAACAAGAAATCAGAAAATAAAACAATATTTCAAATAAAATAATTATTTAATCACTTAGGTTAACCTCAAGGTCAGATCCCTTTGTGATTTGATAAAATTATTTTATTTTAACAAGATATGTGTATAAAATTTCAAATAAAATAAAATGATTATTTAATCACTCAAGTTAGCCTCAAGGTCAAGTCCTTTCGTGATTTTATCAAATTTATTTTATTTTAACCAATATGTGTGTAAAATCATATAAATTGTAATTGTAATTTATTAATGTTTGATTCCTATTAATTATAAAATTTCGATATCCCATTCACTGAATGTGTTTCCCGGGCCGATGCACCAAAAAAGAGATTGGGTATGTTACGTCAGAAACGTAACATTTCTCTTCTTAAAAGATCTCCTCGTTTTATGTCAGGATCAGAAGGATCCTCTCTAAGGGATGAGGAATAGTCAGTGATTGAGAAGGGTTAGGTATATAAAATATATTTATTGATAATTGAAATTATATCGGGTAAGCACCATGGAAATGTAAATATAGAATCGAAATTAGAAATACCCTTTTAGTTGCCCTGAGTTCAAATTGGTTGATGATCAATTGAGTCCAGTAAGCGAATGTGGTCAGTTGAGTGTAACTTGTAATCTTGAGATAGTTGCAGTTGTATAGTAAATTCGTAATCTAGACGGTTGATCTAGTTGATTCTTCGATCCCAGTTCGAGAGAATTTGGAAGGCGATTCCCCTTCACTTTCTAATGTCGTTGAACTCAGCGCCGAGTTAGAATTCGGGTTGAGTAGCGGTAGAAATCTGGTGAAGCTGGACTGACTGGATTGCACTCGCGGTATAGATTCGATGGCACTAGACTCGCGTTGGTTACATTGTAGAAATCGGACGTTGACTAACTAACTGAACTCGCGGTGTAAAGATGATGGTACTGGACTGACTTCTCTTGGAACTTTTGCTTTTTATAGAACTTTGAAAGGTCAAGTATGACGAATAACATGCTATGACCAGTCGCATGTTATTACAAGTCACATGTTATTACAAGTCGCATGTTGTGACGGTAGTGTGTTGGTATTGTAGGGCTTCATTCACTTTCTCTCTGGGTCAGTCGATTTGTTATCATGTGTGGGTATTATAAGGACACATGGTAATTTCATATTGATTATGCTATTAATCTGTAGATTTGTCTATAACTTGCGTCGATAAAATCACACTCGCTGTAATGCTGTCTTGATCCCTTTATTGGTTTCTTAATCTGCTTCTACGGAAGCACATGTCTGTCACACTCACGGCCCTAATCTGCAATCCACTCGCAGCTATCTTATGTATTTACAGAGTAGCCACGAAAAGATTGCAGAATAGGGCGATGAGTAAGAGTATGACAGCAGTATGCTTTCGCATAAGTTCTTCTTTCTCGCACTCATAGCCTTTCCTGTAATCCACTCGTGGCCACCTAGTATATATATATAATGTTGACTGCCAATGCGTGCTAGGCAATAACGTAAACTACGAGTTATATCGTAGTTGGCAGTCGACGTTTTAGAGAACTATGCCCAGTTTGGGTTCCGAGTGAGCAGTTATGAAACACATATGAATGAACAGAATACCCTTCAAGATGTGTGAAAAAATTAGTTTCAATGAAGTTGTAACATCACTACTTTCCGACTGGTTGCCAGACGCTTCAGTCAGCCAGGGTTCGATGAGTGGGAAGGTAGGTGATGGAAAAAAACGGAGACGGACATTTTATTAAACTTATAAGATTTATTTTATGAAGAAATAGATATAAAAATACAAAAGAGAAATTTACAAATATAATGAAAATGTTGAATCTGTGTGTGTGAATGAATATAAAACATTAGATTTTGTGTGCCGGTGTCAGTATGTGAATTTACTGTGTGTGTGTATGTGCCATTACTTATAACTTATCTCTGTAAATCAAACACATGAAAATCGTAGAGTTAATAAACTGGCGGTTTACAATTGATGTCGTAGCCCGGTTCCCCTCGAGGGGCGCGTTCACCCTAACGTTTCGTCCGGACGGCTCGTCAGTCGGTCACTGTCTACTCACGGTCTTTTAGGGAGGGGCGCGGCTGGGCGGTATCTAAGTTGTTGCACCCCACCTTCGGAGCATGGGCCATAGCGTTATCCAGAGGCCCGAGGGTACTGGTGTCTCGGTTTTTCGGTCGGTAAATCTGTTCGGAGAGACGTTTGGGTTACGATGCCCCGACGAGAACCGGGGCAGGGTGTGATCAGGAGCGCCTGACGTGACACACCGTTTTCTCGCCCTATTGCCAATGGCTATTGCCCTTGGTCAACAGATGAGCTGGTTCGCCAGTGTTTTTACAATTTCATGCGGTCGGGTGGGTTCGGGTACGTTTGGGCATGTTGGGGTACGTCTGGCGGACCTTGTATTCACCTGAGCCACGCCCAGTGGCATCTCCATGCCGCCCGTCTAGAGTGCAGCTTCGATGTGACCTGTATCGTCGCTCCAGACCACATACCATGTATTTTAGGAGGGAACTTAAAAAGGGAAAATGAGCATCAGCGCCGCCAAATTTTGATAGCAAGAACTATTATATTATTATAGTATATATATATTACTATTATTATTATTATTGTTATTATTATATTAAGAAGGTGGGCATTGAATGACATTGAAATGTCAAAATCTGAAAAAAAAAAAACAAAATTGAGAATGAAAATTTTGAATGCCTTTTAATGCCTAGGAATTAAAATGCATTCAAAAGTTCCTTTCTCGATTCCATTTCTTTCCAGATTTTGACATTTCTATGCCATTTAATCTCCACCTTGTTACTAGGTATATTCTAAAGAGCGGACATTTTTTAAACATGATTCAATGATTTATACCATCTGATTTTATCAAAAGAATATCAAACTGTGGTTGCTATGGTTACAGCAGGTTAAAAAGAACATCGGTAGCGACAGTAGCGCCACCACTTGTTGATAGCAAACACTACAATTCGTTCACCCTTTTCTTCTATATGAGTGGACCCACTGTGTTCCAGCCGAACTGACCTGTCTCGGTCCTCCGACCCTCCTTTTAAACTGTCCGCGAGCGGTGGGGGTAGCTGCGTGCACAGCTCGGCGGTCGGTGGGGGTATTCGCGTGAGTAGCGCTGGTGAGAGTACCCCTCTGAACGCCGCGGTAGGGGAGGTGCGGCGTAGTGCTTATGCTCTTTCTTTCTGAGTCCTAGTTATGCGATTAAATATGTTTACTAAAGATATTGTGATTTTTTTTAGATGACTCCCTTCACATCGGGGTGTCTTCTTAACGTAAGTCATCTCGCCTGTTGCATCGGGGTGTTTTTGTAACGTAAGTCCCCTTGCCTTGTACAAAACTCTTTTCTCAATTTCTTATCAATTAAATGGTTCGAATGGTATACTTCTGCTTACTAGCAATGCCCTAAGAAAATGAAGAGTGTTTATAGAATCTCAGGTACTTGATTTTTCTGCTCCAAGCGACTTCGTGTTCACCGAGTACAACCTTCGGGTACCCGAAGGATCTCCTGTCTGTGACCAGCAAAGCCTTGATCTTTTCAGAAGCCATTTTGAGGCTTCTGTGGTTCAAATATTGTGATAATATTAATTACTCTTTTAATATCATTTTTGTGATCTTATATTTTTTAATTTTGATAACGACTTAAGTGTGTCCGCAGTTAATTTTCAGTTCAGTTTTTCACCACCAGATGAATCATCGAATTATTTCCTACACCAATAAAATGAAAGTTTCCGATTTTAATTATAGGTGATGATACCATTTTATTTACTTTTGAGACATCTCACTTCAGATACTCTATGACTATGTAGGTTTTATATTTGTGGGTTCTTATTTTCGTGGAAACATACATCGACTGTTTTCAAAAAAAGGAAATTACGAATCCGATGCAGATTGTCAATCATTAAACAAGCTACAAATTGTGATTCCATATCTTTTTGTGAGACGTAATGCTAAATTGTGAGTTGCAAAGAGAATAAAAATAGGTTTAAATCACAAAACGCTCAATGACTGAACTCAAGTTTTAAGATTCCTCATTCAGAAGCAGACTAAAAGAAAAACAGACGAAGTTCTGATGCTGTTTGACCTATGATTGTATTTAAATTTAAATCTGTATTTATACCTAACAGCGTTTAGAATGTAAGACATCTGGTGCAGATATATGGCTTCTATATAACGCGGTTTGAGAGGTGAAATCGCAACTGAGACCTGGGACCTTCCTCAGATGGAAGAAGTGATATCACAATACCAGAATATACAAGATGAAGATGCAAGCGACGAAAGTTCATTCGGGACTACACTCATTCCTTTATGCTTGAGTTCTGAAGACGAAGTTTTACTGTAAAAGAATTTACGCTCCGTAAAGGAATTGAAAGAGATTATCTGGCAGCAAAAACAAGTGGTTGAAGGTGATATAGACAAATTTGAATCTTGTATGATTGATTCTGGCTCTTGTCGCATCATTATAGATTTTTCCTTGATTGGTGTCAAAATATTGAGTATAATACTAAATACAAGTTCAATGCAAATATGTCCTATTTTTGATGAGGCACACAAAAATTTCAATAATTTATCTAACAGAGAGTCTGGAATTTTTGTGTCTAACTCGGAATCGTTATGTTATGGTATCTCTTCCCTTTACGCACAGATTAGATTTTTTGGATGCTGCTTGCATGTTTCTTACAGGTTAATCATAAAAAAAAGTGACTGACCAAAAAACTGCATTCAGAAGGTTCTGTGATAAAACTTTGGAGGGCGATTCGTTAAGGCAAAGGCAGTAGGTAGTGGCAACATGATTAACAGAATTACTGCTCGTAAGGTATTTGATAAAGCAAAACTTTTTGCTGACTCTTTTGGTTTGAATGAAGAGCTTGATGAAAATTCTCAAATAATTCTGGTTACCTTGTCGTGTCAACTGACCATCGATGCAACTGCATTTGATGAATGTTAAATTTTCAAAGGGAAAATTTATCGCTTGTATTAAAATTAGTACTCTATGCCTTCTGCAGTGCTCAAGATATTGATTCATAGTGAAGAAATCATTACAAATTGTGTTTTGCCGGCAGGAATTCTTGGGAAAAAAGCTGTTGAAGGTAAAAATAAAGATAACAGGATGTACAGGTGATATCATTGCAGAATGAATCTATTACCCTGTTTCGTGAGAGACGAAGGAACTTACAATGATCTAGCCAAAAGCAAGAAGAATAAGAAGAAAACAATAATCCAGCGCATCGATTTGTAAGAGGCAAGAGGACTCTACTATACTGCATAAAAGCTCTAAGGGGTCGAAAACCAAACTGCATCCTCTACGCGAAAAGTATTTTGTCGCTATATTGCATCCGTCATTTTAAATTTTGAATTTTTGATCACAGATTTGTAATCAGCGATCCTGGAAACCTCCGAGTAAGCATTTTTAACCGATTCCATCGGCATTTCGAAAATTTCGTCTTCATGTTGCGTCCTCCATTTTAAATGTTTTAATTTTGATCATAGATTTGCAATCACTGAAAATGACAATATTGCGTTCCTTACCTTAGTTCTTTCTTCAATTTTACCGCTCTTGGATAAATTAGAATAGAAGAGATTTTCCTCTTGATATTCACATTTTTTGTATGGGGGTTACAGTTTTTCTTTCGTTGCTACCAAAGCCACTCTATTTATTTCTGTAATTCACAAACACATATGGGACATTATTTCTCAACTGCCCCAACATTTTATGTGACGTGTTTCGATTGTCTTCATATTTTCAAAATTTGTTAGGCTACTTAATGGAAGTTTACCCCCCCAAAGTACAGACATTTGTTACCACCCCTTTCCAAACTACAGGGGATGGAAATTTCACCCATAACGTCCGTCACAGTATTTTCAAATGGCAATAAGTCCCCTTCTAGAAATGCGAATTGAATTTTCTATGGGTGATTCCGAAAGGATTTCTTACGCTCTTTCATTCAATTATATCCATTTTTTATTATTTTTCCCTTTTCATAAAGAAATTACTGAATTAAATGTTTATTTAATATTTTCCATCATTCGGGCACTTTCGATTTTTTTAAACCTAATATCAAAAGAAAGCTGAACTTTTTTACAACAAATTCCTGTAAAGATAAAATGGGATGGCTGGTCGTATCGGAGATATGGGGCTCGATTGAAGCGAACCTCTTGTCTGCGCGCTGGAATGGGGTAGGAGCTGGTGTATTTGTCAGTGACGCGGTCCGTACCAGGTGCGGTTATTTTAGGGAGTTCTATTGCTCCTCTTCGTCTGGACAGCCTTCTTGCAATGCAACTTTCGTCTCGATCTGGATTGTTTATCTTCACCCTTGGAATCAGAAGCATTCATTACCTTTGGAAAGTATGCTATGGGCATGTCTACCCCGTCGCTTTCTTACGATATTATTGCTTTGACTCTGATTACAACCCCATTCCCATTTTACATCCTACTTCAGGAGGTCAGAGAGTGCTTTCGCCAATTCCGCGTAATCTTGAATGAACCTCCTATAATACCCAGATAATCCTAAGAACTGTCGAATCGCCCGGACGGTAGTTGGGCTGCAATTTTAAGATCGCGTCTCGGAGCCGGACAAATAATCTTCTTGCCTTTTTGTCATGTTCCTCTAGAGTTTCGGAGTAGACTACAATATCGTCGAGATAGACATACACCTCGGTTCCATGCATTCCTTTCAGTACCGCGTCCATAAGGCGCTGGAAGATGGCTGGTGCATTTTTAATTCCCATGAGCATACGCAGGTATTCAAAGTGCCCTCGAGGAGACGAGAAAGCAGTTTTCGCCCGGTCCTCGGGTTGAGTTTCGACTTGATGGAAACCACTCGCCAGATCGAATACAGTAAAATACTGAGCGTTCTCGAGTTGATCGAATATGTTAAAAATGTTAGGTAATATCCCCGATCACCTTCTCATTAAGGGCTCTGAATTCTATCACAATCCTCCACTTCCTTTCTCCAGAGGTGTCGAGTTTCTTAGGGACAATTAAGAGCGGCAAATTATAAGGAGATTTCGAATTGCCTATAATACCACTATTATACTGTTTCTCAATCTGCGTATGTATTTGTTGGGTGGCCTCGTGAGGTGACCGACATTGTCTTCTAGCAATGACTTTGTCGTCAGTGGTCGGAATTCGGTGTTGTAATAGATGGGTGGAGGTGAGCTTTTCACCATTTAAATGGAAGATGTCGAGCGTAGTCTTCTGGCCAATGGAATACATATTCTTTTTCATCTGGCGTCAAATGAGATATATGCAAACTTTGTATTAACCTTCTGACACGGTCGGAATAATTTCCTCCCAACTCCTCTTAAGGGTATGCCAGCAAGTTATCTGCTTCTGAATCAGAGAATCCGTCCCCTGGGAACTCGAAAAAATCTTAGGGAATGACTTCCTGTGATGGGACACTGAATTCTATGTCCTGTCCCATCGTATTGATAGCTAGAACATGACATTTGCCATTTTCGGTAGTGATGGCTGCTTCACCCACATACAGTCCTTCTGTGGTATTGAGTTTAGGAAGATATCCTCCACTTACATCCGAATTGCGACATTTAATATGATTGGCTGTCTAGTATGTGCTCTGCTGTAGAGTCATACATTATAATACAGATGCCATTGCTGCGCTGGTGTGAAGATAGGACACCGGAGGTGGTATGTTTGCAGGGTCTCCAGATAGTGAGCCCGATATACTGTGATTTAAAGGCAGTTTAGGCTCCTGCCCTGGAGCTTGCTGTGACTCATTAGGGTCATTACTGTCCCCATTGTGGGTGGAACCCCTTGTGTTTAGCATACTTCTTATGCGGCTTTTATTCGTCTTGAACCGCCCCAAATTATCGGCTCGAGTCTAATTAATAACTGTCACGTACAGAGAACCTATAAAATGCTTATCGATTGCTAAATTAATATTATATATACAGGTTGAGGCACATAAAGTGTTACAGAGCGATAGCACTCAAAGTATTGATCATATCCAAAAATGTTCCAGACAAAAGTTTCAGTGTTCGAGAAGGCGGTCATACTCGACCACCGTATTTTTTTATCAGTGGAGGCGCTGAAGCTGCTTCAAGGTCAACTCCACTTTTTTAAATGGAACCATGTATTTTTCTTCGATGACATAATTACCGATTTTAAGACGAATTCAGCGACCCACAACTAACCTTGGTTTGGGTCTACCTACAAAAGATGCTCGAAGTGATGACCCTCGACTTGTAAGCACTTGTTAATTCGCTGATGAAAAAACCGTTCAACTTCAGCCAAAATTTGTGGTGTAATTTCGGTACATGCTCGGCGTATTCTTTCTTTCATGTCGTCAGGCGTGGTAGGTGCTACCGCCATTACGCGTTCTTTGACAAAACCCCATAAAAAGTAATCTGGTGATGTTAGATCTGGCGAACGAGGTGGCCCAGCTACAGGGCCGACTCGTCCTATCCACTTTTCGTCAAAAATCTCATTCATCACTTGTCTTGAACACAGAGCATAATGGGGTGGTGTACCGTCGTGTTGCATATACGTAACCCGTGGTGGTTTCTACCTTAATCCGAAAAAAATTTCCCTACTATTTGATGTCGACCTCGTGCTAAAAGGGCCTGAAAAGAGTATTTATTGAGGCCACACGGCGAGTATCCTCTCGTCAAGAAGCAGCCTGAGTTTCTAAGTAACCCTACGCTGAAATATGTGGTACAAAATAAAGAAAAATATTTAAAAAATGAAATTACAAAAGTATCCAGGTGTTCAATTTTTGGTTTTAAATGTCTTTTGGTCTACCACCTCGGAATAATTTTTTTGTTTTTTTGTTTTGAACAGATTTCGATGAAATTATTGCTTACCTGTTATCCAACGACTATGGCCATTATAACCTGGATGCGATTTTATATTAATTGCGCTCGTTATATTATATCCCTATTTAATCATTATTCAAGAATACGAGATAGCATATTCTGAATTATACAATACTTACACATACACAAAATAATGAATAATCAATAAATGATATAATGTTTTTTAATATTTTTAACATATACATACACATACACATATATACAAATGTCTATTCGTGGTCATAATCTCAACATGTCATGCTTACGAATATATATATATATATATTTACTTCGATTTTATTAATGATTAACTACCAATAATCAACAACTATTCTCCACAATATGTTTAACCCGTGTATATTGACAACTTATGATTATATTTTCAATACACATATGCATTTATATTATGAGACACGCATGTTAAGATGATGACTGGCAGTCGGTCGTCAATGATAGAATAATTTACTGCAACGAATAAGCGTATTATATAAGGTACAATATACACATATATAATTATTTTCGTCAATACTCAATATATATGAAATCAGCTGTTAATTTTCTAGAAGTGAAAATTACAAACTCAGCTCACTTTAATTTGACTATAAAAGCGAACTTCTCTCATCAGAGACAACCTTTTTTCGGAGTCAGGTGTCTGATGTTAAGTACCAAAGTGGTCTTTCATCTTGCCGGCAATTGCGCATTCAACAACAGATCGGGAAATAAAATCACGATACAGAACGACAAATATCGGGGAAGGGCAGCAGGGTGCAGATTCTAAGCCTAGGGTGAAAAATTATTGTATTTTGGCTTGAATCCTACCTAAAAACCTTTTTCTGTCTGCGTGCTCATTGGCACGGGTTCTCTTTCTTTTAAAAATTTGTCTGAGGTAGTCATGTCGGGTCAACGCCAGGTTGGCTTGCATCTTGTGTCTAGCCAGAGTTTTGCATTCTGGCGTTCTATTCGGAATTATATTGCGTAGAGAAAAAAAGGTAAAATTAAACACTGCAATATTTTATTGGCATGTGCAATAATTTATTCAGTAAAAATTATACGCAATATCTTTTCATTATGCCATATGATCCAAAAAAAAGCACAAAATTAATTTTGAGATTCACTGCTGAAAATTGTTCCTCTAAAAATTTTGTTTTGTTGTAACAACTCACATTGTCAAAAGTATCATTAATTTAATGGACCTTAATATACAAGTGGTAAATCAAAATTAATAAATTCGTATATTCCTAAAATTTTGTTCAAAATTTTCCAAAAAGTAGTTTTCGGTATTCCGAGATCATTTTTTGGTTCACGAACAGTTAATCGACGATCACGTTCAATCGCAAGTCGCACCCGCTCAATATTATTCACTGTTTTTGTCGTCGAAGGTCGGCCCGAACGAGAGTCACTATCAACAGAAGTGCGGCCTCCTTTGAAACAATTATACCACTCTTTTATTCGTGTTTTGCTCATACACTCATTCCCAAAGGTCTTCTGCATCATCTGAAAGTTTCCGAACTCGTTTTTCCGAGTTGAAAAGAAAATTTGATGCAAATTCGTTGATCTTGTTTGTCAGTCATTTTTAACAATCACAAAATCTGCCGAACTAAAAAATAACTGTGTAAACAAAGACACGCTGCGCATGAACTATACGTCCGGCAGATGTCAGCAAGCAACCGATAGGTTCGTGAGGCTTTACTGTTGACGTTCATGCCCCACAGAGGTCGCTCGAACACTATGGTGCGGAGATATAAAGGTAGGCCCGATACTTTCCGGACAGACTTCGTGTATATATTTTCAACTTTTATCAAGTAAACTATTGATGGTAGCACGAAAAGTTTAGCAGAAATTAGAGAATCTGTAACTTAGTAAATATTCATGATACAAAAAATTTATTGAAAACTTTTTTGTAGAGAACTAAATGTACTACAAAATTGTTAGAAATTAAAATGTTAAGGCTCTGTAGAAAATGCAATATTGATGATAGGAATTCGACTGAATAGGTTTTTTTATAGAGAATTCAATTCTGAATAAGATTTACTCATTTATTTGACGAAAAAACAATTTTATCATAGAGTCACGTCCCGCTACTCTACCACCTCGAGTAACAAACAAATTAAGGAACCAATGAAGGGATCAAGGCAACATTACTGCGTGCGTGATTATATCGACTCAAGATACAACAAGATCTAATAAGAAATAGGAATATCGTTAAAATCGAAAGACAGATTCAAATAGAATTGATATATTTGGCTCTGACATCAATGCCAGGTAATAAATTTCATCGGAGCGTGAGTCATCGCAGAAGACAACTCATCCGATCTTAAGCTTCAATATCAAATATGGAAAGGGTGGTACACCTTATCTTTTACTCTCACCACAGTTGACCTTTTGAAGACCTATAAAAAGTGAAAGTTTCAATTGAAGTAAGTCCAGTGAGTGCAGTGTCATCATCTCTATACCGCGAGTTCAGTCCAGTCTAGTCCATTCTCATCAGATTATTTACCGCCAGTTGTTCTAGTTCTAATTCGACGCTGAGTTCGACGATAGTAAAAAGTGAAGGGAAATCGCCTTAACATCTATTCTCTAAAATCTGGGATCAGAGAATCGACCATCCCAACCGGCTGGACCACAAATTTCTCATCTGACAAAATTTATCTTAACGTCTACAAACTGAGGACTCGAGTTACCACATACAATCCACTGGACTCATTTCATCACCGACATATTTTACACCCAGGGTAATTACTAAGTACTTGAAATTTTATATAAGCATTTCGATTTTTCCATGGTGCTTACTTGAGATAATTTTTATGTCAATAAATATATTTTATATAATCAACCCTTCTTATTCACTAAATATTCCTCAGCCCTTAGAGAGGATCCTTCCGATCCTCAAATAAAACGAGGAAATCTTTAAAGAAGAAAGGTGTTATGTTCCTGACGTAACAATAGCTTGCGGAAGGAAATAATGTGCAAAATACCTATAAACTGTTATTTAAATGGAAAAACTTTAGGTACGATGAGAAATCTCTTAAAATTGAAATTACGATATTTTCAAGTTTTCGTGACAAAAAAATATTGCAGTTTTGTGGCACACCCTATTGTATATGATATACAGATAAAGCAGGCAGCAATTGACCAAGCAGGTCATTTGCAGAATAGAAATATATATAAAGAAGAAAAGATTTCTTATTTCATAAGAGTCAGACAAGACTCAAATTATGCGCAGTCAAATAATTCAGACTAACAGAACTAAATTGAAACTCTTCATTCCAGGCAGTTTGTAAATTCAAATGTGATAATATATGAAACAATTTCCTGAAAGAAAAATGCAGAATCAGTTCGTTACGTACGGCTATTACTAATTAAATACTAAAAGAGTAAAAAAAAATTAAAAAGTAAAGATAATTACCTTCAATATATTTTATTAATTAGTAGGAGTACGCGGAGGTCGTTCAAGCTGCCGAATGTAATTAATATAAATATTAACTAAATTCGTTTTTAATTATGTGGATCCGTGTTTTCTCTTTTTTTGTATATATATTTTCCCATAAAATTAAGGCTTGAGTGTAAAATAGATTTTGCTTTATTTATACAATTTACAACTATTAAAAATTCACAATAATAAAAGGAGAGAGAAAGAGTACTACTGTGGGCAAAAACTAAGGTAAACTCTTAATTTAAACTTCGCGGGCAAACTCTTTTATTTTTATGTTGGTCCTACTGTTACTGACATCTGTGCCAAATTTCATGTCAATGCCATCATTTGTTACATAGTTACGCTTGTGTTTTCTAAACGACTAAAAATGATTTTTTCGATTTTTACAATGTCTGAATTTGTTGAGCAAAAAAGTGCCATTAAATTTGGTTTGTGGAATGAAATTTCTGTTGCGGAAGCATTCAGAATGTTGCAGAAGGCCTTCTGTGATTTGACCATGTCGCAGAAAATTTTTTATAAGTGGTACAAAGACTTCAAAGAAGGCAGAGAACGTGTTGATGACCTGGAACGCCCTGGACGACCATCAACATCAACTGACGAGCAACACGTCAATCAAATCAAAGAATTAGTGCACAAAAATCGTCGATTGACAATTAGAGACCTTGCGGACACTATTGGTATTTCAAGAGGATCACTCAACACCGTTTCAAAAGATATTTTGGACAGACAACTCGTGGCTTTTGCTTCACGATAATGCGCCGTCTCACACTGCACTCGTTCTTCGTGACCATTTCGCCAAAAACAAAATCCATCAAACTCACATTTAAATAATTCACCCAGATAAACAGCAACATCACTCTCCTATACATTCAATAACTAGATATGAGTTCAATAGATTTAATTTTCAAAAGATATTCCAAATTAATCTTACACTAACTGGAATCCAGGCATTGTAACTTGTAACTTAGTAATGACAGCAAATATTTATCAAAACGAAAAAAAATTTTTTGTAGGAAGTATCATCAAATAGGACTCCAATCAGCCAAACTTTAAGCCCGATCGGACTACTTCGTTTTTTGGGGTGTATCACTTAAGAAATTATGCCCCTTACGTACCCATATGTGTGTGTGCTATTTTCTTTTTTGTATTTATTTCCGCCGTTATGCGAAATGTTTTCAATAAACTACAATATTAAATCTTTATTTATTTTATAATCTTAGGTAGACTTCGTTTATTTTCAGCTTGTTCGTAACAGTAAAAACTTATTGAAAAGGACAGTTTTATAATACGAAAATCATTAGGTGCAAAATATTCTAAAGAATGAAAAACGTCAAATCTAATATAATACTATTTAATTGAAGACTTTCTAAAAAAACACTTGATTTGCGTATTATGTTGCTACGAGTATTCCAAGGTGACTAATGTTTACTTATTTCAAAATTAAATTGCTAGAATTTCTGCAAAATATACATCCCTTGCAGTTATAATATTAATATTAGCAAATATCAGTAAATAAAGTCACTTTGCGTTTTGAAAAATACATAACCTAAACAACTTAATAAAACCACAGATGCAGTCTATCGATGCTCAGAATGGATGAGAATAATCCATTTTACCATACATTTTCTCTTTAAGTATAATAATTATATTGCTTTATTATTTTAAATAAGTACAGATTGCATGTGAATAAGGGAGAAAATGGAAGGCATTGAAGGGGAACGCCCTCTTATATAACACGCTCAGCCCTGATTGGGTCAGGACTTCCTACACATAAAAAATAAGAGATCAAAATGAACTGTAACAAGTTCAGAACGAACCGCATTGGCTTAAAAAAAATCGGGTTCAAGCTCATAATGAAGCAAAACGGTTCTTTCTGAGCGTTTCTTTCCGAAGCATCTCTTAAGTCCATGGAGCAGGAAAATTTGAATTTGAACATGGAATTTGGGGGGGGGGGCAGAAACGGCGAGTTGCAATAGTTGTCTGAATTTGAATTTGAAATATTTTTCAAAATTAAAAATAAAGATATACATCTGATAAAAAAATGGTGTCATTGAAATTTTCGATGTTTTTATAGCTAACAATTTTGAATCATAACGTTTTTTTATATCTCCAATAGTTTAAATGGAAAATGGAATGTTGAGATTGACTTTTTCAAATTTTAACATACTTTTCACTTTTCTAATTTTTGTTTAATCGACAATCGAGAGTGCGGACCTCAAGAGTGAATTTATTACTGGCCCACCCCTTTTCTGCTACTCCTTACGCCTATCGAAATCTTTAGTTCTCATCACTTCTGTGATAAAGGATTCGATGTACTTCCATGACTTCTCGGGCTGAAGCATTAGAAGGACCATGGATTCGTGAGTGACTTCAGAGCCCACCGCCCAACAGACAAGCGTCCTTTCCCCGCCCCACTTGCCGCAGACGAAGAGTGTGTGCTCCTCATCGTCCGCAGGGGAACCCCAGTAGCGACACGACTCTTCATCTTTTTTCTTGGAGAGCTTCAGGTACGCGTAAAAACAGCTATAGCCTGAAAGCGCATGCGTCAAGTGAAAGCTCGCCAAGAACAGCACAGCGCTCGTCGACACAATTCGGTATGTTGAGATAATTCTCATCACCACACCTCTCTGTGCCGAGAACAGCTTCTTCAGGATAGCATGGTTGTCAAATGTACTTGCCTAAACCGGAACTGTATAAAGCAACTTCGAGTGCACCACGCTTACTACCAGTCTTCTTTTTGCTTCTCTGGGACCACCAATGTTGAGCGTGAGCCGAGCTAAGTTAGCGCCACATTGTATGGCTTTATTCGTTGCGATCTAAAAGTCTTCGCCGACGCTAAGCTTCCGATCCAACTTTACACCATTTGTCACCCTTGTATATCACCCACCTAATCCTTAGATAGTCATCCATCATTTGCAGCAGGTAGTCTAGAACCTTTTTACGCCTTTCGCCTCGATGCAGTTCTTCTATCTCGCGGTATTGAACGTATTGTCTATGACAATGCTGACCAATGCACAGAATCCCCTTCGCTTACCAATTCCTCTTCTTGCTTTCGTGACAATGTCTATCTCTGCCTGGATGGCATCTACTGTGGACTTGCCTTTACTAAAGCCTAACTAGCTCTCCAAAAGGTTTTTCTCACTATTCATATATCTTTGAAGTATTTGCAGAATCAATTTCCCCAACAGCTTCCGCATTGTGTCCAATAGACATGTTAATCTATAGAATGAAGCTTTATCTAGAAGCTTCTTTTGCTTTCTGAGAAGTATCAACCTTTGCTTCTTAAATCTCCTTTACTTTTTCTTTTCACTAGTTGCTAGTTCCCAGCCTCCATTGGAGCCTGACTCCTGGTGATCTGTGGGTGTAAAGTCCCCTGATGCTTTTGCTCCGCTGTTGGCTGAGTCTCCCTGACTTCCATCACCAGACGGCTGCGGGGTGCATTCACTTCGTGATTGAACTCCTGCATACACCGAGATATTCATTTATAGAGCTCCGTTGTCGTTGATTTAATTGTCCATCTGGAAGTTCATTTTACAGGTATGTTTTTCAAATTCAGTCTAACTATTGTGTGTTATATATTTCCATTTGGAGTTGTTTTAATTTATTTAATATAAGTTGTTGTTTCCATTTCGTGAAGTCTCACTGTAAATTTTCAAGCAGAATAACTTGAGTTTTAAGTGTAGTATTACCTATAAAAGAGCGGTGACGGTAAAATGACACTTTTCGTGGAAATCCCCAATATATATACGTGGTCTATCCTGAAAGTATCAATAAGTATCAATAAGGGGTCAAAACTTGAAGTACGGTATGCTGTAGCTTAAAACTATTCCGCACAGTTCTTTGAGCTCCAATAAATTTTTTTTCTACGTGTTAAGAACTATCATTCATCAAAATTAAGAAAACAATGTGTCAAAGTGGATTTTCTATGGAAATTATATATAAATTATATATATGAAAAAATTTCTCCGATTGGACTCATTCTTGAGAAAAATTTAATCCCATTTGACTAATGCATGATCTCATTTCTGAACATCTTTAACTTTTTCCCAACACAGCTGAAATTTTTTTACCAAAACGTCCCTTTAGATTTCTTTTTTTGTAATACTCCATGATAACTTGCATTTAGAGGCTCTAAGCTTACTAATTTCTGTGGGCGATATTAGAATATTTCACAAAAAAAATAATAAAAAACACAATTATTTTTATCGAATTCCTAGTGTATTTTTGCATCAAAATAGCTTTTTTACCGAGTTTTTAACAAGAGTATGCAATTGCTGGGTATAAAGAATCTGTCGTTTTTTATATAATAATGATTTCATATTTTTGTTGCAGCTTTCACAAAAACTACACGCGTCAATAGCCAAGATTATGAACTCAAATTGGTCGATACGGCTGGTCAAGATGAGTACAGTATTTTTCCCACACAGTACTCGATGGACATCCATGGCTATGTCCTAGTATATAGTATAACTAGTGCAAAAAGTTTTGAAGTGGTGCAAATTATTTATGATAAGTTGCTTGATATTACAGGCAAAGTTCAGTAAGTCGTACTTTTATCACTTAATTAAAATATTGTTTTCAATGTGTTCAAGTAGACTATTCAAAAATCCAAAGAACAAAAAAAAATTGATATTACCATTTGCTACGTAAGAAAAAAACAATACATAATTTCAAAAGACCACATCACTCAATAAGTTTCTGGTCTGACATATAGATGGCACCACTGTTGTCAAATCCATATGATTTCCGGATAGTGCCAACCTTCAAACGTTAAGTGTCAAAATTCCATGACAATCTGATGTTTAGTTCAGAAGTTACAAAGGTTTTGGTGAAGAAACTTTTGTCATTTTCAAAACAATGGATAAAAAAAGAGTTTCAAGTGTTAATCAAACATTGCTTTTTCAATGGGAAAAAATACTGTTGAAGCAAAGCAGTGGCTTGATAAGCGATATAGTGACTGCACCAGGGAATCAACAATCATCGACTGGTATGCCGAATTTAGACGCGGTCGTACAAACACCGATGACGCTGAACACTAACACTTTAATGATATTACAATAGAAGGTAGTGTTTTTACAATTTTGCACGAATCTTTGGGGATACGTAAGTTATTTTCGAAGTGAGTGCCGCGTTTGCTCACATCCGACCAAAAACAACAACGCGTCGAGGATTCAGAGCGCTGTTTGGAGCTGTTCAAGCGAGGTAAAAATGATTTTTCGCATTGGTATGTGACAATGGATGAATCATTGCCGAAACTGAGGCCTATTTTGAGATCAAAGACGAGTTATTTTACAAAAAAGGCATCGGAAAGTTAAAGAAGCGTTGGAATGAATGTATTATGCATGAACGAAAGTATGTTGATGAATAAAGTCGAATGTCTCGAAAAAAACTGTGTTTTTCTTAGTTAGACCGGAAACTTATTGAGTGATGTGTTAGGTGACCTTCAAGAATTAGCAACAAGATGACTCGTTATAAATGTGTAAAATTATGAGAATGTGTTTCCTAAGGCCAATACAGCCCTGAGTGAATTCATTTTTATTTAAATTCAAAATAAAACAGTATTCATATACTTTTTTTACAAGCGGGTTATAAAACACATTTTTTGCCCTCTGCAGGGAAAAACAAATCCATTTTTGGCCCACCCAGTAGAAAAAAATCTTTTGCAACACGGGAAAAACATTTATTTTATTCGTGTGATTGCTTCAAATTTCACATTCGCAAAATCAACTTTTTCCCCCTAATTACACAATGTACTATTTCTGATTTAAGACATGAGGCTAATAGAACTCTATTTTTATTATATAACTATCTCTCGTGCCCCAAGAGCGACAGAACTTTCTATAGAAATTGTTTACTATAATTACTATTTATGCGCTCTTATCATATAAATAGCCTCCGAAATAATAATCTCAATAAAGTAATAATTTCACGAGAAGTGTGGTATGTGCACTATCTCATTGAACAGACATTTTGCAAAGTTGAAAACTTAATTTTTCACGCAAAATTCGTCACACAGAAGTCTAAGGAATGCTTAATTCTAGAAAATATAGTAAGACCGATTTTGGATGATCAGATATTAAATTGTATATTTATCATATATATATTATATTATCAATTGTATATATTTATTATCAGGTATACAAATAAGTTTCCACCGTTTGACAAAAGTTGGCGTCACCAGTAAGTTTTGGTTGAAATTGACAGATATTGAACGTCACTGTTGTAAGGTTGGACATCTGTCAACAACATAGCCTTTAAATATCAGTGACTTTTTATCAGTATAATATATTCTTTTGTGTTCGAAAATGTTGAGTTTTGAGCCGAATAAGCGTCATTTTTGGGAACTTGATATACTTCTTCAATTTGAAGAAATCTGCAACTGAGGCGCATCAATTGCTTGTAGAAACATATGGTAAGGCTGTCTTAAGTGAAAGAAGTTGTCGTTAGTGGTTTCGAAAGTTTAAGAACAGTGAATTTGACACCGAAGACAAAGAACGTAGCGGAAGGCCGAAAGTGTACGAAGATGCCGAATTGGAAGCATTATTGGATTAAGATTCGTGCCAAACGCGAAAAGAACAATACGATGGACAATACTTCATAGAATTTTATGTTGAAGTTTTATACAAGTTTTTGTATTTTGCATTGCTATTCTTCATGGGTGATACTTTCTATCTTTCTTTTTCCGATTGCCTTATTACCTTTGGCAAATTGCACTTTATTTAACGGTCTGCTACCTATTTGTAAAATACTGTCTTTTGATTCAATAGATATATTCTGTTACCTGTAAGACAATAAATAATTAATGTTATTGATGTGAATATTATATAGGAAATTAATTAGATATGTTATTAAAAATTGAATCATCTAAAAAAAATATTGTTACTTATTACATACCTCCGCGAGTTTTAATATAACCCTTCACCTCAAAAAGGGTTCCCTTTTTATAATTTGGCATATTATAGTCATTTTTGATTCTTATTTCTAAACTGTACTCCCCATCGGTTAGCGATCCAAGAAAGTATTCTTCAATTTCTTCTTTGTAGGCCTCGACTTTTTTTATTTCCATTCGAAGGTACCCATGAGTTTTTGAAAATATTATGTTTTAGTTTTAATAATATTATTTTTAACAATTTTAACACAAATATCGTATAAATTCAATGGAATGCATTTAACAGTTGTGTATTTCTGAACTGTCGGTTCAAATTCAACCGTTTCAGAATTCCATTGTTTGTTTGGTTGAATTTTTGCATATGCTCCCTCAATTAGTATTTTCTGGAAAATATCATATTCAATTTATATGTCTTTTTATTCTATTTTAATTTTTCAAATGGTTATTACGAATTTTCTAAATATATATCTTCAAACAATATTGTCATCCATTTAAAAATGATAATGATTTTAACAGAATGTTGGTATCGAATTTTCACAATTATATATTTTTGTTATAAATTTAATGAAATTAACTTTAATATATAAAAACATGAAGTATAAAATTATTAATTCGATCTTGTAAAAGTTATTATTAGAATTACCTTTGATATTAATGTGAGTGTCATAGGTTATTTTTTAATAATATGCGTAAAAATCATATTGATGTTTTAAAGAAATTACGTATTGAAAAAGAAAAGTATTACGGCGAATATTTATGTATAATATTATTTGTGATAAATATTGATTGATAAAAATGAAAATGATAGGAACTGTTAATTTAATCTCTTACCATTTTCTGATATTTCCTCTTCATCTTCATTCGAATCCAGTTTTGCAATATTGGATAGATTACACAGGCACACAAAAAAAACCAAGTCTCTGATATTTGAACGCGACACATATGTTCCCATGTAATTTGATCCGCTGATCACGAATCCGCGGTCCAATTGACCCCATCACATCTGGGTCAAGGGCATTTGAAGGTCAAAATTGAACACACACATTTGAGTTGAAAAAAATGACTAATCTTTATGTTTTTTGGGTCGCTGAATAATAATTCGAGGTCGGTTTGACCTCAAGTAGTAAATGTCAAGGTCATTTGAAGGTCAAACGTGTTTATTTTGGAAATAATGCATTTTTGACTGCAGATTCTGAAAGAACGGAAAATTTTACGTCCAAAACTGTATTTTTTAATTTTTTTAATATGATCCAAAGGTCATTTCAAGGTCATTATAAGTGGTGATGTGGAGAATCAATTTAATCACTACAAAAATACGAAAATATGATTTCCTTTACCTAAACTACTGTGGTAATATATTTTGGTGGTTGCTGGATCAGAATACGAGGTCTTTTTGACCCCATCACACCTGGGTCAAGGGCATTTGAAGGTCGAAATTGGGAAAAATATCGTTTTAGTGGAATAAACTACTTATCATTATGTTTTTTGGTTCGCTGAATTCGAATTTGAGGTCGGTTTGATCTCAAGCTGTGAAGGTCAAGGTCATTTTAAGGTCAAACTTGTTTATTTTGAAAAGAAACTGCATTTTTGACTCCAGATTCTGAAAGAACGGAGTAGTATCTATCAGTAATACCTATCGTGTGTCAGCACCCAGGGCACCTCCACGTGGTGACGGCGGAAACGGCATTGTTTTTCTTGTTTGTTTTCGGCTAAGCCCTGGGGTGAAGGCATGACGCCGTCATGGCTGGCACAGGAAAGTCTACGATGCAGGGTCTTGGATGCCCAGTATCGGCGGTTGGTCAGGGTGAGCAAGCGGGCCCGCAATCATCGTCATCAAGTGACCGCAGCTCTTTACTAGTTGGTGACTTGGCTAATAAGGAGTATGATGCTACAAGAAGAATTGAAGATGCTGCAAGCCACTTTTGTGGCACTGATAAATAACAAAAGCGATGACTAAAAAACTATTGTAGCAAATATGATAAGAAACTATAAGTGTTTGGGATGTTTGATGAGTCACAAAGTTCATTTTATGGATGCTCATCTCAGCTATTTCCCTGATAACTTGGGAGATTACAGCGAAGAACAAGGGGAACGGTTCCATCAAGATCTGAAAGAGGCTGAAACTAGATGGCAAGGGAAATGGGACGTAAATATGTTGGCGGACTACTGTTGGTTACTGAAAAGAGATCGAGTGTCAGATGATGAAGAAGATGACGAGAGCGCAAAAAGAATTAGAAATCCGCTACACAGATCCTTCGAAAGTAAAAGAAAGCGTTATAGAAGAAAAAACAATAGCTAAGTCTCATATTTATAGTTCTTCAGAGATTCAGTTCTTTTTTTACCTTGATGGGGCGACCCTTATCTTGTCCTTGAGGAGACAGACGAACCTTGTATTCTGGTTCAACGATCACCAAAATATATTACCGCAATAGTTTAGGTGAAGGGAACCATATTTTCGTATTTTTGCAGTGATTAAATTGATTCTCCACATCACCACTTATAATGACCTTGAAATGACCTTTGGATCATATTAAAAAAATTAAAAAATACAGTTTTGGACGTAAAATTTTCCGTTCTTTCAGAATCTGCAGTCAAAAATGCATTATTTCCAAAACAAACACGTTTGACCTTCAAATGACCTTGACCTTTACTACTTGAGGTCAAACCGACCTCGAATTATTATTCAGCGACCCAAAAAACATAAAGATTAGTCATTTTTTTCAACTCAAATGTGTGTGTTCAATTTTGACCTTCAAATGCCCTTGACCCAGATGTGATGGGGTCAATTGGACCGCGGATTCGTGATCAGCGGATCAAATTACATGGGAACATATGTGTCGCGTTCAAATATCAGAGACTTGGTTTTTTTTGTGTGCCTGTGTTATTGAAATTCGAGTAAGACCTACTGGCTTCTACAATTGATTACAAAATATATATCAATTGAATGAAATTTTTGTTCAATTAATTAATTTGAAATCATTTACAGCAGCAAGGCTGAGCCACTAGGCGATATAAGGAGATCATTCTAGTCACGCTGATATAAAACATTTTGGCATTTAATACGACCGTCGCTTGCTCCTTTTAATTCAGGAACTCCGTCGACGGCTAACATAGCCAGACGGTATTGTTGGTAGCCAGCTAGCGCTTTCCCCTTGCGCGCCTTCTTCCTTCTTGTTTCCTTCGTTCGCTCGAGCGCACTCTCCTTCTTTACTTATCTCCTCCTTTCGTTTTTCCCCTTTTCTTTTGATTGAAAAAGTTTCAGGACAATCATTCTTTGAATTCCTTCGTTTTTAAATAAGTTGCAAATTATTTAAAAGCGTGAAAATTAAAGATTGATATCCAACAATACTTAGGCTTGTATTTTTATTTTTAGGTAAATTAATTTTACAAAATTAAATTTTAATATTTTATTTTGAAACTAAAAAAAAAGTTATCTGCTTTTGCCTGGGGATACTTTAAAAAAATTCATTAACGTTCATTAATGAAACATTCATTAACATTCATTAACATCATAGTTAACTTTCATATATATTATATATATGTATATATATTTTACTTTATTGATTTTATTTGAATGACAAATATTTTTCATGGAATTCATAGAATTTCCTCAACCTGGATTTAGCCATTAAAGACTCTCCGCCTCCGGTTTCGAGCAACGAGCATTGGTCGTTGCTATGACAACGTTGACACGTCCGGCCAATCGGATCCCTCAACTCGAAACTCGAGGAGGAGGAAATCGAGCCGACATAGGAGATCGTCGAAAAGGAGTCAGTCGATCCTCGATCGAGACCTGGTACAGCAAAATTGATTTTACGACATGTGCTAATAATTAAAGTTGAGTTCTTTAAACCCAGTGGTTTTTTTTAGTTCCATCCTCCTACGAACACTAGTGACGAGGACAGCATCCCTGCGGAACCCGGACACCTCCAGCCTCTCATCAGGATTCTTCCCGATTCCTGAGCCTGATCCAGTTGCAGCCTCCAGGATAGTGCTGCTTCCAACTAGTGGTGTGTCGTGTCGCGTCGCGTGGTGTAGTGCGTAAATTTCCGGTCGAATTTGTGATCAGTGCTCAACGGGTGTCAAGAGGGCGGCGGGTAAGTCGACGGGTGTCGGGCCTTTTAGGGCCATAACCGTCGATTTGCGTTGCCCTTACGGTCGATTGGGCGTGGGTCCTGCTGGACCACGACCATCGATTTAGCACTCGTTCGCCGCGATCCTTCCCCCAACGCGCTTCGAATTCCTTGCGAGTCGACGGGCGGCGGACTCTGCGAGGCCACGACCGTCGATTCAACGCTTGGATCCCGCGGTACGCGCCGAAGTGATTTGCCTGTTTCCGTGAGCGAGTAGAATTTTCATCGGCCTAGTTATCTTCGCGACCGTGATTAATAAACGCATCACTCGTTAATCCCTCTCAATGCTGGCCCTCCTCGGCCGCGTAATCTAATTCGGAAGCCAACTTAGCACCGCCGTAACCCCAGGGTGAACAATGAACCAAGCTTAGGGTTAACAACGCAAAGTATGAAAATAGTCGAAAAATCGAAACATATTGGAATAATCACTTTCAAAAGATCCACTAACCTTGGTTTGGGTCTACCTACAGAAGATGCTTGAACTGATGACCCTCGACTTGTAAGCACTTGTTAATTCGCTGATGAAAAAACCGTTTAACTTCAGCCAAAATTTGTGGTGTAATTTCGGTACATGCTGGGCGTATTCTTTCTTTCATGTCGTCAGGCGTGGTAGGTACTATCGCCATTACGCGTTCTTTGACAAAACCCCATCAAAAGTAATCTGGTGATGTTAGATCTGGCGAACGAGCTGGCCAACCTACAAGACCGCCTCGTCATATCGACTTTTCGTCAAAAATCTCATTCATCACTTGTCTTGAACACAGAGCATAATGGGGTGCTGCACCTTCGTGTTGCATCCACATGTTCATGCAAACATGCAAGGGTTCGTCTTCCATTAATTGAAGCAGTACGTTTTGCAGAAAGTTTGCGTTAACTTGCCCAGTCAAGCAACCTTCAAAAAAATACGGACCTATGACGTGATCGCCGACAATGCCGCACCAACAATTAACGGACCACGGATGTTGAAATGGCACAGTTCTCATCCATCGAGGATTCTGGTTTGCCCAATAATGCATATTATGTCTATTCACATTTCCCGTATTTGCGAAGTTTTCTTCATCAGAAAAAAGCACATGACTCAAAAATGAGACTTCTTTGCGCATTTTTCTACGAATCCATGTACAGAAATTGACGAGTTTTAGGAGATCATTGCCGTACAAATCATGATGTAATGACATACGATACGGATGGAACTTGTGTTGATGCAAGATTCTCAATACAGATCGCTGACTGATTCCACTCTTCTTTTCCATTTGCCTGCTGCTCGCGTTGTGGATTTAATGCAGCAAAAGCTAAGATAGCAGCTGCATTATTTTCATTAACAATTGGTCGACGTTTGACTTGTGTTTGTTTCACTGTACCGAAGCGACAGAAACGATCAGCTAATTGCTTAAAAGCCATGTGCGATTTTTGTTGCCTATCCGGATAACGAGCCGCATAAAAATCTTGGGAGTTTCTGAAATGTTTACGGTATCCCCCTACAACCATCAACATATCAAAATATTCTTAAAAATCGTTCATTTTCACGTTCCGATATACTTACATTAGAAGGTAATGCGTGACTAACTGATATGTCAACAGAGAATGTTTACTTTCTGCCGATGCTAACAATACCCTGTCGATGTGTATTATCATGGGTATCGTAAGAAATAAAAAAAAAATGATTTTTCGACTATTTTCATACTTTGTGTGACTAGAATGAGCTTATGTTATAAGTCGCTGAATTCGTCTTAAAATCGGTAATAATTTCATCGGAAAAAAAATACATAGTTCGATCTAAAAAAGTGGAGTTGACCTCGACGTAGCTTCAGCGCCTCCACCGATAAAAAAATAATAATTATTTGTATGTGCCTCCGGCGCATAAACGCGTTTTTACGCTACAGTTGAGAGTAGCGTGATGTTGTGTATTACGATACAGAGGAACGTTAGGTAAAAATTGAACTGCGCATGCGCCAATTACGATACAGCGGAGCGTAATCTTCTTATTCTTCTTCTTCTTCCTCTTTGTACAGCGTTGGCACCGTACTGACAAAGCCTTGTACAATTGAACTGCGCATGCGTCTATTACAATACGCTACTAATACATAAGATCGAGAAAATCAAAATGGCCGGAAGTATTCGCGAAATTTCAAGAGCGATGGGCGATAATCACGGTAATTTCGACCTTTTCAAGGATCAAAATAACTCGTAAATGCGCCGAAGTCACATAATATAGAATATGCGCCAATGCACACAATTCGGGTAATTACGAGATTCGCTTAAAATGCCCGCATGACTGATCGCGCCCCGGCTTCGTCTCGGCTTTGCCTCAGCTACGCCTCGACTACGCCTTGGCTTCGATCTCCTGCGAGCATTGTCGCTCTTCGTGTAATAACCCTCATGATGCGCCTGGGCACATAATATACTATTGTAAAATTTAAACGATTGAAAAAGAATTTTATAAGAGTTTGCAACATTTGAAAGGAATTACAAAAAATCGTATGAGATATGAAAATATCGAAAATGATTCCATTGTGAAAACATATTGTATGTTCAATTATATTTTAAACTCTGATAATTTTGCGAATTATATTATCCCCCATATTACGTAAAATCGTAAGAAACACAATTTTGGAAAATTTAAATATATTGTAGTTCGAGATTTAACATTTAAAAACATGAAGAAATGATTCGTAATAATGATTTAATGTAATTGAATTTTGGAAACTCAATTATCTGTCACTAATAACTGCAATAAAATCGTCACGAGTCTATTGGATCAAGTGTAATAAAACTGTGGCAGTTATTGTATATTTTCATTCAATCTCTCAGTTGACATTTTTATTTGAGTGAGTAAGGTATATGATCTCATCTGATATTTATGCGCAGTCGAAATCATAGTAGTATAAACTAGGACCGAGATTGGCCGATATAAAAGTTCATGTGTGAGAAAGGGAAAATAATTTCTTCTCGTTGTGCTTGTTATTGCCTAAGTCAGTTTAGAGTTAGTTTATCAATACTACTAATATATAAAGGGGTTTTGTTGATTAACGATTTATTAAGTGCGTCGTTTCCGAGTTTGTGGAGTGAAATTATCACAAAAGCAGTTGGTGTGGATTTTGTAGTGTCTTATCTTGAACATATCAATTTTCAAATTGTCTTCATTGTTTTTTTGCGTTTGAAATTTTAATTTAATACAACTTAGAACAACATCGAATTTGATGTACTTTTAGTTTTCCCGTGAAGTGATACAGGATTTTCTAATTAAGAGGAGAAAAGATTTGTTTAGTGATCAACTTAAGTATAAAGTGCATTCAGGGATACAGAACTGTTTCTTTTGCTATATATATTAATAATTGAAGATTTTGATTAGAACACAAAACTTATTCAACTGTGTCCACCTTTTCAGCCTTAACGGGAGGTTCTACACTTCTGCGGGAAAATCGGGCCTATTTTTCGGAAATGAGTTGCAAAGGATCTAATAAAGATATCAACACAAATTTTTTTTTATTTAAAGATACATCCTTTCACTTTAAATCCAAGATCGCGGAATTCATGTTTGAAAATTTTCAAAAATACGGATTTAAAGTGAAAGGATGTATCTTTAAATAAATAAAAAATTTGTGTCGATATCTTTAGTATCTTTTTAATCTTTAGTTATTGCAATTCATTTCCGAAAAATAGGCCCGATTTTCCCGCTGAAGTGTAGAACCTCTCCTTAATTTGGTTACAGGCGTTTCGATTACCAGTTATTTATATCGAAGCCGAATACCCTCCTCTCTTTATGAATTTTCCGTACCATAAATAGTTTTTTACATTTCAATTACGATAACACGTCACCTAATTTCCGTAATAGTTACTGTAACTTTTTCAGCTTTGAAAACATAGCAAAAAACAAGATTGAAGTTCTGTTGTGCTTGATTTATATTTTTAAAAGCCGTTTTCAAAATGAAAATCGGACCACCTCTGCGGCAAGCAGACATTTTACAATTAACGCATTAAATAAATTAAAGTGCCAATAGCGCAGAAACGTATTATCTTAAAGTGTCCTTTATTTTATACATTTGAAGAGCATAAAGTCTGCTACTTTTCCACCAAACGTCAACCTAAAAAGTTAAAAATTAACTGAGATATTAATTTGTTTAACAAGAGCTGAATTTCCCGGTTTTTCCAAATTTTCTCCGCTTCTAAGTATCCAATCATATCAAACGACAGCTCATTTTATTCGCAATTCAACTGCCTACAACTTTCCAATTGATGTCATTAAGATTGGATAATTACCTTTAATGTTATAAACAAAAAACTAATAAAAGTGCGATTTTTTTGTCATTAATGTTAATAAAAAATGTATAAATCATATTTCGTTGTCCAAAACATGACATAATTACTCCATGACCAACCTTTCTTCTGATGGCACAGTCGGTTTTCTGAAATAAATAATGTCCTAACAAATCCCCTGTTGCTTGGACTATAACCCAGCAAGGTAGCATGAGGTTTAGACAAGCTTAATTCATTAATGTATCCTTATTTTAAAGGCTCGTGCTGGTTGCATTGTACACACTTACTGCCAACCAGTTATGTCTAGACACAAATAAGATTATAAATAAGTTTTGTTATGTCCTTACCAATGCTAAGAAATTCATTATCTACAACAAGCCACAACACTACTGTAGCTGTGAACAAGTGTGAATAGCTGACTAGGGGGTGGCTAATTCACATGCGCTGGTGTCTCCGTAGTGAGTGAACCATCCTTAGCTCAAAGTGATTTACGCTGGTGTCCAGTAATTTTACTTTAGAGCTTGTCCAATCACCAAGTATATCTGTATATATATTTTTATAGATCCTGATCAGCTGATTGCTGAAGAAGCCAAGGCTATCTTAGAGTCAATGAAAGTACAGAATGAAGGAATTTGGATTGATTTGGACGAAAACCAGCAAGAAGGGTTTGATTCTGACTTGCAAAATGATGATGAAGTTATTGGCTTAAGCGAGGTAGATACGCTCCGACAAAGAAAAGACCCAGCTGGGGAGCACGAACTTGCTGACAGCTATAACATGGGGACAGTAATGTCGAGCCTCAACAAGAAACTTGAAAATTCCAAGTCACACTACCAAAGAACAATTATAACAATAATAGATGAGAAAGATTAGCGTATTTCAGTATTGCTGAATATGCTCAAGGAAACTAAGCAAAAGAAAGAAAACGAATTGAAACAGCAGAGAAATCAGTTTGACAAGATATTATAAAATTCAGAGAAAAACAGTGCAAAACTTGCAGATAAATTGAAATCAGTCAGAAGAGAATTGTTGGCTGTTAAGGCAAAAACATGCTCCACGACACCTGACCGCAGTCAGGAACAAATGTTGTCTGAGACTGCTCTGACAAGTATAAGTCAACAAGATGTGATCCGTTGACACAGCAAAATGACAGGTCAATTACACAGCATAAAGCCGGAAATAGCGCTCAACCTTTCAACGTTATTCCAGATAAAATTTGGCAAAATAGCATGTCAAACACTAAGAGAGAATACAGATTAACAAGAAAAACTGATTTTGAAATGTTTTTCGATTACTTGAGTTCAGAACTCAGACTGATGGATTTATTGTACGTAATAGATGACAAAGTACAACCTCTTTGCAAAAGAAATGATACATCCAAGAAAATGGATAAGTACAAAGTGGGAGATATTATTATGAATCATATAGATGCTGAGTATTATCGAAATATCTCAAAGGATAAATGTTCTAAGAAAATACTTGCAAAACTCAAGAAAATGAAAAGTGCAAAGCAATGTTACATCTGGCACAATTAGAAAATCGCTGTTTACAATCCAATTCATGCCCCATGAAGAAAAAGCATTGGAATTTTTTAAGAGATTCGACGATCCTGTTGCTGAATTTGAAGTTTTGCCAGACACTCCTACACTATCAAGTGATGAGCAAAGAGACGCATTTTACAATGCTATTATTCAATCTGTTTCATCTGTGAAGTAACCTGATTTCTTACATAGAAAGGAAACAGGTCAGCGATTGAGTTTTGAAGAATTGAAGGAGTTCATCATGCAGGATGAAGCTGAAAGGCAAGGTGATGCTAATCAAACGAGTACGCAACCTGCAGCGATGTTAGCTACTAGAAAACGAAGGTTTGCCATAATTTGCCGAAATTGTCTAGCGAAGGGTCATTCGAAGAATGATTTTCCGAATCCTGGACAAGTGAGATGTCGCACCTGTTTGAATCTTGGATATAAAGCTAAAGATTGTCCAACTGGCGTGGTGAATGATCACCGCCCTATTGGCTCAGGTGATTTTAATCTAGGTGGCCGTGCAAAAAGAGGACGGTTTGGCAATAACAGAGGTGGTGGAAGTACCAAACGTTTTAGGCCAAATCAGTCGCAAGGCAGAGGCGGTAATTCCTCAATTCTAACTCGCGGTGGTTATCAACGAGGTAATCGTGGCACTCGTGGTGGTTACCAAGGCCAAGGTTACTCAGATTACCAAAACCAGCCGCAAAATCAAAGCCAGGTGAGCAATAATATTGACATCAAACCACAAAACACAGGTGAGATTAAAATATTAAATGCTTATCTTGAAAAACCGAGTAATTCTGTGAGTCATGGCAAATGCGATTTAGGTATAATAGAAAAGTTTATCGCAGATTCTGGAGCCACAGAGCATCTGACAAATTCTAGTCTAATTTTGAAGGAATTAGATGGCTCGAAAATTAATAAAATAAAATGTGCCAACAATAGTCCTCACGCTGATCTTCAAGTATCAGGTGAAGGCACTGTTAAAATAAGCCTAGACGATGGTTCTATATATAAACTTAAAAATGTTGTCTGTGCAAAAGATTTGTCTGTTAATTTGTTATTTCTGAGAAAATTTGTAGATCAAGGAATAAGAATTTATTTGAATAACAAACTCATTAATATAATAGATCCATTAACTAGACAAGTCTTTTTAAACGGCATTTATAATTTTGGTTTTGGTTCCCAAAACCATTTTGGGAAATAGAACTGAAAGTATTGAAGCCAAATGATTGTTCTCAACCACAGTTTAGTGCAAATGGCATGACATTTGCTAATGTAGTTAACCACGTAGAAACGTCGTCTCATAATTACAATACTAGAAGTAAAGCCACGACACACGAAAGTAAAGTAAACGACGACAAAGTTGACTATTTCCAAAATACAATCAACGGCGCTGTGACAAATGATAAAAAATCAGTAGAGAAAGCGTCGAACAAACCTGTGAAGCCTGATTATAAATCGAGGCCTGATTTTCTGACCTCATTTAGAGACAGAGAATTTCATGAAATCAATCAAATTCCTGAAGTTGGACTAACTGATAAGGAATCTGAATTGTTGCAAGAGGTTAGAAACAATAAGTCGTATAAACGAGCTGTTTTCTGGCATGTGAGATTTGGTCACGCGTCGACACTCTATTTAAAGAAACTCCAACAAACACGCAAAGAAATGCAAGGAATCAAAGGTTCCGAATTTGATGAAGCAGTTCAGGACTGTGAAGTGTGTAAGATTGCCAAGATTAAGAAAAAGCCATTCAAAAAGGTTAGAACTCGTGCTGGCAAACCGTTACAGGTAATCAATGCTGATATCATGGGCCCCATAAGCCCTGTAACATTTCCAATGGGATATAAATATATTAGTGTCTTTATTGACAACTACTCGAGACTAGCAATGGCTTATCCAATGAAATCAAAAACCGAGACAGGTCAATGTTTAGAGTCCTTTATCATAAGTTGCAGAAATTTGCGAGGAGAAAATGATAAATTTTGCTACTTAGAGACTCATCAAGGCATCGAGTTTACTGGAGGTTACACTAGAATAGTACTAGACAAATTAGGCGCAGAGCTGAGGCTTGCATGTCCCGATAAAGTTTAAATTTCTAAAAATATTTTCTTCTCATCGAATCCCAAAACAACGAAAAGATATCTTTTCTAAAGCTAAATTAGGATTATTTAAGGTTTAGAATGAAGAAAGAAAGATAATATTAAAGTATTGTTTTCATTCTGGTTGCAAGCTATCTATCTTTTATTGCTTCTTCCAAAATCAACATACAAAGAAGTGACAGAGTGATACGTGTATGCGTGTGCATATAATTTCGGAACAACGCATACTTGCTTCAACGGACTAGAGTAACTGATTTTAGTCACGGAAATAACAGGAATCAAGGCCCAGCTTGTGCAAAAAATTTCTGCAGAAAACAGAAACAGCCTATCTTTCTCCTGTCCTTTATCATTCCAACTGTTAGTATAAAGTTCGTAATCTAGGTATACTACTGTGGGAAAAAATTAAGGTGAATTTTGTTATAAAATGAAAAATCTTTTTTTAGCCAAATCAATTTCATCCCCTTCAAAGTAGTCCCCTCCCGATATAATGCACTTATACCAGTGTTTTTCCCAATCGTCGAAACACTTGTTAAATTCGATTTCCGGAATTGCCTTCAAAGCCTTCTTCGATTCGGCTTCGGCTGTCAAAACGGTGTCCACGGAGTGGTCTTTTGAGTTTGGGGAATAGCCAGAAGTCACACGGAGCCAAATCAGGTTAATATGGTCGTTGTGGAACGATATGCGTTGAGTTTTTGGCGAAAAGGTCACGAAGAACGAGTGCAGTGTGAAACGGCGCATTATCGTGATGCGAAAACCACGAATTGTCTGCCCAAAATATCTTTTGAAACGGTGTTGAGTGATCCACTTGAAATGCCATTAGTGTCAGCAAGGTCTCTAATTGTCGATCGACGAGTTTTGTTCAATAATTCTTTGATTTGATTGACTTGTTGCTCGTCTGTTGATGTTAATGGTCGTCCAGGGCGTTCCAAGTCATCAACACGTTCTCTGCCTTCTTTGAAGTCTTTCTACAACTTATAAACATTTTTCTGCGACATGGTCAAATCACCGAAGGCCTTCTGCTACATTCTGAACGTTTCCGCTACTGAAATTTCATTCCACAAACAAAATTTAATGGCACTTCTTTGCTCAACAAATTCAGACATTATAAAAATCGAAAAAATCACTTTTAGTCGTTTAGAAAACACAAGCGTAACTATGTAACAAATAATGACATTGACATGAAATTTGGCACAGATGTCAGTAAAAG
Organism: Diplolepis rosae; assembly: GCA_030998225.1. NCBI lineage: Eukaryota > Metazoa > Arthropoda > Insecta > Hymenoptera > Diplolepididae > Diplolepis > Diplolepis rosae. The sequence goes on from JAPYXD010000072.1 coordinate 711,544, forward strand.
TAGGACTAACATAAAAGTAAAAAAGTTTGCCTGAATCGGTTAGCCCGCGAAGTTCAAATTAAAAATTCACCTTAGTTTTTGCCCACAGTAGTACTGTATCGTCTAATATTAATTAATAACCTTGCAATTGAACCAAAATCAAAATATCTTATCACTCTTACAATTAAAATTTTGGTAGTGAATTCAGGCAAAGGTTTAGACACTTTTAGCCAACGCAATACGACAAACGATCGAACCATTTTGACAAAACTAGGAAAATATCTCAAAAGCTAAATGTCAGAGAAAGAAATGTTCACTACAAAAGCTATTGCACTGTCATTCATTGTTTATATTCAGCCAATAAAGGAATAATGTAGGTAGAGAATCAATATCGAGCAAAGAAAAGCAAGATATTGACAATATCCAGCCAGCGTAGGTAAGATTTAGACACTGCCACGTAGTGACGCGATAATGTACTTTAAAACCAATCGCAAACGGGAAGAAAATAAAAAGAATGACGAAATCAAGTGCAGCATACTATCATATAGTGACGCGAATATGTATTCTGAAAACAATTACCAACGAGAAAAAAGAAAAGAATGGTAAACACAAGTAAAGTACAGTGTTGCTAATGACTCAAGCCTAGTGATTAAGTGTAGATGGATTGTCGAAGCTAGGAACGGACACATCAAATCAACACATTTTTTCAGCAAGTAGTACAAATGCAATAAGTACAGCTTTGCTTTGCCGGGTATTGATTTGCTGTCCATATGTAGTCTTTATTTGCTGAATATTAGCAACGAATGACAAATTTACCTTGAATGATCTTAAAAAATGATTTGTGTCGTAAAGTCATGACTTCCTTACCATTTCCCCTTCAAAGCGCATTAACTTGTGTAATGAACATTTATTTCTCTGAACTTCAGTTTTTGAGATATTGGCCTAGTTTTGTCAGAATACTTCGATGTTTGGCCCTCTGAAAACTCTAAAACTGTCCTCTTGCAGACTTTATGATCTTTGGCGCCTTTTATCGAGACGATAACAACTACAATTTTACAAAGTTTGATAAAAATCGACTGGAATCCATTTAATGTACATTTTGTACAGGGTCGTTATTTGTATTTAATTTAGCAATTCATAAAACTTGAAAATGAACCAAAATTAAAATTTGACGTTTAACATTTAATCTTTTATTTTTAGTGTACCCATTGTTTTAGTGGGAAACAAGACGGATCTTTATGTAGATCGAATGGTTTCCACCGAACAAGGGAAACGTTTAGCCGATTCGTGGCGAGCAGCCTTTCTTGAAACAAGTGCAAAACAAAATGAGGTATGTGCAGATATTACAATTTAATTCTTGTTTACTTACAAGGGTTGCTACAGGGTTCCGTTTTAAAATATTTTGATTTTTTTTAAGCTTTTCAGACAATTTTTTAGGACAGTAAATTAATTATAATAGATCTCACTTCCGAACCTGATATGAGACTATTCAGCATCGAAAATATTTAATTCATTCATTTTAATGAACTAATACATAAATTAATTAAATAAGTGTAAAAATATTTTCTTTTTGAAACACGTTATATGAGTACTTGGTAAAGAACTTAGTACTGGTTGGCCTGACAAATTTGGAGTGCTTTCATACTCAATTCTTTAGATAAGTGACAATCTGATGAAAGTCGACAGATTTGTGATACGAAAAATCTAAAATAAATTTCGACTTTTTATTACCTCACGCTGGGTAACTTCCTAGTGATTAACAACAAGGTAACCAAACTTTATTTGAAAATTTGTATCTATCTACTGTAGACTATCTCTGCATTGTAGCATCAGCCAAACGATCTCTTTGGGAACGCGTTCGTCTGTGTTTCCCGTCCTCCGTATTAATAAGGACTTTTTAGCTCCTTCTTTTAACTTGAAGGATTATATAAAATTCTTAAACATAAAACCTTTTTCTCACGACTAACCGCTTTGAAGAATAACTAGAAAAACAAAGCTAATGACTTATTCTACCAACAACTTTTGTCGCTGTGATGTAAACTGTTTTTTGTGATCAGGAAATCGACGGTGGTATTCGTCGAAAATTTGTAGAAAGTATTGTTCTTGTTCCTCGTTTTTCGTGAATAATTCAATAAAACTTCCATTATTATGCATCGTGATAAGTTGATGATTTTTCTCGCATGGTGGACAGCTTCTGGAACGCAAAACAATATTCTGCGTCTTCGTTGTATTTCTTCGAGAAACATCTAAATAACTACGATTTATGAACAATTAACTCAAAAAATGTTGTACAATCTTCTCGTAGTTTCTTTTTTAGCGTGCCATTAACAAAATTAATAACTTGCGATTTATCATTCTGCTTTAAATTTCTCCTGGCTTTTTTATTTTCGATTCTGAAATGAGAAATTATATACATAATATTTAAGATGTAGAGTTCTGGAACAGTTTGTCAAATATGTACATTCGAATTCTAAGGTTCACCCAAGTTTTCTTCGAAACAGTTTTGTATCGAACTAACGCTTTCTTACATCCTGGAGACCCCATTTGAAATCTTGTTACTAACAGATGTTTGCTCTCTGCTTATTCAAAATTTGTATGCAAATACTTAAAGAAGTTGCTTAATATCAACAGTTGAGGTAATAACAGAAAGTCTATTAATCATGTCTGGACATCATGATGTGTAATCAATAATTATACATCAAAATTTTATTCAGATTACGATACTTTCAGAAAAAGCTTCGTACGGAGAAAGTTATTTGAGGTTTCTGAATTGAAAGCTACTTCTTTGTACTAAGACGAAAAACTACTGCCAGCTTAAACAGTTAAGGTAGTACAATCAGTCAACCACCCTCAAATTTTCAGAATTTGTTTAGTCGTATTTGAACTTCACATAAAATAAAAATCAAGTCTTTTGTTCGAAGATGCTACCTTGCTCGTACTACCTTAAAGAGATAGTACATAATTGGTTCCTACTGCTGCATCAGTAGAAACCATAGCATAAACTGCATTTCAATCCCATTCATGAAGGTCGTCCTTTCTGTCTTTGAATTATCAAAATTCCTTATCTTCTTTAATATTTATTATTTTAATGGCATTTACGTATTTCATTTTGAAAAGATCACCTAATTTCTTTGTAAAAGATGTATCTTTTCTTAGATGTTTTCTCATTATGAACACTTTTTGTACAAATTATCTCGCACTCTCACTTTTCAACACGAAAATTGTAAACAACACGATGAGCACTTGTTTACTTAATGACAATATGCTTTCAGTTACTTTATTCGAGTAATAATCAAGCGAATACACACCTTGCATTTTATTGCATTACATCACGGTGTTATTAATGTTTCACTACAACCGTAGCAGTTCATATAAATACTTTCAATCTTACAAGTTGAATGCCATGATGTGTATAATTGCAAGGAGTGAATGAAAGGATTCAGAGATTTTAAGTTCATAAATTCAAGCTGAGCGTGGTGATTATATATATTGCAGTTATTGGCGATATTTGTAAGCACACAATGTTCACAAAGTTTGTGAGAAATATCAATTATTTTATTATTTTATATATATATGTATATTATTAGTTTTCTGTTTGCAAAATGTCTAAAATAAGATATAAAATTATAATTTTTTGAAAATGGACGTATTTTTTAAATGGGTGTAAAATAAATACCAGATAAGAGTTAAAATGTGGTTGGACTTAGGTCTAGAAGTTTTTTTGGAGAAAAGGGGAAAACAGTCTACTAAATTTTGAGGAGTTTCGAGGTGGAAGTGGAGGGGGAAATTGCGTTGATTTTTTCTGTATATCGTTTTTTTGTAATTTGGCACGTGGGTAGGCTCATTATAGTAAAGCTCCATTGAGATTGGTTTCCTGAATCTGTATGGAATATTTATATTAGAATTTATTGTATTGGCTTGGAGGTCTATATCTGCATTTAAAACATTTCTTAAAGCTTTTTTCAGAAAAAGGCGTTGTAGTAGGTATATTGTGAGAGGGCCGAGCCTCGACTCTTGGCCGATTTAGAAGAAAAAGGGAGCAAAATCCCCAAAAATAATCACATAAGAAGGATAAACACATTCATCCTAAACTCGGACGAAAAAATCGCGAGGTTTAAATGACCCTTAGTGCCTCAATTATTCATTAAATTCCAAACCGGAAGTGCATGTGGGTCGAACACAGCCGTTTAGTTTGTAACAAAGTTACATAAGTGCCCCATGGGGACACAGCCCTGCGACCGGAATTTAGGGGAACGCGGCCCGGCATGCTTCGCGGTCGCGTGCCGTCGCCGGTTCCTTCTTCTTCCCCGGTCTCGCGATGGTGATGGTTAGCGCTGTCGAGCGAGTTACGTGTTCCCGCGGCATCGGTCATTTATTCATGTCTAAGTGCCTTGGTCTACGATCCACGAAGTGTAAATGCGCAATAAACTGATTATGTGGTAAATGCTCGCTTAATTTTTGTGTATCCCTTTCTCGGCGTCCCTCCTTCCCTTCCCTTAGTGAGCGGCCCCGGTCACAAGTTTTCACGGATATTTTTGTTCGTGATGTCAGAAAACGCCGCACCAGCTTGCGTTTGCTGAATTTTGTGCGTGGTCTCACTGTATGGGCGTCCTACGTTCATTTTTCTTTTGCGTTTTTTTTTTACATTACTTATTATTGTTTCTTTTATTTGTATGCATATAGGTACTTTATTAATTGATAATGCTGGTATATGATATTTAAATATAAATAAATAAATATTCAGATCCTACGATAATAAAATGGTATTTTGATTCGATATTAAAATGTTATCATAGTTAATAATTTAAAGAATTTGAAATCTTTTTGTGGAAAAAAAGACGCTATATAATAAATAATGGGAATGATATTTAATCAATATCAATATCGAACTTATAAATGAACCTCAAAAATTATTTAAACATTATAAATATTATGTTTGTTCATTTCTTTGGCATAGGGTCAGTTTCTTCTTATTTTCATTGATTAAAATTATTATTACATTTAAAAATGCGCAAAAAGAAAGAAAGGCAAACGTTTCGGCCACTCAGGATTGCTTATAGGAGAAAAATTTTCGGTCAGCAAAGCCACATGTCCCGAGTCGGTTTTTAAAACAGTTCAGATCATTCTGTGAGAGACGCCGGTATTAAAGTCTTCACGAGAAGTTTTCATTAATGTAAAACTTGTTCGCGTTTTGCCATTGTGAACCAATTTGGCATCATTCATTAATAATAAACATTTTTTGAAAAAAATTCCGGTCGGTTCGTGTGCAAAATTTGTTATGTTTTTGATTTATCCGGTTTTTTATTCATAGTGAACTTCACGTAATTTTTCAATTCGTGATGCTGCATACTGGACTACTTCATTTTGAATTGCAAGCTATGTGATAAGTTTTTAATTTTTATTATAATTCTTTTTTGATTATCTTCTATATTGTAATTCTTTACATAAATTTTGAATTAATCTTTGAATTTATGGCACTGAAGAGGGCCCCCATATGTGGCCGAAACGTTTGCCTTTCTTTCTTTTTGCGCATTTTTAAATGTAATAATAATTTTAATCAATGAAAATAAGAAGAAACTGACCCTATGCCAAAGAAATGAACAAACATTATATGAATTTGGGTCAATACAATAATAGACATGTTACCAAACATGTCAATTTGAAAATTGTAAATATTGTGGAAAAATGTAGATCCCAACCATAAATAAATAATACGCGACGATTAAATCTTTTTCTCCTCTCATCTGTGCACATGGGAAATCTCCACGTAAATATTAATATTTTTGAATGTCTACCTTCATATTTTCCCAGAATTTTTTTTGGCGAATTCGACTATAAGTTTTTGTGGTGCCTTTATGGCCTCCTTATGCTGGAAAACGAGCTGCTTCAATTGAAAGGGCTCGTTGATATTTTGTTAGATATTGCGTTATTCCGCTAGAACCAAAAATTTTGTAGTTGAATTTGGAAAAATTGAATCGAAAATTGATTTCACTTTAAATAGTAATTGATCGTAATTTCAATTTTTTAAATGATTCATGTGATGAGTAACTTGATAATTTTATATTATTTAACCTTCCGCCCGACACCTATCCCGATACTCTTCTGACCGACACATAGTGCATGGCTGGTCCCCTATATATTTACATGCATTTGTATGTAAGTATGACTTACCTTCACACTTATTTGTGTCACAAGCAGGTAAACATTTTTCATCTCTTACCTTTCTCAGTGGTTTTGGCATATTATGTTTTGATACGTATAAATCTGAAAAAAATTCCTTAAACGTTTTGGATTGTAAGGAAAACATGTTTTTTTTCATTTTCTTTTTTTGTATTTTATTTCGAATTATTTCATCGCTGTTCGAAGAGAAAAAATGTGCCCGCTTCGCGGGCACATTCTCATCGCGCGCAGCTCGCTTCGCTCGCAAGTTTGAGCGCGCCTAGGGCGAGCAATTTGATCATCGCGCTTCGCGCTCCGGAATTTTTGAAAGTCGCGCTTCGCGCTCCGTTCTTTCTGGACCTCGCGCTTCGCGCTCGGTCTTGTGCTCTCCGCATACATTTAAGTTTATTTCTTATAATTTGATACTGAAGCTCAAACTAATTTTATAATTATGTTACAGATGATGTGAATTACACATTTTCTCAAGGTCACTCTATTTCTTTTTGAATTTAAGTGAAACAGGAAATTCAATTTACTTAAGGCTCTATCAGCCTTAAGGAACACATTCTCATCATGACGCTCGCGCTTCGCACTCGATTTTCTGTATACATTTCAGTCACTTTTTAATAAATTACATGATTAAAATAATTTATTTTCTTCCAAATCTCTCAAAAAGAAAAAACAATCGTAGAACTTATTTAAGGAAACGATTTTACAGAACAACGCTTATTTCATATCTCACATATTTTGGTGAAAAAAATCGAATTTTTTTAATATTAAAAATCAAAACATAAAATATACATCCTGTCGAGAAATTTCTCGATAAGAATGTGTAGACCTTATTTAGCCAAACAATTTTTCATCTAAAAGTTTTTTTTGTATCTCACATATTTTGTCTAAAAAATGGAATTTTTGAATTTTAATCGTATTTTTTGGAATTGAAACGAAAAATATATCTTTTATCAGAAACTGTGTGAGACAAAATTTGTAGATCTTTTTGGAACGAACAACTTTGTATTCGTACGTTTATTTCGTATTTCACATATTATTGTTAAAAAATTGAATTTTGGATTTTCAATAGTTTTTTTTTTAATTAAAAAGAAAAATATGCATCTTATGAAAAAATGTTACAATTCAAATTTGTCGGTCTTTATTCATTCAATAATATTGTATCATAACGTTTTTTTCGTATCTCGTATAATTTAACTGGAAAATGGAATTTTGATATTGACTTTTTTCGAATTTCAATATGCTGTAACATTTCTAATTTTGATTTAATCAAAAAATGTTATCAGGATAATTTTTAGAGATTTATGAGCACTATCTGAAACCAGTATTGAAATTTTTGATTTTTTCAAAAAATTATTTTCAAAAACACAAAAGTAGTGCTCCATCCCTCAATTTTGATTTCATGTGGCTGGTTAACGAACTTGTCCTTACTTTTTCGGCTCCGATAAAGTGTACCAAAGCTCAATTCAATCTGATAATTCTATCGAGAGTTATGCCGCACACGACCTACAGACAGACAGACAGACAGACAGACAGACAGACAGACAGACAGACAGGCAGGCAGGCAGGCAGACAGACAGACAGACAGACACTTTCGTAAAACCCGTTTTTTCTGACTCAAGGGGTCTCAAAACGTAAAGATTTGATAAAAATTTCAAAAGTCATTTTTCACATAAAACCAATACTTTCTCATCCATGATGAGAATGTAAAAAGGAATCACAATGAATTTCATAATATATGATACGAACTCTTCTACTGGTTCTCAGGAATGCAACTAAAACAAGTATATGCGATTTTTGAATCTTGTTGTCACACTGGATTTGATCATTTCGAACAGAAAAAACGAGTTTTTCGGCGCAGGTTATCGCCTTCTTGTGAAAAAAGTCTACAGTCTCTCTTGCTTGTGAGTGTATCGGCACCGCTTGTATAGGTAGCTAATGTATTGGCTGGAATTTTGATTTTTCTACCAAAAAACGATTCAATCGCCAAATGAGCTGCCTATGCCATAAGATCTCGTATGTTGCAAAAGAAAGCACAGGTCCATCGTCTACTTGGCCGTTTTTTTATAAAATGGGTAACCATTTGATCCATGGAGTAGACGCCACCCTTATTTGCATTATAAAAATGAATTGCTTCTGGTTTCATTGCTTCGCCTTTACAACGTTTTGGATAGTATACGGTGAAATGTAAATTCACTCGTTTATTCATTTTTGGCACGTAACTACAAATCGAAACCAAGTTTTCATGAAACCCAAAAAGAGACGAAAGCACTAGACGAGAAGCATTTTTTTCCTTTCTTCGGGAAGAAATCTTTTATTCGATCGAATGGTGCCGACGTATGCAAGACCAAGATTTGCGAGTCGCTTAACACCTTCCAATGTTGTGAAGAAATTGTCAGACACAATTGTTCGGCCTCTGTTACTGTATCGGTTTGTGAGTTGTAGCAACACATTTTCACCTTGATTCACTTTACACTCTGCTTTTTCATCTTTCCCTGTATACAACTTTCCTTGCAATGGGTATACGGTTTGAAGTTTCTATGAAAAATCTTATTTTTCAATTTATTTTCGTCTTTATTAGGATAAAATGGGCAACGCAGCAATTCCATTGATATGCTGACTTGGAAACAACGCATTGTGTCTTAGCGCGTCAGTCGCTTTCCGATTGTGCGTCGATCCGGATCTAGAGAAAGCATCGCGATCTTTTTAAACTATTAACTGTAACAATACATTGTATTTTCAGATATGTGCTCTTGGTTGTTTAATTCCCATTCCACTTAGATCCCACAGGTTATGGGCCCAGAACCTGAGTAAATCGGGAATGAATTAAAAAGGAAAAACTAATAATGTTCTGAAGTGCTGTGTTCCAGTTGAAGCGTGGGTGCGATCATTTTGTGAAGTAAAAATGGCGAGCACGTACTCGGCACGCATAGAACTTTTAAACATAGACAATTTTGATTCTTGGAAATTACAAGTGAAAGCATTATTAGTCAAAAATGATGCTTGGCTATATGTTAAAGGGCTTACCCCTAGACCTGAACCATTGGAAGGTGATGTGACTCGAACTGCTGCCATACAGGCATGGGACATAGCCGATTTGAAAGCACAGTCTGATCTAATTTTGGCAATTAGTCCGTCAGAATTGAAATAGATCAAAGGATGTTCAACGGCTAACAGAGTCTGGTTAAAGTTACATACTATTTACCAGTCAACAGGTCCCCAAAGAAAAGCAACTTTGTTAAAACAGCTCGCTCTACAGAAAATGATCGAAGGTGAGGATGTGCGTGATCACATGAACAAATTTTTCGACGCTGTTGATAAATTGCAAGGAATGGATATTGCGATTCACGACGAGATGTTTTCGATTCTTTTGCTCTACAGTCTTCCAGAAAGTTTCGAGAATTTTAGATGCGCCATCGAATCACGTGATGTATATCCGAAGCCAGAAGCATTGAAAGTAAAGATCATAGAAGAGAGTGATGGTAAGAAAGCCAAAGCAGGAGAAGTTGTCCCAAATGCAATTGTCGCGGCCAATCATACGCTGAAGCAGTGGAAAGGAAAAGACCAGATCGAAGAAAAAGGAGACTACGAAAAACATAAGAAGAAATTCCCTTTCAAGTGCTACAAGTGCAATAAGAGAGGACACATAGCCAAAGAGTGTAAAAGTTTGACGTCACAGAGTATTGCACCAGTGGGGGAAATGTGTTACCTCACGACTACCAATCAAGAGTTTGCTTTGAGAATAAAGCAACTTGAAAATCACAGTAAGTGGTGTTTAGATAGCGGCTGTACCTCGCACATGTGCAGCGATGAAAATAAGTTCATCAAGAAAGAGCAGTGCGCAAGTCACACTTTGAATCTGGCCAGCAATGCTACCGCGAAAGTAAAGGCAAAAGGAACTGTTAAAATTACAGTAGAAGGTAAGAAGGTCATTTCTCTTGAGAACACACTTCATGTTCCAGAACTACGCACACTCCTATTATCAGTTTCCAAAATTACTGATAAAGGAAGTGATGTTATATTTACGGCAAACAATGCCATTGTTCGAGACAAGGACGGGAACATCAAATTCACCGCGGATAGAATCAGTGACTTATATTATGTCCGTGACAATGTCGAAACCGCGAATGCAGTATCTGAAGACATGAGTACCGAAAAATTAAATCTGTGGAATAAAAGACTGGGACATTTGAAAGAAAGGGATGTAAAAAGGGTTGTGCGTGAAAAGAAAGCTCTCGAAATAGAGCTAGATCCGAATAAAAAATTAGGTGTATGTGAGTCATGCATTAAGGGGAAGTTCGTACAAACCCCGTTTCCGAAAAAGGTGTCGCGACAGACGGAAATACTTGAAATCGTTCATACAGCTTTTATTGATTACAAGAATCTCATAGAAAATCAAACCGGAAAGAAAATAAAATGCCTCGAGTCGGACAATGGAAAAGAATTTAACAATCTCGGATTTGAAAAATGCTTGAACGAATGTGGCATAACAAGAAGATTCACCATAATATGTACACCGCAACAAAACGGAGTTGCGGAACGCAAGAATTGGACATTGGTTGAGATGGCAAGGTACATGATGTTCGATTCGAATTCGCCACCAATGTTTTGGGCCGAAGCGATAGCCACCGCGAATCATGTTCGAAACCTCTGTCCCTCTAGAAGTCTGGATGGGAGGACACCGAATCTGTCTTATCTGCGTACTTTTTGATACAGAGTATACGCCTTACTCAAGGGACCTGAGAAAGCAAAATTCAACACGCGCGCATCTGAAGGGGTATTCATCGGATATTCGGAAGTATCGAAAGGTTACAGGATCTAGTTTCCGAAGAAAAAGGCTGTTGGAATCAGCAGGGATATCAAATTCATAGGAGAACTCCTACCAAAAGAACAAAATGAAGAGTTCATCCCAACTGACTATTTTTAGAAGACAGTGAACACTGAAAGTGAGACAAGAGGAAAGATTGAGATAAATCTACAACCCACTCCACCAGTGATTCGGGAACCGGAAAACGTGGGTGACAATATCAATGAAGATGATGACATCTCAGAAGAAGATGATGACCCAGAGCAGAGAGAAGAGGAACCAGGTGAACCTGAAAATGAAGAACAAGGACAAGCAGCTCCTGAACTACGAAGGTTGCGTCGGAGGCCACATATTGTGCGGACAAGGCATCCAGGTCGTTCTAGAAAGCAATACAACATGGAGAATGCAAGACAAGGCTCAGAATAATCAGAGGCTGCGGACGTTACTGAAATCCAGGTAAAAGATGCAATATCTGGGAATGAAACCGACGAATGGAAACAAGCAATCCGCAGCGAGTTTGTCTCGCTGATCAAAAATAAGACTTGGGAATTGGCGGATCGTCCGAATGATCAGAACGCGATTGGTTCCAGATAATTATTGAAAAATAAATTCAATACCAATGAAACATTGGAATGAAGAAAGGCGCGAGTAGTCGCAAAGGGTTACTCACAGCGACCTTGAATCGACTTTGAAGAAACCTTTGCTCCGGTCGCGCGCCTTAGTTCAATCAGAATGCTTACAGCTCTGGCCATTGAGTATGAAATGGAAATTCACCATCTCGATGTGACAACTGAATTTCTGAATCGTGATATAGAGGAAGATATCCATATAGAAATGCCAGAAATGTTCCAAGAAATATTAGAAGAAATAGTTCCTGAAAATCAACACAAGAAACAAGACTACAAAGAAGAGGAAAATGATGCTGAATTAATGTTGGAAGAAGCACGCAAAGGAGACAAGGTCTGTCGAATGAAAAAGGCAATATACTGGTTGAAACAAGCAAATCATCAATGACATAAAAAATTTGATGAAATACTCAAACAACTTGGTTTTGAACCAATTTCATCTGACATCTGCGTATATGTCAGCCGAAGAAACACAGATACGATGCTTGTGGCAAGGTGTGTTGATGACATACTATTGTTTTCAATAAATCTAGAATAAATGTCTGAATTGAAGCACGATTTAAAACAAAATTTTCATGTGAAAGACCTAGGAAATGTAAGTTACTGCTTGGGTTTAGAATTCAGACGAGAAAACGTGAAAATGGAAATCTCACAGAAAATGTACATACAAGATATATTGAAAAGATTTGGAATGGAAGATTGCAAACCAGTCACGACGCCATTAGATGTAGGAATGAAATTCCAAAAACCAGAAAAATGTTCCAACGAAAATAATCCTTATCGAGAGCTCTTAGGAGCATTAATGTATTTAGCGGTTGGAATTCGGCCTGACATAGCTTATGGTGTGAATTATCTAAGTCAATTCAACACGTGTCATCAGAAGGAACATTGGACAGTAGCAAAAATAATTTTACGATATTTACGAGGAACATCGGACCTTGGGTTGACGTTTGAGAATACAGAAAAACCATTAAAGGGATTCGTAGATGCTGACTGGCGGGGTGTCTCGAGGATAGAAAATCATATACTGGGTACATCTGTATTTTAACAAACAGCGCAATTTCTTGGTAAGCTAAGAAACAATGTAGCGTAGCTCTTTCTAGTACAGAGGCTGAGTATATGAGTTTATCTCAAGCTACGAAAGAAGCAATCCACCTAAAAAGATTTCTACAGGAAATAAATTTGAGCGATTGTGATTATATTGAAATTTACAGCGACAATCAAGGTACTCAAAAGTTAGCGAAAAAGCCCATCTTCCATTCAAGGACAAAACATATAAATATTCGTCACCACTTTATTCGCGACGTCTTAAAAAAAGGAATCATCAAGTTGCGATGCATGCCAATAGCTGATATGATAGCTGATATGTTCACCAAAGCACTCTCAGGGCCTAAACACTGGAGGTAACACAGAAATTTCATTGATATGTTGACTTGGCAACAACGCGTTATGTCTTAGCGCGTCAGTCGCTTTCCGATGGTGCGTCGATCCGGATCTAGAGAAAGCATTGCGATCTTTTTAAACTATTAACTGTAACAATACATTGTATTTTTAGATATGTGCTCTTCTTTGTTCCATTCCCATTCCACTTAGATCCCACAGTTTTTATTATAGTTCGACTATAAAATGCAATTTAATTTTTTTTATATTTCCAAAAATCCAGGAGTTTGTTAACTTTTATTTAGTCAAAAAATGTCATTAAAATAACTACTAGAGCACTTTGAGTACTATTAGTATCCACGATCAAAAGTTTTGATTATTTGAAATAATATATAAATAGTCGCCCTTTTTTCTTGGGCCCTGATAATGTGTGATGTGCTCTTGATAACAAGTAGGTAAGCCGGGCATACCTTGAAAGAGATATAAGTAGACTGGGTCTCAATTGCCTGCAAACAGTCTCAGGTTTGGTCAGAGATGTTCAAAAAAATTATTTTTTTACAATTTCAAGCCATTTATTTTTCAAATTTGTGTACCAAGAATCACAAGTCATTATTTCTGAATTTTAGTTTCTAAATGTGTAGTTAAGGAGGTTCTATCGGTGCATAGTTAGTTAGAACAAAACATTTCGTGCAGTTGACTCACGAGGTAGTTGTTGTGGCAACACCGCCTCGCTTTTTTTAGTGTCCCTTCTAAATTTGGGATCATAAGAGGCATTTTATTGAACTATATTATATGGTGAATCTAAGTCATTAAGGTGTGTATACTATGACAGGGCAAACGTGTATGTAGGCTCAATGTTTTTTTTTTAATAGCACGCCATAACCTACCAATGTATACTCGGCTGCGGTGTTGCCGTATCTACTACATTATCACTCAATATCGTGATTTTTTTAACATTATTTCCATTTTCATTGATTTACAAGTACCCTCCTAACAATATTGTAAGCTAAAAATATCTGCATTACAACGGCCATCCCTTGTTATTTTACTCCCTAACTAATAAAAATCGCTAATCTCCCATATATTTCTATTGTCTATTTTAATTCTCAATTGCTTTTTTCCTGATTTTGTTCTACACGCTATCACTTTAATTCTTTCTATGTTCATTTTCATATTATGATTAAATATTATTATTTAGTTAATACGAATATCAGCTAAATTTGTTTATTATTAGGTGGGGTCGTTGGTCTTCTACTTTCGGACTGACAGTGTATTCTACACGCGCCTCCGCTTATCACTTATAATTTTGAAAAAGGGGAAAGGTGCTTTAAATAAGTTCAAAGCAAGTGGCTGAAATTCACACAAATAAAAACCTAATTTATTTTTAAGGAAAACAAAAGAAACAACCTGGTGTAAACATTTTTGTAGAGGAGTTAAAAGACAGAAAAAATGAGAGGAAAAAATACAATGGTCAAATTTTGTATATTCCGTATCCTTGTTTTAGTTCTAGTTTCTTAATCCTACCGGATGCCCTGGAAGCAGCAGCAAGGCAGAGAACGCGTTCTTGTTGCGGTAGTCCTGGGTTATCCGGGCAAAACTTGATTCGATGTAGCTGTAATAACGTAATCGCTTTCCGATCATTTGAAATAACTCGGAATTTGATATTCATTTGACCTTTTCTTTTAATTTGTTAATCTAAATTCCGATACCTTTCGTCATATGACCGAAACTGGTACAGCTTCATTAATAATGGTCCACTCATAGGATAATAGTGTATTTTCATCTAAACGAATTTAGTTTATTAACTAAATGTACCTCATGACTCTAGGAATATTTGGAATAATGTATATTCATACATATGTGTAGGCATAGCATCGATACCAGTGGTCGTGGAACTTGGAGTGCAGTCCCTAGAGTGCGTAAGAATTGTCCGAGTTCGTAGGAACGTGCGTATAGGCGAGCATGAATTGTTTAAGATAAATGTATGGCACTTATGGCCTTGCTGTAGGCGTCATGTATGCGTATCCAGCTCTCAATGTTGGCTCACGTACCCGTTTGTGTATGTTTGCTATTTCCTTCCTCTCTCCTTCGTTTTGACTTCCGTATATTATTTTATCTGTTCCCACACTGCTACATTCGTTCTTATTTTGCCGTTTGGAAGTTCACATGTGGCAAGAAAGTGACTTCACCACTTCATCCATCCAGACAATCATATTCATTAACTAATTAAAATTATTGCGCATTTTCAACCCTTCAATAATTAAATAAATGACCTGTCCCTTCTTTTGGGACAATTACTGGTATTTCGGGTACTAATTACTCAGATACACTAATTCTCATGTTACTTGAAAAGTTGAGTCACTGCTCCATATTCAATTATACTCTTTCTAGGTTCCTGAACTGACCCCTCAATTATGCAATTGCTGAGCATGAAAAATCCTCAGGTTATGACAACTGTAAGTAAACTTCTCGCATTTATTTCCGCCGTTATGCGAAATTTTTTGAAAAAACTATGTAATCCTTATTTATTTTATAATCTGTTAACTTGACTTTGTTTACTGGCAGCTGGTTCGTAAAAAACGCCTCCTCTAGTTCTCTTTCGGTATTCGCTAGCAGAGCATTATAATCTGCAAAACATAATATTTTGATTGTTTTCACCTGAACTTCCTCATCTATATTCTTAGTTTCTTCTTTAATTTCATCACTAGCTGCCTCTGAGTATAAGTTAAACAGAGATGGTGATAATGAACAGCCGCTTCTTACTCCTTTCCTGATGCTTGTTTCTCCTCGCCCCCCCTAATTTCTACCACTGCCTTTTATTTTCGCTATAGAGAGCCAATAATTCATCTGTCCTTGTACTTTATTCCTTTGTTCTCCAATATGTTGGAAAACCATGAAACAAACTACGTCTATAGAATAGGAGGTGGGACAGAAGAGGTAGAGTGGCTTCAAGAAAATGAAATTCTGTATTGATTGTCAGACTATGCGGGTCCTGTTGTTGACACAAAAAAAGAAGTTCACTGTGTTAGGTTTATGGAATGCTCCCGCCATATTCCAAAGGTTCATTAATACTGTTTTTAGGTTATTGATTAAAGAAGGCGTGTGTTTTACGATATAATAATTTCTGCCCATAATTATGAAGAAGGTTTATCAAAATCTTGAGGACGCAGAAAACTGATGAAGACGAAGGTGAAATAACTCTGGTAATCCGCTGGACCACTTGTTTTCCGAACTGGTAATCCAGAGTAATCCAGTGTAATCCGGAGTAGTCCAGATGAATCCGCGTAACCCAAGGTACTCCAGGTTCACCCGGCGTAATACGGGTAATCCACATCCGCTAGACCGCGATTTTAGGAGTTGTTTCCCCCTCGGATAAAGGTATTTAGTACATTAGAGCGAAAATCAAGAAATGTTTAGAACTTAGTTTTAGTGCATTGAATTCTTACACTTCTATATTCAAAAACAGGTAGAGCATTGACTCCTGAAACTGAAACTGTTTTGAAAAAATTCCATAAACGCAAATACATAAGTCGAATGAAGATGATGAATGATGAAAAATGATGAAAGACTTTCTGTCGGTCAAGAATGATGGTGGAACTCGTTCACATATCCAGAAAAGGTTACTACTATATAGTCTCAACGAGTCACATACTCAATTTACATCGGAACACGAAGGCCTAAACATCAGTATTTCTGAATTCACAAAACTCAGACCTCGTCATTGTGTTCTACCTAGAAGCAGTGGCAGTCATAATTTGTGCGTTTGCATGCATCATGGAAATGTCAAGCTAATGTTAAATGTGACAGATATTCGACATTTAACACAAGATACTGACATGATTTTGAAAATTTACCACGACCGTCTGAATGTTATTGTATGTCCTGACCCTTTAAGTTCCTATCATTCGGGAGAGTGTAAGAACTGGTCAAATACTGCAAACTTCAAAGATAACATGGCAAAAGCTTTTGATAAGCATAGCATTAATGAAGTGAGATTCAAAATTTGGTTACAGATCGACAGATGTAATCTCGAGACTCTGATGATGGATACTGATGAATTCCTAGATGATTTCTGTAAAGGGTTGTTACAATTAAAAACTCATCGCTTTATTTAAAAGTAGCAATCAGTGTTTTTCAAAAACCGGAAGGAAAATTTATTGTCTTGTGATTTTTTGATTTTCTTGAATTTCGACGAGAATCACGCCTTCATAATTCAGAATGCAGCGGAATTATTCTACTGGAATAACAACTAAGCTATAATATTTATTGTCGTAATGTATTATAAAGAATATAGAGAGCTCAAACACACGAGTATCGCAATCTTAACCGGTGAAGTAGCTCATGGCATGATGGCTATTATTATTATCTATTATTCCACTAATGGTGCATGACAACATTTTGAGAATGGGTGTAGCTTTGCTAATCTTCAAATCCGTGAATGTATAATATACATTGAGCAGTCAAGACTGTGACGAAAGCTATTGAAAAAAATTGAATAAAATGAAAGTGAAAAAATATGTTTTCGTATTGATCTTTTTCGAAGTATACTATTCTGACGTCACGAAATAACATTCATTCATTTTTTTTTTTAAATCAAATGAATATTTCATTTTTTTTGCACTCGTATTATTTCACTACTACACGGACGAAATTTATATGGTGAAGTTCATTAGAGTTCGTATTATATTTTAGTATGTTACGCTTCTAATTTAGGGAAATTCGTAAACTATTTTTTTTGTGAGGAAAAAATGTCGAAATCATTAATAGACGTAATACAGGACTTTCCTAGGATGAGTCTAGGCATACCTGTTAATACCAAAAATCCTCTCTCTCTCTCTCGATCCATAATGACGCTCGCAAGACCGCCTTTCGGCTTTAAACTTCACGAGCGCCTGGTTCCCTTGTAAAGTCGTGTACGACTTTTCCACTATCCGTTCACCCGAGATCCTCCCCCGCGCACGCACGTCCGTTCAGCAAACCCAGACGCCGCGCTAGCTAAGAGAGCATAAAGATTCCTCTTCACAGTGGCGCGATCCGCTCGGGACTCGCGACGGTGGGTGCAGGGCCCAGTGCAATTTTTACTGATCCTCCCCGTTGCTGCGCTCCCTACGCCCATCGAGGTCTTTCGTCCCCATTACTAGTGTGATGAATGACTCGATGTGCTCCCAGACACCTTCAACCTTCAGACTGGAGCATGAGAGGAATTATTATGTCAGGAGTGAGCTCAGCACCCACCAGCTGACCAATGGCCTCCCTTGCCACGCCCCACCTGGATCATACAAAAAGTGGGTGTTCGGCATCGTCTACAGGGAAACCGCAGTAGCAAGCTCCGAGATTAGATGGTGCGTCCATCTCCCGGTCTGTTCACTATGCCATCTCAATTGCCATGTCAATTTTAATCGATGCACAGAATCCCTTACGTTTATCAGTTCCTTTTTTTGCTTTAGTGGCGATGTCCACCACTGCCTGCATGGCGTCCACTGTGAACCTGCCTTTCCGATAGCTGAACAGGTTCTCCAAAAGACTATTCTCGCCAACCATAAGACTCTATAGTCGTTGTAGAATAATTTTCTCAAGAATCTGTGCCTATATCGGCCTATAGGATGAGACATCCTCCAGAGGTTTCCCTCCCTTCCTGAGAAGAACCAACCTCTGCCTCTTCCATTCGTCAAAGAACCTTCCCTCCCGAAGACAGGAGTTAAATGCTTCCAAAAGTATGTCCAGGTATACCGTGATCACCTCTTTTACGATTTCGTTTGGCACCCCGTCGATCCCCGGAGCCGTGTGGGCTTTAAGCCTTCCGCCCGCTCTCTTAAGTTTTTGGAGACTGAAAAGCTCTTAGCACCGGACCATGCAGGATTGTCCAGGCCGGGGGTCTTTCTTCTAGTAACCAATCTCTTGGAAACTATTTTAAAGGTGAGACCTCATGGGTCCCTTTCTACCTCACCAATCAAGTGTTTCCAGCACTGTAGCCGGCTTTTCTTTATGCCTTGCCTCAGAGCTGTTTTAAAAGATTTCCATGCCTCGTGCAGCAAAGAATCACCATTTAAGCAAGTCTATTTCCGCTGCGCTGAGAGGCATTTGCAACGTAGCACAGGCAACCGGTCGTTCCATCAGTACATCGAGTTCTTAGTACGCCTGCGCCCCTGGTGAGGCATCGAGTGGTCATATGCTGCGAGCACTTTTCGTCTCGTCGCCCGCACTGTGTCTCCCAACGACGCAGCAGCCTTCGCCCAACCAAGCCTATTTATGAGCCTGGTTTCCTCGAGGTATTCTTGAATATCATATAAATAAGCATAAAACGTATTATTAAGTGGTAGAAGCTATATTGAAGTTTTTGAGTTATTCTGTAACCGGGATCATATTTTGAATCTCAAAGGTTGACATTGTTAATTTTATTTACCTACTGTGTAAATAATATTATTTGTAATAGACTATGTGTTCACCGACGAGACACACGTACCCTGGCTGACTGAAGTGTCTGGAAACCAGGGGAAAACTAAGGATGTTACAACACTACTAAAAGTGAGTTGACCTCTACAAACATTAAAGGTAATAATCACGTACGCGTACAAACTTCTACATAAACAAAAAAAATATACGCAGGAATCACAAATACAACATGGCATATTAATGTACAAATCTCCTTATATACCAATTTTATGTCACAATATGGCCTTGTGAGACAGAAATACGCCTTCTCTCTACCAAAAAAAATTCTAACCTTTAAAACCGCTAAATTTGACTCAGAAGATTCTTGTCCTATATGAAAAAGATCTTCTTTTTCAAATTTATGTTTACTACGTATGTGTCTAATTAAAGAATCAATCAAAGAGAATGATTTCTGGAATTTCAACTCAAAACATACAGATTTTTTAAAATGGGAGTGTGTTAAATTCAAGTGTGGAATATAAACAGAGTTACCTGAAAATGATAATTTGCAAGAATCACAATCATGTTAAAGCGCTTTGTATTTCTTCAAGCGTTACTTTTCTATAAAATAATGTAAAAAATTGAGCTTGTTTTATCATAAGAAACTGCTCTTCGATAAAAATAGTTAATATGAAAATTTTAATCACCTCTATTTGATAGATGAAGGATTCTAGTATTTCTGTAAATGCGTATTTTCTGCTAGCTTCAACAGGCTCGTCGCTTTTTCGTTTCGTCCACAACCAATCAATAATTACATTAAATGTAAAATAACTATATTTTGGTTTTCTGAAATATAAGTTTTTATTATGTATTTAATCTCACTTTTAAAATGAATATTTGAAAATTTTCATTTCATTTCATAAAAGTAAAGTCATCAAAGTTTGTCTTTTTTTTCATGTTACTATTTCTCTCTATTTCTATTAAATGTTTCTATTAAGATGTCTTTTATAATAACCCATCTATCTTTTTAAGAGGAAACTCCTGTCTGGTTTTATAATTTCTAAGTCTATTTCAAACTGTATGAAATAAATATAAAATGACAATTATTTAAATTCTACCTAAATAAACAAAAATAATGTAATTTATTGTTTGTGAATTAGTCATACCAGCTTCTTTGCATCCTAAACTTTTAAGCATTGGAATCTGTTGATATAATCGTTTATAGAAGTTTTATCAACTATAAGCCTAACCTGCCCCGCGTTGTGAATTATGTTTCATCATGTAAGGAATTTTCAAGCCGCTCTAAAGCTTTCAGTACCTGTTCATCTGTAATAATAAACACAATGCAAGTTTCTTACTTTATTTTGTACATCTTTCTATACTACTTTCTATATTTACAAAGTATTAAAAATTCTTACCACAAGGTTTGGCAACAAGATTCTTTTTTGGGCAAGATCTTGGTGGCTCAAATAGCTTTTTTGCTCTTAATTTATCTTTTGTATAATTATCAGGTGTACAAATAAGTTTCCACCGTTTAACAAAAGTGGGCGTCATCAGTAAGTTTTGGTTGAAATTAAAAAGATGTAAAACGTCACTGTCGAGAGGTTGGACATCTGTCAACAACATAACCTTGAAATATTAGTGAATTTTTATCAGTATTGAGACTATTAAATTAGCATGCGGCACTGGCGGTCATTTCACGAACTACACAATATGGCCGCTGCCACGGACAAACGTTAATGTTGTCATAAGGAGTAATTGAGTTATTTGCCTTTTTATTTTGTAATCAATTCCGTGTTGTGAATTTTTAATCGATACCGTGTTGTAAATAAAATGGAATCCCAGACCGGGCATAGGAAAGCAAGCGGTGGTGAACGTTGTTGCGTTCCAAATTGTGAATCCGTGAAGAGAAAAAGTAACAATATTAGTTTTCACACCGTGCCAGCACAATATAGCGTTCAAAAAGATGAACGAAAAAATTTATTCGGTGATTCCGAATACGTCAATAAACGGGCTGAGTGGCTAAAGATTCTAAAAGTTAAATACGAGGAAAAGGAACTTTCAGTTTGTTCGCTGCACTTTATAAAAGACGACTACAGTTTTCCAGGTAATTAATTTCGTTTAAAATACAATAAATATTAATAAATCTTTTTCATTTAAAAAATATATACAACACATGTCAGTTACGAAAAAGTATGACAGCCACGATGTGTTTGCACCAGTGGCTTGAGCCGGCTTTACAGGAGCAATCTATCATTTTCACGAAAACGTCATTGTTTGTGGAGTAAACGGACGTTTCAATTGTAAAATTCGCGGTCACAACATGTGGATCGGATGATATTCCACTTGATTGCAAACCTAAAGCGTACAACTGTATGTTTCCAGAGGTTTTGTCCGTTACTCCGCACATAATTCACAGGCCAGAATTGATAACCTCTTGGCCTTCGCGCATATTTCGCGTTGTAGGAGTTGCTGCAGTGTACCTGCACAACTCCTCCAGCGATATCATCAACATTCTTCGTCTTCACTCGCGTAATTGGGAAAAATCGCGATTTTACCCATACTTCCAATGATATTTTGCCCGTGGTAGCGGCCATACTTGTTTCGGAATAACAGCGCCGCCATTCCCGCGGTGGTAGTTTTTTTCGTCAATAATATATTCTTCTGTGTGCGAAAATGTCGAGTTTTGAGCCGAATAAGCGTCATTTGCGGGAACTTTTGATTTACTTCTTCAATTTGAAGAAATCTGCAGCTGAAGCGCATTGATTGCTTGTGTGAACATATAATGAGGCTGCTCAAGTGAGTGAAGTTGTCTTGCGTGGTTTCAAAAGTTTAAGAACGGTGAATTTGACATCGAAGACAAAGAACGTAGTGGTAGGCTGAAAGTGTACGAAAATGCGTAATTGGAAGCATTATTGGATCAAGATTTGTGCCATACGCAAAAAGAACAATACGATGGACAAATCTTCTGATTAAACATAAGGTTCCGTTCTTTCACAATAAATGCTCAATTTTTGATAAAAAAAACGGCTGAAAATTTTTTGTAACCTGATATAATGAGCCCATAAAGTGCCGGAAATTTGATTATTATTATACACTTTGAAATGCCCAAAAACAAGTCTTCCATCAGATGTGCGTTTTGAAAAAACAAGAAGAATCTGAAAAAGGCATACTTAATTTCAAATTTTCGTCAATATCCGTAAAAACAATTAACATTTACAGGCATTACCATAACTGTTATCAGGTAATTTCATAATAAATAAGCATAATATGCTCATCATAGAAGATTTTCAAATTAGACAAATACGTTGGATTATTGATTATTATATTATTGATATTAAGAAACAGGCTCACTTCACGAGAAATAAATTTTTTTTTATATTCATGAGGGAAAAAAATAAGAAATTTTCAAAACTTACCGCCTCTACGGAATTAGAATATTTCTTTACAGTCTCGCTTGAAGAATTTTCATCAGGAATAGATGTAGTTGAACCTGACAGTGACTCGTTTTTATTCAAATTGTGCCGCAATATGTTACTTGTAGAAGCTTCTAAATTATTAGGCACAAAGGATATATTTACATCTAAGCCTTCAGGCTGACCTTGTATTTCCTAAAAATACATTCATGTATTAAATATATTTCATGAAGTAAAAAAAGGATGTTAAATGCAAAGTCATGGAACTATTTATTATTTCATTAGTAATCAATATCAAAATTTTGTAGTGAATATTTGAAACAGTATAAAGTGCATACAATTTTCTTTTTAAAATTTGGGAAGTGTTAGAGAAAACAAAAATAAACGTAGATAGATTACTTTTCGTTTCAAAAAGTTTGTTCATTGTCTGAATCAAAAGTAGTCCATCCACGTCCTTTTTTATTTTCTCTACTATTCCTCAAATTTGAAAAAACAAAATTTTATGTTTATTTTATAAATTCACAAGAACATGAGAATGAGAAATTCACAGGAACTTGGCACATTAATTCGCAGTATCGTAACTTATATTTAAGCTTTAAGCGATATTCGGCTGCTATCGGAAACACTCAGAAGTTTAACATTGTCAATACTAGTCTTCGATGTTCACGTTTTTAATTCATACTATTCTAAATTAAAGAAACCCACAGTTTCGACCCTTCTCTTACGTATCCATATTCAGCATCTTAAATTTTCGTACACTTCTATCATATTATGTTGCTTCAACCGTTCATAAATAAAATTATTTTCTCTATTCAATGTACTTTTTTCGTCCGAGAATCATATGACGAATGTAACGAATCTTGTTACAATAATCGAAGTTTCGAAGTCAAACTGACTTCCACTTCAGGAGCTTTTTTAAAAAAAGAAGAATATATGTATATTTATAGTTAAAATTTTTTTTAATAAAATAGATAAATAAGATTAAATAAATATTAATAATCAGTCCTCATGTTCTTTATATAAAACTAAACTAACGAAAGTCAAATTTATAATTATCACAGGCACACAAAAAAAACCAAGTCTCTGATATTTGAACGCGACACATATGTTCCCATGTAATTTGATCCGCTGATCACGAATCCGCGGTCCAATTGACCCCATGACATCTGGGTTAAGGGCATTTGAAGGTCAAAATTGAACACACACATTTGAGTTGAAAAAAATGACTAATCTTTATGTTTTTTGGGTCGCTGAATAATAATTCGAGGTCGGTTTGACCTCAAGTAGTAAAGGTCAAGGTCATTTGAAGGTCAAACGTGTTTATTTTGGAAATAATGCATTTTTGACTGCAGATTCTGAAAGAACGGAAAATTTTACGTCCAAAACTGTATTTTTTAATTTTTTTAATATGATCCAAAGGTCATTTCAAGGTCATTATAAGTGGTGATGTGGAGAATCAATTTAATCACTGCAAAAATACGAAAATATGGTTCCCTTCACCTAAACTATTGCGGTAATATATTTTGGTGATCGTTGAACCAGAATACAAGGTTCGTCTGTCTCCTCAAGGACAAGATAAGGGTCGCCCCATCAAGGTAAAAAAAGAACTGAATCTCTGCAGAACTATAAATATGAGACTTAGCTATTGTTTTTTCTTCTATAACGCTTTCTTTTACTTTCGAAGGATCTGTGTAGCGGATTTCTAATTCTTTTTGCGCTCTCGTCATCTTCTTCATCATCTGACACTCGATCTCTTTTCAGTAACCAACAGTAGTCCGCCAACATATTTACGTCCCATTTCCCTTGCCATCTAGTTTCAGCCTCTTTCAGATCTTGATGGAACCGTTCCCCTTGTTCTTCGCTGTAATCTCCCAAGTTATCAGGGAAATAGCTGAGATGAGCATCCATAAAATGAACTTTGTGACTCATCAAACATCCCAAACACTTATAGTTTCTTATCATATTTGCTACAATAGTTTTGTAGTCATCGCTTTTGTTATTTCCCAAAAAGTTCTGACAAACATCTCGGAAACTGAGCCATGCAGCTTTCTCTAAGTCATTCATGGTATCAATGAATTTTTCAT
Organism: Diplolepis rosae; assembly: GCA_030998225.1. Lineage (NCBI taxonomy): Eukaryota > Metazoa > Arthropoda > Insecta > Hymenoptera > Diplolepididae > Diplolepis > Diplolepis rosae. The sequence goes on from JAPYXD010000072.1 coordinate 736,376, forward strand.
CGTTAAACATTTTTCGGATTTGAGGTCCATCGAATATCCCTTCCTTCAACTTCGCTTCACTTAATCGAGGGAATCGCTCCACTAAGTACTTAAAACATTTTTCACCTTTATCCAACGCTTTGACAAACTGTTTCATCAGCCCAAGTTTTATGTGAAGAGGCGGAAGTAAAACTTTTGAGGGATCAACTAAAGGCAGTTTCAGTATATTGTAACTTCCAGGAACTAGTTGTGCTCTTGATTGCCAATTTTTTTACATAATGGTTTTCGCGATCTCTACTATCCCATAAACATAGGAAGCAGGGATACTTTGTAAATCCTGACTGTTGACCAAGAAGAATCGTTATTATTTTTAGATCGCCACAAATCTGCCAATTATGTTCTTTATATCGTATTTTATCCAATACGTATTCCACATTTTCGTAACTTTCTTTCAATTGCGTTGAGTGCGCTAAAGGTAGACTTGCGTACCCATTTCCATTATTGAGAAGCACTGCCTTCAGACTCCGTTTTGAGGAATCTATAAACAATCTCCATTCTTCAGGAACATAAATACCTTCTTTCATTTCGTTCATCAAACCTAAAACATCTGTGCAATATACCAGAGTGCCTTCTTCGTCTTTCTTGAAATATTGACGGAATTGTTATTCTCTATTTCTGTAGACTGATGACTTCGTTCCCCGTTCAAGCATTCCTCGATTTTTCAACACAGCGGCCATGTATTCAGAAGCATCTTTAGGAAGCCCCATATCCCTGATAAAATTACTTAAACTTTCTTGATTGAATAGTTTTACAGGTTTATTTTTTCATCCCTCAATTTTGGAACATATTCTTCTTCATGATCATCTTGGTCGGAGCTATCGAGAGATTCTTCTACACTGTCAAACCATTCCTCCCTATCAGTTTCTTTACTCGTTGAAGCTTCATTCATTGATGGACTCGTATCCATTTTTTCGTCAGCACACTCTACCCTAGATTTTGCTGGTACAACGGAAGATACTAGTGCGTATGATATCTGTGACTTTGTTTTAACGTTGAATCCTTTAACATTGGTATTGCAAAAATAACAATCTTTCTCGGATTCAGGTATTGACCATATTACTGGTGAAGTATATTTCAAAATTTTATCATTTCTGGTTTTATCCCATCGGATAAGCATATTAAAACAAGAGCAGCAAATAGTTTCTGGAGCAAACGTTGAATTTTGAACAGAAAGTTCTTTTTTATAACATTTCTCATATATATCTGTACATTTTTTATTCATTGACCTACGATATTTGCTTACTTCATATTTCCCGCAAACGTAACAAAAAATATTTTTATCAGTGCCACAAAAGTGGCTTGCAGCATCTTCAATTCTTCTTGTAGCATCATACTCCTTATTAGCCAAGTCACCAACTAGTAAAGAGCTGCGGTCACTTGATGACGATGATTGCGGGCCCGCTTGCTCACCCTGACCAACCGCCGATACTGGGCATCCAAGACCCTGCATCGTAGACTTTCCTGTGCCAGCCATGACGGCGTCATGCCTTCACCCCAGGGCTTAGCCGGAAAACAAACAAGAAAAACAAAGCCGTTTCCGCCGTCACCACGTGGAGGTGCCCTGGGTGCTGACACAAGATAGGTATTACTGATAGATACTACTGCGTTCTTTCAGAATCTGGAGTCAAAAATGCAGTTTCTTTTCAAAATAAACAAGTTTGACCTTAAAATGACCTTGACCTTCACAGCTTGAGATCAAACCGACCTCAAATTCGAATTCAGCGAACCAAAAAACATAATGATAAGTAGTTTATTCCACTAAAACGATATTTTTCCCAATTTCGACCTTCAAATGCCCTTGACCCAGGTGTGATGGGGTCAAAAAGACCTCGTATTCTGATCCAGCAACCACCAAAATATATTACCACAGTAGTTTAGGTAAAGGAAATCATATTTTCGTATTTTTGCAGTGATTAAATTGATTCTCCACATCACCACTTATAATGACCTTGAAATGACCTTTGGATCATATTAAAAAAATTAAAAAATACAGTTTTGGACGTAAAATTTTCCGTTCTTTCAGAATCTGCAGTCAAAAATGCATTATTTCCAAAATAAACACGTTTGACCTTCAAATGACCTTGACCTTTACTACTTGAGGTCAAACCGACCTCGAATTATTATTCAGCGACCCAGAAAACATAAAGATTAGTCATTTTTTTCAACTCAAATGTGTGTGTTCAATTTTGACCTTCAAATGCCCTTGACCCAGATGTCATGGGGTCAATTGGACCGCGGATTCGTGATCAGCGGATCAAATTACATGGGAACATATGTGTCGCGTTCAAATATCAGAGACTTGGTTTTTTTTGTGTGCCTGTGTTATCATAAGAAAATTTAACATACCATAATATAATGAACTTGGTTTCTTATAAAATCCTTTCTTTGTCAAACATTAAAATCTGGGTGTCACGATTTGTCATAAATTCACATCCATGTTAAAAAATAAAATCGTACAGTAAATTATATAATATTAGGAAAATTTCTGTTTCGTCCATATTATTATTGAATATTTATAAAACTATGTTGAGAGCATTCCAGCTCCGTTTTCCTTTATGTACAATTATAAACTGTTTCAATATTATTATACAAGTCACATTTGCGTTCGAAGAGTCATATTATTGTTATGATTTTAGACACCGAATTGAATAATATTACTTTTATAATGAAAATTTAAACTTTTAATCATATGTAAATTTCTTTTGATATATATTTTAATTTTTGTTTTAATTTTTAGAAAATCAATAATTACATTATATGCATTACTATAAGATGTAACGACAGTCTCACTAACGAGGGAAGACGCCAGCGAAAGTGCCGCACAAATGCCCAACGTGATCTTATTTGCAGGGCGCCAGGTACTAATCTCTAGTACCGAATCAAATCAATTTCTCCAACTTTAACTTTACTTCCAACAATTCCAATCTCGCCTAAATTCTTAACAAATTATAATGCTTAATAAAGTTCTAGTATTCCCGGTTAAGTCGGTAGAGGGGAACGTGGGGGCGAACACTTGGATAGGTCGAACACAAAAATAATGGAACTTCTGAAATGAATAATGCACGTATAGGCTTGATATGAATAAAATAACAATAGCTTAATTTATTAATAAAATAGTAATCTGAATAATATCCATTGCTTCTTTACAGCAATCACACATCACAATAGCCAAACTTATTTAAAGTCGGAAGTTCAGGAACTACTAGTCTAAACGGCAAGATCTCTAAATGCTTAAAACTATATCTATCTAAATTCATGTTTACTCAAATATTGCAAAATACGACTTAAAATACGGCATTAGCAACTTAGAATTTCTCCCTACTTATTGATACTTATTTCTGATCGCGTCCTTGTCTTCAATCACAAGGTTAAAAGAAACTTGACAACATCTACATCTGAACTCAGATCTCAAGTGTCTGCTCTACGATACCTTTACATTATAATTTTAATACACTGGATTTTAGATTTATACTCCTAATCTTTACTCTAATCGAATCGCAATTATTTTCTCTAACTAACTTTACTCTAAAAATTTTAATATTATAATTAACATTTATACTTCTAATCTTTACTCTAAATCAAATTTCAATTATTTTCTCTAACTAACTTTACTCTAAAAAATTTAATATTATAATTTACATTTATACTTCTAATCTTTACTCTAAATCAAATTTCAATTATTTTCTCTAACTAACTTTACTCTAAAAATTTAATATTATAATTTACAACATGGCCGCCCTCAGCGTGCTTTGAATTTTTGTCGAGAGAGAGGACGTGATCGGACGCCTACCTGGGTTCCAGACGCTCCGGTGTAAGTCCTTTATTGCTCCCTTGGCTGCTTTTCCCGCTTCAGCTGTACGGCACCAATTTATTCTTCCGAATCACGTTGCAGAGACACTAATTTGGAAAACGCACTTGATTATGGTTGATAGCTTGCTGCCCGGACGAGTTCTACCGGTCCGCTCTTCCTTCTTCTCCCTCTGCTTCTTCATTCCGTCGACAGGTGGCGTTCAGGTTACTGCAGACGAGCACTTTGTCCGGGAGGTAGCGTACCCACGCGGCTACTCTGGGAACTATCCTAGCAGCTGTCAGTGTTGACAGTATGTCTGCCGCGAAGTCCCACTTCGATTGACTTATTATTGTCGATCGATATTTAGTTTACTTGTGATCACGTGGTTGCAATTCCGGACGGTGATTCTCGGTTTCGTGACGGTAGTGAAACAGTGGTGAGTGAATATATATAGTGATATAGATTGTGTCTACATAACCTCTTTAGAGAGTCCAGCTGTCATCGGGGGACATGTCGTCGTCGACTGGAACCAGGACAAACGCCGAATCGACGTCCTCAACCCTTTTGGTGCTGTGGGCATCTAGTGAAACTATTATAAGGTATGTACATTTTCTAATAGTCTTACCTAGTCTTACTTATTTTCTACTCTTTTAATTTATATTAAACACATTTATATATAGTTTCTTAGGCTAAGTACATATTATTTAATTACTAGTCGGTGAGTCCCTTCCGGCCAGCATGCTGTTCAATTTTATTTAATCAATTTTTTTGTTTCTTTACAGGATCAGGAGGGAACCGGGATCACGGCGTGATCGTCACGTCACAACCCCCCCCCCCCCCCCTAGACTGGCAACGTGGGTCGCTGACCCAACAGGCGCCAGCCAATCCCGTCTCTCGACTGATCTAGCTAGCTGAAACCGGCCCCTTTTGGAGATCTCATTGAGCTGCTCAAAGTGTACTTTTAGTTTGTCAAATCTCTATTACTGGATTACGTCAATGAAGGTTAAACTGAATCTTTAGGGCTAAACGCCTTACAGACCCAAATACAATAATTGATATCTAAAGGATTGTTTAGAAGTATGATAGCGTAACTGCTGTTTTGAACACAATATTTTATTACTTTAGTCTTACGTATAGAAATTATACAATGAAATGAGAATGGAATAGAAATGGAATGAAATTATACAACTCGTGATGATTTAATAAAACTTATCCAACACCAGTACACTCTTACATCATCTACACGGGACGGCATGAACTCGTTGTTACAATCAACTTAATCTAAAACCAAATTCTTGGATGACTGCTTACAAACTAATTTTACGGAATGCGCTTACGGAACTAATATGACTTTCTGAGTCGACTACTCTTGACGGGACGAACTTACGGAGCTAACACGAACAAATAATCTAATGATCAAACCTAACCTAAGCTTAACATACTAATCAGAAAAATATAAAAGTACCAAAAATATAAAACGAATCACACAATAAACTTAACCTACTTACTGCTGTCGCATGAGGCGTTCAGAGTTTCCTCATTATTGCCGTGGCCAACGCTTGGATGAATGGGTCATCCGGACTCCATTCTCTGCTGTTTGAGGCACGATTTGCGTTGTCTGCCGCGGTTAGTGCCAATGGTGTCGGTGGCGACTCAATCTGAGGTGCAGTTATCGGAGGCGGTGGGAGTGTGTCTGGTTTTACCCAGACGATTTCTGCTGGTGGCAGGCGTGGCTCTTGCCCAGGTGGATCGTGGGGACCGATTTCACCTCTGCGCCACGCGTGGACGCACCGGGAACATTGGCTCAGCCTTACTGCTGGCCTACCGCAGCCAAAGCAGAATATGCCCCTTTCGTAAGGGCACCTTTGGTAGCGGTGTCCCTGCCGGTGGCAATTCCAGCAGCCTGCCGGTGGAGGTGGCAGCAACGGCTCTCTTACTGCCCTCGAATAAACTTTTGCCGCTGCCGGCGAAGACAACGCTGGTCCTGGTTTAGGCCAAGGGAGAGTCTGTTGTTCTTGTAGGGAAGGGGGAGACGAGCGCAACTCGCTTAGGGCCGAAATATACCCGGGAGGTGCCCTCTCCGGGGCCTCGGGTTTATTTCCCAGGGCTTCATCTAAGCACGGGTGGAACGACACCTTATGCTCGGGTGAGGCCGTGGAGCTATGAGTTCTACCCATCGGTTTTAGCTCCGGTTCCTTTGGCGTAACGGCACCTCTGCCGCGCCCTCTGCCCATGGCTCTTCCCTCTGGCTCGGCGATGTCGCGAGGAAGCTCTGACGCTTCCGCCTTACGCACTGAGAAACCCCGACCACGACCAAATCCTACAGTGGGCTGCACTATTGGTGGTGGTGCCGGAGTTGGCGCAGTTTTAGAGGCGGGTTTTTGCTCTAACTCGGGCGCTCCTCCTTGGTGCCTTCTCATCTCCTTGGACCGCTGAACTTTCTCTATCGCTGGCTTTTTCGGGATGGCCCCTTGAACTCTTCCTAGGGCGTCCTGGGCCCTTTCTCTTAGGCAGGGCTGGGCGTGTGTTGACGAGGACTCCAATTTTTGCTTTTGGAGGCCTGCCCCTTTTCCTGCTCGCAATACTGCTGGTTTTGGATGGCTCGACCTCTTCGTCGCCGGGACCAAGGGGTAGCGATCCCTCTGGTCGATGGGCTCGTGCTGCGTTCTCGGCACCTGCTCTATCGGCACGTACTTTGGTCGTCCCAGCGCTCCCTTGCGGCTCGGAAACATCCTGGCTGACGTCTGCGACACCGGACTTAATTACTTCTGATCTGGAAGGAATATTTACTGTCTCAATACACTCCGGATCCACTGACCAGTAGTATTTCAGGTCCTTTATATGTGTCTTTTCGATTTTCCCCGACTTATTTTGTACCTGGTACACCACGGGGGATAGGACTTTGACTACCTTAAATGGTCCTTCATACTTAGGGGCTAGTTTCCGAGTAATATAATCAGTCGCTGAGGACAACACATGTGACTTTCGCCAAACTATGTCTCCTATATTAAATCTAACATCGCGCCTTTTCTGATTATAATACTTCGCTTGACGGTCCGACGATATATCTAAATGATGTGTAACTAAGTCTCTCAATGCCGGAAGTCGCTTAACTCTATCCTCCCAATCTTCTGCAGCTAATGGTGTTATTATGGGGTTTCCTTCTTCTTTTACTTTTAATGATTTAGCCAATCTAGGCTCTCTACCAAAATTTAGGAACGCTGGTGATACGTGAGTCGAACTGTGGACCGCGGTGTTATACGCGAAGCGGAAGTCAGGAAGGTGCTTATCCCAACTTCTGTGATCATTTTCAATAAATGAAGCGATCATTGTCTTAAGGACTCTGTTCACCCTTTCTACTGGATTCGCTTGTGCGTGATAGGGCGGAGTAGTTGTGTGATGAATTCCTAATTCAGCCGCTGCTTTAGCGATAAGGTTGTTCACAAACTCCGTACCATTATCTGTAAACAAAATCTCCGGGGTTCCCCATCTAAATACTACGGCATCTTCGAACGCTTTCTGGACAGATCTACCATTGGCTTTCCTAAGCGGAATGATTTCTATCCATTTTGTAAACATGTCCTGGAAAACTAGGACATAACTAAAACCTGCACGACTAAGTGGGAATGGTCCCATTATGTCTGCAGCCACTATAGTCCACGGTTGCTCAATGACCCTTTTACCCATAAGTCCGGCCGGTCCGGCTTGTTCAACTTTCATCTGTTGACAGACCTGGCACGCTCTGACGTAGGTGGCCACATCACGGAACATACCTGGCCAATAATACAAAAGTGCTAACCGCGCATGGGTTTTCTCAATACCTAAATGACCAGAGGCAGGTATTGCGTGTGCCTCCTCGATGGCTTTATTTCTTAAATCTAACGGCAAGACTAATTTCCAGGCTTCTAGGTCTGGTATGATCGGATCTGTAAACGCATTCGGTCGGTGACAGTATAATCGCCCGTCTTCCACCTTCCAATCGGGAAATTGTTTCGGCATTTCGGGGACCATCTGTAACCTACGCAAGTACCATGGATCATCGGTTTCCGCAATGGTCGACACGGCAAGTGGGTCTGGTTCATACATCCTCGAGAGGGCGTCAGGAACGTGGTGTAGAGCACCTTTCCTGTGTGTTATGGCAAAGTCATACTGTAGCAGTTGAAGAGCCCATCTAGCTAACCTACCAGAAGGATCCCTGAGCCCATACAGCCAACGCAAGCTGCTATGGTCCGTTATCACTTCAAAGTGGTAGCCCTCCAAATAGGCTCGAAATTTCTTTACCGCCCACACGACTGCCAAGCATTCTTGCTCGGTAACCGTGTAATTTCTCTCAGCAGGAGTCATAGTACGACTGGCATACGCGATTACGCGTTCTTCACCGTCTATCACTTGTGTCAGAACGGCTCCCAGACCGGTGCTGCTGGCATCTGTCTGTAAACGAAACGGCGATTCGAATTCCGGACGCGCTAAAATGGGAGCGGCGGTTAAAACTTTTTTCAAAGCTTCGAAAGCTTTCTGCTGTTCTTCTCCCCATATAAATCTACGACTTTTCTTAAGAAGGCGTAACAGGGGCTCTGCCCTAGTTGCGAAATGTTGAATGAATCGACGGTACCAAGACACCATCCCTAGAAAGCGTCTGAGCTGCTTCAACATTTTTGGAGGTGGGTAGTTCATAATCGGCTCCGTCTTTTGCGGATCTACGTGGCAGCCTTGTTGATCTACTAAATAACCGAGATATCTAACCTGATTTGCGCAAAATTCGCTTTTTTCACGGTTAATCGTGAGTCCTGACTTAACTATAATTTCTAAGACCTTTTCCAACCAATGCATATGCTCTTCAAAGGATTCTCCGACTACAATAATGTCGTCAAGATATGCAAAGGCATATGGCTCGAATTCAGGTGTTATCAACCTGTCCAAAAGTCTTTGGAAGGAAGCTGGTGACCCAGATAGTCCAAACGGCATTCGCTTATACTGGAATAGGCCCTTTCCTGGGACGGCCAAAGCAGTGTATTGTTTACTGTCTTCTGACAATGGTATTTGGTGGAACGCCTGACTCAAATCTATCTTAGAAATATACCGGGCTGATCGGAGCTTATCCAGGATATCACTCATGTTTCGCATCGGATATGCATCCTTCTTCGCTACTTCGTTAAGCTTTCTGAAATCTATGCATAGGCGATAACCGCCATCTGCTTTCTTTACCATGACAGTAGGATTGCACCACTCACTCACAGACCGTTCTATCAACTCCTGTTCTTCTAGCTTTTCCACTGCTTCGCGCAGCGCATCCATTACCTTAGGTGAGCACCTATGGCAATTTTGTTTAATCGGTGGGTGGCCCTGCACGTCGATTACGTGTTGGGCTAGTGGAGTCGCTGGAAGTTTCTGTGGCATCGGTGGAATCTTTCTAGTTAAGAAATCCTGCAGGTACTGAGCTTGATTGGGTTCTAGCTCCTTTAGACCAGCGCACGGAGAGTATCGCTGGGCTAGGCCCTTCTCCTTTGACCGTATGTCACTCGGAGTTCGAGGTGCTTGCACTACATTCCCTTCGTAGGAACGCCACAAGCCTTCTCCTACTCTCCAAATTCGATACCTGAACTTGATTTCAAAATCAAAAATTTCTGCAAAATCATGCCCTAATAACACTTCACAATCGAGTGTGGGGGCAAAACGAATCGGCACTAAATGCTTATAACCTAAAAATTCAACAGGTAAATCGATCTGTCCTGCTGTCTCCTCTATAACTCCATTCGGGTATATTATCCCGGGGCGCGACTGCTGTGAAATTTTCTCTAAAACTGTACTAAATTTTTCCAAAGCTCGCTTACCTACATAGGTGCAGCAAGAGCCTGGATCGAACAAACCGTGAACTTTCCGTCCTTCTATATAGACTGTAATGTGCAGTCTCTTATCTCCATGGACGGCATTTATTTGCTCACTTAACCTCAACTCTACAGAACTCGAAGGGATCCTATTTACAAGAGGACTGGTGGATCGGACCCTATGATCACCAGTCTCTACTCGTTTCCCGGTTTGGGTCCGGAGCACCCGCTACAGCTCCTGGCGAGTTGACCGGGCTCGCCGCAGGCATGACAAAACCGTTGCTTAGGCTTTGTACAGGCCGTATAATAATGTCCGGTTTCTAAACAGTTCCAACAACCGGGGCGCCGCTCACTTCTCACGATCCTAGCGGTTGGATTCGTGGGAGGGGACCGGGCTGGAGGAATCGGACGGGCTTTTACTCTGTCAGTGACCGCTGCAGTTGGGAATGTGTCCGTGTTCTGCATGGGTGCTGACTCAGACGTACTATAACTAAACGCAGTCGGTCCAAATGGAGGGTGAGATATATTAGGGTAATATCCAAAGGGTGGATAACCAGGTGGTGGATATCCCATCATATTAGGGGTTGGAATAATTGGCGTCTGAGAAATCGGGTTTGTCAAAGCGCATGGACTGCTGGGGTTGTTAACTTCACCTAGTCTCGACTTGACATTGCCTGTTTGTGTATTTCTCCTTTTCGAATTTTTGGCAACTCTATCTCGCCGTTGCGAGCTAATTTTCTGGGTTTCTATTGGCACGGCACCGGCTGCTGCAACCGCCCTAACTCTTTCTTTGTGACCGGAATACGCTAATTCGGGCAAGACGCTATCCTCCGCGCATGGCGGTGGCAGATAGGTCTTAGCCATTGCTAGAGATGCTTCGTAAAGCTCTCCTGCCGTTTCTAACTCTTCAAACGAACCAAATTCGCGATGCGGAATTGAGGCTCTGTATTGCGGATGGAGGTTGCAGTAAGCGAGCTGTAATTGCTCTCTCTCACTAATGGGAGGATCAAACCGTCTAACAATCAACCGAAGATTTTGTAAATACTCGGAAATGGGTTCATCCTTCCCTTGGGTTCGCCGACGGGCTTCCTCTTTTATTTGAAATTGAAAATTAACGCCAACAAATCTCTTCCTAAAAGCTCTCACGAATTCGGGCCAGGTCTGTATCTGGTCCTCTAGAAGCCTAAACCAATGACGCGCACCACCCTTGAGCAAGTGCGGCATTGCTTCCAGGAGTGCATTGTCTGATAATGCACTACCCCTGCGGCATTCTTGTACCCTAGTTAAAAATTCTTCTGCGCTACTATCTTTCTTACCCGAATAGCTAATATTCCATTTGCGGACACGCTCAAGCACGTTTACACTCGGAGTAATATGGCTCGATAGGTTATGATAGCTCTGTGGTACACTACCGCCCGTGTATCCGTATCTGAAGGGGTTAGTCGGATGCAAAACCGATGACGGCACTATGGGTTGTTGACCCTCAAACAATGTCGAATTTCGCGGCATATTTAGTTCTTCCGGTGAAGGTGAATCCAAAAAGGGATTAGTAGGCAAGAGCTGTATAGCTGTAGCGTAAGAGTGACAGCTGGAAGACTCTGACGATCGTGACGGAGAATTTCCGTGTTGCTCGGTATTTGGTCTGCATGTCTGCTGAGGAATGGTTCTAGTCGGAGCTATTGTCGTTATTCCTCGGAAAGCCGACGGAAACATCGTTGACCTGCTAATTGGAGTCGTATCGACGGTATCTAAATTCACTGTATCGCTATTTATGGGCGCGTGCCTTTGACCTATTGCTATATGAGGCGTTTCAGTTAATGGCGGTGCATTTATTAGGGTTGGCTCGTATGAAACTGTCGCTGTTACGTCATGGATTCCATGAGCTGGACCATTTGTAAAGTCGATTGCATCGTCCCATGTTACGTTCATCAGCTTACAGTGTTGGTGAAATCGAATAACCCGCCATCTTAGTTCTTCCTCTTTACCTTCTGTACTCAAACGAAAATAGCGAATGACCTTCATTAGGTCCTCCTCCGAAAGTGCACTAACCCACGAAATTACGGTATCCGTAGTCTCGGCCCAGATTTGATCGATATGTACTGTAGACTCCTCCATATTAGTTGCCATGCTCGCTAAATTTCAATAACCTAATCTTACTATCACACGGCAAAAATTCTTATTAAGATAGACGTAAATCCAAAATCCGTAATTCTTTGTAATTATGAATTGTATAGCCGAACGCATTGACAAGCTGGAATAGATTTAAACTATATTTGGTATTTCTCTATAATATGATTTCCGTCACCAATGTTCATGAAGATGCAAAAGGAATTAATAATCCAAAATGGCCTCCTCCATTACCATGATATTTTCATTAGCCTAGTGAAATATGTATCGAACCCACTTAAATGATTTATTACGCTGAATGTTTGACGTCATATGGGTTTCATGCAGTAGAAGTCGAAAAGACACATATATACAGACGAATGAGTGAAATAATGTAAAGTGAAATTTCCCTCCTATTCCAAGTGTCGCCCCACGTTGGGCGCCAAATTTTGTAACGACAGTCTCACTAACGAGGGAAGACGCCAGCGAAAGTGCCGCACAAATGCCCAACGTGATCTTATTTGCAGGGCGCCAGGTACTAATCTCTAGTACCGAATCAAATCAATTTCTCCAACTTTAACTTTACTTCCAACAATTCCAATCTCGCCTAAATTCTTAACAAATTATAATGCTTAATAAAGTTCTAGTATTCCCGGTTAAGTCGGTAGAGGGGAACGTGGGGGCGAACACTTGGATAGGTCGAACACAAAAATAATGGAACTTCTGAAATGAATAATGCACGTATAGGCTTGATATGAATAAAATAACAATAGCTTAATTTATTAATAAAATAGTAATCAGAATAATATCCATTGCTTCTTTACAGCAATCACACATCACAATAGCCAAACTTATTTAAAGTCGGAAGTTCAGGAACTACTAGTCTAAACGGCAAGATCTCTAAATGCTTAAAACTATATCTATCTAAATTCATGTTTACTCAAATATTGCAAAATACGACTTAAAATACGGCATTAGCAACTTAGAATTTCTCCCTACTTATTGATACTTATTTCTGATCGCGTCCTTGTCTTCAATCACAAGGTTAAAAGAAACTTGACAACATCCACATCTGAACTCAGATCTCAATTGTCTGCTCTACGATACCTTTACATTATAATTTTAATACACTGGATTTTAGATTTATACTCCTAATCTTTACTCTAATCGAATCGCAATTATTTTCTCTAACTAACTTTACTCTAAAAATTTTAATATTATAATTAACATTTATACTTCTAATCTTTACTCTAAATCAAATTTCAATTATTTTCTCTAACTAACTTTACTCTAAAAATTTAATATTATAATTTACATTTATACTTCTAATCTTTACTCTAAATCAAATTTCAATTATTTTCTCTAACTAACTTTACTCTAAAAATTTAATATTATAATTTACAACATGGCCGCCCTCAGCGTGCTTTGAATTTTTGTCGAGAGAGAGGACGTGATCGGACGCCTACCTGGGTTCCAGACGCTCCGGTGTAAGTCCTTTATTGCTCTCTTGGCTGCTTTTCCCGCTTCAGCTGTACGGCACCAATTTATTCTTCCGAATCACGTTGCAGAGACACTAATTTGGAAAACGCACTTGATTATGGTTGATAGCTTGCTGCCCGGACGAGTTCTACCGGTCCGCTCTTCCTTCTTCTCCCTCTGCTTCTTCATTCCGTCGACAGGTGGCGTTCAGGTTACTGCAGACGAGCACTTTGTCCGGGAGGTAGCGTACCCACGCGGCTACTCTGGGAACTATCCTAGCAGCTGTCAGTGTTGACAGTATGTCTGCCGCGAAGTCCCACTTCGATTGACTTATTATTGTCGATCGATATTTAGTTTACTTGTGATCACGTGGTTGCAATTCCGGACGGTGATTCTCGGTTTCGTGACGGTAGTGAAACAGTGGTGAGTGAATATATATAGTGATATAGATTGTGTCTACATAACCTCTTTAGAGAGTCCAGCTGTCATCGGGGGACATGTCGTCGTCGACTGGAACCAGGACAAACGCCGAATCGACGTCCTCAACCCTTTTGGTGCTGTGGGCATCTAGTGAAACTATTATAAGGTATGTACATTTTCTAATAGTCTTACCTAGTCTTACTTATTTTCTACTCTTTTAATTTATATTAAACACATTTATATATAGTTTCTTAGGCTAAGTACATATTATTTAATTACTAGTCGGTGAGTCCCTTCCGGCCAGCATGCTGTTCAATTTTATTTAATCAATTTTTTTGTTTCTTTACAGGATCAGGAGGGAACCGGGATCACGGCGTGATCGTCACGTCACAAAGAATCAGTAACAGTAATTTTGTTTAGACTATTTTCTTTCTTTTCCTTAATATAAATCATTTCTGCAAATAAACGTTTATATAAGTTGTTTTATTCATGTAATGTCTGTATGTTATTCGAATCAAAATCATGTGGTACTTCATCCTCTCCTATATTTTCAGTTCTGTGTTTTGTTATGACATTATAATATTTCTTATTCTTTAAATTAAAGTTATTTTTATGTTCTTCCCTTCTGATGTTAAGAAGTCTTTTTGTTTGTCCTACATAAGTCTTGTCACAGGATATACATTCTAATTTATAAACAACATTACTCATCTCACTCTTTTCTAAAGCATCTTTACCTAATTTTATAATTTTGTTTAGCAATTATTCTTTTTACATTTTCTGAAATTTTTCCATGAAAGGGAATCGATATTATTTTTTCTGGTTCTGCAACTGGATTCGTTTTGTTCAAAGTAGTATTATTTTTATTTTTATTGTAAATTTCTATTGTTCTTTTCCTAATGTATTTGTCTATAAATTTAGTTGGATAATTATTATTAGAATATCGAAAGCTGCTTATTGTTTTTCAGTCCAATTAAAAGAAATATCTTTCTCTGAAAGTTGATTTAAAGAGCTTGCAATTTTAAAAAATCCTCCGATATATCCTGCTAATCCTGAAAATTCTTCAGCATGTTTTTGTGCCTTTGAAACTAGAAACTGTATTACGGCTATTATTCTTCTTGGATCTGGGCGTACTCTGTTTTTATCAATTATATGACCTAAAAATTTATTTCAAGTCGCAAAAATTCACATTTTTCTCGTTTTTAATGAAGGTTTACTTTTCGAAAGCGTTGTATTAAATTATCAAATTTTTCTCGTGTTCTAGTATATCGGAAAATATGGCTATGTCGTCAAGATATGTGACGCGATCTGAAGAAAGAGCTCTAAGAAGCCAAGCGTAGATTTTCGAGTAGAACCAGGA
The DNA here is from genome assembly GCA_030998225.1 of Diplolepis rosae. Lineage (NCBI taxonomy): Eukaryota > Metazoa > Arthropoda > Insecta > Hymenoptera > Diplolepididae > Diplolepis > Diplolepis rosae. The sequence goes on from JAPYXD010000072.1 coordinate 751,392, forward strand.
GAAGTGGCGACGAGCCGATAGAGCTCTTCCCATATTTGTCTCTTCTTTCAAAACGCATACTTGTACAAGTTTATAGTCTCTGTCAATTCGGCCGGTTCAGCCGTCTTCAGAAAGAAAGACAGAGTATCCACACTCACAGCATTCGTGTATGTGTATGTGATGAGAGAGAAATCTCGAGTGCTTTCCCGAATGACAATGTTCAAAGCCTCGTAACAAACAAACTATTAATGATAGAATTTTTTCAACTACACCATCTTGAAGAGCAGATTTAAATCTATGTAAAACGTCGAAAATCGGAAATTCGATTTTTGACTTCTTAGGGACCTTTCTTCAGATCGCGTCACATATACAAAAAGTTCTGTTCTCATTATTCCAGTTGAAGTTATATCCATTAATATTTTAAAGTTTTTTGAGAATTTTTTAATCTAAAAGGCACTCTATCAAATTCATAATGGCCACGACGTGTAGAAAATACAATTTTTTGAGAGTCTTTAAGGTCTATTTTTGTATGGTGAAAACCAGTAGCCAAATCAAACACTGATATATATCTTGCAGATCTGATTCAATCGAATATATCATTTATGTAAGGTAGTGGATAAAAATATCCGATTATTTTTTCACTGGGTGTTTTAAATTCATGGACAATTCGCCATTTTATGTTACCCTTAGAATTTTTTCAACTCAAGAATTAATTGTTTCATAACGAGCGTCAGAAAAGACTGATGTACAAATCCTCATATAATCCTTGTAGTCGCTGAAAACATTTATTGTCAATACATCGAAAAAATTTATTTGATGTTACAGAATTATAGTGATGCAAGATTGTACAAGTCAGACGCAAGCACAAATCTTTGAACAATCTTTTGCAATATAAAATATTATAAACTATATACAAATGTTTCTAAATCATTTCAGTCGATTGTGTCGATAATTAGAAGAGTGTATCACTCACCATGATAACCGAACTCTACCATATCGACCCTATCAACCTGTGATTTAGAATTAACGTCATTTAAGAACAGATGGAATTTTCAATATATATTTGAACAATTTTTTCTGTGAAAAAAGGAACGCTTCTACTCCTTTTTTCACAGAAAAAATTGTTCAAATATAAAATATTATGTTATTCAACACAGTTGTAATGGAAGTTATAAACAATACATTGAAAGCAGTTCGGATTTCGCTTTAACCAATTGATCGTAATCAATAGTGATCGTTCAACGAGTCTAAAAAGAACTTACACTCTCATGTGCTTTCTGTTCTGTTTTGAACTTGAATTAGAACTGAATTAACATTTTATAAATTCAGAAATTTGAGATCAGACAGGTCTGACTTAAGCACAAACCCCTCTAATCTTTGTATTTTCAGAAATTCAAATAGTTAAATTTTAAACAAAACAGGTCGCTTGATCATGTAGGTTAACCCCGAGGTCAGATCTTCACTTGATTTGACAATTCTATTTTATTTAAACAAAATATGTGCAAAAGGTGATAGGATTTCGAATAAAATCAATGATTATTTAGTCACTAAGGTTAGCTTCAAGGTCAGAACCCTTTGTGATTTTCTCAAATTTGTTTTATTTGAACAAAATTTGTATGAATTCAGATGCATTGTAATTATAATTTACTGGCTTTGGTTTTTTTACTACTTATTTAATTTTAGTTTTCCTATTTACTGACTTTTTTCCTTTTTCATGTTAATGTTTTTTTATGTAAGGATCAGAAGGATCTTCTCTAAGAAATGAAGATGAAGTCAGTAAATAAATTAATTATCTCAAATATTCGTTTCTTAACATGAAAATAATCTCGATCTTTAAGTGGGTAGACCTGTGTGTCACTTTCGAAAAATCGATTTTTTTGTATTGCTTATTTCTAATCTAAAACATTTTAAAAAGACTTTTCTAAAAGGGTCTGTTCGAAACCAGCTTAGTTTTTGAGCTGCAGGACCTAAAGGCTCCTGCGGTCGGTTGATCAAAACAATGATTCGTCCCGTTTTCAAACTTTGAGCTCGTTTGTCTCAAAACCGTATTTTCCAAGTTGTCGTGCAGGATTGCAGAAAATTTATTGAATCGATTCGGCTCAAATTTTGTGTAATTAATTTTTATGCATAATGCAAGGTAGTGACGTAGGGATTTCTAAAAAAAAAAAATTTCCCGTTTTTTCGGCTCATTACGCTCGAAAAAAGAGGGAAAAACGAATTTTTTTTTCAAAGTGCGCTATTTTGTCAATTTCCCAAAATTTAATAAATCCCGACGTCAGTACTTCGGCAACTTAATTGCGAATAACGAAGTATTTTCGTTTTTCATTTCAGAAGACAGATGCGTACTGTATCTTGCACACCGTTTGGGTCTGCCATTTTGAGAAGGTCTCGTTCCCGCTTCGATCATTTATTTACTAATTTAATAACACATTTGATACAATTAATGTAAAATATTTAAGAATAAAGCGAGAAAATCGTGAAGGAATAATTAAAAAATCTTAATTACTTTATCTACACGTTGATCCTAAAAAAGCACTCGGAAATCGCTCTTGACACAGGTCTACCCCCTTAAGTAAACAAGATGGAATGTTCATGATAAAAGATAGTAGAATTGAGATTATTCGTATTTACCCCTTGTTGAATTATTTGGGAGTTCCAATTGAGTCCAGTTGGTTAAGGGGTTATATACACTTGTGTTCGAGAAAAAAAGCGGATTTTTACGATTTTTTTTGGAAAAACAACACATTTTTTTTTTAAACTGAACGCCTATTTATTTATACATGTCAGAAAATCTTTCACGAATTTTTTCAACAAAAAAAATTCATAGCTGGAGTCAATATTGCCATTGTGCTAAAACACAATTTTCCCGACATCTCTTGCGGTGAGCATGATAAAGAAGGAACTGCATATCTGAAATACACAAAACAAAAACAAAACTGTAGTTTGTACCTTTACGCTGTGCGTAAACGAAGGATTTTGCGAAATTCATTTATTTACAAAAATGGTGATCGTTTTTCTAAAAAGTTTGATTTTCGAACGTCTGAGCTTTCGGTTTTTGCAGCAAGATAAAAAAAGTTTTGCTTGAAATTTAAAATCCTTTGTCCACTCAGAGGCTATTATTGTTGTTAGTAAGCCTGCAAAAATTCAGACTGATCTGGTTAACGGTTCTCGAGAAACTGTGCTCACCGTAACCGCACTTTTTGAAAAATCAAGTTTCGAGATAATCGCGTGTAAAAAGGAACTTGCAGATGACTCGCAGTTGCAGATAGCGCGCCATCAAGAGCTGCCAAATCGGTTCTACTGCTCAGATCTGTATGATTTTTTGGAAAAAGATTCTCTGAGATATGTACTTTCAGAAAGTGCAATAAAAATTTTTTTGATTTTTTCAATCAACACAAGTGTATATAACCCCTTAAGTTAGTAAGCGAATTGAACTTATCGCCTTTGTTTATGCTTCGAGCTTAGTCCCTTCTAAAGTTTTTATATGAATTTCGATTGAATTGCGTTTAGTTAATTAAGTAGTTTATTTGAACTGATCTTAGATGCTAGTTTGAGTTGAATCCCTTCTTAAGGTTTTGTAAGTAGATTTTGATTTCTTTCAGCACTTGGAACTTAACATATAAGGCTAAACTTGCATGTTGGACCTTTTGCTTTTTATTGGATTTGGAAAGGGCAATCATGATAAGCTACTAGGTCATATAGTGATGCTTATATGTGTGATAAGTGCATGCGGCAGGGGGTTATTATGTTAGGGCTTCATGAACCTTCTCTTCTGGTTAGTCAATGTGTTAGCTTGAGTGGGTATTATAACGATACATGGTAATACCATCTTCATTGTTTTATTGACTTCTTGATCGCATCGTTAAAGTCGCGAGGTAATATTATCTTGATCCCTACATTAATTTCTTTATCTTCCTATATCTCGAGCTGTTAGAGTCGCGAGACATGACAAATATTTCAAATTAATTGAAGATGAAATAGTCATTGATAACTAATGAGCCAAAATTCCATATCTCCCTCTAGATTCATGGTCATAATGCCGTTTTTCTTTCAAAATATGTAATAAGAATGTCTTCATACAATAAGAAAATCGGTATTATGTAAAAACCTAATGTTTGTAAACAAATTGATTTTGTTTCAACTTCTGCGCCTCGGAGACAAGTTTTTCAAATCAAAATACGATCCTTACGGTATTTCCTTTTACTTTTCAAATTATTCGAGTTTGAAGCGCGTGGCGCACACGCTGATTAAAAAATCAGAGACCAATTTACGGGCGTACACAAAGAATGTTGGTCAGGTTAGAAAATTGTGCACTATCGCAGTTTATATATTGTTAATATGAATTTCATTTTTTTAAACGTGTTTTGTAATTGACAAATAAAACGCGGCTGAAAATGCCAAATCCTAACCGCTGTTGTAATCCCCTCGGAAAGGAGAAACATTGCCGTTTGTATGAGAAATCCAAATTACTACAAAATACTGCCAAATTAGCCTCTGCTTATCAAAATTTGGTTGAAAAATTGATATGCAGCTTCTGCAAATCGGCTGCATACAAACAATTTAAAATCGATCCAGAAAAAATATCCGAAATTTCGCATAATGATAGTGATTCGAGGGTTTCCAATCCTGATCCGCCCACTGATAACATTATTGAATATGTAGATAAAGATGATGTCAGTAGCGAATTAGATGATCCGCACTAAAAAATTGCTTCAAGGAAAAGGGTATGTATCAAAGACAAGACACGGCGAACATTTTACTCGAATTTTACGAATCAGTGTATTTTTGAATATGTATTTAAATAATTTATCTTTTTTAGAAAAGGCTGCTTTTTGGAAATCTCAAGGAATTACATAAAAAAATTCTTGCGACAAATGCCACGTATAAAAATCTTACTTTCTTTATTCATGAAGTTACGAACACCATTTTGTATTTTGGCTGGTCCAAAGGGAACACTCAATGTTTGTGTCTGCATGATACATCATAATATCATCTACGTCACAATGCTGCTTGTCAACTTGCGATACATGCCCAGGGGTTCCAAAAGTTATCAATAGTCTCGAAGCCCTGTTGCGTACGATCTTTTCAGAAGACACTGAATGTTCGGTTGCAACTACAGTACAGTCGGAAAGTATTAGATCAAGATAAAAAAGTTGTTTTTGTCAGCTTATCGTATCATTCATAAAAAATTATTCACATATCTGCAGTAGTTTTGTATTGGACGTTCAACGTAGCTTCATGATTTGAAGACATTTTTAGTGCATTTTACTAAAATTTCCATCAAAATTTATAAGAAAACAGCCTATGGCCGAAAATCGTGAAAAGTGTCCAAGGCTGCTGCATTGGGTTTTTAGTTGTTTTTCGCACAAAAATCGATTCGGCTGCGGTTTAAAAGGTTACATGTCAATCATTTAAACAAAAAAAGGTGGTATTATCGTGTCTGGTGCATTGAAGTGTCATAAAAAACTGTAAGTCTGTTAATTTGACAGTCATTGCGTTTATGCATAATTGTGCCCGCTTTTTCGTTGAAATAGCCTCAGAATTGTATTTTTCCAGATTGAAAATGGTCAAGCGAAAGGAAATATCTATCGAGAAACGGGCCTAAATCATTATTTTGCAAAAAACAGGCAAAAACTATCGAGAAATAGCCAAAATATTGAAAATATCTTTGTGTTCAGTTCATACGGCCATAAGAAGATATCGAGAACCTGGACAAAATACTAACAGAAAACGATCTGTTCGACCAAGAAAGACAAATCAAAGAATCGACAACAAAATATTTGCAATAAGTAAGGGCAATCGACAGAAATCTGCTTAAGAAATTCGTGCTGAAATCAATGAAGACTTGGATTCACCAATATCGCTCACGCCAGTCAAAGGCCGGCTTAATGAAAAAGGTATGATTGGACGCATTGCTGTCAGAAAGCCACTTCTACGGCCAGTAAATAGACAAAAAAGACTGAAGTTCGCTCAAGAACATGTTGGCTGGACGATGGATCAGTGGAAATCAGTTTTATGGACAGACGAATCAAAATTCGAACTTTTCGGTAGCCATCGGCGTCAATATGTTCGCAGAAAAGTCAATGAAAGATTCAAACCAGATTGTATTGTGCCAACTGTAAAACATGGCGGTGGCTTAGTAATGGTTTGGGGCCGTTTCAGCAACGCTGGCGTTGATCAACTTAGAAAAATTGAAGCAATTATGAAAAAAGAGCAGTATCACAGTATACTCCAACGCCATGCAATACCACCTGGCATCAATTTAATTGGTCGGGAATTCATTTTCCAACAAGATAACGATCTGAAACATACATCAAGACTTTGTACTTCTTATTTGGAACTAAAGAAAGTCGCAGGTGACCTTAATATAATGGAATGGCTGCCTCAAACCCTCGATTTAAATCCCATCGAGCTATTTTGGGAAGAATTGGACCGACGTGTGAGAGATCTAAAGCCAGCAAACCTTCCTGGTCTCTGGGATTGTTTGAACGAAGCTTGGAATAATATTCCACCTCAAGCACTTAAAAAACTCATCGAAGGAATGCCAAAATTGCGCGCTGCAGTCATTAAAGCAAAAGGTGGCCATTGTCAAGAAAATCGCTTGAAGTAACATATTCACTGTTTCCTTATAAATTTTGATGAAAATTTCAGTAAAATGCATTATAAATGTCTTCGAATCATGAAGCTACATTGAACTTACAAAACTGCCACGAATATGTGAATAATATTAAATAATATTAAATGATTTGTTTAAAACAAAAATCTGCGGTCAACTACAAAAATATTTCTGGCATATAATTTACAGGTGTGCCCAAAGCGCGATCGAGCGTGTACGCAGTGCGCGGTTTAGCGCATGCGCCGCGCCCTTCAAACTCGAATAATTTGAAAAGTAAAAGGAAATACCAACTTTTTTCTGCATCGCCGGAATCGGCTGGAAGTAAGGATCGTATTTTGATTTGAAAAACTTGTCTCCGAGGCGCAGAAGTTGAAAAAATCAATTTGTTTATAAACAATGGGTTTTTACATAAACAAATTGCGCTTTTCATATTGCCGATTTTCTTATTGTATCAAGACATTCTTATTGCATATTTTAAAAGAAAAACAGCATCATCACCATGAATCTAGAGGGAGATATAGATTTTTTTGTAAAAAAAGGGCCTGAAAATGCATATTGTAATAAATAATTGGAAGTTTATTTCATTGCTGTGAAATTTTACCACAGCTTTTAGGTTCATCATAGCTATCCAAAAAATGTTTAATAGTTAAAATCCACGGACTTTGGGTTTTAGGGGTCTGAAATCAGTAATTCTGGCTCTAATATAATTATAATTCACCTTAAATTAAGTAATAAATAATGCAGCCCATGGTTTGAATCTTCGTTGCATGTTTTCAATTCGAATGACCTTATTACAGTTATAAAATCAAAATATTTATTTATTTTATTTTTAGTATCAACATACCTATATTATGTTGGAATTCCAAAATAAAATTTATCTAATACATTACCTTACAAATCTGGCATAACTAACAAGGGGAGTGCGTCAATCTTCCCTGAGCTTTCTGCACGAAACTTGCAGTACCGAAAGTTCGATATGAATGAGTAATAATGCCGGAGTGGCAGGACCCACTACCTCAGTTATTTCAAGAAATTGAGTTTTAAAAATGGAGGTTTTCGCACGTGCCGAGTGAGTAAAGGCCGGTGAGTCCTTCAGCATAGTGAAGCGGTGGCGTAGTGGTGATGGCTATCGGCTGGCATGCTCGCGGCGCGGGTTCAATTCTTTTTGCCGGTGATTTTTAATTTTTATACATTGTTAGTTATTTGCAATGTAATTAGTATAAGTTTTGATGATTTGTAATTCAATTAATTCAAATAAAAAATATTAAAAATTATAAATAATAATTAATACTGTCAATATATTTTGCATAATTTATATTGATATTAATTATTTGAAAAAAAAAATTTTCTGTGAAAAAAGGAACGCTTCCACTCCCCTGGGTAAAGGAAACGTACATTTATTTTACACTTTATTTATGCAATAATAAACATTCATTTACATATTTAGGAAATATTGTTACGTCCGGATGTAGCATCCGACCCTATTAAACTATTTTATATATATATTTATATATTTAAACATATTATCAGAGTTCGAATGGGGGAAGCAGAAGGGAGGGGAAAGGCATTTCCTTTTCTTTAATTTTAATTTAGTCAAGCGAAATATGTTGTGTGTGAGAGAATGCCAAATATGTTCGTAATTGGACCCAATACGCGTACTCAATTAGGTAGGTTTAAGAATTGGAAAAAAGGTAGAATTATTATGACTTTGCTACGACCTATATCAAAATTTATCCTATCGTATTTTCTTTTCCTCTATGTCTAATGTGTTGAAAAAAATATCGTTAAGAAAAGAAAGCAAAAATAATAGTAGTAATAAAATCGAAACTTCGTCTTAAGGTAATTATTAAATTGAATGTTAGGCTTATCTTTTCCAAGAGGGATGTGTACTATAACACCATAAGATTCAAACATGTTTTATGCCAATTTTGCAGCTTTGAACTGATGTTGCCTTCAATAGTCTCGTGGAACCTGGAAAGAGTATTCAGATTTCTCTTTTATTATAATTTAGAACTCTGGGTTTCCCAAGGATTACATAAATTTTACCTTTCTTCAGAAATCTCACAGCTGCACTCCTTTCTGGCCACTAAGTTTTCTATCCTGTTGCTTTAATGCGAAAGAGACGCGTTCAAGGGCCTGAATAAAAAGACTGCTCAGAGAGATACATTCCTAATACCAGACAACCCATTTCAAGCACGACTCAAATGTATTACAGGTAATGACCGCTATAAAACACACAAGCTGGTAAGAACCGGCAACAAATAGAATCTTTACGAATTCCTTAGAAGGAACTCAATATATAGTTACATAAAACTTCTTGGGGACAATTGCCCAAAAGATAAAAGTTTATCCATTCATTACCGGCCAGCCCCCAAATTTTGGGATTGCTTACCCATCAGGTCGAGGCCAGATTTTCAGCTGAGGTAGGAACGTAATATCCCCTCTCCACCACCAACAAGAATTTCCCTTCCACTTCCAAATTTCCACCCACCACACGTTAACCCTTTCAGGGGCAAATGTTTCTGGTGCATCTACCCCAGATATGATAATGACTATAAGGGTTTTCGGGGTTGCTGATTACGAATCTGAAGTCAGATTTGCAAAATTCAAAATGGCGGATCCAATATGGAGTTCAAAATTTTCAAAAAAGGGTAAATTGATGCTAAATTTTGATTATAAGGGTTTTTGGGATCGCTGCTTACGAATGTGAAGTCAGATTTGCAAAATTCAAAATGGCGGATCCAATATGGAGTTCAAAATTTTCAAAAAAGTGTAAATTGATGCTAAATTTTGGTTATAAGGGTTTTTTCAATTGCCTGCGATCTGGCGATCCCGGAAGAAAGGGATGTGATTTAGAAATTTGTTCATAAAAAAATTAATAATGAAAGTACGCAATGATAATGGTACTGTTTCAATGACTTATGTTAGGTCTGTCGCTTGCGAGCGTATCACTTTATTTCACCGCAATAATACTTTTTACTAAGATTCACCTAGCAGTCACGGTAAAAAATGATTAAGAAATTTTGCTATGGAAAATACTGAAAACTAAATGATGAAGAAAAGAATTGTATAACTTTTATCCGCTGTTGTATATATTTATGAAATTATAAATAATTTGCCCGTAAACAATGTTAAATAAATAAGTAAATTTGGAAATATGAAAAAAAATTAATTATTCGAAATATTTGAAATTTTTTTTTAAAAAAACTAGCGTACGAAAAAATCCGAAAAAAATATATATCATAAAACTAAGTGTGTAGAATACGTCAAAAAATCAGCAGGGGCTCACCTTTGCAGGTTACAGAAAATCCGATTTTTTTCTGAAAAAGACGTGTTTTTTCGAGTTACTTTTTTATAACAAACAAATTTATAAATAAAATAATGCAATTTTTCACCAGATTATCATAACTCAGACTTCTAAGAGTCTAATAAGTATATATTTGCATAGATAATGTGCCAAAATCTATCGGAAAAATAAAAAAAACTAAGACAAAAAAGGTGGTATATAATCGTCCCTCCGCTCCTGAAAGGGTTCATTGGAGGAAAGTATCTCCAGAGGGTTGAATTTTGTTAACTCAGACTGTACTTGCAAGGAGGATTTGTTTTGACAACTTCTGTACCAGTCTTCTACGCGATTTCCTGGCGAGCAGGTCACCTCGGCATCCGGTAGTTCCTTGATGCAGGAGTAGGACTTAAGGAAGAAAACAGATACAATATGAACATGCTGGTCGTAAATGGACAACTTTACAGCCGCTCTACAGGGGCTCGAAGTACTACTTTAGTGCCTGTTTTGCGTAAAAACATTTATTGTCAGTTCTTTGAATAATATTACATTACATTTAATAAACGCTAAATTGCTACATGAACAATTTTTCTTCAATAAAGCAAGTGGAAAGCAAAGTTCATTTAAATTTTAAAATATTGGCTTTTCTTCAACCAATTTTGACGAGAACCATGCATATTTCAGCATTGGTTGAAAAGCAGGTGCGCTGAATTGGTGAAGTAGCAAAGAATGCAATCGAATTGCATCTTGCCTGCTTACAATTTCTCTTTGCTCTTTCAACAAAGCAGGTGCATTTTGAAGTCTTTTAAGAAAGTTTTTAACCTGCCGATAGAAATAGACATCGCATGGTTGTCACAAAGGTGTGCACTTGGGGGGAATAATTTTTAAGGTACAAGTAGCTTCGCCATAACTGTCTTCAAACATCTTGTCATGCATGGGCGCATCCGTTTGAACACCCCAAGAGTCAATAATGAAAAATCTAGAGATCTATTATATGTCGTTTGATAATTACATCCAGTTTGATCGGTATTAATAACAAAGTCTGGAGTGTACTTTGAAATCAATTTTTTTGTTTGTTTTTGGAATTTCGCCGCAGCCTCCACAGTTTCTTCAAATGTTGCCATCTCTCGTTTGCTAATAAATTTCGTCACTTTCCTCTGCCTAATTTTATGACGTGCTTTGAAATCCGCAGCCCATCGAAGGCTTGCTTGGAATTTAAAATATCCAGACAAATACAGGAAAACTGCCGTCATTGCCCATTGTTGTAAAGTCCTGGTGGTGACCTAAAATTTTTTAAATTTATAGATATAATCATTTATCAAATTGGAAAATGCTTGCATTTTCAAAAAATTAAATTATTAATTAAATCTAGACAATTACAACAAAGTGGACTTACTTGTTCTAAGTTTCTGCGTGCTTCTTGGAAGCTTTCAAAAGTTTCGGTATCAATATAGTGGATTTTATCAAATTTTTTTCCTCCCATCTGAACATCTTTTTTCCATTGGGAAAGCTCCTTAATGCTTTTTAAGCGATGTCCTCCCTTTCACTGCAGCGTCGAAAAATCCCATTTTGGATTGGCTTCTGCCAAAGCAACAACTTTTCGTTTATATTCAATTGGGATGTACTCATATTTCTTACTCTTCCCCAAGTCATCATCATAATCATAATCGGGGTCTCTGTCAGTATCATCTCTTGTGCACTGCACAAAAATTGTGAATTACTTTTAAAAATTTATTAGATTAGAAATTAAAGTAGGAATTACAGAAAATAAGCAATCGTTTCTTATTTTTGAAGTTTATTCGAAATATAATAGATATTTTTAGAAATGAATTAAAAATACAATGTAAATTAAATTAAAATACTTTTTACAACTTTTATTAAATAATGAAATTTTTGTTGAAAAAAAAATTCCAAAGATTATGTTCCATGGAACACGTGATTTGAAATAACAATAAGTGTTATAACAACTTTTGATTTTTACACACAAATATTTATTATTAATATAATAATAATAATTCTAAAGGAACTTACTAGGGAATGCTGGAGAGAATTCGTAAACTCTCCTTTGAAACTTTCATAATCCAAAGATCTTTCCAAATCTTCGCTCGTAAATCCTTCACAATCAGATTTTTGACTTGAACTTCCACTTCCACTTGCACCTTGCTTCATTTTTGCAAAAATTGAAAAAGCACTTGCACCAGGAAAATATTAAATTACCAAATATATATAGTATCCACAAACACTTTCTAATTCCTTTAACCTTCAAAATAATTAATATTAGTATAAATTATGCAAAATATATTGACAGCATTAATTATTATATATAATTTTTAATATTTTTTATTTGAATTAATTTAATTACAAATCATCAAAACTTATACTAATTACATTGCAAATAATTAACAATGTATAAAAATTAAAAATCACTGGCAAAAAGAATTGAACCCGCGCCGCGAGCATGCCAGCCGATAGCCATCACCACTACGCCACCGCTTCACTGTGCTGTCTGCTGAAGTGGGAGAATCAGGTGAACCCACAGGTGTATCATATGTATATGTGTCTAATTTTACTAACTAATTTTCCTTATGTCTTATTATCTTTCTGTAATGCTTTCCAGAACCAATTCTAATAGAACGTTTGTAAACAAGTAAGAGATATCTAATGATACGATGGTCGTTCAATGAGTCCTTAGAAAATCTAAGATATGGCGCACGTAATATCGAAAATAGTTGGGTTTTAGTAAGCATCATTACTCACTAGACAGCTGTTAAAGTCTCAGTTACATGCATCACATGATTTTATTTTTATTGTCGATTGTCGCAGAAAACTTATGTGTATTTAGAAAAATGGAAAAAAGTGAGTTTCGAGCGGTAATTAAACACTTATATTTAAAAGGCTTAACACCGAACAAGATCAAAGCTGAGTTGGATGAAGTTCATGACACATCTGCCCCTGCTCTTGCAACTGTTTACAATTGGATAAATGTGTTTGAACGTGGCCGTAAATCCACAATAGATGAACATCGTTCGTGACGTCCAGTGGAAGTGATTACCCCCGAAATGATTGAAAAAATTCACGATATGATGCGTCGTTATTGCACCGGTTCACTGTCGGCTAGCAGAAACGATTCAGTGGCAAAAAGTCCGGATTTTGTCTGATTCTCATGAAAATTGGTATATGAAAGTTTTCGAGGTCGCTGATTTTGAATCTGATGTACTCTTGCTCGGTGGAGTCACATGATCTTTGCTGATTGGTTGAGGGAAAGAGAGAGAATCATCTGTGTGTATGCTTTCATGTCGAAACGTGTATCGTCAGCTCCCTTTTTTTCATCCGGAAGTAAAAGTGAATGCACGTTCAAAAAATTAATAAAGTCAACAAAATAATTTGTATATCAACGAAGGGACTTTTGAGAAATGGAGTGTGGAAAATCACAAAAGAAATGTAAAGTATCTATATACAGTCATTTGACAAGTGTAAAGGTTATGTTTACACTCGCCGTCAGACTGCGGCAAATGGATTTGATTATTTTTTACATTTATTAATTGCTTGATCATGGAAATACATCCTATTTAGTTATTAAAGATATATAAATAAAGTACGAAAAATCAACCATTCAGCATTTTTTGTCGAAACTTATTCATTATTCTTCTCGCAGCTTTGTATTTTTCAGAGCGTCTACTTTTAAGAGCTCTCAAAGAGGCTTTTAATCTCTTTTCATCTACACTTTCAATGTTATTAACATCCAATCTCGTTTTTGATAAATGTTGGAAACAGTCGATTCTACATTATCAGTTTTAAGGAGTTCTTCAAGAACTTCCCTTTTAGTGAATTTCGCCATTTTATATTTTATATTTTGCAAATACATATATTGTATACATTAACTGTGTAAATTATTATTTTATTAATATCATTTTGCGTGCGGAATGTGAACGGAAAGCAGATTGATAAAACAAGTGAGCTCGCTCGCCCGCGTTGCGGCTGAAACAACTAATGACGGTGAGCCGGCGCCGCGCACGGCCATGTTGATATATCATAAGCAGCGAAATAAATGAAAAGTAGCAAAAAGTAGCACACTCATGCTCGAATGCACATCCTAAGAAAGATATTCATACATTTCAAAACTCAATATGTTGTGTTGTGTCGTGTTATGAGCAGTTGGAAGCAGGTGCTTTGCTAACAAATCTTTTTTTTTATTCACTAATAATGTGTTTGTATTTGATTGCAATTGAGAATTCCAGATTCAATTGACTTTTTACAAATTTAACACCTTGGTAAATAAAATAAATGGAGGTAGGAGATTCGGAATCGATTCAACATCAAAAAACGTATTTCACGAACGTCATTAGCACTACGAATTTTAAGGGGTTATATACACTTGTGTTGATTGAAAAAATCGAAAATTTTTTTATTGCACTTTCTGAAAGTACACATCTCAGAGAATTTTTTTCCAAAAAATCATACAGATCTGAGCAGTAGAACCGATTTGGCAGCTCTTGATAGCGCGCTATCTGCAACTGCGAGTCATCTGCAAGTCCGCCTTTACACGCGATTATCTTGAAACTTGATTTTTCAAAAAGTGCGGTTGCGGTGAGTACAGTTTCTCGAGAACCGTTAACCAGATCAGTCTGAATTTTCGCAGGCTTACTAACAACAATAATAGCCTCTGAGTGGACGAAGGATTTTAAATTTCAAGAAAAACTTTTTTTATCTTGCTGCAAAAACCGAAAGCTCAGACGTTCGAAAATCAAACTTTTTAGAAAAACGATCACCATTTTTGTAAAAAAATGAATTTCGCAAAATCCTTCGTTCACGCACAGCGTAAAGGTACCAACTACAGTTTTGTTTTTGTTTTGTGTATTTCAGATAAGCAGTTCCTTCTTTATCATGCTCACCGCAAGAGATGTCGGGAAAATTGTGTTTTAGCACAATGGCAATATTGACTCCAGCTATGAATTTTTTTTTGTTGAAAAAATTCGTGAAAGATTTTTTGACATGTATAAATAAATAGGCGTTCAGTTTTTTAAAAAAACATGTGTTGCTTTTCCAAAAAAAAAATCGTAAAAATCCGCTTTTTTTCTCGAACACAAGTGTATATAACCCCTTAATAAGATAGAAAATGTTATTTGAACTTACAACATGATTCTAAATGCTTAACATGAATGTTATCATCGATGTTAATTCCTTATATCTTAATATTGATTATTAATTTATATTTCCTTAAGTCACGTAAGTTACATTTATTAGAGGATAATTTGATTATAACTGTCTAACGTTAGAAATATTGATAATATGTTGTGGTCAATCTTGTAATAGCTCTCAAAGTGACAGTTGAAAATGATGTTCCACATGAAACAGATTTTACTGATAAAATATATGGAATCTCTTTTCATTTTTATTACTATAATGAGTTGATTCAAATTAGAAGCATGCAAAGAAGTTTCAATCGATGGGGTGCATTATTCATTTTCAAATTTAGGGTAAATATATTTGAATAATAATTATATCATTCATCAACGACTCTTTCATTTTTAACTATTTTGAAATACTATCAATATAAAATTATGACCCATTTCAGAAATAACTTCGCAATATGACTAAATTAATTTTAAGCATGACACGAAACGAATTTCAACAAATGTTGACAACTTAATGTATCTCTGAGGAGGAAAAATATATGGGTTTCGAAACAATGGAGAAAGGAAAATATATATTTATCATATTTTGTCCGATTTAGTCGTTTTTATTAAATTATTATTCAATAAATTATTCATTTTTTCTACGTATATGGTGAAAAACGCATGTCACATGTGCGAATTTTGGTGTTTGGTTTCACCCCCTAAAAGCCCTTATGGACCGATAAGAAAAAATACGTGGCGCTTAGTTTTTCAAGTATTAAGGGGGTCTCCTTATCCAGAACTTTCGAAAAATCAATTTTTTTTGTTTGTTCCAATCGATGCAACTATTATCATAGAATATTGTTGCAAAATTTTACAGTCCATATCGGAATAGTTTTGATGGTAGAGTTCCAAGCAGTGGCTCTGCGTAAGTTGATTTTTCACCGTCTGAAAACTTTAAAGCGCGTTTTCTCGAAACCACATTTTTCAAAATTGCGTGCACGATTAAAGGAGAACCAATTAAGCTATTATTATAAACTTTTTTTTTATTTGTAGGTAATTAAAATGCGCATATAGTGAACCTTTAGTTTTCATGATATAGTATTTATTTTCATTATAAATAACGCATTTTAAACAACAAAAACGGCGAAAAATTTGATTTTTCTGGAAAGTAACTCAAAAGATCGATAAAAAAAAATTTTTTTACAATTTTTTAGGTTTACTATAAGCGGAAGACCCTTCTGAATAAAAAAAACAAATATATATGTGTTTCAGATGAAAATTTTGGACAATATCATGCACGCAAAATTAATTGTCCGTGGTGAGACGCTGCGCGGGATCTTCGATAAGTCCGAGATTTTTTCTTGTTTTCAAATGAAAATTTTTTTTTAACAAGTTCAAATATGTACCTAAATATATGCGAAAATCTTTGACCAGTGTTTTTATTTTCTGCTTCAAAGAAAATTGGAAAAAAGTGCCTTTTTTGAAGGTTCTGGATAAGGAAACCCCCTTAAAAAACATCTGGGAGTGAACAAAATCGGAGAGGGAGTCCTACGTTGTCCCTATGAGTGGAGATAGGTCAGAACACGCAATGCGTGAATATCAGTGATTTCGATCTTTGTAGCATTCACGTTTTTCTCAGGTATTTAATGGATATTTTCCTAATATAAGTCTTATGTTTCTTTCAGTCTGTAGCTGATATATTCCACACTCTTCTAACGGAAATCGAGAAAGCTGACGGCAACGTACAAGAAAAGCCAAATTGCATCATTTCGTAAAAATCAGAATAAAACATATTGATCAATTGTCATTTAGTTTAATTTACTCTCAGTAATCACGAAAAAGGAAATGAAGTGCAATACAGGATCATCTTATTTACTTTTGATGACCAAAGCTCAAAAAAAGGCAGTATATCTCTTTTTATCTATTTATTGTGAAAGAAGGATAATAAAGAGCAATTAAATTTTTATTCTATGATGAAAGTGATACGGCTATCAAACCAATCCAATAATTTTTTTCATGATATTAACATTACCTCCAATAGTTGAATGCATGAGATCACGCAAAAACCATAAATTACCCAATTATTCAAAAATTGAGTTCCAAAGTGGTGAAGGAAATTTTATTTTGTAGTTCCATAAAGTCTCGATTTCAAGATAGATTTTTATAAAAGAATGTCCTTGCCAGAATGATTTTCCGAAACTTATGACTAAAGCTAATTTAATTTGAGTATGAAAGAATATCGTTTTAACGATACATTCATATTATTAAAAGCGGTGCAAACCTCTTATTTCTTACCGAAAATGTTAACTTTTTTTCAAAACATGCCATTTAATGTAGTATTCTGTATGTTTTTATTTCTACGGAATACAATGACGTATTTTATGTAAAGAAACTTATATGTATTTGGCATAATTTGCGCACAAATCCACTGCGCAGATACGAATTTTATCTACCATACTGTATACTGTATGTGCCCAATATTCAATAGTAACTGTAAATAAGACAAAAATATAATGAAAAATGCTGAATTTATGTGAACGGGAAATAAAACGATCAAGGTTGGAAGCTTTATTATTATTTATATATTAAGAAACCTATGATATTTTATCGCACCTTAACCTTTTC
The DNA here is from genome assembly GCA_030998225.1 of Diplolepis rosae. NCBI lineage: Eukaryota > Metazoa > Arthropoda > Insecta > Hymenoptera > Diplolepididae > Diplolepis > Diplolepis rosae. The sequence continues at coordinate 769,012 of JAPYXD010000072.1, forward strand.
AAAGACAAATTTTTCATAGTGAATAAAGTTATTACATTTTTTGTTAAGTTAAGTTATCAATGCTGCCACATGAAAATTTTATTGTTTTTATTGTTGAGATGCTCCGTAGTGAATAGTTCATTAACAAATTTTGATTTGTTTACTTTGCGTAGTTTTCATTTGAAAAAGTAACTAAACGAACACACATGTTTAACAGAGATTAAATGATTTGATAATTTCTGACGAACGTGTTGACACAGCGAGCAATTTTTTATTTATGAGAATTTATAACGTGTGCTTTGTGTGCTACTGCATACAAGATTTACCCATGACTTCAAAATAATGTTATTGGTGAATGGGTGCCAGGAAAATAGAGATTTTCCATCTAAATGAATAGAAGTATTTGAACTTCTGGGTTTTAACTCATCACGTGAGTGAGACCGAGAATTTCTGATTTTGACGGAGTTTCGTAGTTCAACTCCAAACACTGGAAGAATCTATAGAAACTTATTTGCAAATTTGATATTTTGAAAAACTCATTTCTAAGACGCTGGCTTTCTTTTGAGACGTCAAGCTTAAAAAATCTTCAGGGTTTTATGAAATATTAGTTTTTATGTGCAAGCGTGCAAAATTCAAGCGACCATCACTGATTGCCTAGTTTGCTTTCTCTTCGAGTGTTTCGGCTCGTGAGACAAGGCCAAAGTGTCTAGCGGACGCTTACGCGAAAGACTTTTTTCCACTAAACATTTTTTATTCATGTCTTATTTTGAATATCTTCACTAGATTAATTGAAATTAATTATTTTTTGTCAATAATTAATTAAATATCTAATTCAAAATTATTATTTTCTTAATCCTAATAAATTAGCCTAATGATTCTAATGTTTAAATAAATAAATTTTCTTTTCTACTTCACGTCCCGCAATTTTATTGACACTAGTTACAAGAAAAGCTACAAATTAATAGAACGATTAAGACAGTATTACCGTGCGTCGATATAACACCAACGCAAGCTAATGAATCGATATAATACTAACACAAGCTAATAAATATACCGTGAATTCGTCCATCAGTTAGTAAAAGTGAAAGGCTAGTTTAGCCTAACCGATTCCAAGTGCCGGGAATACTATGATTTAAATCATGAATCCGCCAACTCGAATGCTAAGTAAGACTCATTTACAAACCTAAAGAAGGAACTTAACTTAAGGAATCAAGACCAGAATTGATGAAGAATTAACACGTGGATCAATAAGTCCTGGGACTAACTAGGAAAAACACATTTTTTTGGCAGAACTCGACTTTATTCATCAACATAGTCTCCTTCAAAAGCAGCACACTCAGCCCAGCGCTTCTCTAACATTTCAATACCTTTCTTGTAGAACGATTTATCTTTGGCCTTGAAATAAGCGTTCGTTTCGGTGATGACTTCCTCGTTGGAGTAGAATCTCTTTCCTTGGAGCATTTTTTAAGGTCTGCAAACAGGTAGTAGTCGCTGGGGGCCAGATCCGGTGAATATGGTGGGTGCGGAAGCAATTCGAATCTCAATTCATTCAATTTCGCCATGATAGCGAGCGACCTGTGACACGGCGCATTGTCTTGGTGAAAGAGCACTTTTTTCTTCTTCATTTGGAGCCGTTTCTCACCGATTTCGTTCTTCAAACACATCAATTGGCCAATGTAACGTTCGCTGTTGATCGTCTTACCTGTTTCAAGGTAGTTGATGAACAAAACTCTATGAGCATCCCAAAATACTGAGGCCATAACCTTACCGGCCCACATTTGCATTTTTGGCCGCTTTGGACGCTTCTCACCGACTGCAGTTCACTCAGCTGACGGCCGCTTTGACTCCGGAGTGTAGTGGTGGATCCAGGTTTCGTCCATTATCACATACCGACGCAGAAAACTCGGTTTATTTCGGCGAAACAACTCCAAACAGCGGCGCGGAATCAACGACACGTTGTCGTTTTTGATCTACCGCGAGCAAACGTGGTACCCACTTTGCCATCAGCTTCCTCATAGACAAATGTTCATGCAAAATAGCGTACAAATTGCCGTATGATATCTTTAAGGTGTCAGCTATCTCACGCAATTTTGATTTACGGTTTTCGAAAACAATTTGGTGGACTTTTTTTATGGTTTCCGGCGTAACTACCTCATTAATATTTTAAATAATAAATTTAAATTAATAATATTTTAAAATATTATTCTTTGTTTTCGTTCAGACTTTTTCTTTTATCTTTGTTTATTATGAAGACATTCGCATACAATTTTCAATACTGCTTATAAAAGAACCATGCTCTCAAGTGTCAAAGTCAGCTGGGCCGTATTGTCGAGCTCTCAGCTGTGTTTTGTCACGCTTAATCTATTTAGGAATCTATGTTAAACAGCCTCGCGCTATGTTTGGCTATCGCATATGTTAGTATGTGAGTTAAAGTTCGTTCCTTTTGAAATCATCACAACAAGAGTTAAAATAAGGAACGGATAGAAGAATGGGATGCGCACATGACCCGAAACTGAGAAGCCCCAAAAAGTCGGCAATTAAAAACTGCTTAAGTCGATAGCGCCGAACACTTCAACTCACGATATTTTCGATGCCACAGCACTAAGATGCTCAAATATTTGCAAATTTCTTCAAATTTTTCTTCAAATCAAACTTGCTAATAGGAATACGTCATCTGCGCCTTTTCCAAATAGATCTTTAGTCAATATTCTAGTGTGCTGTTTTATGAAATTATCTTTCGTTATGTGATCTAAACTAAGGTCCACAGGAACGAAGCATTTTCGCTTTTCGAGCAGATACAATTATTTTATTTATCTTTCTTCCAGGTAAATCAAACAAAGTTGAAAGAATTGAGTGGAAAAGACCTGTCCTAAGTTTCTTAAGAAGAATTGTAGCACAAATATGTGTACTCCTTGCAGTAGTAGCTACTTTTCACACACTTGAAAAATTTCTAAAGTTCGCGGCAGATATTCCAGTTCGTCGGTGGTAATCAATATCACTTAATGCTGTATGATTCAAAAAATCTAAGAACCCTCTCTAATTATTCTGCAGAGCATAGATATAATAAAGTGGTCTCTTGTAAAATTATGTTGCTTTGTAAATATCTTAATCACGGATGAAAGATTTAATCTCCAAAATTAGTTTATAAATGAAAATTCCTTTTCGTGTACTCAATATTGGGCTTAAATAATATTTTTCAAAAAATTTGAAAATCTTTCTGTGGAAATAGAGACGCTTTTGACTGTGTCGGAATTCGGGCCCAGGTCATTCAATTGACGGTCGACTGCTCTAACCAACTGAGCTACAAAGATTTCCAACATCCCTTTTTTCATAGGAAGACCTCGTTATATTGTGTAACTAGGGATGTTCGATTCTTTGAAAAGAATCGATTCTTGAGTTGATCCAAGATCAAATAGACGGGAATCAATTCTTCAAAAGATCAACTTGGAAAGAATCGATCTTTTAGAGACGCATAAAAATAGTTAATTTAAGTCATCAATTGTTTATTTTCAGTAATTATGTGATTTTTTATTAAATTTTTTGTATTATGATGAAAAAGGGACGTATATTTTTCAAAGAAAAAGTTATTTTATATAAAAAACTCTGATTATTAGTCGAAAAACATTATATAAAAATTTTTAATGTAGAAATTAAATAATGGAATAATCAAATGTGAAACAAAGCACTAAAAATGTAGTTAAAATAATATTTATTTATATATTTATTTTAAATTACATTGAAATTGCAGACCGGTTGATTTGCAAGTTAAAGAAAATGAGGCCTATTCTGGTTTGTTTTTAAGATGTTCAATTTGCCAACATGTTTGAAAGAAAGTGTATTATGAGATTCGAAAAAAAGCAAAAAAGACTGCATACATGGAGACATGGTTTAACCTGAGAATTGTATTTTGAATCCCATATAGTAAAATATTCCAAGAGATTTGTTCAGAATGTATTAAAACATATTGAAAATATTTTAAAACCATGTGATAAAATCGTGATAATTCATAATTTCGTAATTCAGATTCATAATTTTTGCAAAACTACATGATTTAAAAAATCTGTTCAATATGATTTAATACATTTTAGAACAAATCTTTTGGAATATTTTTCCATATGGAATTCAAAATACAAATCTTAGGTTAAACCGTGTCCCTGTGGATGCAGTATTTTTGCTTTTTTCGAATTGCACAGTACAACATTTTCTTTTAAAACAATAACTTTTAATATTAAAAGCAAGCCCAAGTAGATGTCATTTTCTTCAATATACAGAAGTACAGTTCGAATTTTGAGCAATCAAGCGAATCAAGTCAATTGCTAGTCCTCCAGGGACAATCAGTTTAGGATAAGTAAATGCTGCAAGTGTTCAAGTGAGAGACGGCTTCTATTGTTCGTAAGTATATTGCCTGCTCTTGAAAATAGGCGTTCCAACGGAACTGACGTGGTTACGAGTAGCAAGTATTTTCTTGCGATAGCATTCAGCATTGGATGAAGCGAGACGTATTGCTTACTCCAAAATTCCATTGAGTTTTCTTTCAATTTTGAAAGACACTGACTCAAGTAATACTTAAATTCAATCGGCATTTCGTTTTTCTTTTTTGCTAATGCGGGAAACACACTGAGTGATCGACCATCAGAGTTCTCAATTTTAACGGAATGGAGAACCCTGAGTGGTAGACTGCACAAATATATGCTAAACACTATTCAAAGGAGTTTTCTTTTATGTTTCCTTGATCTTCAGGGCATTTCGGCATTTAATAATTTTATAATTTTCATGGTAGAGTTAAAATTTTACTGTCTAATACAACAGGTCACATGTCTCGGTATCAGATAGGATACTTTTCCGAAAGGTGTCCTCGCAGACAATTTCAAACTTTTAAATCGTGGAAACCAATTGATATTTTTCAAAGAAATGAACAATCTTTATGTGGAAAAAGAGACGCTTTCGACTGTGCAGTGATTTGAGCCCGGGTCTTTCGATTGCATTGCGTAACGGCATTTAATAATTTGATCATTTTTTCCCACAGACAGATTTTTAAATTCTTTGAAAAATATTAATTGGTTTCCACGATTTAAAAGTTTGAAATTGTCTGCGAGGACACCTGTCGAGAAAGTATCCTATCTAATACCGAGACTTGTGTCCTGATAAAGCAGACAGTGACATTTCAACTCTACCATCAAAATTGTAATATTATTAAATGCCGAAATGCAATATATTGAGATCTTCCTGTGGAAAGAGGGATGTCCGACGCCTGTGTAGCCTGTGTAATAACTCATGTATATGCATTCCAGTTTACAGAAGGAATGCCATGAAGTAAAAAATTCACAATTATATTGAATGTCTTGATATAGTTTTTGAAAACAGAATTGACAATATCTTTTGGTGGTTTGGCGATTATAATATAGAAACAAAGTCGATGATTCTAATTCGAAGCAACAACTAAGTAGTAAGTGCGCGTATGCTATAGGATAGTCTTGCGGACATACACCGTCTACTAGTCTAAGATGGTTAATAATAGGTTCAGCTGAAGTTGGTATCATTTCTACAAATTGTTAAGAATATATTTTCTAATCATGCAAGGTAAAAGATTTTGCTAGAAGTATTTTACTTTGCGTTAGAAAAGCAACTTTTATATTGCAGTTTGTTACTTCTTTAGTTAGAAACATTAAAGGCATGAGGTACAAAAACTTTCCTTCTGACGATATAGAATATTCAACTATCGAGCAGGTGGTTTTTAAGAAAGGGAAGGATGGAATGTATCTGCATCTGAAAAAATTTCTAAAGTGCCTTTAAGTCTATATAAAAAAAAGTCTGTAAACCCCGATAGCAATGTCGTAAGCAACATTTGTCAATAACACATCCATCGGATTTACCGAAATTTATACATAATTGACCTAAGACGCGACCACAAAACGCTAAGATTTTCCATGCATTCAAAATGAGCCTACTGCCAAAGCAAAATCTGCAGCATAACAGATCATTCGTATTGAGACCTTCCATTCCCTTACTACCTCTCCATTGCAGCAGCATAGTGTATGCATCAAATGTAGCATTCTGAAAGATGCATTTAGGCTGCTTTTTCGCACCACGCCATTGTGAGGCGACACAGCATATGATGCTCAAATAAATGTGTCACTACTCATGACTTTAAAATAACATGTGGGAATATTTTTTGGGTTGGTATAGAATAAATTTGGCCAATAAGTTGATCACACCAATGCAAATTTATTTTCAGGCTACTTAGCGAAGTTGAAAATTAACATTGAGTACTGCTTACACAAAAATCATTAACATTAATGCAAAATCCTAACCTTCATTTTTTTTTAGTAATAAGGAAACGAACCTCAAATGCCTCACTGACATCACGAACCAAACAAACAAAAATTCTCGGGTTAACGATTTTCTAATGAAAATGATTGGAACACAGAAAAATGTTGTAAAAACCAAGAGAAGTAGAATAATATTACAAAATAAAAGCAATTTATCCGAATACCACTTGGCACGTGACACAATAAAACCTAACATTCAACGAAATAGAGGTATTCTTTCTGTAATCCCAAAAATATATTCCGCAATTTTCAGCCATCGATAATATTTTCGAAGAGTTCATGCGTATAAATATTACGTAAACCTAAACATTTTTTTTACGAATTTCGAATTCTGTATTTTTAATGTGATGCGCAGCGATAAAATTTTCTATTCACAGTTATTAGGCAAATTTCGGAGAAACTTGCTGTCACACAATACAATACAAAAGTCTCAGTAATGCATAAATATGAAAGTAAATCTCGAATCACTGTTAACTCTGTAATGATTGAAACATCCTATACGAGTTCACGCACTCCAATGCATGACACTGTGATGTTGCCTCTATTGACAGAAGTCTGCGGCGTCTTTAATGACTGACTGAATGCTCATTCGTGGTAGAATCGTATTCAACACGTGATTGCGAAAAAAACACGACAAGATGTGACCCCATATTTCTGTGTTATTCCGGCATCACATGTTAACGCGTTAATCACACGTAAATACACAATGAATAGTACACTGGAAATACTCAACAAATCTTTTTCATGAATAAACACAAATAAGTATCAATCATTGATACATATAAGTCTCTCATTTCAATTGACGAAATGTTGAGCTCAATCTTTTGCTATCGGGGAAGAAAGTGGAAGAAAGGAAAGGTCAAAAGTTGAATGTCAAGTCGGTCAGTAAAGGTTTTGTCACTGAGCTTACAGGAGTTTTTTGTACAAGTTCTATACGTGTTGGGGTTTTGTTTATTTTTTTAGATATTTTTTGAATTTTTAATAATTTTAATCCTAAAATTGTAATCATATGTAAAGTGATAATAATTAGTGCTAATGTTAATTTATATGCACTAGAAATGAAAATAGATGGGATAATTTTTTGAATGTTTGCATATTTTGTAAGGATATAGTAAAGACATGGTTTTCGAAGATTTATAATGATATGTCTTCTTTTTGTTGAAGAAGAAGTAATACCTTTTTTAGTAAGTGAGACTCTTGGATAGAAATATTATATAGAAATGGTGAAATTATAGCAAGTGATGTGGTTGATTTGCTGACTGGAATTGAATTATCCATTATATTAAAATGGTTTTGGAAATTAAAATATGGGGTTGATAAATCTAGATTGCAACCTGACTTTGTTTGCAAAACTCCTATTCCATGGAGTGTGATTGAGGTCTTAGAGTTTTTTAGACATGATAAGAAAATTTGTCGGGGAAAAATTGTTGAGTATAGCCATCCGTGATAAAATTGCAATGGTGTTAGAAAGGGATATTCGCTAAAACTGATGAAGAATTCACATTTGTATGGTAGAGAATTTAGAAACATTGATTTTTCCCAACTAGAATTAGTATCGGTATTAGATATACATCTTGGTGGGTGACAAAATGTTTGGAAACCATTTTGATAACATGCATTGAGGAAATTTTCATTTGCTGTAAAGTACGATTGGTTATTTGAAGAAATATCAAGATAAGAAATTTGAGTTTTAATGTAAGTACAAGAAATTACGTCGGCATTAAAATCGAGATGTATTGGAATTGGATGTGGTTAAAATAATTAGAATTCTTCAGTAGATGGGATTGGTATAGTCATAATAAAAATCAAGTACTTATCGAATAAGAAGTATTGTATTTTAGAAAAGGGAAGGACCATAGAAAAAGGGGATGTTGAAAGGTGTGAGTCCTCTTTGTTAGATTTTAAGTCTAGGAAGGTATCAGGAAGTAACATAGTGTGCCATGAATTAGTTTCGGCATGGGTAATGGCTTCTGTAAGTTGGTCAAGAAGTAAAAGAAAAGATTGAGAAATTTCATGCATGTTTTTAAACCAATTTGCTGTTAATATTCGACATAGATGAATATTTGGATTTTTTTGAGAATTATGCCAATTTTTATAGGTCGTAATGTTGCTAAGTTTTGAAGGGAGATTTGTAACTGTTTGAAAAAATGGACTAGGAAGTAGGAATAAATTTTCTTTAGGCCAGTAAAGGGAGGTTTCCTGTCTTATTCTCAATTCTAAAAGTACTTTTTGTAACTGTTGCAAGAATGGATCATTAGTTTTAGAAATATTCGTGATATTACGAGCTTGTCTAGATATGAATTATATTTCTTCAAGAAAATAGTTGATTCGTTGTTCTATAAAATCAAGTTGTGTTTGATGATCGTATCACGTCCCGCGACTCTACCACCTAGAGTAATAAACAAATTAAGGAACCAATGAAGGGATCAAGGCAACATTATCACGTCCTTGATTACATCGACTCAACAGCAAGATCTAACAAGAAATAAGAAGATCGTTAAAATCGAAAGGCAAATCTAAATAGATATATTTGGCTGTGACATTAAAGCCAAGTAATAAATTTCATCGGAACGTGACTCATCGGTGAAGGCAACTCATTTGACTTTAAGCTTCAACACCAAAATATGGAAAAGATCGTACACCTTGTTTTTACTTCCACAGTAGTTGATCTTTTCGTTAGAATCGAATAACAGATAAAATAACCTTGATATATTTGACTGTGACACTAATGCCAGGTAATAAATTTCATCGAAGCATAAGTGATCAGAGAAGGCAACTCATCCGATCTTAAATACCAAATATGGAAAAGATGATACACCTTGTTTTTACATCCACAGTAGTTGATCTTTTCGTTAGAATCGAATAACAGATAAAATAACCGCGACATTAGTGCCAGGTAATAAATTTCATCGAAGCATAAGTGATCAGAGATGGCAACTCATCCGATCTTAATACCAAATATGGAAAAGGTGGTACACCTTGTTTTTACTCCCACCATAGGTGACCTTTCAAAGTTCTATAAAAAGCGAAAGTTCCAATAGAGATCAGTTCAGTTAGTAGTCAACGTGCGATTTCTACAATGTAACCAACGCGAGTCCAGTCCAGTACCACCATCTCTACGCCGCGAGTCTGGTCCAGTTCATTACCTCTAGACAGCGAGTCTAGTCCAGTTCATTATCTCTACACAGCGAGTTCAGTCCAGCCTCATCAGATTTTACCGCTACTCAGACGAATTCTTACTCGACGCTGAGTTCAACGACATTAGAAAGTGAAGGGGAATCACCTTCCAAAATTCTCTCTAAACTTGGATCAAGAATCAACTAGACCAACCGTCTCAACTACGAATTTCCCATCAAACAAGTATTATCTCAAAGATTTCAACGAAGACTCAACTGACCACCTTTGCTCCACTGGACTCAATCAATCGTCAGGCAAATTTCACTTGGGGTAATTACAAAGGTACATCTAAATTTCAATTCGATTTCCAATTCCATGATGCTTATTCGTTTCTCAATTTGATTGTCAATAAACATACTTTATATCAATAACCATTCTCAATCACTGACTTCTCCTCATCCCTTAGAGAGGATCCTTTTCGATGCTTATATAAAACGAGGAATCTTTTAAGAAGAAAAATGTTACGTTTCTGACGTAACAATCGTATAAATTACAATTATTGGCAATATTTGAGAATATGCAATATTCACATAATTTATGAGAGGAATCTATTTTTTTGCATTTAAGTACGTCTGGTTGAAAGATATAGATTTAAGATATAAAATGATATTTTTTAGAAAAAAGACGAACTTTTGAGATTAGTTAAAAATAAATCACTGAAGAGTGAGAAAATTGCGAGTCTATGAGGTATTTTTCTGCTTTGGAGTAAAAGAGTGGAATTAAAATTAAATACACTCCGGATGCTAGTTGATTAAGGAAATTCATTAGGCTTCTCGGAAGGCTGAAAAATAAAAGTAGGATTAATATTGGATAAAATAGGATTTTTACATGTGGTTGGATTTAGGTCTAGGTGTTTTTTGGAGAAAAGGAGAAAATAGTCTGCTGGATGTTGAAGAGTTTCTGGGTGGATGTGGAGGGGGAAATCGGGTTGATTTGTCAACTTTCGAAATATTTCGTGTACGGCACTCTTTTGTAACATGCATTTGAGTGTTACAGAATTTTCCCAAGGTACTAATTTTGGTCTTGGATCGGTTTGAACACTTTGATTTTTTGTTTTCTGCGTTTTTTTATCATCATTATTATAAAAATTTTCGTCGCAGAGATCGTATGATCTCATTAGTAGTAACAATAATTTTGATGATGCTCTATTTTCCGCTAATTCGCTAGTAGGGCCGGCTTGTATAACAAAATGTTCATTTATATTAATTTGTGCAAGAAAAAATGACTTTTTTTTAAATTTTGGGTCAGGATAGACCGTATATTGCGGTAACGGCAATCCATATTTTACCGTGGAATTCCTTAAAATTTCTATATGATTTAAAAATCCCATGGTGTATGATTATTTATTTATTATTTTTTTATATTTTATATGAATTTGTACTTTTAACACGATTGTTATTTGAAGCAATAGGTTTTGTTATTTGGCTACTCGTTGAAGGTTTTGAATTGTTCATGGATGATTCTTGAATTGTTACATGCAAATGTTCTAGAGAGTTTATCAAACTTAGTTCACATTTCTCGTCTTTATGCGAAAGAGAATTAATAACGTTTACGGCAGCAAAATCCTTAACTGTTTTTATCGAGTTTGCTATTCCTATTTGTTTAATGTTATTAATGAAACGAATTGCTATGTATGCTGAATCTTCTGATGAAGTTTTTGTCAAGATCAGATTGAGAATAAATGCCACTTGTCGCTAAGGATGAAGGATTTGTGTATTTCCAGGTTGCTTTTGTAAGAGGTTTAACTATAGTTGGTGCCATGGATTCGACAGGATTCGGAAGTAATTTGTACCAGGTTTCTCCAAAAAGGTACATTGGTAGAAGGAAAGAATTGCAATTTGTTTGGATACCGGATTTTGTTAATATATAAGTTCGTGGAGAAAGGAAAAAAGATTTATTTCCTCTAAATACTGGTAGTTGTAGATAACATTCTTCAGTTTTCCGATATTTTACCTCAACCGGTATACATTTTACGAAATGTTCTACTTCTCCTACAATTACTGACATATATCCTGGGCCTTTCATTAAATGATATGCAAATTCATCTGGTGATTGGGTTGCTAAGGTTAATGTATTTCTAAAAACTTGCTGTTCAAGTATGCATCGTTGAGTAAGAACATCGTGATAAAGTCTATTTACTTTAGTGCGTATGTGTCGTTCCACATATATAAATTTAGAGTTAACGTATGTAAAAATGTCCATATTTTGAACTTCTAAATGTTTATTTTCTAAAAATGAATTTCCAGGTCAGCAGGTTTCAAAAATTAATAATTTTGGATGTTCGGTTTGTATTAAAACGTAACTACAAACGGGTTTTCTTGTTTCTACAGCCAGTACAAAAGTGATATCTTCAGTAGTTAGTGAATAAAGGGTTTCAGAATTGTCTGTCGTGTTGTCATGTGTTTTATTTGGTGGTCCTTTATAGATAACTTCATATTTATTAAAATTACATACGTCATCAGTTAATGTATCCCAGAATGTTTGTCCATATTCTATGTCTGTACAGTATGTATCAGAAAGTGTGTAAAGATTCGTTTACTTTTAATTTTGATATCTGAAGAGAATGGGTTACTAGAAATGTTCCTATTGTGTGCATCTGGTTACATTGATCTCGTGTAACATCTTGTATATATTCGCTGTGGCCATTTGCAACTATGAAAATGTGTGAGTGCATACCACACTAAGAAATAGCACGTCCAATTTCTATTTTGCATTGTATTACTTTTGTCTTTGAAAATCCAGTTAATTGTAAAAGTTGTATAGAAGTACTTTCAACGTGTACTTGAGATTGAGGTAGATCGCATTCTCCTACCTCTAGTAAAGATAATGTCGTAATATTTGATTGATTTGAACCGCAATCAAATCCTATGATGGCGTAGACTGTTGTTATGTAGTTGAAGTCGCAAATTAGCAGTGCTGTTACGTTCTGAGATTGCAATTTCCACAGTTTAAAAATTTGTATTTGTTGTTCTGGTCTAGTAATATTCTCATTTTATAAATTGTATTTGTTCAACATAAAACTCCTGCAAGGGATTACAGATTAGAAGGTTTAACTACCTAACAACGGGGGTGAAGAGAAAGTTCCAACTCCTTAGAAATAGGAAAACATTGTAAAAACGCAGATGTTATGTCTGTGCTTCTTCAAACCTGAACCGGGGAAAAACCCAAGTTCCGAATTGTACCTAGCGATGAGTCACTAGCTGGGAGCCTTCAGCACCCACCACTCAAGGTTGTAATTTCAAGACTGTTCCGACCATCCCCTTATCCCCTCTACTAATGTATAGAAGAATTTACCTAGATTTACCTATGTACCTCTCATGTCATTCTTGTTCAAACTCTCCGCCAAGTCACTTCGGTGACTAGTTAATTATACTAGTAAATAACTAAAATATTGTAGTTTATCAATTGATTACCCTCCAAAATATTCACACAAAATTAAGCTCGCGTGTGAAGTGTGCAAAAGGTCGTTCTCAAGGAAAAGGGACAAAATACAAATAAGCAACCATTCGTACAATTATACAGCAGACCAAAGCACACATTTACTCAAGTGCCAAAAGGAAGCCTAGTAATCCCATCTCTGGAAAAAGGAGGTTCCAATTAGCAGCTTATTTTGCTTTGTAATATAAGAATAAAATAGTATATTACGTGCCTAGGCGCACAATGAGGGTTATTGCGTGACGAGCGACAATGCTCGCAGGAGATCGAAGCCAAGGCGTAGTCAAGGCGTAGTCGGGGCGTAGTCGAGACGTAGCCGAGACGTAGCTGAGGCTAAGCCGAGAAGAAGCCGAGAAGAAGCCGAGACAAAGCCGAGACGAAGCCTAGGCGCGATCAGTCCTGCGAGCATTGTCGCGAGTCTCGTAATTTCCCGAATTGTGTGCATTGGCACGTATTCTATTTTACGAGTTTTTATGCGTACACTCGAATCTAATCTAGTATTGTAGTTGTTTGCGGCGCTAGTCATTACACTTGATATTTCGCGACTACTTCCAGCCATTTTGATTATATCGATATTGTGTAGTAGTAGCTTGTTGTAATAGAGCAAGCACAGTTCAAATGTACAAGGCTTTGTCAGTAGGGTGCTAACGCTGTACGAAGGAGAAGAAGAATAAGAAGGAGATTCTGCTCCGCTGTAAGACAATATGCGCATGCGCAGTTCAATTTTTACATTATATTCCTCTGTAACGGAATACACAACATTCCCTTACTCTCAGATGTAACGGAAAAACGAGTTTCCGCGCCGGAGGCACATAAAATATATATTTTTATAAAAGATTTTTATTTTATTTTTTATTTTCACTATTTATCGAAAAAATAAAATTTCATATCCTTGTTTAAATTGTATATGTATATACATATATATACATTTTTTTTTTATAACTAAAGTAAAGATATTTTTGTTTTATTTTTATTCATTCACATTTGCACTTTCGCATGTGAGCGTTTTAGTCTATTAATGTGAACTACAGTAGGTTTGCCTTTATAGCTTATTTTGACATCCCCATTTCCTAGCACTTCCAATATTTCGTAATGCCCTGTATAATGGCTGTCAAGTTTTCTAATTTTACCTCCTTTTAATAAAAATACGTTATCTCTAATTTTCACTTCTAAAAGATTAATTTTTTATCATAATATATTTTCGATTTTTCTTTTGTTGAAATAAGATTCTCTATTGCTGGTGTTCGTATTTCGTGTAGTTGTGTTACGAAATTAATTAAATAATCATCATATATTTGTAATTTTTCTTGTTGTAATAAAGGTTCACGAGCTAGTTCATCAAAAACCAATTCATAGGGTGTGCATTTTGTACATTCATGTACACTAGTATTATACGAGAATATTCCTATTTCAAGCCAATCATCCACGAAGGAATAACAAGGAGACCAAACTGCCATGGGAACTTTTCCGAATCTGGCAGGAGCAACGGCACGGTAAGTGGCCGGCTTGCATGTTAGAAGTAGTGGAAAGGAGTGCGCAAGTGCGCAGTTGTCCTCTTCTTACTCACGGGAAAATGTGCGAGTGAGACGAACTTGTCAAATTGATCTAAGCCAGAGAGGTAATGCAACCCGGTACGCGACACGACATTGCTAAGAAAAAAATGTATTATATTAAATGCATTATATTATATTACATGCGATCTTCGAAATCTTAAAAATTTCTCGGATTAAATTCCCTCACCTTTAAAGGAAAAAACTATTTAACATTATTTTACACACGATTTACGAAGTAATAACAAATACCATAATTTAAATTTCAAGATTTACAATCTTATTATATTCGATATATACAAACCACTTTTATAATGCACTCCTTTAGCTTTATAGGAGTCCTGAGATAAGAATTTTTTTTTTAAAACTAAATTGAAATTGAACAAATATCTGCCGCTTGCAAATGATCAAACAATCAATCAACATAACCACTCTGGCTTAGATCAATTTGACAAATTCGTCTGACTCGCAAATTTTCCCGTCAGTAAGAAGAGGACAACTGCGCACTTCCGCACTCCTTTCCACTACTTCTAACTTACAAGCCGGGCACTTACCATGCCGTTGCTCCTGCCAAGTCGCTTACATGGAGTGAGATGCAGGTTCTACCCGTGACCTGGCAACTCTTTAATAGCCACCCAACTAATTCTATTTCTTATAAAATATATCTGAAAATAAAATATTCACAAAAAAAACTTAGTTGAGCGCCAGACACTCTCTTGAGTGACAAAATTTATTTTACAACAATGATGAGACTCGAAACTCTAAAGATCTACACAAGGCGAGGTCAGACAATATCACAACAAATTACCTGGTAAATAATTAGAATACGAGAATTTAATCAAATAACATGAAACGGCTTGACAAGATTTATTAAAATTTGCATCATGACTCGATATAAGCTATAATCGGATACAAAACCAAAGCATCTATATTATCAGCAATAAGCATCAATAATTAACATGAATCTCGGAATATTTCCGAGCCACGCGACAATATGGCGAGATTAATCTATAGGCGCGCGTCACCTCCCGAGAGCACTGGAATTTATTAACAATTTACTTTAGTCAACTGATTTTCCTACTTTTCGAACATAAAAAAAAAGGTCACTGATATGAAAGAAACACTCGCGAGCAAGAGAGAGAAAAGAGAGGCGAAGTGGCCGGTATGTGAAATGCACGCCAAAAAGCGTCAGTATCAGTTCAATAGAGTCCGTTATTTCCGGACCACTTGCCAAAGAAATAAATAAAAGTAACTCACGCTACCTGTACTATATCCTCCAAGATCGGGTCGTATCTTAAGATGAATTCGCCTTCCATTGAATGAGATTAAAAATCCAAGTTCTCTTTAAAATTTCTATTCCACAGATGACACTTGTCTCAAGTAGTCGCAGGACGAGAGTGACGATAGCCGACGCGACGCTGACAGAATGCCCGACCTGCCCCACGAATTACATGCGTGACCCAATCGCGGACCCGGTAGCAGGTCACATGTCAAACATCCAATAGACGATTAGGCAACTCGTGCCTAGTATAATAATTGCCCTCGGAAAATAATTTTCATCAACACGCGGTTCTATCAGTTACAACGAACGGCGCGTGTGGCATATTGACACCAATATTATTAGTGTTCATTCACATCAAACTGCATAAATTTAGTATCACAAAATGTCCAAGATACTAAATATCAAGCCCCAGGATCTATGCGCCCTAGGGTACATTTTCAGGGGCACGTGGTGGCATCTGGTCGTCTGGTGCGTCGCTCTCCAACGATCGATGGTGGCGATAATCGAAGCGTCGATCCATCGTGGCTCGAAACTCGACATGGCGGCCAGTGTTGACATGGACTCGGTAACCGGCTGTGCCTCGTCTTCGGCGCTGCTGTCTTCCGGTGCTGCTGTCTTCGTATCGCTCATGAAACAGACAGGACAGGAAGCGTGAGTGCGTGCAGTGCGCGATTAGTGTATTTCGAGTGCTCTCGGGTGAGTTTACTAAGTTAAATATTTTCCATGTGACGGGTAAAATTTACCACTTCACAACTCCCCCCACCTTTACCGGGGACTACAGGTTGCGTGAGCTTCCCCTGGCAAGTTCAAAACAACATGGAGGACCCGAAAATAAAAAAAAACAAACCCCGGGGCGCACTTCGCCTCTCCCGTAAGCACCCGGAAGCAAAACAAAAGCAATAAGTCTCAAAATCAACACAAAGCACAAAACAAGCAAAAGAAAAATAAGCAAAAGCATAGGTCAGGAGCCACACTGGTTCCGACCCCACCAAAATCATAGGCCTAAGAAATCAAAGTAAAACACATGCAAAAATCATAAAAGGCGAAATCATAAAAGCAAAAATCATAATCAGACTGCATGGGCAAAATCATAAAAGGTACAGCAGGTTAGTAATTGGGTATACTTTACCTAGATACCGGTAATTCTGCTCGGAAGATTCCTCTGGTTAGGGTCAAATTCCGGATCATCTCCCTTATTACTATATTTTTCTAGTCTTAATAAATCCTATGCATAGACCCTAAAACTCTTATCACTAACCAAAACTTTGGGTTCAAATCTTAACCCTAACCATTACTACTAGCCTACGTAATCCAAACATCTCTTAAATGAAGCTATAATCACCCTAATCTTAGCCTCCCTGAACTATGAGACAGAATAAGGGAAGACACACTACCGGACCCCGCAAAGAAAAACAGAAATAAGTCCGAGAATACAATCTTTATTAAAGTCTCCCCCTTTCACCCACACTGGGTTTACAAGCAGTCACCAAAAAAAGGGGGGGGGGGACTCTTCCCTGCTCCTAATCTTCGGCCCTACGGCCGGTTGTGCCATGGCCTTCCATCTGCCCGCCAGGACCTCGTCGGAATCCCAGAGCTCCGAACATGTGGGGCAAGTGGCCTTTGTTTTTCCCGGCTCGCCGCAGCCGAAGCAGACCACGGCATTCGGCTGGCGGCAATCCGGGGAACCTCGTTTGTGGCCCCTGACCCCGCATGCCCAGCATGCCTTGTGGTGCAGTGCGTAATTGGGCCTTGGCTTAGGTGCCCCCTGGCGCAGCCACTCCTTCCTGGTCAGGTCCCTGGGTAGAACTCCGTGCCTCGTCCAACATCTGCCGGTCCAACTTGGGGGTCGGCTCACGGACCTGCGGCGTCGGGATCGGCCGCCTCGGAAAAAGGTCGAAGGGACCAGCCATTGCCGCTTCCTCCGGTGTGGGAGCTGGGCGACTAACAAGGTGACTCGGAAGCTGAAAGAAAAGGGGGCAGGGAACCTTGATTACTCAATTCGTTTCTGTACCTTCAACAAAATCACTGCCCCGAATATTCACCTTCGTTCCGATCATTGCTGGCGACGTAAGGTTTCAAATGTCTGACATGCTCCTTACCCGCATACTTCCCTCTGGAGTCTACCAGACGGAAAACTACCGGGGATAACCGTCGTACAACCTTATACGGCCCGGAATACTTGTCCGACAACTTCGCCGCGATGTCCTCTTCCTTGTTTGACAAAACCTGATTAGTGTAAGTGTAAGTCCCACTCCTTATGATCATCCCTGAGAAAGGCCACAATCATAGTTTTCAATACTCGATTGACCCTCTCAGTGGGATTTGCCTGGGCATGATGCACCGGATTAGTGGTTCTATGTACTTGAGCTTGGACAGTGATCTGGGTATGCTCTTTTTCTTCGAATTCTTTACCCTGTCTCCAAAGTTCCATATTCTCTTCGGTATTCGCGGGCTCCTCGCTATCATCTTTAAAATCTGCATGCCTACACGGGAGCTCACGAGGTTTTTCCCGATTCTTATCTTCTAAATTTCCGAAATCCTTTACATTATCTACAAAGCCTTCAATTGCATCGACGATTCGGTCGCTAACTACCGAGTCGAACTCGTCGATGGCAGACATGTTCACGCCTATGTTCCTTGCCCTTGTTTATCTTCTCCCTCACGAATCTCGGTTGGTGGCCATTGTCCCTGGATTTACTTTCACTTCTATTTTTCCGGTCTCCGGTATTTCGGTTTCCGAGACTCGATTCCCCAGATCTCCTCGGAGGTGTTTCTGTCTCGGTAACTGCCGAAATCGGGGTTCGTTTGTGAGCCGCTGATGCGGTTTCCGCCCGATATGCAAATTCAGGAAGGAAGGAGCTCTCAGGAGGTGGTGGGGGCCGGTATTCCTTGGCTGCTGCCCACGTCATTTCCCACCTTCTACCTTTTTGGGCCAATTCATCAAAATCTCGGAAATCAGTGCTCTGCATTACCTTCCGAAATTCCGGTCTTAATCCCCGATAGGCCCACTCCAATTGCTCGGCCAGGGGTCAGTCCTTCCAATTGGGTCAGGTAATCGTCCACCTTCTCTTTTGGGCCTTGCGTTCGACTGGATATCTGTTCCCGAACGCGTGACGCGAAGTCGCTGTCCCCAAATCTTCGCCTGAAGTCGGCCCGGAACTCCGACCACCTTCGCTACCTGTTTTTCCTTATCCGGAACCACTGCAGGGCTATGTCCTGCAGTAACAGCGGTAGGGCAGGCAACATGTCGTCGTAATTTATTGGTGTAAACTCCCGGCATTCTTCCAGTCGGATTAGGAAATCCTCGGCACTCACTCCCGATTTGCCGCTGAAAGAGATTTTCCAGTTGTACACCAATCTACTGAGGTCCTGAATTTCTCGTCGCGTTTCCATCCGGGAGCTGGTGAGCCCTAATCCCCGATCTTTCGGATAGCTGACCCTGTGACCACGTTCCGGCAATCTTGTATCCTCCTGGTCGATGTCGTCGTTCCTTACTTCCCCAGTACCCGGAAATCGGCTGTGCTGGCCCTGATCCTCGTATATTCTTCGTCCATGATCTCCATCCAAATTCAGGGACCTGAAATCCGCCTCATACCGAGAAAAACGATTCAGTCCCCCTTCCGAATCGTAACCAGCCCTGCTTGGCCCTTGCGTCGGCTCGTCCGGTATTCCTGTCTGGGTGATTGTTTCCAGGTTAGTGTCTAGATTAAGGTGCAGGTCCAAACGTCCGTCTCGAATGGGGCCACCGCGGCTACCCAGCGCCTCAGGTCTGCTGTGAGCGCGGCCGCACCGTTCGGAGGTCTCGTCCGGAATTCCTTCTCCACCGAGGTCAAGCCGATCTACACTCGTGGAATCAAAGGTACCATGCTGGGCTGCTGGTGGCACCAGTGGACTAAAATTTTGCTCCCTCTGTGGCTTCCCGAGTCCTCTTCGCGCCGTGTCCCGAAAACTACGCTCTCGTGGCTGCTCGGAAGGCGATACTCCCCTCGTGCTCGGACATACATCTTCTTCGGTTATGTCTGCCGACGCCCGTGAGGGTCTCATCGGCGGAAATATCGGATCCGATAAGTGGAGCGAGTCTCGAGGCCCTGTGTAGGTGATGTTTGCATACCCGTACGCCAACGCTAAGCCAGATGGCATCGTGAGAGCAGATGGTGTTATACTTGACGTAGTAACGCCATGAGCCAATTCCGAGACCGTCACATACCCTTCTGCGCCCCTACTCATAGTGCCCGCCATTGTCGTGATCGGAAAACTGGACATGTACTCGCTGGCCGTAACCTTAACAGGAGCTCGGACTGATACTGGGACATCCGAGTGGTCATCCAGATCCTTATGAGCCTCCAGGCCCCTCAAATCATCTCTACTGCCCTGTGTGGCGTTGGAGGCGAGGTCTGATAAGGAAGACCTGTCCGAAAACCCCCTGTAAAGCAGCAGCAACCTTTTGAGCCGTTTACATTTTTCCGCTCTGGTACCGCCCACGGAGAGTTCATGCCGCGTCAACGCGTCCATCAGCTCGGTATCTGAAAGCCCGAAAATCCATTCGACAATTTGGTCTGCGGTCTCTAGCGCACTAACTTCTTCCGGAAGAGATATTTTTGCGCGCTTGAACAAAATCCTAGGTCTCAGAACAAAGCTTCAGAAATGCGGGCGTTTTCACGATCCCTTCAATACTAAAATCCAGCTAAAACGGAGCTAATACTCCCGCAAATCTAAACTGAGTAGTTTTAATTTGCCTATTTATTTGCCTATTTCCCTATAAGCGCAGCAATGCGCGTTATTCCGTGTCTTGTAGTTCGACTTTCCACCTTGTTCGAATAATTTCGGAAAGTGAACTCTGCCTCGTGATTTTCTAAGACCCAAAAAAGGGTGTCTCTCTTACCGTTCCGAGTATACCTATTTATTAAAAGTGGCGAGAAGCACTGCTGCGTTATAGCGGTAGCAAGCAAAATTCACAAGAGCCCGGAAATATCCGAAAGCAGTAAATAATCGCCACCGGCAATGATCAGAGAAAAAAGACGACAGAAATAGGGTAAAATAGCATACAGTGATATCAGAGTTAAATCAAATAAATCTTTAAAACAATTCAGGTAGAAAATAAAAGAAAATGGCGAATACAAAAAAAATCAAATAATATCAGGCAATAAAATATATAGCACAGCAAAAGAAATAATGGCAATAGCCTAGTAAAGCAGTGCTAGCCGGGCATATATATACACTTAAATACACATAAATTCAGGAAATACAAAATAATAAATGTAAATAATTTCAAATGTCGAATTACTAAAGAAATCCAGCGCACGTTAGGCAGCCAGTGATTTCTCTTAAATCAACCAGTAGTATTTTCCGCAGTAAAAAAAAAATTTTAAATTAACGAGAAATCCTACTCTTAAAATATTCCCAGAAATTCTAATATCCACGAAAATCACTTTATTCTCGGTATTTTCAAAATCTCAAAGCCTATAAAATCAATAACCGTAAATTTCACCTAAAAGTCCATTAAAATTCACGATTTAATACTTCGATTTCCGAATTCCGTCTTTGAATAAGCTGATAATCGTGATATAATCTTCAAAATCCGTCTTTATCGCCCGGATAACAAATTTGAAATTTTTATCTTTCTACTCTTAAATTTCGATTCCGAACAAACTAATAATCGTGGAATATCCTCTATAATCTGTCTTTGCAATCCCGATAATGTCTATTCGGCCACTTTATCACGCTGTTACGTCACAAGTACGTAAATACTTACTTTGATCGAAGATTCCTCGTTTTAAGTTAGGATCGAATGATCCTCGCTTAGGGATGAGGATAAGTCAATGAAAAGACACAATGATTATCAAATAATAAAAATTGAATTTATTAAAATAATTATAAATTGAAAATATTAAATTGTCGATACAATTGATTTATAATTGGAGGCACAGGCTGGTTGGTTGGAAAGAAACAGAACATATATATATATATATATATAGAGAGAGAGAGAGAGAAGAGTTCGGTACCTTTATGATTTCCCTTTGTTTCTTTAAATGTTCCTCACAGGTATGACTGCGATGCGATTCCCACAGGTGTGACTGCGAAGGAGTGAATATCCACAGGTGTGACAAGGACACAACAACTATTCACTCTTTTTGGCACTGAGTCTAAGATCCTTTCAAGGATTGAAAAACGGACCACTGTAAATTTATGACTCTCGGGTCTTTACACTGTCAAACTGCACGGTATAATTGTCTCACGCTGAGAATCCCTTTTAGTTTTTTAGAAAATCCCGCACTTAAATACTGCTTACAAGACTAGTTTTCCCTTGGCGGTGTGTCCTTTTTATATTATATTTTTTGGTGACGTCACGCGTTGCGCAGTCTCCCGCTGCGTGTGACGTAGTTATACCTCTCTTTTCAATAGGTGGTTTTCTCTCTCTTTTAGTAATTTCCCCAGATTTCTCTCTAGACCTAGCCTGTGCCTATAGTACATTCGAATGCGTCGCGGGACGTGACACCTCCCCCCCCCTAGTTCGAGCGCGGGGGTGAAGCATCCGCGATCGAATCTTCGGAAGAAGAATACATTCGTTAATGTTTTTGAAGCGATACATTCAAATTCTTTTTCTGATATAGTAACAAAATATAACATTCATTTCTGCGTCTGTTTTACAATTTGTATTCTACTATTTGATACATTTCAATATCGACCATTTTTTTGGATGTCATTAAAATTTATATTATCTTAATATAATAATTTTTTGTTATAAATAATTACATAGTTTTTTTAAATAGTATGAACTTAATATAAGGTTACATATGATTTTTTTGTTAATAACTAAATACATCAATAATTTTTATTTCATATTCGTAAATTATATCATGCCATAATATTAAACGTAAAAAAAATTTTTTTTCTATTTTTTTTTTTTTTCAAGAATTATTTTTATATTTTCTATTACGTAAAGGGTTGCGGCAGTTATGAGCTAAATGCCCTCTTTGAAAACACCTTTCACAAGAGTTGGTCCATTTTTGCAAGGTTTCTTTACTGATTTCATCACTTATTTTGAAAATTCTCGTTTCTGGGATTAAGCTTTTTTCTTTCATTTCTTCTAAAAATACATATCTTGTGGAAAGCATTTCCAAGAGTTTAGATGCTGCATTTTGCTTTGCAGACTTTTTTTGAGGGGCTGGTTCCCCAATACAAGAAAAAGTTATTTTATTTTTAAAAATTTCGCAAGTTGCTTGGAACGGTGGCAGTTCTTGGTGTTTTCCAAGCGATTTTACAGTATATGAGGGTTCGGAGAAATCATACTCAATGCTTATCTCGTTTAAAACTTGTACAGCAGTGCCTTTCGATAGGTCTCTTGTCTGCAAGGCCATTGTTTTGATCTGCAAAAGAATTACCTGTTTGAGTTGATGATTGAATTTATTGAAATTCTAAAGTTAGTTAGGTAATAATTTTGTGTTTGTTGATATATTCACTTTCCGCGTTTCCTAACTCAAAGAGATATTTCATGCAGAGAAGACAGTGGTCCGTTTTTAAGAACATTTTGATTTATTAAGGTTTGTCGTTACATTATAGCGGTTAAGGAAGAAGTAGTGGTGTATATGAAATATGATTTTAAACAACGAATAAAAAAATTAAAAGGGAAAATTTTTTTTTTAAAAAGTTACTAATAGATATTGTTTATATTTAGAAAAAGGAATAATAAAAAATATGTTTTGATTTATTATTTTTATTCGTCGTTGTTATAAATAATAGTCGATGCTTCGGAATCGACGTCGTTATACAGTGCTTCTTGTTGGTATAAATGAATTACACGTTCGGCACAAGTTACACATAAATCTGCTCTTTGCCGCATGTAAAAAATTTGTGTATTGCAAATGGAGCAGTCGAGGCTAGATAGTTTTAATGTACAATATAAGTCTTTAGTAACTATGTGGTCTATTCGGACGGGTAATGTTACTTCGGTTTCGAAAAAGCTGAGTTCTGTCATCCAACAATCCTCGCAAACAAGTTTTTTTTCGAGAACATTCATGTAAAAATTCTCGACCAGGGTTGTGCAGCAGTATTCTTACCATAATTGATTTTCAAAATACGGCTGAACATCCTGCTCGCTTGCTCGAACTTCTTCTGCTTCGATTGTTTCGATTTCTTGGGGCAGCATTTTTCTGTTGGGGAAATTTACAATATTTAAGGAATTTGAAATATTTGCAAAATTTACAATTTTTTAGTATTAAGGATTTTATTAAATTTAACAAAATTTTTCATGCGTGATTACATGCGTGGAAGGTAGATACGTATAATCATGCAGGGGTATTTTCTACTAGAACTTCGTTTCCTTGACTAATTTCGAATTTATAATTTAAATATTGTTCGATACATTCTCTACAATCAGCTGCTCTTTTTCGCGGAGTAATTAATAGTTCTTGACAACCGTAACAATTCATATATATGCATTCCAATTTACAAATGGAATGCCATGATGTAAAAAATTCACAGTTATTTTGAGTTTCCTCATCTAATTTCTCGAAACAGAATTGGCAATATCTTTTTGTGGTTTGGTGATTATAATATAAAAACAATGTTGAAGGTTCTAATTCGAAGCAATAACTCTGTAATAAGTGCGCGTATGCTATCGGATAGTCTTGCGGACATACACCGTCTACTGGTCCAAGATGGTTAACAATAGGTTCACTTGGAGTTGGTATCATTTTCTACAAATTGTTAGAATAGATTTATTTTATTAAAGTCTGATAAAGAGATTGAAAAATAACTTTTTGAATATATAAATATGATCATATAAATATTGAATATATTGAATCATATAAATATTGAATATTTTGAATATATAAATATGATCATATAAAGTATGATTGGTTATTTGAAGAAATAGCGAGATAAGAATTTTGAGGTTTTATGTAAATAGAGGAAATTACGTCAGTATTAAAATCGAGATGTATTGGAATTGGATGTGGTTTAAATAATTGAAATTCTTCAGCAGATGGGATTGGTATAGTCATAATAAAAATCAAGTACTTATCGAATAAGAAGTATTGTATTTTAGAAAATGGAAGGACCATAGAAAAAAGGGATGTTGAAAGGTGTGGGTCTTCTTTGTTGGATTTGAAGTCTAAGAAGGTATCAGGAAGTAGCATAGGGTGCCATAAATTAGTTGCGGCATGGGTAATAGCTTCTGTAAGTTGGTCAAGGAGTAAAAGAAAAGATTGAGAAATTTCATGCAGGTCTTTAAGCCAATTTGCTGCTAATATTCGATATAGGTGAATATTTGGATCTTTTTGAGAATTATGCCATTTTTTGTAGGTCATAATGTTGTCAAGTTTTGAAGAAAGATTTGTAACTTTTTGGAAAAATGGATTAGGAAGTAGAAATAAATTTTCTTTGGGCCAGTAAAGGGAGGTTTCATTTCTCATTCTTAATTCTAAAAGTACTTTTTTTATCTGGTGCAAGAATGGATCATTAGTGTTAGAAATATTCGTGATATTACGAGCTTGTCTAGATATAAATGATATTTCTTCAAGAAAATAGTTGATGCGTTGTTCTATAAAATCAAGTTGTGTCTGATGATCGTATAAATTACAATTATTGGCAATATTTGAGAGTATGCAATATTCATATAATTTATGTGAGAAATCTATTATTTTGTATTTAAGTACGTCTGGCTGAAAGATATCGATATAAGATATAAAATGATATTTTTAGAAAAAAGACGAACTTTTGAAATTGGTTCAAAATAAATCCCTGAAGAATGAGAAAATTGTGAGTCTATGAAGTATTTTTCTGCTTTGAAGAAAAGGAGTGGAATTAAAATTAAATACACTCTGGATGCTAGTTGATTAAGGAAATTCATTAGGCTTCTCGGAAGGCTGAAAAAGAAAAGTAGGATTAATATTGGATAAAATAGGATGTTTACATATGGTTGGATTTAGGTCTAGAAGTTTTTTGGAGAAAAGGGGAAAAAAGTCTACTAAATGTTGAGGAGTTTCTTGGTGGAACTGGAGGGGGAAATTGGGTTGATTTGTCTACTTTAAAAATATTTCGTCTACGGCACTCTTTTGTAGCATGCATTTGAGTGTTACAAAATCTACAGGAATTTTCCCAAGGTATTAATTTTGGTCTTGGATCGGTTTGAATACTTTGATTTTTGGTTTTTTGCCTTTTTTTATCATCATTATTATAAAATTTTTCGTCGCAGAGATCGTATGATCTTATTAGTAGTAATAATAATTTTAAATCTGCTCTATTTTCTGCTAATTCACTAGTAGGGCCGGCTTGTATAACGAAATGTTCATATATATTAATTTGTGCGAGAAAAAATGAGTTTGTTTTCGAATTCGGATCAGGATAGACTGTATATTGCGGTAACGGCAGTCCATATTTTATCGTGAAGTTTCTTAAAATTTCTACATGATTTAAAAATACCATGGAGTCTGTTCTGTATTTCTTTTTTGGGTAACTTGGTACGTGTGTAGGTTCGTCGTAGTAATGCTCCATTGCAGTTGATTTCCTGAATCGATATGGAATGTTTATATTAGAATTTATTGTACTGGTTGGGAGGTCTATATCCGCATTTAAAACATTTTTTAAAGCTTTTCGTAGAGAAAGATTATGCAGTATGATTATTATTTGTTTTCATTTTATATGAATTTGTATTTTTATCACGATTGTTATTTGAAGTAATAGGTTTTGTTATTTGGCTACTCGATGAAGGTTTTGGATCGTTTATAGATGATTCTTGAATTGTTACATGCAAATGTTCTAGTGAGTTTATCAAACGTAGTTCACATTTCTCGTCTTTATGCGGAAGAGAATTAATAACTTTTATGGCAGCAAAATCCTTAGCTGTTTTTATTGAGTTTGCTATTCCTATTTGTTTAATGTTATTAATGAAACAAATTGCTATGTATGTTGAGTCTTTTGATGAGGTTTTTATTCGTAATACTGTATATTTTGGATACTCAAATTTATTTTCAGTGCAAATTTCGTTTAATTTTTTGCAATTTTTACTAATAGAGTTTGGTTGGACGTTTTGATTTGTTTCCTTTGATTCATTAATTAAGGCATTATATAAATTTTGTGCTACCTTTTGCTTTACATTTTCATTATCTTTGCCACTATTCATTATTATATAATTTTTATATTGTAAATTAATGTGAAATAGACATTCATTATTATTGGTTTGTTCAATGAGTATCTCATAAATGAGGGGTGGATCTCCTCTTTGTTGAATAATTTTGTTTAGTAAGGTTGTAAAAGGAACATGCGACATTCTGAAGATGTTAGATTTGGATAGAGTAGTGGGTTCTACTAAGTTCTTCTTTTAGTTCAGAGTGAGGATAAAGAGTTGTGTTTGTATTATTGTGATCTTTACCTGAAGTAGTATTTGTGTAATACGAAGGACTTTTAGGTGCCTCTTTTGAGCTTTGTGGCGCTGAAGCTGTTAGCAGTTCTTGATGACTCTCAGCAGGAGGTCCAGAAGGTCGATGGGTACCTAAGTGTAATAAGAGGTTAGTGACCGAATCCCAGAAGGCGCCTAGTAGATGGAGAGACCATCCAAATAATCTGTGTAGCTTATATCCATGAATAATGGTATCAACTATCAATTTAATCCCTCTAATTATTATTATTAATCCAATTAGGCCTGCACTAGTAGTTCCAAAACTTGTAAAAATTGTCCAAAATCTACCCCATGCGGATTCAGCAATTTTATCAATTACATCTTCATTAAATAAATTCGTTAATGATATTCCTTGATTAATAGTTGGATGTCCTGTTATTTCTCTAGCTAAAGAATTTAGAATCATTGGTTTTTCTGCTGGAAACATAATATGATCTCGCAGTTTATCAAGATCAGATTGAGAATGAATGCCACTTGTTGCTAAGGATGAAGGATTTGTGTATTTCCAGGTTGCTTTTGTGAGAGGTTTTACTATAGTTGGTGCTATGGATTCGACAGGATTTGGAAGTAATTTGTACCAGGTTTCTCCAAAAAGGTACATTGGTGGAAGGAAAGAATTGCAATTTGTTTGGATACCTGATTTTGTTAATATATGAGTTCGTGGAGAAAGGAAAAAGGATTGATTTCCTCTAAATATTGGTAGTTGTAGATAACATTCTTCAGTTTTGCGATATTTTACTTCAACCGGTATACATTTTACGATATGTACTACTTCTCCTGCAATTACTGACATATATCCTGGGCCTTTCATTAAATGATATGCAAATTCGTCTGGTGATTGGGTTGCTAAGGTTAATGTATTTCTAAAAACTTGCTGTTCAAGTATGCATCGTTGAGTAAGAACATCGTGATAAAGTCTATTTACTTCAGTGCGTATATGTCGTTCTACATATATAAATTTAGAGTTAACGTATGTAAAAATGTCCATATTTTGAATTTCTAAATGTTTATTTTCTAAAAATGAATTTCCAGGTCTGGTTTCAAAAATTAATAATTTTGGATGTTCGGTTTGTATTAAAACGTAACTGCAAACTGGTTTTCTTGTTTTTTCAGCCAGTACGAAGGTTATATCTTCAGTCGTTAAAGAATAAAAGGTTTCAGAATTGTCTGTCGTGTTGTCATATGTTTTATTTGCTGGTCCTTCATAAATAATTTCATATTTGTTAAAATTACATACGTCATTAGGTAATGTATCCCAGAATGTTTGTCCATATTCTACGTCTGTACAGAATGTGTCTGAAAGTGTGCATATTATTCCAGATCCTAATTGAATTTTATTTGAATTTAAATGAATAGTCGCGTAATGTTCTTGTAAAGTTATTTTGAATATTGCTTGGACTACGACATTATTCCATGTTCCATATGGGTCAGAAAATTGTGTACCAGTACAGTCTCCGTTAGGTGTTACAGAACCTGCTAAAGTAACGCTATGAAATGAAGTTTCGTTTACTTTTAACTTTGATATCTGAAGAGAAGGGGTTACTAAAAATGTTCCTATTGTGTGCATTTGATTACATTGATCTCGTGTAACATCATGTATATATTCACTGTGCCCATTTGCTACTATGGAACTGTGAGAATACATACCACAATGATAGATAGCGCGTCGAATTTCTATTTTGCATTGTATTACTTTTGTATTTGAAAATCCAGTTAATTGTAAAAGTTGTATATAAGTTCTTTCAACATGTACTTGAGATCGAGGTAGATCACATTCTCCTACCTCTAGTAAAGATAATGTCGTAAAATTTGATTGATTTGAACCGCAATCGAATCCTATGATGGCGTAGACTGTTGTTATATAGATGAAGTTGCAAGTGAGCAGTGCCAAAAGGAAGCCTCGTAATCGCATCTCTGGAAAAAGGGGGTTCCAATTAGCAGCTTGCTTTGTAATATAAGAATAGGAAAATGTTTTATCATTACATATGTATATTTTTGAAGTTATTGATTTACTTTTTGTATTTTGCGTTCCTAGTTCATTATATCCAACATGTCGGCTATGACAATGTGATTTGATAGCCGTAAACTGAGAATTAAATTTTTGTATGCGTCCGGTCCTCTTGTTTTGATTGTTGAAAAAATGTCTTTTATTATTTCTGGATTGTTTAGATTTCTGTTCCATGTGGGGATATTACAGTCGTCTTTCTTAAAAATTCCAGTTTGAATTAAGTATGGCCAGAGAGCTACCATGTCGATAAAACAGGGAACTATTTCAATGAGATCATCTATGCGTTTGCGATGAATTTGTTCCATTATATCTGGAATAATGTGTTATGTCTGAAAATTCATTTTTATTTTGTTTTATATATTTTTTTATTTTATATATAAAACATATATTTTCATAAAAAAGAAAATTTTATTTTTTATATTTTTACTATTTATCGACAAAATAAAATTTCTATATCTTATTTAAGTTGTATATGTATATATATAAATATATATATATTTTTTTTTATAATTAAGGTACAGATATTTTGTTTCTATTTTTATTTATTTACTTTTGTACTTGCACATGTGAGCGTTTTAGTCTATTAATGTGGACAACAGTAGGTTTGCCTTTATAGCTTATTTTGACATTCCCTTTTCCTAACACTTTCAATATTTCATAAGGCCCTGTATAATGGCTGTCAAGTTTTTTAACTTTACCTCCTTTTAATAAAAACACGTAATCTCCAATTTTTACTTCTAAAGGACTTATTTTTTTGTCATAATATAATTTCGATTTTTCTTTTGCTGAAATAAGATTTTCTCTTGCTTGTGTTCGCATTTCATGTAGTTGTGTTACGAAATTAATTAAATAATCGTCATATGTTTGTAATTTTTCTTGTTGTGATAAAGGTTCACTGGAAGGTTCACGAGCTAGTTTACCAAAAACCAATTCATAGGGTGTGCATTTTGTGCCTTCATGTACACTAGTATTATATGAGAACATTGCTAGTTCAAGCCAATCATCCCATTCTGAATTTTTTGCAACAAATTGTTTGAGATATTCTCCTAAAACATGATGTGAACGTTCTAATGACCCGTTTGATTGAGGGTGAAATGCTGTGGTACGAAATTGTTTAATTCTAAAACGTTTTGCCAATCTTTTTAATAAATTACTTAAAAAATCTCTGCCTTGGTCAGTAAGTACTCCTTTCGGTGATCCAAATATGCAAATAAATTTTTTCACGAAAGCATCTGCTATCGTACTAGCTTGGTGATTAGGAAGAGGTATTGCTAAAGAATATTTGGTAAAATTGTCTTGTATCGTTAGAATATATAAGTTACCAGATTTTGTTTCAGGTAGTGGACCAACAATGTCCATTGATATTTTTTCAAAAGCAGTAGTGGGTGTGTCAGTGATTACCATAGGGTGTTTTGTTTTGACTCTGATTAATTTTTTCAGTTGACATTGTAAACAGCCTTGAATATATTTTTGAATGTCTACTTTCATATTTTCCCAAAAAAATTTTTGGCGAATTCGGCTATAAGTTTTTGTAACGCCTTTATGGCCTCCTAATGCTGAAGAATGAGCTTCTTCAATTAAATGAGTTCGTTGTTCCTTTGTTGGATATTGCGTTATTCCATTACAAACTATAATTTTTGTAGTTGAATTTGAAAAAATTGAATCGAAAATTGATTTCACTTCTTCCCAAGGTATATGATTAATTCTGGAAGTTTTTGATATACTAATAGATCGTAATTTAAATTGTTGAGATAATTCATGTAATGAATGAATTGATAATTTTATATTATTTAAAGTTTCAGATAAATTATCTTTAGTTTCTTCTTCAATTGGAAGTGCAAAATGGTAGTAGTTTCATTTTTTAATCTCTTTTGCTATCCCCTTTTGTAAATTTTTAAATTTTGGTAAAGTTTCACGTTTTTCTAAAGTTTTTGATCCGTTGTCGCGAGGAGTTCCATTTGTTGTAACAAAATATGCATAATTATCTTTTCGCATAGTTAATTGATCGCGACATTCAACTAAATTTTTCTTTGTTATAATTTTTTCTGTTTGAGAGTTTATAGGAGGAGGTTCTGGGGGTGGACGATTATAATTATCATGATCTTTATCGATTTTTTCAGGATTTATTTGAGATCTTCGGTTTAATCTCAAATTTTCTTCAAAATAAAGCTCTTCAAATTCTTCTTCCAATTTTTCTTCTTGGTTTTCTTCAAACATCTCTTCAAAATTTTCCTCAAGATTGTCTTCAAAATTTTCTTCAAAATTCTGTTCGAAATTCTTTTCAAAATCGTCTTCAAGATCATCTTCAAAATTCTCTTCCCAATTTTCTTCATAATTTTCTCCATCATTTCCTTCGTGTGAGGTTTCAATGTCGTTGATTTCATCTTCTGAGGTTGAAAAATAATTCTCACTTTCTTCACTTTCTAATTCATTAATATTTTTTGGCTTCTTGGCATTCTTCTTCTTTTTATTTTTTGCTTGAGTTTGTTTCAAATAATCTAAATAATCAGAATCAGAGTAGGAATCTGATTCTACTTTTGTTCGGCTTCCCTTTTGCACATTTATTTCTGGTAATTCGTTTTCAAACATTTGTTTTCTTGGCCTACCTCTCTTTCTTTTTTTTTGAGAGGGAATATTTTTCAAATTTGTAAGTAGATTTTTTCTTGGCCTACCTCGTGGTTTTTTCATAAGAGGTTTAGAAGAAAAATTTTCGTCTAATTTTTCTTGAGTTTCGTTTCGATTCAAATTTTTTGCTTTTTCTTGCTCTATTCTCTTTTGAGCTCTCGTAGTAATAGTTTTCCATGATAAATTTTCGTATTTTTTGGAAAACACTGGACTTAATAAAAATATTGTCATAAAAATAAGTCTTGAAGCCATATTTTTGAATAAATTTGTGTATTTTAAAATATTCTTACCAATCTCACTGAGTGATTCTTCACTAAGGAATTCCGGAAAATATTCTGGAATTTTTGAGTCAATATTTAATATTTGGGCTTCCGGAATTTCGCTAAAATGATCTACGTCGTCTGGTACGATTTCTGGATTCAAGTTTCTTCGTTTTGAAGGTTTTACCTCATTTTTAGAGTTTTCTTGTTTTTTTCTTGTAAAAGTTTTCTTGGAAAACATTTTTTCTTGGGAAGTCATAAAAGTATCATTGGCGTCAACTTGTAAATATCTTGATTTCTCTTTGTTATCATCAATAGGGTTTCTTGAGAGAGCGTCTGCATTTACATTCATTTTTCCAGCTTTGTAAATTACATCAAAATCATATTCTGCGAGTTTCAATCTCCAACGTGAAACTCGTGAACAAGGGTCTTTAGAATTTTGAAACCAAACTAGAGGTTTGTGATCAGTCACTAAAGTAAATTTTCTTCCATACAAATAAGGACGAAAATGAGTTACACAAAATATTATAGCAAGAGCTTCTTTTTCATATGTATCATATTTTTTCTCAGTATCACTTAGACTACGTGAAGCATATGCTATTGGTTTATCTTTACCTATTTTACCTTGTGATAAAATACCTCCTATTGCAAATCCTGAGGCATCTGTTGTGAGTATAAAGGGTTGAGAAAAATCAGGTCGTTGTAAAAGTGGTTCTTCACATAATTTTGCTTTTAAAATTTCGAAAGCTGCTTGTTGTTTTTCTGTCCAATTAAAAGGTGTATCTTTTTTTAGAAGTTGATTTAAAGGACTTGCAATTTTTGAAAATCCTTCAATAAATCGTCTATAATATCCTGCTAAGCCTAAAAATTGTTTAACATTTTTCTGTGTTTTTGAGACTGGAAAGTTTTTTACAGCTATTATCTTTTTTGGATCTGGACGTACTCCATTTTTATCAATTATATGACCTAAATATCCTACTTCAGGTCGTAAAAATTCGCATTTGTCTGGTTGTAAATGAAGATTTGCTTTTCTAAGTCTTTCTGCTAAATTGTTAAATTTAATTTCGTGCTCTTCTAGAGTATTTGCATATATAACTATGTCATCAAGATATACAAAAAGTTCCGTTCTGATTAATCCAGTTAATGTTAAATCCATTAATCTTTGAAATGTGGCGGGTGCTGTTTTCAAACCGAAAGGCATTCTATCGAATTCGTAATGACCGTGAGGTGTAGAAAATGCGGTTTTATGTGAGTCTTTTGGGTTCATTTTTATATGGTGAAAACCGGTAGCTAAATCAAACACTGAAAAATATTTTGCTGATCCTAGAGAATCAAGTATATCGTTTATATTAGGTAAAGGATACGAATCGCCAATTGTTTTTTCATTTAATTTACGAAAATCAAGAACCATTCTCCATTTTATTTTTCCTTGAGAATCAGGTTTTTTAGGAACTATCCACACTGGAGTGTTATATGGTGATTGTGAGGGCTTGATTATTTTATTTTTTAATAATTCATCGACTTGTCTTGTAATTTCTTCCTTGTGAACTGGGGGAAATCTATATTGTCTTGAAAAAATTGGAGCGTCATCTACAGTTGGAATTGAATGTTGTAATACATTAGTAGCTTCAAGTGGTTCTCCTGGGATTTGAAATCTGTCTGCATTATTTTTAATTAATTTTTCTACATGTTCATATTCATCTTGATTTAAATGGTCTAATCGAAGAAGTTTTTTAATAAAGTTATTTAATATTTTACTTGATAAATCTTCGTTATTTGTTTGTTTGAAAGTAATTAAATTTTCAATTTGTTTATAACATTCTTGTTCTTCAAAGTCTTCTAAATTAACTAATGGGACGGATAATGTAATTGGGATTTCATTTGTGTTTGCAAATTTTAAATAAGCTTTTCCTCTGTGATTTTTTACAACTGCGTCACCTACGTAGACGCCATCTTGGATATGTAATCGAGGTACATACCCTTCACTCTTTTCTGTATTTTTTATATTAACATAAAATGTTGTAACTGTTCGAGCTGGAATAGTAAATGATTTGGTAGATTTAAAAGGCTAACAGTGGTTCTCAATTTCTGAGCATTTTGAAGTATAGTTTATATTCACACTATTATCTTGAAAAAATTCTGATCCTAATACTCCATCTTCTTCTACTGGGACTTCATTCGGAATAATGTTAAATATCGTTGGATAACCAAAAATGTTTATTTTTACCTGTCCTAACGTGTAAAGTGGTAAATCATTAATTCCTGTAAGTTTCAATACGTTATGCCTATTTATTGGTACTTCAGGATTGAGAACCTTTTGTTTAATTAAATTTCGAGCAGCACCAGTATCAATCATCATGTGTGTTGGATTTTTTAAACCTTCCGTTGATATTATAATTGATGGAATTGAAGTGGACTTTGAAATATTTATTGTTGTTGTTGTATGATCGTTAGAAGTGGATGCCAGTGGTTCTCGATTTATGCTTTCCTCAGTGCACTCGTGCTGGGGAGAGCTTTGGAGTTTTCCTGATGAGCTGTTTGTGATTGGCTATTTGGTCGTATCTTGCAGTCTCGTACTAAATGACCGGGTTTTTTACAATAATTGCAAACTACTTCAGTATAATTTGAATTTTATTGATTATTATTATTTTGTAAAAACCTATATTCATATGGTTTATTTCGATTTTGAGACTGTCCTAAGTTAAAGTTTTGATACTGTCCTGGATTCCATTGTCTATTATTATTATTAACATTATTGTTATTATTGTAAAAATTTCTAGGAAAATTATTATTATTGTTGTATCTTTGTTGTAAAACATTATTATTATTGTTTTTATAATTATTATTTCTATTTTGCAAATTATTATTGTTATTGTTATTAAAATTATAATTTTTATTTCTTAAAAAATTGTTATTCGGAAAATTATTGTAATTGTTTCTTGCAAAATTATTATTATTATTACTTCTTTGACCATTGAAATTACTATATCCTTGTTGGTTAGGACGCAAAAAATTTTTTTGTTTATTATTAAAAACTGAATCTTGAGCTTTACTTAAATGAAAACATTTTTCAGTTGTGTGACCTGGTTGTTTACAAATTAAACAAATAGTTTTGTTTTCAAGTGCTACGTTAAATCGGGTTGTTTTATTATTTTTATTATTAGATGATTCGTCACTTTTTGAATAATCCATATTTTTATTTCTTCGTTCTATATCAATACTGTCGCTAATAACTTCTTTAAAAGTATCCTTTTCTTCAACACGAATTTCTAACTCAGGACGCAAACCGCGTATAAAACATTGAATTACGTCTTTTTCAAGGTTTACTTTAAAATTATTATCTACCTGACCATTATTATTGAGCCTGTGAGCATCTTCGATTTTGTCGGCAATTTCTTTTATCCTAGCAGCATAGGAAAGTACATTTTCTCTTTCCCACATAAATGTATTACCTAATTCTCCCTGTAACTGGTACACGCTTTTCGCAGGGGCATATACTCTTTTCAATTTTTCTATCAATTCTTCTATTGTTGTATAAGTAGAACCAAAAATGCATTTTCTGGCTTCTCCAGTTAATTTACCTCTTAATAGCCTTGTGAGGTTTTCTTGAGCTGCAGGTGTCGGTAGCATTGCCTTTGCCTCCATGCAACCCTCAATAAAATGTGACAATGGGAGGTTACTTCCGTCGAACAATGGGACCACCTCTAGCGCGACGCGTAAGGATACCTGCTGGCTGTTGGGTATGACCACGGCCATCTCTTCGTTATTTACTCTTACGGGATTATCCTGATTTATGGCTTCTGTGTCGCTTTTGTCGTCGTCGCTATCGTTGTTACTAATTATAGATTCGCGTGCCAATGAGGTTTCCAATCTTTCTTTCAAAGTTTTATTATCTACTGTTATTTCTGTTGAGCTTAGCAAATTGAATTCGTCCAAATAAGATAATTCATTCGTTAGAGTTTGATCTTGATTACTGGATCCTGTTACAATGCTTAAATCTGGACAGAAACTTGAATGAAACCCGCTAGTTTTTTCTGAATTTTCACGTGATATATTTTGATTATTAATTAGAGTCTTGTCTAAACTTGAATCATCTAACTTAAGAGTGTTATCTAATTCTTGTTCTGTAGGGATTGGATCAGGGATATTTTGGCATTTATTATCAGTTGAATATTCTGTATTTCTAATTGTTTTTATTTTTAAATTACCCTTTTGATTCAAATCTACTATTTTTGCAAGCTGACTATCTTGTTTAGCTTGACTACGTGTTATAACTTTCGGGGTAGATTCTAAAGGGATATTTGGTTTTGACATTGAGTCATTATAAATTTACAATATTTTGTATTGAGCGTTGATTGTTTATTGTTATTTTAAATTATTCGATTGTTTATAACAATATAAAAAAAACTATATATAAAATTTGTTTTTTTAAATAAAATGAGATTAGTAAAATTTATTTTTAATTTGTTTATTTATTTTTAATAACAATATAATTTGAAATGAATTTTGTATTTCGTCATTTGAAAATAAAATAATGATATAAAAATATAATTATTTCAAATATTCAAATTAAATAAATAATCGCTCAATTGTTTGTAAATTTATAATTTTTAATAATAAATTTCTTAAAATAATAAAATATTTTTCTTTACCAACTGCATGTGCCCTTTATGTAGAATCAAAATAATTTATTTTATTTATTTATAAATTGTTTATAACAATTAAACAAATTTGTTTATAACAATGATCATTCGAAATATTCATAAATTATAAAACTTGGTACGTTTGCATTGGCTTTAGGGTCCATAAATGAAGAAGTCTATTTAATCAGACGTTTCGGCTCTGATCGGAGCCCTCATCAGTGATATTTATTAAATCTAAAAATACAAAAAAGATGCTGTCGCTAATTTCACACTTTTTAACGGAATAACTAGAGTACTTAGAATATGATATAAAACCGAGTGCTTGGTATGTTAATCTGTAATTGAAAATGGAAAGCTTGGATATACGACTATTCTTTGGACTATTTTTCCCTGGAACTATTTTGAACCTATTTGTAAACTATTTATAAAATATTTATATTCATAATTTATATTTATATTATATTTATATAATATTTATATTTATAAAATAATATTTATAAAATAATTATATAATAAGGTTTGAACTCAAATAAATTGGTGCGAAGCTGAATGTGAACAGCCTTGTCTAGACAATTGAGGCCATTTTTTGGAATATTTTTTCCTGAAACTATTTTAACCTATTTGTAGACTATTTTCCTGAAACTATTTCAACCTATTTATAGACTATTTATAAAAATGTTCACATTTTGACTGTCTTTTCTATGCTGGTGTCTACAATTGAATTTGTTGAGACTATTAGGGCCTGGTTCGAACTATTTAACTTAGACTATTTCAAACTATTTCAAAACTATTTTTAAAAAAAGTAAATATTCACATTCTTTTTTAAGAAGGTCTTATCCATACCGGTGTCTATAATAATTCTTAGGTTACAGATTGAAAGGAAGTGATTGATGTAGAGCATTAATGATATTTTGAACTATTTGGACTGAACAACTATTTTTAAACTCTTTAAAAAAATATAATAATTATTTATATTTGTGAATATCTAATACATTATTGCATCCACTATTTTAAATCTATGTTGGAAAAAAGTATTAATATTAATATTTTGGTATGACCTATCTATAACAGTATCTACATTCAATTCTTTGGTGTGAAGCTGGATGGGAATATTTGATCTTTAAGGCTTTCCTTTTGTACTATTTTGTCTAAATACTATTTTTAAACTATTTATAACTATTTTAAATATTCACATTTTTTATGATATTTTGAACATGTCTTATCTATATTTGTAATCTACAACCAAATTCTCTGGTAACAAGTCAACAAAATGAACCTGATTCACACATTAAAGTTGTTTTTGAACTATTTTCCCTGAGTTTGCTATTTCTAATATATTTCAAAAAAATTTTTTAAACAATTTTTATTTTTGATGTTATATATATATGGATGTCAGAAAACCTTTTGAAAAGCCTAAAGTTAGAACACTAGACATCTAGATATCCAAACTTTCCAGTCTTAACGGATCTTGATTGAAATTTGATTTTTTGAACTAACCTTCTATGTATGAAGGAAGCAATCCTTTCTCTTTAATAGAAAACCACGGTTGATTATAGAATTTTTTATCCTTGTTTTTTGTTTTCTGTGAAATATTTTTTGAACACACATTATTTTTCACCAACTCACTGTGCGATGTTATATTTTTGACTGAATCTTGAATGTACGGAGAGGACAGTTGTGAAAGAACCAAGGAGGCGAAGGTGGAAGAAAAAATTTTTTTTGTGACGGAAGATTGTAAATCATAACCGGGGTCCGAAGGGTTCAGCACATTTGCGGCAGATATGGAGGCAATCTAAGCATTTTCCAAGTTAGGGGGGAGAGTTGAGAAGGATAGTGATACTGTAAAAGGAACAGAGATTCCCGGGAGCCAATTGCCCCAGAGAAATGTTTCCTCCTTTCTACTTTTTGTTCTTTAATAATGACATATAAAAAACGGATAGGTTATCCGTGTCAGTTCTTTGGTTAATTGAATTTGTATTGCTGGCTATATGTGTCATCTCTAAAATCATCCGTTTTTTGTAATTTTCGGCTCTGTCTATGATTTGAATGTTGTCAAAATTGAATGTGTGGTCTTGTTCCCATGCGTGTTTTGTCAAGGCAGTCCATTTGTCCGGAGGGTTGTAAACATCCCTTTTGTGTTCGTGAATTCTAGTTTTAAGTGGTCGTTTCGTAGTACCTATATATGTAGCTGTGCAATCTGTGCAGGGGATGTTGTAAACGACGTCAGCGGTGTCAAGTTTCGAAATTCTGTCTTTTGTTGGCTTAAAAAAACGGGATAGGTTATTGACATTGCGTGATGCAATTTTAATGTTGAAGGGTTTGAGGATGCCTGATGATTTTTCTGAGAGGCCCTGTACGTAAGGTAGTGACATGTATTTTGGAGGTGGCTGTGTGTTGGTGGCTGTGCTTTGACCTGCTGCTAGGTTTGGTTTTGTGGTCTGTGTGTGTGTGGGGATAATCTTCAGTGGCTGGTATGGCTTTGTATTGGTATCTAAAGTTTTCAGGGAGAGAAGGTTGAGCCTTTTTTTAATACATGAATTAATCACGCTAGAGGGGTAATTATTTTTATGTAGAATGGATTTGATTATTTTAATATTTTCTTTGTGGAAGTCATTGTGAGATAGGGAGATACATCTATCGACCAGATTATTAATTACATTGATTTTATATTTATAGGGGTGATTTGAGTTAAAATTGAGGTAGCGGCCAGACCATGTAGGCTTGTGATACCAGTTAGTTTTTATGCCATCACCGGCTCTGATTATAAGAACATCAAGAAAGGATATTCTGCCCTCTGATTCCTCTTCTGTTGTGAACTGAATTTTGTGGTTGAAGTTGTTAAAGGTGTTTTTAATTGTGTCAATTTTATCATGTGGTACTGCTGTTATGATATCGTCTACGTATCGGAAGAAAAAGGGGGGTTTGAAGGGTAGGGAGGCGATGCACTTGGATTCAAGGTCATCCATGACGATGTCAGCAGCGATAGGGGAGAGTGGCGAGCCCATGGGGAACCCCGATCTCTGTTTATAGGAAATGCCTTGAAAATTGAATGTAGAGTTGGTTGAACAGGTTCGGAGGCCTCTTTCAAATTGATACCAAGGCAATTTTGTATGTGGTTGGATTTGGTGCCATCTATTTTTAATACCTGTCATGGCAAGGCCAATTTGGACATTTGTAAACAGTGAGACTGCATCAAGTGAAATTATTTTGTGATCCGGGGGGATTGTGATGTTTTTTATCTTGTGGATGAAATCGAAACTGTTTTTTATACGTGAAGAAGGGGGGGTTATATTTTTTGACAGAATTTTGCTGTAAAAAGATGCCAGATTGTACGTTGGACTTCCACAGAAGGAAACAATGGGTCTGAGGGGGTTGTTGGGTTTGTGTATTTTTGGCAGGCCGTAAAATCTAGCTGGAAGAGGATTATCTGATTTGAGTAATTTTGCCATACTGTCATTGATGAAATTTTTCTTTTCCCAATTTTTTACAAGATCATTAACTTGGCTCCCGGGAATCTCTGTTCCTTTTACAGTATCACTATCCTTCTCAACTCTCCCCCCTAACTTGGAAAATGCTTAGATTGCCTCCATATCTGCCGCAAATGTGCTGAACCCTTCGGACCCCGGTTATGATTTACAATCTTCCGTCACAAAAAAATTTTTTTCTTCCACCCTCGCCTCCTTGGTTCTTTCACAACTGTCCTCTCCGTACATTCAAGATTCAGTCAAAAATATAACATCGCACAGTGAGTTGGTGAAAAATAATGTGTGTTCAAAAAATATTTCACAGAAAACAAAAAACAAGGATAAAAAATTCTATAATCAACCGTGGTTTTCTATTAAAGAGAAAGGATTGCTTCCTTCATACATAGAAGGTTAGTTCAAAAAATCAAATTTCAATCAAGATCCGTTAAGACTGGAAAGTTTGGATATCTAGATGTCTAGTGTTCTAACTTTAGGCTTTTCAAAAGGTTTTCTGACATCCATATATATATAACATCAAAAATAAAAATTGTTTAAAAAATTTTTTGAAATATATTAGAAATAGCAAACTCAGGGAAAATAGTTCAAAAACAACTTTAATGTGTGAATCAGGTTCATTTTGTTGACTTGTTACCAGAGAATTTGGTTGTAGATTACAAATATAGATAAGACATGTTCAAAATATCATAAAAAATGTGAATATTTAAAATAGTTATAAATAGTTTAAAAATAGTATTTAGACAAAATAGTACAAAAGGAAAGCCCTAAAGATCAAATATTCCCATCCAGCTTCACACCAAAGAATTGAATGTAGATACTGTTATAGATAGGTCATACCAAAATATTAATATTAATACTTTTTTCCAACATAGATTTAAAATAGTGGATGCAATAATGTATTAGATATTCACAAATATAAATAATTATTATATTTTTTTAAAGAGTTTAAAAATAGTTGTTCAGTCCAAATAGTTCAAAATATCATTAATGCTCTACATCAATCACTTCCTTTCAATCTGTAACCTAAGAATTATTATAGACACCGGTATGGATAAGACCTTCTTAAAAAAGAATGTGAATATTTACTTTTTTTAAAAATAGTTTTGAAATAGTTTGAAATAGTCTAAGTTAAATAGTTCGAACCAGGCCCTAATAGTCTCAACAAATTCAATTGTAGACACCAGCATAGAAAAGACAGTCAAAATGTGAACATTTTTATAAATAGTCTATAAATAGGTTGAAATAGTTTCAGGAAAATAGTCTACAAATAGGTTAAAATAGTTTCAGGAAAAAATATTCCAAAAATGGCCTCAATTGTCTAGACAAGGCTGTTCACATTCAGCTTCGCACCAATTTATTTGAGTTCAAACCTTATTATATAATTATTTTATAAATATTATTTTATAAATATAAATATTATATAAATATAATATAAATATAAATTATGAATATAAATATTTTATAAATAGTTTACAAATAGGTTCAAAATAGTTCCAGGGAAAAATAGTCCAAAGAATAGTCGTATATCCAAGCTTTCCATTTTCAATTACAGATTAACATACCAAGCACTCGGTTTTATATCATATTCTAAGTACTCTAGTTATTCCGTTAAAAAGTGTGAAATTAGCGACAGCATCTTTTTTGTATTTTTAGATTTAATAAATATCACTGATGAGGGCTCCGATCAGAGCCGAAACGTCTGATTAAATAGACTTCTTCATTTATGGACCCTAAAGCCAATGCAAACGTACCAAGTTTTATAAATTAAATCAAGGGTCAATACAAACTATCATTTTAATTATTCATAAATTATTTTTATTATATTGGAAAAGTTAACTTAAGTGCAAATCTTTGGACAATTTTTTTTTGCAAATAAAAATATTCTGTTTTTCATGTTTGTTTTAACTTAAATCAAAACTTGGTTAACAAATTAGAATATTTTTTTAAATAAGATAAGTTACTTAATCACTTAGGTTAGCCTCAAGGTCAGATCCCTGCGTGATTTTTCAAACTTATTTTATTTTTAAACAATTTATATAAATTATAAAATTTCAAAGAAATGATTTGATTATTAAATCATTAAGGTTAGCCTCAAGGTCAAATCCCTTTGTGATCTAACAAATCTATTTTATTGAAATTTTAAGTTTTAAAGTTGAAATAATATTTCATAATCATTTATTTATTTATTTATTATTAAGAACCAATGTGTTCAATTTCAATTGACTTGTGTTTCCCGGCCGATGCACCAGAAAAAAGGAAGTATGTTACGTCACAAGTACGTAAATACTTACTTTGATCGAAGATTCCTCGTTTTAAGTTAGGATCGAATGATCCTCGCTTGGGGATGAGGATAAGTCACTGAAAAGACACAATGATTATCAAATAATAAAAATTGAATTTATTAAAATAATTACAAATTGAAAATATTAAATTGTCGATACAATTGATTTATAATTGGAGGCACAGGCTGGTTGGTTGGAAAGAGACAGAACATATATATATATTTATAGAGAGAGAGAGAGAGGGGGGAGAAGGGCGGGGGGGGAGAGAGAGAGAGAGAGAGAGAGAGAGAGAGAGAGAGAGAGAGAGAGAGAGAGAGAGAGAGAGAGAGAGAGAGAGAGCGGGGGGAGTTCGGTACCTTTATGATTTCCCTTTGTTTCTTTAAATGTTCCTCACAGGTATGACTGCGATGCGATTCCCACAGGTGTGACTGCGATGGAGTGAATATCCACAGGTGTGGCAAGGACACAACAACTATTCACTCTTTTTGGCACTGAGTCTAAGATCCTTTCAAGGATTGAAAAACGGACCACGGTAAATTTATGACTCTCGGGTCTTTACACTGTCAAACTGCACGGTATAATTGTCTCACGCTGAGAATCCCTTTTAGTTTTTTAGAAAATCCCGCACTTAAATACTGCTTACAAGACTAGTTTTCCCTTGGCGGTGTGTCCTTTTTATATTATATTTTTTGGTGACGTCACGCGTTGCGCAGTCTCCCGCTGCGTGTGACGTAGTTATACCTCTCTTTTCAATAGGTGGTTTTCTCTCTCTTTTAGTAATTTCCCCAGATTTCTCTCTAGACCTAGCCTGTGCCTATAGTACATTCGAATGCGTCGCGGGACGTGACAACGCATTCCAAAATCCTATTTCATTTACGACATTGCATTGGATTCATTAAATTCTAATAAATTTACAAAATCCTAGTAAATTTACCTTATTTGCAAAAATTCTGTCAAACCTATTTAATTCTAATAAACTTATCAAAATTCTAGCGAATTTAACTTATTTTTTTCAT
This sequence comes from Diplolepis rosae, assembly GCA_030998225.1. Lineage (NCBI taxonomy): Eukaryota > Metazoa > Arthropoda > Insecta > Hymenoptera > Diplolepididae > Diplolepis > Diplolepis rosae. Next base: position 812,478 of record JAPYXD010000072.1, read on the forward strand.
AAGAAATTCATTTAACACGATCGTGAAATTTTCTTATAAATTCCTTATGAATTCGAACTTCCAAAATGTCAAAATTATTTCCCAAAATTTTGGATTCCGAATCAGTTATATCGAATTCAATATCAAAATGTTTACAAAATTTCGAACTCCAAAAATCTAATTCCAAAATTTTCTCCCAACCAATATCTTTGACCAAAATAAACAGAAAAATTTCAAATAAGTCTTAATATTATTCCCGATTTTAAATCCGAAAAATCTCCTAGGCCGATGATGATAGTGGTCGTTGACTCTCGACCTTGGTTCGCAACTCGGAAGGTTACTTCCAGAAGAGAAAAAAAATTTTATTCTTCGCTTGTTCAAAAATTTCCAACAAAATTTTCAAATTTCTAATAAAATTTTCAAATTTCAAATAAAATTCTCAAATTTCCAATTTGACACTTTCTATCCTTCAATCTAATAGAAGGCAGGTTTTCCTTATTAAATCCAATTATTACAGCTGGTTAGGTCTAAGCAAGAGTTTGTGGTCTGCGGGTATTTGCCAGGTTATCTAAATTCCAAAAAAAATTCCTGACGTCTTTAAGTCAGTGAATTTTACTCATAAGCGATCAAATACTGCGCTTCCGAGTTCCAGCTACTCTCAAGTTTCATGTACCAGCTCAATTAACCTTCATGCCCCTATTCCCAAAAATCCAAAAAAAGAAAGAAAATGTCAAATTATATATACCATCAATTAAAATACGCATTAATATTTCAATACTTAATATATACAAAATCACAAGTAAGTCATTTCAAATCCAAATTTTCTAACATCGAGTGCTCTCTCTCTCTCACGTGGGCTCTGTCTGTCTCGGAAACTTGAAAGAGACACTTCAAATCTTTCAAATTTCTCAAAAGATATTTTCGAGAGAAATTCTGAAGTCGTGGTGTCCCCAAATCTTAAAATTTCCAACTTCCCGGGATCCACTTTTATTTTCAAAATTTCACAATTCAGAATAATGTCAAAATTTTCTACTTAAGAAAATCTTGATTTCCAACAATTGCTTCAATTTCAAAAAAAAAATTCCGAAATTTTCGAATTCCAACTCACAAAATCTTCCAATCTTCTTCAATTACCAATCCTGACTTTGTAAGTTCGAATAAGTTCCCTTGATTTCCGAAATTTGAAACAGAATCTTCAAATCCCTCAAATTGCCAAATCAATGTTTCCAACAATAAATCCTGTTATAACCTGAAATATAATTGCACAAAAAAAGTCACAAACAATTCTAATATTTCGATTTTCCGTATTTCAAATTTCACCAAAAAAATATATAAAAAAATATTCACTAAAAAAAAACTTAGTTCAGCGCCAGACACTCTCTTGAGTGACAAAATTTATTTTACAACAATGATGAGACTCGATACTCTAAAGATCTACACAAGGCGAGGTCAAACAACGTCACAACAGATTACCGGGTAAATAATTAGAATACCAGAATTTAATCAAATAACATGAACGGCTGGACAAGATTTATTAAAATTTGCATCATGACTCGATATAAGCTATAATCGGATACAAAACCAAAGCATCTATATTATCAGCAATAAGCATCAATTTATTAACAATTTACTTTAGTCAACTGATTTTCCTACTTTTCGAACATAAAAAAAAAGGTCACTGATATGAAAGAAACACTCGCGAGCAAGAGAGAGAAAAGAGAGGCGAAGTGGCCGGTATGTGAAATGCACAACATAAAGCGTCAGTGCCCTAGCGGACCCGTGTGAGAGAACGGTCATAGAATACTCTGACCGATCTCTGAATGTTCTATGACCGTTCTATGACCTCGCATTATTACGGCTATGAACGGTAAAAAAGACATTAAAAGCTTTGCAATTATGATTCTGTGGCGAAATTTGGATTAGAAGGTGAAGCAATAAATACAATTATCTTATTTTTCAGCGATAAAAACTAGGAATACATCATGTACCTGTCATTGAAGGCAGTGCAGTGGTTCACCATTTGCGGAACGTCTCCACCAATAGTAAACCTTCACGGTGGAGACGTTCCGCCAATTTTGAACCACTGCACTGCCTTCAATGACAGGTACATGATGTATTCCTAGTTTTTATCGCTGAAAAATAAGATAATTGTATTTATTGCTTCACCTTCTAATCCAAATTTCGCCACAGAATCATAATTGCAAAGCTTTTAATGTCTTTTTTACCGATCTTAGCCGTAATAATGCCAGGTCATAGAACGGTGATAGAACAGTCAGAGAACGGTCAGAGTATTCTATGACCGTTCTCTCACACGGGTCCGCTAGGGTATCAGTTCAATAGAGTCCGTTATTTCCGGACCACTTGCCAAAGAAATAAATAAAAGTAACTCACGCTACCTGTACTATATCCTCCAAGATCGGGTCGTATCTTAAGATGAATTCGCCTTCCATTGAATGAGATTAAAAATCCAAGTTCTCTTTAAAATTTCTGTTCCACAGATGACACTTGTCTCAAGTAGTCGCAGGACGAGAGTGACGATGGCCGACGCGACGCTGACAGAATTCCCGACCTGCCCCACGAATTATATGCGTGACCCAATCGCGGACCCGGAAGCAGGTCACATGTCAAACATTCAATAGACGATTAGGCAACTCGTGCCTAGTATAATAATTGCCCTCGGCAAATAATTTTCATCAACACGCGATTCTATCAGTTACAACGAACGACGCGTGTGGCATATTGACACCAATATTATTAGTGTTCATTCACATCAAACTACATAAACTTAGTATCACAAAATGTCTAAGATACTAAATATCAAGCCCCAGGGTCTATGCGCCCTAGGGTACATTTTCCGTGTCACGTGGTGGCATCTGGTCGTCTGGTGCGTCGCTCTCCAACGATCGATGGTGGCGATAATCGAAGCGTCGATCCATCGTGGCTCGAAACTCGACATGGCGGCCAGTGTTGACATGGACTCGGTAACCGGCTGTGCCTCGTCTTCGACGCTGCTGTCCTCCAGTGCTGCTGTCTTCGTATCGCTCATGAAACAGACAGGACAGGAACGGTGAGTGCGTGCAGTGCGCGATTAGTGTATTTCGAGTGCTCTCGGGTGACGACGAAGTGCGGGCTCTCGTCTCACGACTTTTTCCCCAGGGACATAACCCCACCTGTCATACCAGTGAGTTTACTAAGTTAAATATTTTCCATGTGACGGGTAAAATTTACCACGTCACAGGAGATAGGTCTCCTTATTATTCCTTCGTGCAATCATCCCATTCTGAATTTTTTGCAAAAAATCGTTTGCGATATTCTCCTAAAACGTGATGTGAACATTCTAATGACCCGTTTTATTCAGGGTGTAAAGCTTTAGTACGAAATTGTTTAATTCTAAAACGTTTTACCAATCTCTGCCTTGGTCAGTAAGTACTCCTTTCGGTGATCCAAATATGCAAATAAATTTTTTTACGAAAGCATCTGCTATCGTACTAGCTGGGTGATTAAGAAGAGATATTGCTAAAGAATATTTTGTAAAATTGTCTTGTATAACGGGGTAGAGGATAGTACATTACGTGCCCAGGCGCAGAATGAGGGTCATTGTCGCGAGTCTCGGAATTACCCGAATTGTGTGCATTGGCACGTATTCTATTTTATGTGACTTCGGTGCGTATACGAGTTTTTATGCGTACACTGGAATCTAAACTAGTATTGTAGTTGTTTGCGGCGCTAGTCATTACACTTGATATGTCACGACTAGTCCCGGCCATTTTGATTTTATCGATATTGTGTAGTAGTAATGGATTTTAGTAGACGCATGCGCAGTTCAAATGTACAAGGCTTTGCCAGTAAGATGCTAACGCTGTACGAAGAAGAAGAAGAAGAAGAATAAGAAGGATTGAGCTTCGTTTCATGGCTATGGGCGCATGCGCAGTTCAGTTTTTACATTTCATTCCTTTCTGGCGAAATGTACTACATTGCGCTACTGTTAATTGTAGCGAAAAAACGAGTTTGCGCGCCGATGGCACATAAAATATATAACAATTCCTAATATTTGTATAGTGTGCCTGAAATATGCTGCAGGACTTCTTTATTATATAATAGACCTAACGTGTACAAAGGTTCTAAAAGAACTGACTCCCTCTCACAAGAGATGTGGTGGTCAAGGCCCTTCCCGAATAGACTGTACAGTGGGGGAGGATATATGTTTCCGTTACAATCCCCCTTTTAGAGTGGGTTTAGTCTCTAAACCCTTTTGTTGGGTCTTATTTTAACATTCGCAGTCTTAATAGTACAATCCATATTATTTATTTCCGTAGGTGCTGTAGGCGCAGGAGTATAATGCACAGTTGGAGTTGCGATTACTGTTGTTTTTACGCAAAATATACAAATTTTCCGAGGGGCACATTTATGAAGTAGTCCAGCTTCGCGTTCGCCTGTCTCTACTTACCTTGTCAACGGCATTTTCGATGTCATCGATTGATTGTTTTAAATTATTTAAATTTAAAGGCTTGATTTCCTGCGTTAGCGGTATCAGTTTTTCTTTAATAGAATCTAATTGCTTACCAGTATACGGTGGGGACAAGTTTTGCTTATATTTTATTTCCCCCACTAAAGATTCTGTAGAGCTTAATTTTGATACTATATTCAATCCATTCAAAATACATTTAATTAATTTTAATTTTTTGCTGGCCTGATTCACACAACGCGTATATTTCTATAGATTCGCGGGGAATCAGGATGTATCCACTAGTAAGTGGCATAAAAGCGACGTTTACAATTTTGAATGGCGAGTATTTGCACTCCTCTCCAATTGTTTTTACATGTGTTCTTAATATACTATTCTCGCAGCTATGGGTTTCTGACATCAAATACGTAGGTTTAATTCGTTTACACATTCTTGTTTTTCCATAAGTTTTACATGTATCTAGAGCCGTTTTGTCGGTAGGTACGTATGTAGTGTGTTCTTGTCCCATGAACAAGTATTCGTAGTCTGGGATTATGGCAAGGAAAACCGAACTGATTCGTTTGGGGATAGGTATTAAGTGCTTGATTTCATAGGTCTCGGTTTCCGGGATAGGAATGTGGATAGAGTACACAAATCGATTCTTTGCGATGGCCACGATCACTATTGAGATGTCGATGATATGCTGGAAGTTAGATTCTTTCAAAGGAATGGTATATTTGACGTTCAGCTTTTCTTCAAATTCCTTCATCTGGAGTATAAGGATGTCTGGTGTTAGAAGTAGGGGATGAACAATTCCATTTTTCCCGCCATTTATTGCATTTATCAGGAGGTTGATGTCTTCACTCAATTCATCGACTATCATCATGCAAACCGTTATTTGATTGGCAATGGCTAAATTTTGTGTATTTTTGTTGGTTTCGTTAGCCAGTTGATTAAGACGATTAAAGTTTTCCCTACTGTGTAGTTCAAGAGTGTTAAGATCAGTAGAAGCAGAATTTAATAGTGATTTTATTACCTTGGTCTGGTTAACAATGCCTTGTGATAGAATGGTATTATCTTTGAATAGTTTATCTAGCTCTTTATTAATGTAATTCATATCATTTTCACTTAGAGTACCAAAAAGTGTTTTCGAGACATCCCCTATGAAGTTGAAAAATCATCTTTTATTTCGTTTCTTACCCAAGAGTTGGTTCAAAAGACTTCTTTGTTTGTCTAGCCTTTGAATCCTTGATTGGATTAGATTCAGCTCAAATCGTTCCAGACAGTCATCACACTGATATGAAGCGGCGGCAAAAGCGCTTTGCAATCACCCAAGCCTTTCGTCAATGTCGTTGGTCCCTACCACAAGGATGATGTTCCAGGTGTCGTGGTAGAGTTGAGCCTGCCCAAATTCTTCCGAGTTAATAGTTACCCCGGTCAGGTCGGTTGTAATAATATCCGCCGATATTATCTTCAGTAGCCATAATAGAATTAGTTTCGTCATCTGGAACATTATTTATAGTACGGCATAAGCTGATTTGCATGAATTCGAATACTTTTGTTGTCAAATAGTATTCTATAATTATTATTTTCTTGGTGTTCCACGATAACTGCCGGCCCTTTCCATGAGGGAGACAGTTTGTTCTCTGGGTGGTTATTGATGAACTTGACTAAATCCTCCGGTTCGTAGACAGCTTGTGGTATGGAAATGTTTGAATCTTGGAGCTTTTTGTATTTTATTTTCTGCATCTCTGGAAACGAAGGCACGAACGCTACTAGCAGAAGGCAAAAGGTTAAGAATTGCTCATATTTGACTTTTGGTGTTGTGTTAGCACTGAGGGTAAGTTTACCTCTCTGCCGAAGGTCAGTTGGAAAGGTGAGTATCGGGTACCTTCATTTTTCATAGTATTGTATGCCATACAAATTATTTTCAAGTTTTGATCCCATTAGGCGCTATGATCCTCGATACTGGTTTTTAATAAATTCTTAATTGTTGAATGGGCTCTTTCAAGTGCTCCATTTCTCTGTGGGTGATACGCTGTTGTCTTTATGTGCTTAATCCTGAACATAATTTCAAAGTTCTGTATCAGATCAGATACAAAGTTTTGTCCCTGATCTGTTAGGATATTCCTGGGTGCTCCGAATAGGTATATGTAATAGTCAAATAACCCTTGTATAATGTTTTCAGATGCTATGTTTTTAAGAGGTATCAGGATTAAGTACTTTGTGAGCATATCTTGAATACTGAGGATATATTCGTTTCCTGAAAGTGTCACGGGCAAGGGTCCGAAAATGTCCATTGCTATTTTGTCGTTAGGGTTGACCGGCGTATCTGGAATGATTGCTTCACATTGTCTTTTAATTCTAACTGTCTTTTGTAATTGGCAAACCGGACATCGTTTGATGTAGTGGATGATTTCTTGCTCCATATTTTTCCATTCTCCTAGTGTTCTTGCTCGTTCAATAGTTTTGTTTTCTCCAAAATGTTGTGCCGTAATAGACCCATGTGATTCCCTTATGATCTCTCCTTTTTCCTGTCTATTGAGCTCTGCACGTGGGGTGTAGCATGTGTGAAACTGCTGTCCTCTGTTTTTATTGCTCAGGAAGTTAAGGTAGTCTTGTATTTCCAGCTTTTCTAAAGGCGTAATCGTTGGGTCAACGAAGTGGTAACGTGTAATGGTTACTTTGGCGGTCATGGCCTCTTGGTTTATTCTGTCTAATGTTGCTAACCACTGAGTCTCATTAAATGGAGGTAATGTATATCAAGATGTTTCCTGGCTGCCTTTCCGTTCCTCTGATATCGTGCGCCAAAGTTTTCCTCCTGCATTAGGTTCATTACTTACTCTACTAGGCTTTCTGTTCGTCATCCATTTTTTATATTCCCTAATCAAGTTTTCTCTTCCGTCAATTAGTCCTTCCTCATCTGAGATGAGCTGGCCTGCATCCATGCGCCGTTCTATACAGCTGCTAGACGCATCGGTTATGCCTGGGAGTTGCGAGCTTGCAGGTAGTTATGAGCTGGTTGATGATTCTTCTTCAGACTCCTCGCTAGAGGTTTTGCTGTTTCCTGTATCTTCTTCCAGAGATTCGGACATTTCTCTTATACTATTTTCCTCTTCTATTACTGGAAATAATCTGGACAAACAATCTGCAGCTTTGTTTTTCTTTCCCTTCACGTGTTCAACAACGTATTTGTACTGTTCTAGGTGAAGCCTCCATCGTAACAGTCTTGAAGAGGGATCTTCATTTTGTGTAACCATTTCAATGCTTGGTGGTCAGTTTGAATGGTGAACGTTCTACCCAGAAGGTATTGTCGCAGTCTTTTGCATGCCCAAACTATTGCTAACAGCTCCTTCTCCGTTGTATTTTAATTGATTTCAACTTTATTTAGTGTCCTGGATATATAACAACAGGTGTGTCCTATAAGGGGTGACTTCCGCTGAAACGAAAATAAAAATAAAATATTTATCAAAGCGGACCCGAGGATTCGGGATTACCCTCGGCGTCACCGACGTTATTTAGGCGGCTTCTAATATGAGTGCCTGGCGTCTTCCAACGCCATATTTATAAATTGATGAGACCCTGAAAATATAAAAAGAACTTATCATGCAGGAAAAAGCGAAGCCAAGCAGGGTTTCCGGCTAGGGTGATTTTGGATTCGGGAGTTCGGATCTGGCTTCTTTGGACTTGGAGGTTAGAAAAGATTTAGCCTACCATTAAAACTACTCAAAATCCAGTAAAATAAGCCAACATTTAGGCGAAATCAGATATACAGATTTATTAAAAAGTTTACGGGCAGATCTCCGGTAAGTCTTTGAGACTCTATTCCGGGACATAAAGAAATTTTTATTCTCTTAAACCGCGTGGCTCTCAGGCTTTCTTAGAGCCTATGTATTAGGCTTATGTGCCATGTGCCATTATTGCGACGATATTTCAATTATTTTATCATTTTGAGTTTGTGTCGAGCCATGGCCTTGCCCAATTACCAAATAAATTGTGAATTTAACTGCAGATAACCGCAGCTTGATTTATTTAATTTTTCTTTTATGCGAGAGCTCCTATGTTTTAGGTTAAGATCCTCCCCTAGCCTAAAAACCTTGCCTGATCCGAACTCCCGAATCCATTCCAGCCCTAGCCGGAATCCCTGCTTAGCTTTGCTTTTCGTTTGCATGCTAAGTTTTTTTTTTTTAGGGTCTTCAATTTATAAATATGGCGTCGGGAGACGCCAGATGCTCATTCTAGAAGCCGCCTAAATAACGCGGGTGACGCCGAGGGTAATCCCGAATCCTCGGGTCCGCTTTGATAAATATTTTATTTTTATTTTCGTTTCAGCGGAAGTCACCCGTTATAAATGGCGCCCAACGGCTAAAAGGAGCTCGGATCGTCGGGATAAATATTCACAATAGTCTTTATTTTGTGAACAAGCTTCCTTTTCTTTATGAAGCTTGAAAATTTCATTGAATACTACTCAAGACTCAAATTTTTAATTTTGAGCTGAGTTTTGAAAATTTCTATTTCCTATTCTTCTTGAATATTATTTTTTTCTCTTCCTGGATTTTATTTTCAGCTTATAGCGGTTGCTTATCTGCGCAGGATTTTGGATTATTTTATTTTCCAAATTAGAAAAATATTTATTTTATGTATTATATGTTTTTATGTTTTACATGTATTTATATATTGATTCGTGTTTTATGTGTGGCACATTTTATATCTTGTATTTTTTTATTAAGCGCTAAAGCGCTATACAAGAATAAAAGTGCTCTGTACTATAAAGCTGCCATATTAATTTAAAGCGCGGGTAGGCGGTGTTAGGTCGCGAAATATCATGTGCGCGAGTGAAGTGTTTGCCTCTGTTTTTCCGGGAGTGCGATTATACAGCTGTTCGGTTGACAGCTCGGTCGATTTTAATTAGTTTTCAATTAAAATCACGCTCTTTAGATATCCTATATAGTCCCATTAAATAGTAAAACTATTTATGAGGCCATTCCAAAAATTTGGATGATGAGGATTAATCTGAAATACATAAAAATCGAGTGGAACGTTCGAGAGAATAAAAGTAATTCTCTCGCACCTGTCACTCGACATAGCTTGCATACACAGCGTACGACGCTTGACCACCTTCGGTACTCTTCGTGAAAGCTCGGTTAGACTCACGTGACGCGGTCTCAGCCTGCTAGCTGACAGCCTTCCGCAGTTCTCGCCATCTTACCTCGCTCGACGGCCCGACAAACCTCGTAGGTTTTCGTTCGTACTCGTGCCTCGCGTGAACCGACGCTACTACGGAGCGGTGATTTACAGTTCTCGCCATCTTGGCTTCTTGCCTCGACACGTCGATAGGCGAGTACACTTCGTGACCGTGCTCGGCGATTTTCGTACTATCGCGGTCCTTTTCTAGCAGCCAAACTGTCACTTGACACCACAGCGCGAGGAAATAAAGCAATTAATTTGAGTTTTTATTGAATCTTCTAATTTATTTAGATTATTTGGATTTATTACAATTACATTAATTTAAATTATTAATTATTATTATTTAATTAAACAATTTTATATCGTTTAAATCATTTTATTAGCTTGAAAATCGATTCCAATCCAACGGAATCATAGGTATATATTAATAAGAAAGCAGGCGATAATAATATACCGTGGGAAGCAGATGACACACTGGACGCGTCACAACTGCAAATACGCGATGATCAAACGGTATCTAAAAAACCGTCTGACTTTTCTTACATTTTAGGCGCGACTGCGTTTAACGCACACGCCCTGGCTATCTCCACCGCGACGACCACGTTGACAATCATGACCTGCGCAGGCGCGTCACATGCAGCGCATTCACAGGCGTATACCGAAGCCTACCCAGGGCCCGTTGCATCGCATTTTGAAAATGCATTCAGGTTCATACCTGTCACACACCAGGCCCCGAGCACAACCATTTCAAACAATTTAACGACGGAATCACCGCCTTTTGTTCCACGTCGCGTTATACCTTTCGTCGCGCAACAAAGTTTCGACTACATGGGGATGTTAACCCCTACTATTCACAGTAATTTTAGCCTCTATGCGCCGCACAATAACGGTGGCGCAAATGTATATAATTCGACGCGAATTCCGCCAATAACATCGGATGAAGAGCAAAATTTTAATTCCGCGCCTACCAACCCCTATAATCATGATTCGCGAGGTACCAAAACTCGTGTTGAATTAAATAGGGACGTCGGTAAAGTAGTGCGCCAATGGAATTTAAAATTTAATGGCTCATCTAAGGCAAGCGCGGAAGATTTTCTAACGCGAGTAGATGAGTGCAGAATGGGCAACCATGTGCGATTACAAACCACCCCCTGCGCCGGAAACGTCATTTTTACCGGAATTCGCGTATAAGGGCGAAGAAACTCGGAACACGAGGGCATGTATGGCAGCAATGGACGCGAATGTCGAGGAGAAAAATATTCCCAGCGAAAAGACGCATTCACCACTTCCGATAGCGAGATGCGACGCAATGTCACATAGCCCACCTAGGCAAAAAAGTCCTAGGCCTGGTAGAAAAATTAGGGACAACTACTTGCATAGACTTCCCTCAGCGAACAAGCGTAAAAAAAGCGCGGCGAAAATAAATGTAGACGCGATTACTCAAGCGCCGTCTACTTCGACGATGATTATATGCAGGAATTGCCTTTCTTACGGCACACCTGCACCACACGGCTACAGTACAATAAAATGTACTAAAGAAAAGCAAATCTTTTGCTACAAATGCGGTCGTGTGGGATATAGAACCCCGGATTGTCCTACACCGGAGTGTAAAGCTTCCAAAAAGCCTCCGGGAAACGTGAAACGGGCTCAGCGCTAAAGGGCAGCGCTGAACCTAGCCCAATTTGATCAGACTTTGCTACAAGCGTCTCTAATGGGTACTCTGTTTCTTCATCTTTCTCGCCCTTATCGTTTTCTGGTGCGGAGGGGGCGCGTATGTCGCCTGGCGAATCACGCGTATATCTCGATTCCGATAAGTTCTCGGAAAACGATTGCGCAGCCTTAAAATTTTATGAACAAGGCACACGATTTTTCGTAAAATTAAAAATCGCCAACAGAGAACTCGACGCGCTAGTGGACTCAGGTTCCACTAAATCCATTCTGGGCAAAGAGGGGATAGAATTAGCCACAGAATTTAACCAAGAGATTAAAACCTCTGAAGTTAAAGCTATTCTATGCCCGAATGGTAGCATAGAGTCAGTTTTAGGGCAAGTGGCGCTACCTAGCACCCTAGATGTCGTCCAGAAATATGTAGAATACAAAGTGGTACCGAATTTTAATTACCAATGTGTTCTGGGCATGGATGCCATTCAACAATTTAGATTAATTGTGGATGGCAACGCCAACGTTATCCGTATGGCTTACGACGACGAAGTTTACCGCACAGCCACTATAGACTTATTGTCCAACATGGCACGAATAGACGACGGTGGGTGCGCCACGATTAAGGAACTCATCAAGACACAAATGGCTCTGGTACAGAATTTCCTTAAGCGCGAGTTAAAGGTTTCAAAAAGGGAATTGGGTGCTACCCACCTTGCCAAACATACCATTGATGTGGGTGACTATCCGTCCATCAAGCAGAAGTACCATGTTCGGTCTCTTGCTGTGATGGACGAGATGAATAAGCTGATGGACAAGCTAATTGAGCAAAAATTAGTTGAGCCATCTAATAGTGCTTGGACCTCAGCGGTTGTTATGGCAAGGAAGTTGAATGGCACTTATCGTCTGTGCATCGACTTCAGGGAAATGAATCGAGTCACGAAGAAGGACGCTTGTCCTCTTCCGCCAAAGAACGAACATTCTGGATAAACTCCAGGAAGCTGATTATATTAGCACGATTGACCTGGACCAGGTTTTCCATCAGGTAACATTAGATGAGAGGAGTAAGGAACTCACCGCGTTCACGGTGCTAGGACGCGGCCTTTTCCAATTTACTCGCATGCCTTTTGGACTTACCAACGCCCCTGCGACGTTCCAGCGTTTAATCGATAAAGTCATTGGCCCGGAATTGGAACCTCATGCGTTCGCCTATTTAGACGACGTCATAGTAGTGATCGAAACCTTCGAGGATCACTTCAAATGGTTAAAAGAGGTATTAGATCGACTCGCTGCTGCTGGTCTCTTAGTCAACCCCGAAAAATGCCTATTTTTCCGAAGCGAGATCAGGTACCTTGGGTTCCTCATTAACAACGAGGGCGTTAAGGCCGATCCCAGTAAGCTGGCCCCTATTTTGGACTTGCCAGCGCCGCGAAATATTCGCAAACTTCGAAGTTTTCTAGACTCGGCTGGTTGGTATCGGCGTTTTATACCGTACTTTGCGACCGTAGCAGGGCCCCTTTTCCGACTATTGAAGAAAGCGTAGCCCTTTGATTGGCAGGCAGAGCAGGAGGCTGCATTCCAGGCGATTAAAACTGCCTTAACTACAGCGCCAGTAGTTGCTCGCCCAGACTTTGCGCATCCGTTCACTCTACAAACAGACGCAAGCTCCACTGGAATTGGAGCAGTTCTGACCCAGACGATAGAAGGCGTAGAGCGCGCAATCGCTTATGCCAGCCGCTCCCTATCAGCCGCTGAGCGTAATTACTCAGTGACTGAAAAGGAATGCTTGGCCGTCGTGTGGTCAATTAAAAAGCTCCGTGAATACCTGGAAGGATTCCGTTTCACGGTCGTGACGGACCATAGTAGCCTTCGATGGCTAAGGTCACTAAAAGACCCGACTGGGCGACTAGCCCGTTGGGCACTAAGTCTTTTAGAGTACGACTTTGAAATCCAGTATAGAAAGGGGGCCTTAAACGTCGTACCGGACTTTCTGTCACGGCTTGACCAGGACCTAGATGATCCTAAAGAGGTCGCCACGATGGAAAAAACCGAAGACGCTTGGTATCTTAAGCGCCTCTCGGATATAGAAGAATTCGCGCGCATTCCCTATGTGGAAAATAGAAAACGGAATCTTATACCACCACCGCGCGAATATATGGCTCTATCCCATTCTCCCAGATTTAAATTCGTGGAAGATGGTCCTCCTTAAAGAGCATCATGCTGCAGCTCTGGCTGAGGCACATGATCAGCCTCAAGCGGGACATTTAAGGGTGGACAAAACATACCATCGTCTCGCCACCCGCTATTATTGGCCGGGTTTTTACCACAACGTTGCGCAGTAAGTTAGGGTCTACGATATTTGCCAACGTTGTAAGGTGGAGCAGGCAAAACCTGCTGGCGAGGTGGGCCACAGGGAGGTCGAAGAGCCATGGCTCATGGTTGGCGCGGATATTATGGGTCCCTATACACCCTCGTCCGCCCAGCATTGCTAAGTCCTCGTTTTTCAGTACTTTTTCACGCGGTGGTTAGAAGTCCTCCCCTTAAGGAATGCAAATGGCGCGACCATGACCAAGGCATTTAAAGACCTGGTTATAACCCGCTGGGGTACGCCGAATTTTCTATTCACGGACAACGGTACCGAATTCTGCAACAAGATCGTAGACCAGATCTGCCAAGAGTATGCGATTAAGCGCGTTAAGACGCCACCATACCACCCGCAAGCGAACTCTTTCGAACGAATCAACCGAGTATTAAAGACAATGATGATCTCGTTCATCAAAGATACATCTAGATGCTGCCCATAATAAAGGGATAACCGCCTCGCTGACCAATAAATTCGACGGTGTATTCACGGTATCAAGAGCAATCTCGTGGACAATCTATGAACTCGTGAATGAAAGCGGCGAATTGGTCGGCCGCGCGGTCACCAAAGACCTCAAGCCGTATCTAGAGGCCGCTGCCTCTGAGTAGCGTCCGCTGATAACGTACAGTTGTTTTAATTTAGGTGGTGGCCATATTGTCCAAGGGGAATTGTTCGAGCTTGTCCGTCCATGTGAGTCGAACGCTGTTGTTGTTGTCCTGTATGCATACATGAATCGCAAGGTGGTGGGCCCGTCCGAGCCCACCTACCTCGAGGAAGGTGACCCGGAGGACCGACTCGCCAGGTGGCTGTCCTCCTTCCAGGACGAGGACCTGGATTGGCCACCCCCATCAGAGGACAAGCTCCCAATAAGGAGTAACGAGGAGACAGCAGAGGCCCAGCCGGCCCCTAGGAGAAAACATCGAGGGAGCAGAGGTGGGCGGCGGGTCCGCGAACGCCGCGAAGTAGCGCTTCTTCGACGCTGGCGCTCCTCATAGACACCAGCCTTGTCAATCTTGGCCGCATAGCTTGTCGGCGCAATGCGCCTGAATAAATGTATAGATCCAGTAGATAGAGTGTTCAATTCCCTTATCCTGCCACTATATTCTATAAGATAAGCCTTCTCAGACCTGTTCTTGGCATCGCAATTGGCGAATAGCCGTAATTTCTTTTTCTCTTCTTTTTCCATTTTTTAAATTATTTTTATAAGCTTACGTCCTTTCGATATTCTTAGCTCGTCAGTTAACACTAGGACTAAGTATTAGAGCACGCTCTCAGACAGCCTGGGCCGCGGTTATACATATCCCTTTTGTTTTTCTAGACCCAGTAATTGGTCAACTGCCCCGGAGTGTGGTCCTGGAGACTCGAGGGTCGTTTCCGGTCTGGCGGGGAGGGTGTTGTAACGTGGTAGATTACGTTGCATTTGTTTACCTCGACCGACAACGACAGGATCAAGCCCAAGACCACCTTCTTTTATAAAACTTTGTAATGCTAAGGAAATTCTTAGGGCGACCATACCTACGGTAGGAGCAAGCTCAAATTTCGTTTAGGCACAACACCTTAGTTACGAATCGAAATAGTTTACGAAATAGTTACGTGTCGAATCCAATCACTCCGATCCCATTTGTCGACTCGGAATCTCAAGAAGCCAATAAAACTCTTAAATCGGAAATCAAGTCCTTTGCCAGAATCTTGAAAATCAAAGCGAGGACTAGGCAACCGATCGCAATAGACGTATCTAATTCGGATGTTCGCCAAGGATACCTGCCAAGGACTGACGCACCAGAAGGTACATATATAGGCGAAGCGGTCGTCACCGCTCAAGACGGCAAATGTCATGTCCTGGCTATCAACACCACGGAACAGGATATGGAACTTAGTGTCCCACCTCAAGAAATCATTCCCTTTGATTTCTGCAAATTCCTCGGTGAGGAATTCTCGGATTCAGAAACAAAAGACTTGCAGGAATACCCTCAGGAAGAGCTGGGAGAAGAGTACTCAGATCGCGTCCGAAAAGTGATACAAAGTTTACATGTATCACATTTAACTCCAGAAGAAAAGGACTATGTATAGCATTGGGCGGAGGATTATGCTGACATCTTCTATCTAAATGGTGAGAAGCTCACCTCCACCCATCTGATCCAGCACCGAATCCCGACCATCGACGACAAAATCACCGTTAAGAAACAGTACAGGTCACCCCACGAGGCTACTGAACAGATACATGTCCAGATTTAATCGTCCCTAAAAAGCTGGACGCATCCGGCGAGAGAAAGTGGAGGGTTGTAATCGACTTCCGAGCTCTTAATGAAAAAATGATAGGAGACGCCTATCCACTGCCCAACATTTCGGAGATTTTCGACCAGCTTGGGAATGCCCAATATTTCTCGGCAAAGTCGAAACACACCCTGAAGATCGGGCGTAAACAGCATTTTCATCACCCCGAGGACACTTTGAATACCTTCGCATGCCTATGGGGATCAAGAACGCACCGGCTACCTTTCAGCGCCTTATGGATACGGTGTTGAAAGGGATGCACGGAACAGAGGTATTTGTCTATTTGGATGACATTGTGGTATATGCAGAAAGTCTCAAAGACTTCTCGAAAACGATAAACACTTGCGAGCAAAGGCACCCTGAGGCCAAGAAAGAGTGTCTCGCCGTATTGTACGCGGTCATGAATTTCCGCCCATACCCATACCCATACCTATACCTATACCAACGACGCAAGAAGGGAAACTACTGCCGACCAGAAGCCATCGATAATAAGAGGCAGACCCATAGTCACCAGGTCCGCTATATTCAAACCAACTAAATCCAAAACCATTACCACCATCCTGCTGGAGGAAGGCAAGCAAACGGCTAAATGGAGGGCAAGACCACCTAATTCTTCTTCCACGATGCCGAAGATAAGCCCCGATGAATCCTACGCACCTCCGGTAGGTCGGATAGGCCCAAGCTTGAACGAAAGTTGCATCGCGAAACGGCTATTACGGCGTCGAGGAACAACGGGACTCTCGAGAACGCCCACGAATAGCCATGAATCTTCCTCTGAGTGCGAGCAATCTTCAAGCGATGACAACAGCGAATATTCAGACCCTCCCATGTACAGGAAGTCAAACAGCGTTCTCCCAAGCCTGGAATTGCGCACAGGTGGCGCGACGGACGGTTCTCCACCAAAGAGTGCGCCTCCATGCGTCCGAGTCCCGAATCCTTGGTTCCCTCCCCTCCAGGAACCCCACATAGACGTCTTCGTCAACGGCGCCTGCAGCTACAACGGGAGAGGTGAACCCAGGGCTGGCATCGGCGTCTGGTTCGGCCAGGACGACCCGCTGAATATCTCTCGGCCAGCCCGGGGTCGACAGACGAATAACGCCGCTGAAATCGAGGCCGCTGTGTAGGCAGCTCAAAGGGCTCAGGACGCTGGAATAAAGAAATTAAGAATTAACACTGACTCCAAATATCTAGTCAGGAGCGCGACGGAATGGGTCCCAACGTGGGAAAAGAACGACTGGAAGACTGCTGAGAACAAACCTGTTAAAAACCGAAACGAATTTGAGAAATTAAAAAAGGCACTTGAGCCAATCGAGGCAATTTGGAACCATGTCCCAGGGCATAACGGCATTGAAGGCAACGAGGTAGCCGACAGGCTTTCCCGTGAAGGGATCGAAGGAAGAGCACTGGTTGGTTCTGAACCTGATGAAGACGCTGATAACCCTAGTGGACCTTTGAAGACAATTGTCGACGTTCCGCCCTTGCCTATAGACAGTGACGAGAACAGTAGCGATGAAGAATTTAATATGGAAAAGCTTAAGAAGGATCTTCAAAAATCATTCTCTCAATTCGAGAAATCTGTGGAGAGGAAGGGACTAGACATATCCAACAAAAACCCTGACTCACTCTACTGGGATCATGAGGACATGGACACGAAGAAAGTCCCGGTATGTACTCATGTGTCAGAAGGTGAGGAAGACGAAGAGCTATTGTAAAATCTGAAGGCCCTTGACCCCTGTGGGGAGTTTGACGATGACGCCTTCCCCAAAAGGGTTCAGGACTTCTTAGAACAATATGAACAAAGGATGTCTGGATCATCTGCCAAACCAGAACTGGCAGAGGAGACCCTCTCCAACCCACTTCAAAGTCTGGAAAAAGGAAGTGAAAGTAACGGAAAAGAATCTTGGTCACCTAGGCTTCAACCAAGATATCCCGGTGTGGAAAGGAAAAGCATGATGAGATTCAAGGACCTCCCGGAGGATATCGATTCCCCAATAATTGGAAGGAAACCTTCAAGGAGATCATTACTCCCAACTCCAGCTTCGTCTGCAGCCCCAGACGCGAGGTCGACACCATTCTCAATCGCCGAAGAAGAGGAAGGAACGGATACGAACAAGAGCCCAACAAGAAGAGGCTTGGACCTTAGACCACGGCGACTACAGCGTTCGGAGGCGTCCGAAACGACCACCGCTGGCTCCACTCCATTTTCTAGCTCTTTGATCGATGTTGCTACTCCTTATATCGATCCACAGTCACCCCCTTCCTTGGAGGAAAAGCCAGAAGTGCAAAAACCTCTTCTGAATTGCACGGAGGTGCACAACATTAAGCACAAGTGGACAGAACCACTGACTTACCGACGAGACAACTACGCGCATTTTCTTTCTGAAGACTGCGAGCCCACAAACGCTATTGCAAAGCTGCTTGTGGCCACCTAGCGTCTTGACCTCCAAGACACCTGGGAAAGCCGACCCAAAAGGGGGCAAGTCCTGGTCACTCCACACGGACAACACAAGACCTACTCGATCGTAGTGAAGAAACGACACTTTGACGAAATTGACTGGAAGGATGTGACTCAGGGGCTGAAAAATCTCCAGCTGACTATTAGACATGACAAACAAACAACACTGCGAATAGCAAATTTAGGAGACCTCCTGGGCTCCTTGACTCAGAATAAAATGACAGACATTCTGTCTGAAATATTCCGGGGTGGTGACATAACTGTCACCTTTGCCACGGGAAGATTCAGGTTCCACCTCCTGAAATAAGGCCCAAGATAATCGAAGAATACCACAGCAGCCTCGTAGGAGGCCACAAGAGCATAACTAAAACTTACAGGAGAATTAGGTAGCTATACACCTGGCCCGGGCTGAGAGATCAAATCACGGAATTTATTCGAGGTTGTAAGAGCTATTTCGAACAAAAACTCCTGCGAACTCGAACCCGGGAACCCATGCTCATTACCGACACTCCGGCCGCACCGTTCGACAAGGTGTCTCTCGATACAGTCGGTAAACTACCAACTACCACTAACGGAAATCGCCACATTCTCACGATGCAGGACATCTTCAGCAAGTACTGCATCGCGGTCCCTATACCAAACCTCAAGACTACCACCATCGCACACGCCGTCGCGACGACCCTCTTTTCGCAATATGGCGCTCCTAGAGCCATACTTACGGACAGAGGTGGAAGTTTTGTGAGCAAACTCATGAGGAAACTGGAAGGGCTGTTCAGTGTTAAACAGCTGACGACTTCGGGCTATCGACCTCAGACCAATGGTTCGTTGAAAAGAAGTCATATTGTACTAACTGAGTATATCAAACATTATGCGAGCGACTACGACGACTGGGATCGTCTTCTCCCATTCGCAATGTTCGCCTATAATACCTCGGTTCACGAGGCGACCAATTTTACACCCTATGAGCTTGTATTTGGGCGGATAGCCAGGACCCCCAGTTCCTTTCCCCAGAGCGAGGAACTGGAAACCTACGGCTCCTACTTGGGTGACCTGATAGTCCGACTATCGGAAATACAGAAAATCGCGGCAAGGAATTTGGTCAGGGCCAAACAGCGCTCAAAGGAATTCTACGATCGCAAATCTCGAGCCTTGAAGGGTAAAGTAGGTCACCAAGTCTACGCAATAAAAGAAGTTAGGGAAGGGAAATTTGACAGTAGAAGAGAAGGACCGTTCACCATTGTCGAGTTTACCGAAAACAACAACTTAATCCTAAAGGACAACTTCGGGGATCGCTGCATGAAGCACGCCGACAAACTTTTGATCTTTCATGGATGAAGTATTGGAGGTTTGCTGGTGTGCATCATAACCAGGCGCTGAAGTTGAGGACATGTCCCCTTGAATCAACCCTGGCGACTTGTGCCCAACTTCCCATACTAGAACTATGACTAACGACAATAAAATTTCACAGGTAACATCATGGAAACCACCACCATTCTACTATTATTTCTGGCAGCAAGTGCCATGCTCAAAAACACGATCAGCCAACGGACCGAGACCTACCGGATCCTATCCTTTGAGGCGAGTACGGGCCTTTACTACGAATATCAGGGCGTAATGAGGCGCAGAGTTTCCACCTGGAGGATCACCAGCTTCCTCGACGCTCAGAAGCTATGCCTTGGATTGGAGACGTATAAATCACGGTTAACTGCGCTCACCACGGGGTGCCGACCAATGCTGGGAGCTGAATGTCAACAGCTAATAAAAAGTTTCCACCTGGAAAGCAAATGGGAAGCTGCCTACAAATTACACCGAGAAATAACCCATGAGGCAGAAGAACTAAACCGACGACCCGATGCCCAATTACCAGCACATTTGCCCCAGGGGCAATTACGAGCACAATTCGAGGAAATACAAGGACGATTCAACATCTACGAAGAACGTCAGAAAGAATGGAATCACCAGCTCACCGAGATCCAGAAAGGCATGTATGAGATGTCTTCTTCTGTAGTAAAAATGGAATAATCTCAGGTACTTTCAAACACGCTTCACGTACTGGAGGCAGGACTCGATGAGCACCTTCGAGCGGCCGATCGGTTGTTAGAAATCATCCATTACGCCCGTCGAGGCCTGTTGCATCCCTCATTGCTGACTACAGAACAATTGCAACCAATATATCGGAACGTTCAAGATCACGCTCCCGCAGTAGACTTTCCGGTTCCAGGGCCCATAATAAACGTCGAGGACCTGGCCCAGGCAGCAACTACGACAATTTCCTGCAGGAATAAAATGCTCAGGGTATGTTTGGACGTTCCTCTGCTAGAAAAAACCGACTACAATCTGTACGGATTACATTCCGTACCTGTGATCCAATCTATCCTGAAAAATGATTCGGGAAGAGCATATGTCCGCTCCGAATTCTCTCACTTAGCTATAGCGGACTCGCAACGGACTTATCTTCTGCTGAAGGAAAGGAAAATGAACCAGTGCAAGGAACTAAAACGATTCTACATGTGTCCTGAGAACCTCCCAGTACGCGAAATATCTACTTATGTATCCTGTGAAAGCTCCCTGCTGAACAATCCTACGGCCGAGTCGTTCCGACTATGCAAAGTCCAGGTATCATACAGAAAACGTTCTTTCTTCAAGCTTCTGGAGACTCTAGGCGGCTGGATCTATTCTTTCCTGATGAGAACTGCAGCTGAAATAACTTGTCCAGCCAGAAGGACTTCAAAAATACAGCTAAACGGAGTGGGTATCGTGCAGATTGCCCCAGGATGCCTACCATCACCAGGCTCAAGACATTGGTCGTGCTAAACGGATGACGGCAGTGACAAATTGGAGGCCATGCGTACAACGAAAGGGTAAAGCCGAGGATCAACCAGCTATTTGTTTGGCTGAGAAACCAGCGGGAAATCATGTTTACAAATTGTCCGTGAGGCCTTCCATGAACCACCCCTGCTCTCGGGCACGAAAGCGAAATATTCCGGTGTGGTTTGTTACGAGCAAACCCTAAATAAAATATTAAAAATAGTTCATTCACGGTTCTCGTAACCTGAGCGCTTTTGCACGCTCAGCAGAGGCAGGTAAAGGGGTCGGTTCAAGGACCTAAACATATTAAGAAACTCAAAATTAAAACAACGATCTCCATGCAAGGGGAAAAGATTGTTTATAATGATAAAGAAGATTCTTACGGTATATGTGTATGTGTGTGATCTATAATATAATGTATATTATATATGCTATGTTATATATATATAACATATATATATATGCATCACGGTGATAAAAGTATAATATAAGCGTTTTGTATATTTTTACTGTAGCATACCAGTTTCGTAAATTGTGATTGTTAAATGATTAAAATTTTATGAATTTAATTGAAAATTTAAAATCTAGTGGAAATTAAATAACAAATCTGACGTATTTTATACGAAAAAAGGAGGGTGTCTGAAATAAAAGGAAATTAGCCTTAGATAATCCAAGAAATGCTCCAAAACGATTTTCATGATGAGATTGATGCCACATCATAAATAAAGAATCTTCTACTGTTTTCAAGGTGTAAAAACGATATCGAACATTCGGAATTATTCCAATCCGAAATATGCACCAGGGAGACTCGTCAAGGTTGGAAGATTTTTTTCTGGGCGACAGGGTTTTTACAAGTAGTATTTGGAGATTTAAAAAAGTCAACAGAAAAATTGAAAATGAAATTCAGTGCCAAAGAACTTTCAATCGAAGGTTGTAGAAACGAACTATCCATTACTTATATCAATTTATAATGGTGTAAATGCTGATTTAAAAGGCATGCCATTATTCTATTAAATATTATTAATAAAAAGTGTACCTTTTAAGTAACCTTCTGTAAGTAATTATAGTACCAAATAGCTTCTCTCGTGAGAGTCAGTTTATTTTGGATATAAATTTCCCGCTAAGTCTAGGAGAGTGCAGGGTGGTGCAGGGACGTCTGCTGTGCGCGTGGAGCAATTACTCCACAAAAATATAATTTCTCTAATATTTATTAAGAAATCAAACTAAATCTCTGTTACGTACGAATAATTAAATTCAATATAAATAAAAATATGCAATCCAAATACACGTTCGCTTGAGGCTCCAAACTGCCAAATTTCAATTTTAGAAAATAAAAATTAAATAAATCAAAATTTTTTTTTAATCTGGGATTGTGTTCGCTCTCTCCTCTGACTGAGGAGGCTATACCCACACACAAGCAAATCACCAGAATAATGTTTAAGCTTGAAATTCCCAATTTCAATAATTTATTATAAAAGGTTTCATAATTACAAAATTTTGGGACAACATCCTACTTACACTTATCCTTTAACTTACGACTACCACTCCTGGAACGAGAGAGAGAAAGAGAGCTTCCTCTTGATTTCCGGGAATGGGCGGCTTCTTCTTGTTATTGTTACCCAAAAGGGGCAACTCTAGTCCTTTTAGTTTGCGCACAAATACGCGCACACGCAAACCGACACCACTATAGCCACTTTCTTTTAGGTTTAATAAGAGAAAATAACGGTTGGCTTTTAAGGGGGCGCCCTATCCAGCACGTCAAAAAGTGGTCATTTTTTGGGATTTTTTTTCACTCGGAAAATAAAAACACACACGAATAATTTTTTGCATATATTTAAAGACATGTTTGAACTACAAAAAAAGCATTTTTTCAAAAACTAAAATAAAAAAATGGTGGACTTATTGATGATTGCGTGTGGCGTGTCGCGGCGGACGGATTTTTCGCGGTACATCGTGGAGCCCAAAGTTTTCATCTGAAACATGCAACCTAATTTTTTTATTATTTAGCAGGCTTCCCCCGAGTGCATGAATGTCAGCAACTCCAAAAAATTTGATTTCAAAATATGGAAATCACGTCTTGAAAAAAAAGTGCTTTTTTTCGTCATTTTTGGCTGCTAAATGTGGCTAAAAAGTGTATAAAAAAACTTTTTTTTTATAATTTCAGACATTCATGCACTCGTTTATTTAATAATTTACAAAAAACTTTTTAGAAATCGAAAATCGGTTTAGTAGTTTTTTCACAATCGTGTACCGCAATTTGGAAAACATCGTTTTGAGAAAAATCGATTTAAAGTTTAAATAAGGGTTAGGTTAAATTTGTTCTCTGCCGATAAAGAAAGATAAAGTATAACGCATTTATCCTCTGTCGATAAAGAATAGCGTGAAAGGAACAATTAGAAGGGTCTAACAAGCATAAAAAGAGCGAGAAACATTTGCTGTGCATCGCGTGCCGAATCGCACCCACAGCGGCCACAGCGCGCCCGAACTGTGGGTGTCACAATATTCAGAGTTGAATCATAATATTTTGAGAATATACTTTCAAGACATGACCCAATCGATTAATGAAAAAAACAAAAAATCGATTTTTTTTAAATGCTGGATAGGGCGCTCCCCTTAACCAGAAAAGGGTTGAGTGCTTTTAAACTCGCCCTTTTCGCCGCTACAATTTTTCCTATTAAATCTAATTAAAATATTTTATGAAAAATAATTACTACTGTTTTAAGATTCAGTAGTATTAATTTTTCTGCGATTTCGCGCACCTTTTTGCTTTTTTTGTTAAACGAATTTGGACTTTAAAATAGTCCGCCGAAGAAAGATATATTAAAAATATATTTTGTATATTTCAATATATCTTATATGTATTGCTTCCGTCCAGATGAAGGCTTTTGTCTTTTACGTCCGCCCGACACGATTCCAAAAATAAATAATTTCGTTAGATAAGGTTTTACGGTTTTAATCAACTAACGAGGATCTACACGGAGAAAAATAGTTGAAATAATTTTACTCAACTCTGTCGATTAAACTTGGGACATAAGGACATTTGAACATCTATTAAATCCTAATCGGGTAAAATCAATTTGATATATACCTAATTCACCCAAAGTGAATAACAATAAGCGTTACATAGGGAATAGTAAGGAGTTGAGTAAAACGTTATCGACGACAGGGCACCAACATGCGTCAGTGGGTTAACATGAAATGTATAAGTATATCACCGACGCTTGAGATGCTTCAAACCGTAGTTGGGTAAAATGAGCATCGGGCGTATTATTTCAACTGGCAATGGTATGGTTCTCTCAAATAAAAAAAAATTCTTACCTCGAGCCTGCCAATAGTCATCCGGTACATACATAAACAACTTACAAATACATTCACACCACTCAGACGTAGCCAATCACATTTACAAATGCACTTAAAACATATAACCTTACATATATAAACCTAATAACTACACACTTATATATAGTACGATACGCTTTCGTCGAATCACGCACACGCTCGCTTACAATGCTTAGATATAAAACTTGGAACTTTCTTACATAGTGACTGCATGAGTTATTCAGAGCTTGTGAGAGTAAGTGCCGTCAATAAAATTTTTTAGACTTATTCAAGTAAAAATAAATCAACTTTTTTCATAAATGATTAATAAAATATTTTTAAAAATTAATATAATTAATCAATTATTATAACTATGATTATTGATACATATAATATAATTATTAAATTACATTCAGTATACATTTTTATTATAACGACGTATGAAGTTTAGTGAAACTAAATTTTCAAATATACATTAAAAAATTGCATTATTATTAAGAAGTATCTTGTATAAAAACTTATCGACTTTTTTTTGTTTAAATTTTCATACTATCAATTTAATTTTAAGAATTTAAGTTTCTGAAATTAAAAATTTTTTATATGTGCCCAAGGCGCAGATTACTTTCATTCGTTCCTGCGTGAATAAATGTAGCTGTTGGAATAAATCTTGCGATTCACGGTTTACTCAACTCTCGATTGAAGCGTAGAGTAGAATGAACGGAAAGCTCTACTATTTTTGTGATTTAATAAAAGATTGGTTTTTTATATTTATACTACGAGTAATAATATATATATTTAAAAAATTTTAATGCACGCTTTCATACTTCACCCTACACTTCTGAATTTTACTCAACTTTTATTCATTTTCGAACATTTAATATATCACAAATAAATACAGTGATACTAAATAACTTCTAACCTGTCCTTATGTCCCAAATTTGATCGGAAGTTGAGTAAAATTACTTCAACTATTTTTCTCCGTGTAGGAACTGTCGATCTAGACCGCAGACGGGCACGATAAAAGAAAAATGTTTTCTTTATTATTCTAAGGTCTGAATCCGGTCAAGACACTCAGAAGACTGCGAATTTGATTTTGCCTTGTTCCGTTTTACTAGTTCATCGCGATGTGAGCATGGTAGTGTTTTTTGATGATTAAGGAATTAATGATTGGACAGAGATAATAATGGCAGGGAGGATTTAGGAATTTGCACAAATGCTGATGTGGTTATTCCGCCATTTGCTGATTTTTAGAATGCAATTATTTCTCCCCTCTTTCTACACCTATCGTGAGAAAGGAAATGTGCTCATCAATTTTTAGTATTTGATGCATGGTCATCAAATTGTAGAAACAATTTTAGATTCTAGTATATTTCAGAGTAAATCGAAATATATATATTTAATTAGTCTAGGCTTATAATCTTTAGGTGGATTAAAGCTTCAACATAATTATTTAAGTATGCAGGTGAGCCTTGGGTTTTAGTTACAAAAAGCACATGGCCTTTGTGGCGGGAGATCAGCTGGCTAAAGCATTTGAGCAAGGATAGGTGTATCAGGAGGAGATGCAATTAAGAGGTGAATGCTAGCCTCGCGATGCACAGCATAGCGCATCATGATTTTCTAAAAGAGACCGATATATTGGGCATGTGCATGGGCGAACGAAAGAAGAAATGGAAAAACGGCAGAAAGCTGTGGCGACAAACAGTGCATGGGTGTACGTGTGCTGGATATCTCTCGCTCTCTCTTCTTCTCTCCTTCGTTCTCTTTTTCCTATTCTATGCTTTCTCCGCTCATCCTAGTTCTTATATCATCGTTCCCACTTTACACTCATTCTTCGGTTTTCTCTTATTTCATACATTTATAGTTCATAGCGATCGAGTGCCTATGCACTTTCGCTATCAAGTAATCTACTTTATCACATTAATGCACCTGAAAAACAAAAGGGTGAAATAGTCTTATTTTTAAAAGTTTTATTCAAACTTTTAAAAGTTTGATTTAAATGTATTTAAATAACTAGAATATGAATTACTCCACGTCTCAAGACCAGCTCGCATGACCAGAAATGCTGAGTTGCATTAGCCACTGGTATGCCATCAGGTTACGAACGTTCAGTAGTGTGCAGATCATTCACTTCTATAGCAATTGATATTCCATAAATTAGATTTTGTATATTAATAAAAATATTTTCCAAAAAAATATTGCACATTTTGGACCGCCCGTAACAAACCACACCGGAATTTTTAGTGTTTTCGTCCCCGACAAACAAGAGTGGTCTAGAGACGAGTACGGATAAGAATAAGGAATGATAGCCTTATGTTGTTCAGATGCAGTCGCTTCTTTTCATTAAGCTGTGAAAGAATTTACAATGTCTAGTTTTGTAGTATAGTATATAAGAAGAAGAGTCATACTCTAACAGGTTCATTTCCTAAAGAAAAACAATATAGATAGTACAGTAAAAATAATAATAATATATAAAAATAATATTTAAAAAAATGTTTTGTCGGTGAATGTATCTTAGATTCGAGAATTTTAATGGCCATGTTCCATGACTGGTTTTATCTGGTTCTTATGCTGGTTGGAGAGTCTGAGATGGTAGCTGAATTACGGGGGTATTCGCTGGTAGAAGTGTAGAAGTGTCCTTGACGTTCTGTCAGATTTTCAGCTTGATAGCTTGACATTTGTTGAAGTGACGCTGTATTGTGTACATCTATCTTTGTGTGTGGTTTCGATTTTTCACAAAAAAAAAATTTCATCGACTTTGCAGCAACGAGTTTGCATTAAATTTTGTGTTAAAAATGGATTTTACGGTGCGCAGACTTTGGAAATGTTTGAGAAGTGTTTCGGCAACGATACTCTAACGAGATCGAACGTTTTCCGCTGGCACAAACGCTTCAGAAGTGGTCGTGAGTTGGTCGAGGATGACGAACGCAGTGGCAGGCCGTCAACGGCGAAAACTGATGAAAAAATCAACAAAATCAAAGGGTCGATGACCGTAAGCCGCAAATTGACCATCAGAGAGATTGCAGAGGAGTTGAACATTGCTTACGGATCCGCTCAAGACATTTTGGTTAATGATTTGGGCCTCAGACGTGTCGCTGCAAAGCTGATGCCGAAAGACCTGAATTTCATGCAAAAAAGGGATCGCGTTGATGTCGCAAAAGACATGCTTTCCAAGGTCGACTCCGGCCAATCATTCATCAAACGGATAATTACTGGTGAAGAGACGTGGATTTATGAGTATGACACGGACTCCAGACATCAAGCGAGTGAATGGCGTTCACCCAATGAGCCATGATCGAAAAAACCACGTCGTTTTCAGTTAAAAAAGAAGGTGATGCTTGCGGTCTTCATGAATTACAGAGGTGTTGTGCATCATAAATTCCTTCCAGAAGGCCAGACCGTGAACAAGGAGTATTATTTGGGCGTTATGAGTCGTTTGCGTGAATCAATTCGCCAAAAAAGACCGGATTTGTGGGCAAACAACTCGTGGATTTTGCACCACGAAAACGAACCGTCGCACAATGCCATCGTTATCCGTGAGCATTTGGCTAAAAACGAAACGAATACCATCCAACAACCACCGAATGCACCTGATTTGGCTCCCTGTGACTTTTTCCTATTCGGTCGACTCAAGAAACCGCTCCGTGGAACGCGTTACAGCACCCGAGATGAGGTCATGGAAAAATCGAAGATGGCTCTGATGGCTACACCGCAAACCGATAATAAAAAATGTTTCGAGGATTGGATCAAGCGCTGGCATAAGTGCGTTGCAGTCGATGGGGAGTACTTTGAAGGGGACAATATCGATTATGATGAATAAACTTGTATTTTTGATTTTAAAAATAAAGTCCTAAAACTTTTTGATCAAGGTGGTATTTCATATTCACAAATATCATTTATATTAAGTTGCAAAAGATCAAAATCAAAAGTAGTGTTCAATGTTTTCGAGTTGAGGATTTTAAAAATTAGTTAAAAGTCTGTTCCAAGTCCTGTCACGCGAACTTTAGCAACATGTGAAATTCATATTTCATATATCTCCGCGCTGGCGTTATTCTTCATCATCGGGCGGGTGGCATCCTTCAAAGTAATCCCCACTTGATTGAATAACACGGTTCCAGCGATGTTTCCACTTCTCAAAACAGCCCTGGAACTCACTTTTAGGGATGGCCTTGAATACGCTTGTCGAATTATTTTCAACCGTCGTTTTGTCATCGAATCACTGTCCTTTGAGTGATTTTATGAGTTTTGGAAACAGCCAAAAGTCACAGGGGACTGTGTCGGGACTGTACGGAGGTTGTCGAAGCAATGCGATACTGTGTTTACTCAGAAACTGCTGCACAAGATTCGATGAATGCGCTGGCGCATTATCGTGGTGAAGAAGCCAGTCACCGCACACACGCAAGTTATTCCTAAAATCTTGTTTAAAATTTACCAAACAGTAGTTTTCGGTAATCCGAGATCATTTTCTAGTTCACGAACAGTTAATCGACGATCACCTTCAATCGCAAGTGGCATCCGCTCAATATTATCCAATGTTTTTGGCGTCGAAGGTCGGCCATAACGATAATCATTATCAACAGAAGTGCGGCCTCCTTTGAAACGATTATACCACTCTTTCATTCGTGTTTTGCTCATACACTCATTCCCTAAGGCCTTCTGCATCATCTAAATAGTTTCCGAACTCGTTTTTCCGAGTTGAAAATAAAATTTGATGCAAATTCGTTGATCTTGTTTTTCAGTCATTTTTAACAATCACAGAATCCGCCGAACTCCAAAATAGCTTTGTAAACAAAGACACGCTGCGCATGAACATCCGGCAGATGTCAGCAAGCAACCGATAGGTTCGTGAGGCTTTACTGTTGACGTTCATGCCCAGCAGAGGTCGATACTTTCCGGACAGACCTCGTACATGAAGACAATGCAGTGCATGAATATTGAAATTGGTGATTTGAAGAAAGAGTTGGAAAAGAAAAAGAAATAATATGGCGAATTGAAAAGAAGCTCAGAAATAACACAGTAAGAAGAGAAAAGATTGAAGGAACTTAACCATGAACTCCAACAGTGATGTATAAACAGCTGTCATGAATTCAAAGGTAATGCAATAGACACACGTGCCTATTTCTAATGTGTATTACTATAATTATAATTTCATTAGTACAGTTTTTTATTCTCAGCAGTGCTTTTAAATCAACATACCAATATTCCATGCAATCCCACTGAAGAAACAAGATATCTGCCATCGGTTTTTTTCAGTAAAGATGGATCACAGGTGAGTATTTTTTTTATTGCGTGACCAGTAGGAGTCACATATGATATTTGGTAATTTTTCTTTTCATTTTGTCACTTCATTTAATTCGCGCGTTACAAAGAAAATATATTGAGGCACTTATATTATAACTGATGTGAATATTGAATTTTTTTAGATTCACTTAGGAAGAGGAATTTTAATTGCTAAAGACACGTATTATTTAGCAATAGCAAACATTACTTCGAATGTAATGTTTGTAAAGAACCTAACACTGGCTGTGTTTGGTGTAGAAATACTAGCATTCAGTGCGCTTACAAGAAAAGGTAGTAAAAGAAACAAAGAAGAAAAGAAGCCGGAAAGGCAATTAGATCCAAGGAAGGTATTCGCGATTAAAAGTACTTGTCAGTCATATCAAATAGTATAACGATGTATATAAGAATGAAATTATGTAACTCTTATTTAACGATATCTTCATTATATTATGGACTTATGTTTTAGATTTTTATCCATGGTGGTTAGTATCTAAAAAGCATATGGACGAATTAGTTGCAGACATCGAAAGTGAGAGGTTGAAAGAATATATCGGAAAAAAATTCGTGATCTGAAAGGTGGACCCGACAAGGAGTAATGAAAAAAAATTCTTTAATACAATTTAAATCAATTTCTCGTCAATAATTTTGTATGGTGCTGATCATCATGTATATTATGCTATAGGGAAAGAGGAACGAAAGCAGAAAATGTCAAATGTCCCAAACGCTGCTGGAATAAGATAAAAAGAGAACAATAGAGAAAAAAGTGAAGATAATATCCACAACGACGTAAGAAGTCTTGCGCAACAACTCCATGCACCAAGTGAGATCAAGACTTCTGTAGTTGAACGCAAAAATGATTATAATAGCAATATTCCGGATGACGTAATAAGTTTTTCACAAGATCTCAATGAACCAGAGGAGATGGAGATTTCTATAGAAGAACTCAAAGACGATTTTGATAGCGATATTTTGTATGGCGCAACCAGTTTTGTACAAGCACTCCATATACCAGACGGAATGAAGATTCCTGTAGAAGACCGCGAAAACGTTTGTGATCGCGACATTCCGGACGATATAAGAAGTCTTGCACGAAAACTCTTCATACCAGGCGAGATGCAGACTTCTGTGGAAGAACGTGAAGATGATTCTGATAGCGATATTCCGGACAATGTAAGAAGTCTTGCAGAAACACTCAACACACCAATCACTTTTGCACGAGAAAATTGGGCAAGCTCTTCAGGAGATGTGGGAGAAAGTCTTCAGGACGAAAATACAGGAGTAATATCCGATGATGAAAGTCATAGTGAAAGCTTTGATACGATTGATTCTCTTCTTTTGCCTTCGACGAATATAAATGAAGAGCATTCTCTTAGTTTTGATGAATTTTGAGTAACTCTTAACTTCTTCACCTGGATGATTCGAGTTTTATTGTAGTTTCTTACTTTTGCAAATAACGCTGTAACGGTATACCTAATTTCTAACGTAAGGTCGGTTCGTTTTCCGACCTTTTTTTCTGATTGAATTATGATACCCCGCGAAAGTTGCCCACTTATACTAATTTTTCACCTCAAAAGCCTTTTTTTGATCGGACAATATCTATCAAATCTTCTGTTCGTTCTTTGGATTTAAAAATTCACATTTTTCAAATTAAACAATTTTGTTCCTATTGGCTCAATAATGATAAAACGTTTTTCATTTGTACAGTTATTACTAGTGAAAACTAATATCAAATTATAAATGCAAAAAAAAATTTTTGCTCAATTTATAATTTTTTTTAAGTGTGCAAAAAAAATTTTGGATTGAGTAACATACACACATTTGCGAAAAAGTTGAATGTTTCGAATCTAAAATTTATTCATCTTGAACCAAAGAAACATGTTACCATTCTTTGGTTCAAACTGAAGAAATTTCAGGTTCGAAATGTTCAACTTTTTCCAAAAAAGTGTGCATTTAACTCAATACAAAAAAAAATGTTTTTGCACATTTTCAAAAAAATATGAATTGAGCAAAAAAAATTCCTTTCAATTTCTAATTTTATTTTGGTGTATATATTAAAAATTCGGCATCATTATTTAAATAATAATAAACGTTTTTTAACATTTGTAAATTCAAAAAACAAACAGAAGATATTGTCCGATCAAAAAAAAGGTTTTGCAATTGAAAAGTTGGAATAGGTGGGCAACTTTTTCGGGATATTAAAATTCAATCACAAAAAAAGTTAAAAAACGTAGAATTGTTTAAGGAAATCGTTTTTATTGTTAAAAAAGTTTGTATAAAAGTTCATACTTAGAGCAATTAAGTTGTTTATGTTCAAGATTGCCATTATAAGTTCACTGATGTAGATTCTATAGCGCTGTATTGTAAATGCATTTATTTATTTAATAAACGAATAAAATAGTTTTGCATATAATTCACTGAATATTTATTGTGTTTTATTGTGAAGTCATATCAATTCTGTTCGATGCGGCGTAATCAATGCATTTTATTAACGTAGCTCAATTCGCCACAATGCATATTAAATTGTTTCAACCCATCACAAAACGGGATTCACACGCATTCAGAAAATGTTAATTCGACCCAATCCGTATCAATACTCCCTTTTTTGCTGGGATGAAAACATGTTCATC
Source organism: Diplolepis rosae (assembly GCA_030998225.1). Lineage (NCBI taxonomy): Eukaryota > Metazoa > Arthropoda > Insecta > Hymenoptera > Diplolepididae > Diplolepis > Diplolepis rosae. Next base: position 844,868 of record JAPYXD010000072.1, read on the forward strand.
TATCTAAATTTGAAAGTTTGGTTCGATGAGCGACGGATTTTCCTCATAACCTTAAAACTAGTCACATTATATAAAAACATTACCATCTGTTCAAATCAGAAACAGTGAGGTTCAATTAATGATGATTTTCCGCAAATAACCTTATCACTAGTCACTTTCTATAAAAACATTACCATCAGTTTCAATCAAATCAGATTTCGTCGAATTAATTATGAATTTTCGATCATAATCTTCCCTATTGAAAATCCTCGTACGGGATCCTGTAAATGTTCCTTGTACGAGATCCTGTTCCAGAACAAATATCGGATCACATACGGGAAAAGTTGCATGATCGACATAAGAAATTGGGACCAGAACACGTACAAGAGCACGTAGGGGATCCTGTGATGACGAAGGAACCCTTATGGGAACATGTACGTGTCCCTAGGTGAGATCATATGTCCAATGGCGGTTGGCTAGGTAGGATCCTGTACAAGATCCGTACAAGAGAACACACACAAGTTCCTGTACAAGCAATGAGTTTTTCTCATATTAATTTTGGTAGGTGTACCCATGAAGCATCCTGTACGGTTTCCTGTACGGGAGCTCGTAAAGGATCCATTACAATTTCCATCGTATCGATTTATTTTTGCATTTTTTGAACACCCACTTGTCGCTTGACAATCTTTCAGTCTTTTAGTATAAAATAAAATTTTTAAAATTTCTAGGTTATATTGAGTGCTTCATTTAAAGGATTTGAAAGATGTGTTGTTAAGTGTTGGAAACGAAAATGTCATTAAAATAAAGTAAATATAAAAAAAAAGATGCCTAAGACATGCTGTATCGTAGATTGTTTGAGTGTGTCTAGTGGTACTGATTCAAATACATAGGTCGGAGGAAATTAAAATTTTCTCAGAGGTAGGGTGACCATGATTGATTTTCGAAATGTAGGACAAAAAGGTTTGAAAATGAGGACAAAGTAGGGCAAAAATTTATTCAAAAAAGAGGACAAAGTAGGACAGAAAAGTTTGGAAAAGAGGACAAACTAGGACAGAAAACTTTGAAAAAGAGGACAAAATAGGACAGAAAAGTGACTATTTTATTAAATTTTATCAACGCTTAACATCTTATATATTTATTTGCGAACCCTGATGCATTTTAATTAATAATCTATTGAGTTGAAAGATTATATTTGAGTTGTTTAGGCTTACTAATTGACGAAGTGGTTAGATGGAATTGAATGATAAAATTATCTACATAAAAATATCCAAAAGTTCATTAAAAATTTATCATTTGGAAAATCCAAACAAAACCCGGACCAAAAAAAAAATCCTGTAGGACAATTCACACAAGCCCTAAAGAAGAACATGTCCGGGAAAATCTAGACGGATGGTCACCCTACTCAGAGAGAAATACTTGATTGAGGGCGATCAAACGAGACTTGAGAGAAGGGGAAACAAAGCTTGAACGAATTTGTGAGAAGCATTTTCTTTCAGCTGTCACGTATCCATGACAGTTATATTATATATTATAATCATATGAAACTATTATGCTATTATATCATATAACACGTTTTATTGTTGCTATAAATATTGTTGCTAGATACATGTAATTGTTTTTATAAATAATTTCACTATTACTATTAACTAAAATATCAATAAACAATTGATTTTATTGATAAAATACTAATTACAACAAATATTACCTTTTATTATTATTAACTATCATTATTACTATTGTTAATAATAACAATTAACAAAATGCAACAAATGTTATACAATAACAATATTACTTCAACCTTTATATTTAAAATTATTATTAATCTCTATTATTATTAATATCAACTAATTAATTTGAAATTATTAATATTTAATATTGTTATTAACAATAATTGTCAAAATGCAACAAATATTAAATAATAACAATGTTACTTCAATTTCTTGATTTGCAATAATTATCAATCACTTTCATTATAATTATTTCATATTGTTACTAAAATTTGCAACAAATATTATAATAATGTTACTTCAAATTTTATAATAATAATGTTTATAATAATTATCATTATTGTTAATATTCTTATTTGATGTTAATCAACAATCAGCAATTAATTATAAAATACGTTCTTTTAATAACTATTACTATTATGTTATTTTATAAACAAAAGCAATTATAAAAACAATTATAAACAAATCACAATCACCATTTATGTACAACAATTGTATTATAGTTACTCTATTACTTACCCATGTATAAAAATAATGTAATTGACCCTTACGACTAAATCTACCTAAACCTGGTGGCACGGGTTTACGCAGCTCCTTAAGAAGATGTGGATAACACCCACACCAAGAAATCACGACCCTCACGGACTTTGAAAATCGGTGTGAGACCCTAAGCTCACCAACGCAGTATACGAGCAAAGCTGGCCCATGGTTTCAATTCAACACACTGACACCTAAGATACCAATGCACTTCGAAAAAGCTATTGAAACTATACAACTCGAACCCCCGTGCTTCCGTTCTACGGATTGAAACCACAAGCGACAATATATACCAGATTTCGAGGCCTAAGGAGAGTCTTCGTCGAAATCTACGGAGTCTAAGTGCGGATCAAATTTCAAACCGACCCATCGTCGCGCAGTGCCGGTAATAAATCGTCAAGTCGCCAAAGTCACAACAAGGTAGCAAGTGACATATTTGTAGCCGCAACATAATTGTTTCAAACCAGGATTACGTGTCAGTGTGCGAAACCAAATAAGGATAATCTACGAGTAAGTGTTGGAATTACCTATTATTGGCACCAGGAAGGACTAAGACCAATTAACTAAAGGAATATTGTACCTAATAGGCACCTAACATCAAAACAAACCGGTAAGTTAATAAAAAGAAACCCTTTTCTTTATTAAATTTCACTTGTCCTTTTACACTTAAACTCACGGTTCGATTTTCTTTAAGGTTGGACAAAACTAGACTCACCCAACCGATAGGAAAAACCAGCCTGCCACCAACTCTTTTTTCGTTTGGGTCAATATAGTAATTTTTAATAAACTATACTTGTTAAAATTAATTGTTATTTAATTTATTTGGCTTGTCCTCTACCCGGTAATTTATTAATTACAATTAATAATAAACAGAGGAATATAGATAGGGTAATTGGCTTTAGACTTTAGCTAGGAAAATCAAACAACAATTTTTAGGACGTCACAAACGGATTGCGAAATTTTTTTTTGCGTTCTACACGTGAATCTCTGGCGGAGGGGACAGTGCTTGCAAACAATTTTTTTGTTCAATGTTAAATGGTTTTTTTTTAATTCGAAGAAAAAACTATGTTTTTCGAGCTTCGGACCGAAAAAGTGATCGAGGAAGTTTGAGCTACAGTAATCTTCCCGCGAACAAGTTGATCATTAGTATATGGAGCAACTTTTTGGAAAATATCAACTCGATTGAACAATTACTTTCGAAAATACAACGAGTTGAACGCAAATGCGAATTAGATTTAGACGCTCATTTTCATCGCATGCCACTCCTACTCTCTTTCTCTATCTTCCTTCGCTTCTACTCATCGGCGCGCCTGCATTGCTCGTAACAAAACTGGTAAAATCGCGTCAAAACCTAATTCGCATTTGCGTTCAACTCGTTGCATTTTCGAAAGTAATTGTTCAATTGAGTTGATATTTTCCAGAAAGTTGCTCCATATACTAATGATCAACTTGTTCGCGGGAAGTTTACTGTAGCTCAAACTTCCTCGATCACTTTTTCGGTCCGATGCTCGAAAAACATAGTTTTTTCTGTGGATTAAAAAAAACCATTTAACAATGAACAAAAAAATTTTTTGCAAGCACTGTCGCCTCCGCCAGAGATTCACGTGTAGAACGCAAAAAAAAATTTCGCAATCCGTTAATTAATGAATTTTTCGAGGCGAGTGGATTGAAATAAAACATGGTTTCTATGCTTTAAAACCAACACACTTTTTATTAATTTACTCGAAAATTTGCAACGTTATAAAAAAACTGTAAAAGGAAACTAACATTGATTTTTCACGAGCTATAAAACCATGTTTTTGGTTTTTTCGAATTTCGAATTTCAATTTTTGACTATGACATCACGAAGCGGACAATACTTTTACAGGTTTTCGAGCGCCTGTCGCCTTATTGAATATAACTCCTCAATTATTGGTCCTGACGGAATTGTTTTGGAACGGTATGTATTTGAAACCTTTGAAGTAAAAGGAATAGAATAAACAATGCTTATGGACGAACGACTAGATTTAAAAAAAATTTTGAAGTTCACTATGAATAAAAACCGGATAAAATGAAAAAGTATAAAAGATTTTGTACACGAACCGGCCGGAATTTTTTTCAAAAAATGTTTATTATTAAGGAAAGATGCCAAATTGATTCTAAATGGCAAAACGCGAACAAGTTTGACATTTATGAAACCTTCTTCTTTCTTTAATAATAAACATTTTTTGAAAAAAATTCCGGTCGGTTCGTGTACAAAATCTTTTATACTTTTTCATTTTATCCGGTTTTTATTCATAGTGAACTTCAAAATTTTTTTCCATTCGTGATGCTGCATACTGGACTACTTCATTTTGAATTGCAAGCTATGAGATAAGTTTTTAATGTCTATGATAATTATTGTTTTTACTTATCTTCTATATTCTAATCCTTTACTAAAATTTTGAATGAATCTTTGAATTTATGGCACTGAAGAGGGCCCCCATATGTGGCCGAAACGTTTGCCTTCCTTTCTTTTCTTTTTTGCGCATTTTTAAATCTAATAATAATAATTTTAATCAAAGATAATAAGAAGAAATTGACCCTATGCCAAAGAAATGAACAAAACTTTTATGAATATGGGTCAATACAATAATAGACATGTTATCAAGCATGTCACTGAAATGATAAATATTTACATTTTGCCATGTATTTGAAAGCAAGTCGGCCCTATAGGTAATCAGCGCCACCATTTCGCCTGGTGGCCGTGATCCAACTCTCAGCCTACTTTCATTCCACAGGCCTCTAGAGGAGTAGCCATGGAGACTAGATATAAGGAGACCAATCTCCATATATCCATTCCCGAAATGAAATTCTGCCAAGTACTTAGTTAAAAAACTTCCCGAAGGGGGCACGTGTGTTCCCTGGGTGCAAAATGGCGACGCCTAATAACACGATGCTTATAAACCGTAGATGCCGCTATTTTGCACCCAGGGAACACACGTGCCCTCTTCGGGAAGTTTTTTAACTAAGTACTTGGCAGAAATTCATTTCGTGTTTTGTGAAGTACGGCCATAAGAGATTGGTCTCCTTATATCTAGTCTCCATGGGAGTAGCACTGGGCAGGTATTTTCTGTCCGCACCGGTCAGGCAGACAGAGGCAGCCCTGTCCGACTAAAATCAAAATGGCGGTTCCTTAGTGATTATAGTTTCTATTTGCGAAGTTTTCTCACCAGAGCGGCGCTGCACGCGGCACGCTCTACAAAAGCATTGTACTAATAGACAAATATTTAAAAAATTTTAAATAATTTAGTTTCTGAACAATATGAAATGAAAAAATGTTCCTAAAATGATTCTAGGACATAAAATACACATTTTGCATAAATCAATTAATACAAAATAAAAAAAAGAACATATTAAACTTCGTAAAATATATACTGTGGATACGCCCTGAAGAATTCTTGAGACCCTGAACAAAATTTTTTTTATGTTATTCCCATATAATTGAAAATATATTTAAAAATAAATAAAAAGCTTAAGCTTATAAATAGAAGTATTTTCCATTTTTATTTTCCAGCTTCAAACGAATGAAATGAAAAATAAATATTTTGTTAAGCCCTGTGCTCAACATAAAAAACCATGCGAAGGGAAATATTTACTCAATTAAAAATTTGTAAATGTGAAAAAAATATTCATTACTATAAAATTTGCTAGTACATATTTTTAACATATTTTAAATTTTTAACATGCACAGATCGATGATGACTAGTTAAGTGTGGCAAAGCTTGGAATACAATTATCTTATTTTTCAGCGATAAAAACTAGAAAAACATAATACCTGTCATTGAAGGCAGTGCAGCGGTTCACAATTGGCGGAACGTCTCTACTGTGAAGGTTTACTATTGGTGGAGACGTTCCGCAAATGGTGAACCACTGCACTGCCTTCACTGACAGGTATTATGTTTTTCTAGTTTTTATCATCTTCTAATCCAAATTTCGCCACAGAATCATAATTGCAAAGCTTTTATTGTCTTTTTTACCGATCTTAGCCGTAATAATGCCAGGTCATAGAACGGTCATAGAACAGTCAGAGAACGGTCAGAGTATTCTATGACCGTTCTCTCACACGGGTCCGCTAGGACAGTTAAATTTTCTGAAATTAAGGAAGCTAATGAAATACTAAATGGATTTTGAATGCAACATCAACGACACCATATTTCTTATACAAATCCATTTTGTAAAACAAAATAAAAGTGCTTTATTCGATATGTATATTTCACAGGAAGAATACGGATGAAATGGAATGGATTGAAGGGATAGAATAGTATATTATGTGCCTAGGCACACAATGAGGGTGATTGCGTGACGAGCGACAATGTTCGCAGGAGATCGAAGTCAAGGCGTAGTCGAGGCGTAGCCAAGACGTAGCTGAGGCAAAGCCGAGACGAATCCGAGGCGTGATCAGTCCTGCGAGCATTGTCGCGAGTCTCGCAATGTCCCGAATTGTGTGCATTGGCACATATTCTATTTTATGTGACTGTGGTGCGGATACGAGTTTTTATGCATACATTGGAATTTAATCTAGTACTTATTGTAGTTGTTTGCTGCGCTAGTTGTACGAAGCGGGCGCAAATTGGCGACTAGTCCCGGCCATTTTGATTTTATCGGTCTTGTGTAGTAGTCAGTGCTAATGCTGTACGAAGAAGAAGTGAGAAGAAGAAGAATAAGAAATAGATTGCGTTCCGCTGTACGAAGAAGAAGTGAGCAGAAGAAGAATAAGAAATAGATTGCGTTCCACTGTAAGACTATAATGCACATGCGCAGTTCAATTTCTACATTGTATTCCTCTGTAACGGAATATACAACATTGCTTTACTCTCAGCTGTAACGGAAAAACGAGTTTCCGCGGCTGAGGCACATAAAAGATAAATTTTGGAGTTAAGTAAGTACCGTGATGATTAATATGAACGTATCTGGAAATAAAATATTAGACCAGATTTTATATAAAGATATTTTATTATACGCGTGAAAAATACTAAGTATAAAGTAATTAAAATAAATATTTTAATATTATTATTATAAACGGTAGTTTATCTTTCCTGCAAAACACGTCATATTAAAATGAATACATATGTTCATATTTTTCCGCGAAGTTGAATACTTACAAAAATTGATTGAACATAATGAAAAAAGACGAAAAAAATCAGCTATATCTGATAAAGTATCTAATATATCTATATTCCCTGTACGAAATATGTCGAACATAACCGAAGACATATATATATATATATGTTAAAAATATGTACTAGCAAATTTTATTGGCAATTCAAACTTGCAATGCGAGACCTGGTGGTCGATAAGCGAACTAATCAATATGGTTACCGTTGGGCTTCGCGCAGCATTGTGTATACTATACTAAAGCCAGATGCTCACAGTGTAGCGCAATAATTCATCAATTGTTTGCCAAATAAATATATAGTTAACATAAAAAGTAAGTGACAAGTGCATAAATAAATATAAGCGTGAAAATGGAGTTCTCGCCGAAGCACAGGAAAGGAATGGGCTTTACTCGTAAAGGCAGTGCTTGTACGTACTCGCATAACGTATTTAACGACAACAAAAGCATTTTTAGGAATTACAGATAAACGTAATTTGAAAAGTCATATTCAGATCAACAGTAAATACGTGAACGCCGAAGCCCTGCGGCAGCCATGATTGTTTTCATGCAGCAGCGCCCCTAAGCCCGCGGTGGACGTTTGTTTTGCCAATAGTAATAAATATTTGTTGTCATCTGAAACAAAATTTATTTTTCAATGCAAAGAACATGCCAATGAAGCTGTAGAGATGTTAGCATATGTGATTTAATTTTATTTTGAATAAGAATGAGACAATTCGTAAGACAGGAAATGGCTGAAATTTAAAACTTTAGCGTTTTGAAAAAAAAAAGCATGCCAAGCTTTGCGACACTTAACTAGTCATCATCGGTCTGTACATGTTAAAAATTTAAAATATGTTAAAAATATGTACTAGCAAATTTTATAGTAATGAATATTTTTTGTTACATTTACAAATTTTTAATTGAGTAAATATTTCCCTTCGCATGGTTTTTTATGTTGAAAACAGGGCTTAACAAAATATTTATTTTTCATTTAAAATACTTCTATTTATAAGCTTAAGCTTTTTATTTATTTTTAAATATATTTTCAATTATATGGGAATAACATAAAAAAGAATTTGTTCAGGGTCTCAAGAATTCTTCATGCGTATCCACAGTATATATTTTACAAAGTTTAATGTGTTTTTTTTTATTTTGTATTAATTGATTTATGCAAAATGTGTATTTTATGTCCTAGAATCATTTTAGGAACATTTTTTTATTTCATATTGTTCAGAAACTTAATTATTTAAAATTTTTTAACTATTTGTCTATTAGTACAATGCTTTTGTAGAGCGTGCCGCGTGCAGCGCCGCTCTGGTGAGAAAACTTCGCACATAGAAACTATAATCACTAAGGAAATCAAGTTCTCGCCGTTGCAGGCAGGGAGTCGGATAGGGCTGGACAGAGGTATAAATGCACCATATCGGATCACAGTCATAGAAATGCAAACAAGAACTGCGCATGCGCCAGTGGAGTGAGAGAGGTTCCCCAACCTCACCTTCTCTGTCTTTCTAACGATCGGACGTTTCCAGTTACACGTGATCCTATCAGTGATCCCAGAACGGGGAGTTGGCGGCCCCCACCATAGATGCCTTGAGCTCATTGTGTCTTCCTCATTCAACCAACCTATGGCAGTCGAGCGAGGAAGAAGCCATGAGTTGGTGGGGTCTATGGTGGGGGCCGCCAGCTCCCACGTTCTGGGATCACTGGCCCCTATTACTGCCGTGTAAATGAAAACGATCGTAATGCTGAGGAGCCAACTTTACACCAACCGTATGCATCAGAAAAGAAAATGGCGCCCCGTTAGTGTCCTAAGTTGAATTCCTAAGTTAGTTTGCTGAACCGTCTCACGCGGCGCTAACTGTACCATCACTCCCTGAAAATTCACAGTAATATATGAAGAATTTAATATAAAAATTTTTTTAAATATATTATTCCATGCCATAAACAAATAAAAGAGATCAGACTTTAAATATTAGTATTATTTGAATATTTTAAATTAAATTTTCCCCTTTTCATTCATATTTACCTCGTACGAAAACTGTTTTGAAACATTCAGCTGATATTAATATTTAAATATTAATATCTCTTTTATTCCTTTATGGAATCGAATAATAACTTTTTTTCAATTTTTATATTTAATTGTCTACGTATCACTGCATTTATATTATTTTTTTGAGGGAAAATTAAGTTGAAAAATGGAAAAAAAATGATAAATTCTGAACAAGGAACGAAGTTGATGAGAGTTGTAATTATTTGGAAATGATTATGAATAATTAAAGAAAATAGAATATAAAATAAGGTGAACATTGATTTATATTTTTAAAATAGTTAACTAACATCAATAAAAACAGTATAGTAAGAACAATTAAATTTTTTTTCATTTTCAAAACCAAAAGTAGTCTATCTACGTCCATTTTCATCCTCTCTAACATTCACGAAATGTGAAAGTTGAAATTTAGGGAAACGAAAAGTTGTAAAAATTCAAAGTATTTTCATACCTAAAAAGCGGATCCTACAAATTGTGAAAATTAATTATTAGAAACAAAATAGAAAATATGTAACTTAGAAATACATTAAAAGTATTTTTATATTTTTTTTTTATGAATTATTTCAGGAATTTGAATTTTTACAACTTTGTTTGCCTAAATTCAAACTTTCACAGCATCAAGGTGAAAATAATTACAGTTTCTTTCATATACATCGGATATTTTCCGTAAATCTACCTTTGTGATAAATGAACAAAAATTTTGAAAAGTTCATTGCTTTAGGTGTTATTACAAATGGTTAAAACTATGAAATTTGGACCTTTTTTGCATTATTTTTGTCAATAACAGTTTCATGAAACATTCGCAAAGTTTCACAAACATGAATGCGCATGCGCAATCATGCAAGGTTGAGGTTATATTATTTGAATCGTATTCATTTGCTTTGATGTAGGGTTGTAAGAGACATGACGTGTCCGGCATTCAAAACACTCTCACCTCCAATAAAATTTCGAGAAGAAGGTGTCGACTTTGTAAATTGACATAATTCATTCAATGAAACTCTCATTTTTTCAAAAAAACTTTTTAAATCAAGAAAAAAGTAATTCTGGCCAAGCGTCTCCCCTTGATCTAACCTACTCTTCGCCAGCCGTCTTGTTTTACGATTTCACTGTGACGTCACGTCCACGGATCCCAATTGAGATAACCAAGTTGACGTCACAGGCCATGTGGTAGGGATAGACTGTAAGTTAGGTTGGTCTTGGACGAATGAAATATATGGGAATCATTGGGAAATTGATGAAACAAAATTTTCTAGCGTGAAAGTAAGTCATAAATTTATTAATAATTATATTTTTCAAGTGCAAAATTAATTTCCGCCTATTTTGAGTACCTACTTGTTGCTTGTCATTCTTTTAATTTTTTAATATAAAATAAAATGTCATAAATTTGTAGGTTATGATGACCGTTTGTTTTGAAAGATCTGAAGAATGTATCGATAAGCATGTTCTCGTTTACAACACATTCTTCAAATCCTTCAAAACAAACGGTTATCATAACCTACAAATTTATGACATTTTATTTTATATTAAAAAATTAAAAGAATGACAAGCAACAAGTGGGTACTCAAAATAAGCGGAAATGAATTTTGCACTTGAAAAATATAATTATTCATAAATTTATGACTTACTTTTACGCTAGAAAATTTTGTTTCATTAATTTCCCAATGATTCCCATATATTTCTTTCGTCCAAGACCAACCTAACTTACAGTCTATCCCTACCACATGGCCTGTGACATGGCCTACTCTATCCATAATATCTTTATTATTGAGACCGAGGGCGTGTCCGAATTGGCAATGTACATTACGAAGTAAATACTTCTACCATAGGATAAAAAGAGTCAAGGTGCCATCCCATGACTGCAGAAAACGTAAGGCAGAAAACGAACAGCCAATTACAGAACACCTTGTAGAAGAAAGAAATCTAAAGATCTTCTGTAATTGGCTGTCCGATTTCTGCTTTGCGTTTTCTGCTGTCATGGGATTTCACCATCAGTTATTACGTCAGCAAACCTCGGCCTCTTTTCATTCTATGGTGGAAGTATTTACTTCGTAATGTACTTCGCCAATTCGGACACGCCCCGAGATTAACTATGGGTTGGAGTGAGACAAAAATAGCTAGGTCCTACTCTAACCTATGAATAATTCCGATTTTATATCTGACGGTGAAGACATAATAAATGATGACCTATACTCTAGTTTCTAGGTTTTATCTCTCTTACTCTACTTATGACGTAACACATTACGCATTTATGGCACGGTTACTTCAGGCCTAACTGATTCCTCACCTCTTACTTTGTTGTTCCTTGTTGATGTAACTTCTTATTTTATTCAAAAGCAAAGAAAGTCGAAGGAAGATACGAATTACATTACCTAAAGATATTGATCGCCTTACTTGATTATCAAGTGTTTCGGATAATAGGAAATGTTCAAAGATGTGAGACTTGTGTGTAGCAGTTGGCTGCTTGTGTTAGATTCCTAAAAAAGTGATAAAAGTGTATGAAGAACGTAAGGCCTGTCAAATTGCTAGTTAATGATGAAAGTCATGGCCAGCAGTCTTGAGGTCGCGGGTTTTGAACGGTGTGCCCATTAACTTTATCATCTCATGACAGACGTTCATTCTCAAGGTTAGGCAGGAAAGTGCGCTTTGTCTGTTAATTTTTTTGATCCTTTCGTGTTATGAAGGATCGTTTTCAGACATTTTTATAAGTGTAGTCAGAAGTTTGCGCTGTCGTCAAATGGTCATTGTCCTGCGTGAGCGTTGCTAAGTACATGTTCATTATCGTTATGCGTTTTATTTTTTTGTGAAATTGTTGATTTCGGTTTTCAAACCATTATTGGTAATAGTGCCAAGCAAGCGACGCGTATTGAGTTTCAGCTGATGGACCCTTACTATATTCGAGTTGCTTTGTTTGTTTACGTTTACAATGTGCCTCAAGTCGTGCGCGCAACGCCTTTTCTATATTAATATGTGGAATAATAGGTACTAGTGACATGTCTTATGCGAGTGGAAAAAATAAGTTTTTTTTATAAAAAAAACTTACTTTCTAAAAGTCAATCTTTTTTTTTTTTTAAATTGTTTAACATGCGAAATGGAAACGAAAAAATAGATTTAAACACTCGTGAATATTGGAGATAAAAAATGAAATTTATTTCAATTCGAATACATTAGTATCAGAAGGTTGGTGTATATGTCCATAACGTATTAAAGATGAGTTTCCAAAATTTTCATTATTTTTCATCGGGTCGCAAATATGGTCGTAACTTAATTTATTTATTATTTTTCAATGTTTATATATTTATTTTTTAGCGGAGTTCTCTGGAAATATGTGTTGCTTTGTATTTTGTTATTTCGAATAGAACATAAATTTTTAGATATCCTATTATTAAGATTGGCGTTCCGGAATCGCAGTCTAGCTTTTGAGTTTTTCCGACTTTTTTACTGCCTCATTCTTTGACAATACTTCTATATAATCTTTTTCTTTTTTGAATTCAAAGACTGTTATAATCTACTCTTATAATATTTTGTAGTGACCTGTATATTTTAGATTATAAATTTAATAAATTACTATCACGTGTTAATATCGATTCGCGGAAGAGCTAAGAGTAAACCTCGTACTTTTAGCTAATTAAATTGGAAAATATATTACTGCAGTTCATTTTGAACAGTAACATGGATATCGCCTGTGAGTAAAGTTAGCCAATTTGTTCTAAATTTATGCAGAGTTTTCAATTTAGCAACTGCAGGTCTTTTATGAGCAACCTCACACAAAGGAGTACAGATGCACAAAGGTCCAAGCCATCTGATTCCTGGTTCACAAACGCTCCGATACGGTTTTGTAACATTTAAAATCTTTTGACGATAACAAGATCATGTATCACTAGTAATTGCAATTATAGTCTAAAAGGTTATTTTAAATATTGACTTAAATAGATTTTTTGTACTAAAAAGACGTTAAAAATTCAAAGAAATTCTGTCTGGTACAAATTAGCCGTTTAAGTCATTAGTTTTTGACTAGCCTCACAGACTATTTACTTTTTTCATTTAATTTGGTGCCTTTTGGTACATGCGTGTACAAGAGAGGGACATGATCCAGTACATTCAATTTCGTTATCAAGTCTTAACTCCGGCCAGCATCAAAATAATATACATAGTGTGAGAAAGATGATTTAAACTGCAGTTTAGGTACCACACTACGAGGTTTGCTGCGTATCACGACAAGCAAGGTAGCCAACTTAGAAAGTGTTACGTGTTTTCTAATGGCGGGAAATTGAAACTTTTCTATTTTTCTAGAGTGCATACACATCGACTATTTTATCGATCAATCCATTTTCGGTTAAATGTAACGTTGAACATTTTTATTTCACGTTTCAACGATTTCGCATCGTACTCTTGTGCTTTTTTGCCAAATAATCCTTTGTGTTTTGTGATGTATGTAATTTGTTACACACTCAGAGAATACGTTGTTTCAATCAAACCAACATTTATTAATATACGGAAAAAATTATTCTCCTTGGTCATATATTAATTATATATTTTATTTTAATCAAACAAACTGTTTTTTTGGGTTTAGACAAATTAATTTTATCGATTTCATTTATTCTCACATCGAAAAATATTAATGAAAAATTTTTAGAACTTTTTCAACATTATTTCATTATATATATTTTTTTAATTCAAACTTTGAATTTCGTGCCATTAGTAAATAGGTATTTTTTTCTAGGTTGGTTACCAAAACCTTTCTCAAATGTAACACACTTTGTCGTACGGCACCTAAACTACAGTTTAACCAAAGACTGTCCAGATAATCAATGCATTGAGAGGTGCTTCGACATTATTAATCTGAAATTCGAATTTCATTCTTGCCTGCCAGTCAATGATGCTGCGAAAAATGAAGATTCTTAGGTTACTCTGTGTACTCAATAAGACGCGTTCGTGTTTTTTTTTTTCATTTATCTCATAAGGGGAGTGCGTCAATCTTCCCTCAGCTTTCTGCACGAAACTTGCCGTACCGAAAGTTCGATATGAATAAGTAATAATGCCGGAGTGACAGGACCCACTACTTCAGTTATTTCAAGAAATTGTATTTTGAAAATTGAGGTTTTCGCACGCATCGAGTGAGTAAAGGCCGGTGAGTCCTTCAGCACAGTGAAGCGGTGGCGTAGTGGTAATGGCTATCGGCTTGCATGCTCGCGGGCGCGAGTTCAATTCTTTTTGCCGGTGATTAATTTTTTTATTTTTATACATTGTTAATTATTTACAATGTAATTAGTATAAGTTTTGATCATTTGTAATGAATTTAATTTAAATAACAAATACTAAAAATTATAAATTAGATATTTTATATTTACCTAATGCAAGTGCTTTTTCAATTTTTGCAAAAATGAACCAAGGTGCAAGTGGAAGTGGAAGTTCGAGTCAAAAATCTGATTGTGAAGGATCTACGAGCGAAGATTTGGAAAGAAATTTGGACGATGAAAGTTTCAAAGGAGAGTTTACGAATGCTCTCCAGCATTCCATTTTCATTTATAAAAACAATAATCTTATTACGGAAAACCCTCCGCAAAACATTTCCTCTATTTCGAAAACGATGGCAGAAAAAATTTCTGAAGCTGTGATCGATGTGGTAAATGAGTGTCAAGTGTCAGTGGAAGAACAATTAATATTTATAATTTTTAGTATTTGTTATTTAAATTAAATTCATTACAAATGATCAAAACTTATACTAATCACATTGTAACTAATAACCAATGTATAAAAATAAAAAAAAATAAAATCACCGGCAAAAAGAATTGAACTCGCGCCCGCGAGCATGCAAGCCGATAGCCATCACCACTACGCCACCGCTTCACTCTGCTGAAGGACTCACTCGGCGCGTGCGAAAACCTCAATTTTCAAAATGCAATTTCTCGAAATAACTGAGGTAGTGGGTCCTGTCACTCTGGCATTATTACTTATTCATATCGAACTTTCGGTACTGCAAGTTTCGTGCAGAAAGCTGAGGGAAGATTGACGCACTCCCCTTGTCAGTTGTTCCGTTATGTACACCACAAACATTTTGGCTGTTGCAAGTATGAAAAAAATATATGGGCATTTCTGCAGAAAGTGACATTTTTTATTGAAGAAAAGTTGAAAAATAATTTTTGAGCACATGCTTCAAAGTATTTTACATATTATCAGGCCTCACAGACCGGTCCGTATATCCCCTATTGTCCTCTATATTCAGTTGAGGTCCCTAAAGTCCCCTATTTTCACGATTTGGTCCCTAAAGTACCTTATTTTCAGCCATTAGTGTGCATTTTTTAAAATTTGTATAAAATCGAAGTATACAAACATTGCATTCTTCTAATGACCTCACTATTTTGAAACTGTCATTAAATAATATTTAAATTTCGAGCGCTTTTATTCAAGAAATTATGATTGGTCGGTGTACGCACTGCCTCAGCCAATAGCATCAGAGACGAACGACATGTTAATGTTAGGTGTAATAGGTAAAACCATCGCAATAATGATATAAATATCATTCGGAATTTAAAAGACCTAAGAATTTAAATAGAAGTCTATAGATGTAACCGATACAGTAGTATTGTATTATTAATTTATTTAAACTTAAAATTAAGTCAAGAAAACTCATTTTGTGTTATTAGAAGTATACTTATTAATTAAAGACTGAAATTTAAAGAAATAACATTCATTCTTTAGCCAAAGTATAAAACATATAAAAAAAAAGGAAATTTTGTTGAGAGTTAATTGAAATTTAATTTAATTAGTCTTACATACTCTATAAATCTGAATCAGTCAAAATATACTGATTATTAGTGAAATTTGACTGATTCAAATAGCTAAAAAGAGCTTACTGTAAATCAGTCAAATTTCACTGATTACTTCAGTGGAAATCAACTGATTTAATAGTCAAAAATACCCTTTTCACTGATTCAATCAGTAAAAATCAACTGATTTGTCAGTGGAAAATATTTTTGCACTGATGAATCAGTGAAAAGGAAAATTACTGATTCAATCAGTGAAAATTCGACTGATTCAGATTTAGAGAGTACATAGTCGTGATATGTAGGTGATTTCCTATTCAATACTCACGTCCGAAAATTTGTGAAATACAGTTGTGTACAAAAATATGAATATATTTAAAGAATTTGAATATCTTTCTGTGGAAAAAAAGACGCTTTCGACTGCGCTGGGATTCGAGCCCAAGTCTTTTGATTACCGGTCGACTGCTCTTTCAAACTCAACTAATTAATTTGAATATATTTATTACTTACTAAAATAAAAAGTATTACGTCTTTATTTACATTTTATCAAGAGTTTATTCTTTTCAATAACTTTCTTTCATACCTAATTTTTGTTTAAAAATATACCCTATGAGCCTAAAAAAGGTCCCTATGGGCAAGAAAAAAGGTCCCTATACACCCTATTTTTTATCCCAAAGGGACTGTGAGGCCTGTATTTTACATATTCTTCAAGTGAATTAAAAAAATTTTTGAGGTAGACCATTTGCTCTGGGATTGCAGGCAATGTATATAAATTACTAAAATTATTGAGTCTAGAAATTCGAATTGATGAATGATAACTATGCAAAGGAAGAACGAAGGTTATTTTATTTTTCTGAGTATTGAAGATACTTTGCAGCATTCTGTGAATACCTATTATTTATAAAGTCTTCTCAAATGTCATAATTATTTCTTACTGGAATTGTAGTAAATGATAAAGGACTTGCTGGAATAGTTCAAAATTTCAAGAATCTGAAATAATTCAAATTATCAAAATACCAAACCAACAAAATTTGGATCAAGACAAGCCTTGAGTCGACAATTATAAGCACCTAAAAAAATGAGGAAAGAAAAAAGAAGGCGACAGGAACATTAGTCTCATATTTTAAACATTTTCAGTCTTGAAAAGAATGCTGAAAGAACACCCAAACGTCCGGGTGTAGGCTTTATTGTGTAGATAGTTGTGGTTATTAAAGACAGAAGAGGAAGAAATAAAAAAAAGTAGGAAGGAGTGTTGGAAGGTCGTCTTTTTTTTCCCTATTTTTTTGTTAGTTTCATTAATTAGGTCGGTATTACAGTTAAAAATAGTTTTGATTAATAAATCTAAAGAAAAGTCATAGTGGCATTCTAAAACTGTCTTAGCAAATCCTTTATATTTTTCTGCAATTTCATCCAGGAATGATTATTATTTTATAAAAGAAGTTTTGGAAAATAATTAGGTCGTTACTACAGTGAATAACTTTTTTTGATTATTCAATCTGAAGAAAAGTTACAGGACTTGTCTTGGTAGGTTCTTCATCACGTTCCAAAATTATATTAAGAAATAATAATTATTGTATTTTCGAAAAGAATCTGTGGAAACTAAAGTTAAAAGTTTTTTTTTTTTTAACCAATGTGGAACATGCCCTTAATTCCTGAAAAAATATTCGGTTCTTTAAACAAACTTATTTTATTTATTTCAACCTTTCTTAATTTAATTAAGAAAATAATTTTTTTTTGGTCAAAAGGTTTAAACAATAAACGTTTCTTGCATTAAAATACAAATTTTTTGTTCGACACATTATTTTCTCAGACCTACAGGTGACGAAAGAGAGTCATTCATGTCATATATCGTTAATTTGTAGGGGATAACTTGCAATATTTTGAGAGCACGAAAATGACTTTAACAATATATTTCTTGGATGTCAAAATATAGCAGTAAAAAGAAACCTGATTCCATCTTAATGTGGGCAATTATTACAAATGCTTATTACGGTCGTGACATTTTTATTGAAATTTCGTTCGTGATATTTCGATTTTAAATATGTGTTTAAAAGGTGTGCTTCAAGAACTGGAAGAGTAATGTAATATTACGGTTGTGTCATTTTCCCGTTCCGTTCATAAATTTTTAAGTTTAGAAGTGATTAACTTGAAAAATTTTATGAGCACACAATTTCCCTTTTGCAGTGTCTGTCCAACGCCAAAATGTATTAGAAAATTAGAATAAATTGCACAGGAAGAGATGCGAGCACTGTCCACGTGTGCATTTTACAATCGAGACATTCGAAACATACAATTGATTACACGATTCTGGGATTTTCTTGCTGGTAGCAAGATGAAGGCATACCGTCAAATTCATGAAATGTAGGTAGCCTAAACTCTTTTCAGCATTCATATGTTTGGTCAAAATACTACTCCTATGCGGGCAAGTTTAGTCATAATCGGTCACAGAACTCATAAGTAGTGACAAGCAAAAAACTGGTTAAATCTTAAATTTCTTGAATATGACTCTAGAACATGTCTCATGTTTTGAAAGACTTTCAAATCACCAGCGTCCTTTATTCGTCACGGTGAGCCTCAATCAACTTGAACTAAAAGAACGTATTGCAAGACATGTTTTCGTGGAATATTATTATGTCATAATATGACCGCATTTTAAGCAAAAAAAGAAAATAATCGTGGAAGCACTTTTTTCAAATTTCAAAATTTTGATTCCCAAAAAAAAAAATTGTAAAATTTTTTAATTTTACAGGGGTTTTTGGGCTGCAGAAATGGACACAAAAAGATTCTACGAAAAATGCTATAACGACCGGCAATCGAAAGACCTGGGCTCGAATCCCAGCGCAGTCGAAAGCGTCTTTTTTTCCACAGAAAGATTTTCAAATTCTTTAAATATAAAATTATAACTGTGAAATATTATAATGACTAGTGAACCTCCGATAATGTAGGCAGTGACAAAAATTCCAAACTCACCTAATTAATTTGAAATTATACTAATTCCTATTAATAAACTATTTTTTCAAATTTGATTTTTGAAAAAAAAATGCTCCCACGATTTTTTTCGTGTCATATGGGAAATATCCATACAACATCCGACAAAAAGATTCAATGAAAAATAGTTCAGTAATAGGAATTTTCAATAAGCCTTTGTACTAAACAAATACAGAAACCTTCATAAATTCCAGACTAATAATTTTATATCATTTTTGGTATAATCATTTTTACTCCATTTTGCAGCTCAAAAACCTATGCATAATTGAAAAATGTTACTAGTTTTTTTCTTGGAAATCAGAATTTCGAATTTTGAAAAAGTGCTCCAATGATTATTTTCATTTCTTGCTTAAGGTCCTAGACGTGACTTTAGACAACTTTTTTCTACCCTCTCATTCTTAAATTAATTACTCAAATGGATATTTCATAGCTGAAAAACGTAAAAGAAAGATGAAAGTATGTTTATCTGCTATGAAATATTCATTCCAATTTTTAATCGAATAATAAGTAGGACCAAAAGAATTGGCTGAAGGTATGTCTATCATGGCCTTAAAATGCGTGCATATTATGACAGAATGATATTATACGAAAAAAATGTCATGTGATATGTTTTTATATTGTACATAAGTATAACTAAAAACGCGTGGTGACCGAGAAATGCCATTTTCCCTAGAAATGCTCATATAATTGCGTTCAGGAATCCTTTATTAAATACATTTATCTTTCGGCTCCAAGACAAAGCTTTTAGCTCAATTTGTTGTGGCATACAGAAGAAGTAGGCATATAGATAAGTACACACAGAGTTATAACGATTTGGCTAGAAATATATTGTGCTCAAAACATTGCTCAAAAACATTCAAAATATCGTGATATATAATTGTAGTGTTCATCGTTTTGGTCTTCCATAATTACTAGATTGAACTTTTCTTATGTAATTGCCAAAATTAAATTAAAATTTTGCTTTCATAATACAGCAATTAAAATTTATTGATAAGGCATTTCAAACATTTCAATAAACTGTACAAATCTTGCGAAAAATATTTAATAATTGTGTGTAGATAAGATAGTTCGTGATGTTTCTGTATTTAATTCCTCCAGTTCCGTGCAATAATTATTCAATTATTAGCGCGTGACCCGCATATCATCATCTAACCATGCGTTTGATAGTGTCTAATCTTTAAGCTGTTGCCACATATTCACAGATCGTCTCTACTGATCTTCAAACAGCTAAAAATTTAAATTTTTCTACCACATTCCTTCTAGAAATAGGTAGTAAAAAATTCTAAAGTTTTCACAGAACCTCTGTATTGCGTCTTCTTGTTGTGTTTCAGTTTTTGAAAAAAAAATTCTAAAACCGTTCAGGCGTTATGCTAAAATATGTTATATTTTCGGCACCTTGAGATGGACTTTATGTGCATAAGATGCAAATTTTTATTTCACTTATCTCAACTTCGTAATGTCAGCCCTTTTTTAATTGAACCAAACGTTAGATAGCACCAATAAATCTGCAGTCTCAATCTGAATAAAATCTTCAGCTAATAATTTCATCCGTATCCTAAAACAAATATTTTAAATCAATTTAAGCTTTTGAAAGAAAAGGATTTATCAAAAAGTTTTCAGTATTTCATCGAAAATGCTACTCAGTGGAAAAAATCATAGCGAAGTTAGAAATAGGTTTTGGACATAAGAATGTAAAAGAACATACGAGAGTCCAAACGAAAGTTTTATTTATAATTTTATAGCAATCCGATGAAAAATAAATGAAAAACTATTTTCGTAAAGCCTATAATATCGATTTTTTAAAGGTTTTTGAAAATACTAATTTTGTACACCCGTAAACAAATGGGGGACTCCGGATATCCTGAATTTTTACTAGAGGTGGCAAGCAACGCAATGGATACTATAGTGAAGCAAGAACCACAGGTGGAAATTGGAACGTCGGCATCTGTTCCTATTCCGGGTGGACATCGAGGGATGAGGAGTGTTTATGACCAGTTTTCACCTTCACCATTAGCAGTATCGTCTCTGTGGGCTACGAGACCAGAACAGATAGATTCACCTTTCAAAATGGATCCGCTTCAATTAGAAACATCATTTAAGATGGACGATGACGATATATTTCAGGTAGACAAAGCAGATCTCATTCAGGGTCCAACGCTCGCCGAACTTAATGCCAATGACGACACGCTTCTTGGAGATTTGAATTTCGATGATCTTCTTTTGCCAGAGGAGAGGATTCAATATAGAGTGGGAATCGACAATATGCCATCCACCAATTCTTTATACAGCAGCAGCGGTCCTGGTTTTGCTCCTAGCAGTTTTCCTCAATCGACTCAATCATTTCGTATCTGTCCACCTTATGTTAATACTTCTGGGTTCAATCTTAATGGAGGAATAAGTCTTATAGACAGTTTGGAAACTGTCAGCCCTGTATTTCCAAGTCCTGGAGCCAGTAATGTTGCAGGTTCGTAGATATACCTTACAATTATTACTTGTGTTAAGATTTAATGAAATCATTTTTTAATGAAATTACAATGTTCACTGCTAAAAGAATAAATGAATGAAAATTCTAAATATTTAACAGACAGTTACCTAAAGTTTACTATTAAGGGGTTATACGCAATCAGGAGGCCGAAAAAAGCGATTTTTCACGAAATTTTCCTGGAGAGACATTTTAATTTATAAACTTGAAAATTTGTATGCTTATAATAGTAACTTTAAATCTTGTTGTAATATTTTTTATTTTTAAAAATAATGATTCGTTTTTTTATCAAAATTTTAACCTTAAATAGTTTATAAAATAAAAAATATTTATCGATTAGAAAAAAACTTCGACTAATCACTAAAAAATATATTTATTAAACTCGTTTAAAAAATTTGAGACCGATGGGTTCAGCCGTTTCTAAGGAATCGTATACACCGACTTGAAAAACGGTTTTGAGAACAACGCGTTCAACGTTTCAAAAGCCTTTTACACATCGAAAAATACATTTTTAACTTACACCTAGTCGTCTATTTCAGGGTCGCATAATATACCCTCCATTCCTTCAGCAGCCTCTAATAGTCAATCTGGTGCTGTCTGCGGAAGATTCTTCCCTCTCGTGTGCTCTCCTGCGCTCTGCGGTCCGATATCGTGATGCGCTCCACATCCTCCTTTTGGACATATAAATGCGCATTGGCCCCAGTGCCAATCCCATTGCACTCACATAATATAAAAGTGATACAGTACCATCGTTGAATACACCGGCAGCCATTTCAACAATTTTTGAGCCGCACGGAACGATTTTTGGAGTGATTTTCCAGACCAGTTTATTATAACTTTAGTTATTCGTTATTCGTGAAGCCACCAACACATCATTCTAATAAATTGTATATGAATACAATAGAAAGGTAAATAAAAGGATGAACGCTCCAGGTAAGCAGCTGTCGCTCGGATCTCTGCTCTGCCTACTTTCAAACGCTCCGAGGCGTCTTTACAAATGTGCGTGTAATTTCGAGAATATTTGTGGGATTGGAATAATATTATGTGTGTATAAACTTGAATATTTGTACATTACGAAAATGAAATAAAAAAGAACGATTTTTTGAAAATCCTGACTGCGTATAACCCCTTGAAATAAAAATAACGGTGAAACAAACAATTTAAAAAAAATTATGGGATCAAAAAATTATTAACAAAATTTGATTGTATTTAACAACGGAAACCCAACAAATCATCATCTCTCCAAACTTACGGAAATCACTATATGGCCTTATAAATTAAAATAAATGAGATTCATATTAAATGACTAAATTGCGAAATCAAACATTTTTTATGGGAAGGTAGAGTCGTTTATTGACAGAATTCTTTTTAAAACTTTTCATCCCTTTCACTCATTTCGAAACTATCGAATGCTGCTCTTAAGGGGGTACTATGGTAATAAAGGCCTTTTTTTCAAGAATTTTATTTTTGCACAAATTTTTATTCTGTAGTCAAAATATTTTTGTACGTTTTAGTACACGTTATGGAGAGTATAAAAAAAGTTAGGTTGTTAATTTTTGTTAATATCCGGTGTAGATATAGGGGACCATAGGACGCCATGTTTAAAAGTGGTGCCCACGATTTCTCCATTGTGGATGATCTGAAACATAAGAAAACAATTTTATTTTGAAGTACATATAAATGGCTATCTCATGACCCTTGACCAAAAAAATATCTTCATAAATAAACAAACAGTGCAACTTTTCATTTTTTTCCGCTTGTTTTTTGTAAATAATTGTGTCATAACGTTGTTAAATATTAACTTACAGTAATGGTCATGGGTCATTCCGTAGCCAGGTGTTTTCTGAACATTTAAAAAAAAAAGTAGGCAAATCGGCCAAGTAGACGGGCCGGAATCGTGGGCACCAGTTCAAAAAACACAGTTTTGAGAAAAACGCAGTTAAAGATTTTGCAAAAAATTATCACTATCATCATCATAAGAATGGCGATGAAAATTATTTTTTCACGACTTGAATATCGCATTATATGTTTTTTGGGTTGCTGATCACGAATCTGCTATCAAATTTATAAAATTAATTTGTTTAAACAATTTTTATAAATAAATTTTCTCAAGTATTGAAACATTTTTGAAGTTGCATATGTTTTTCATAGTTTTCGAGGTCACTGATTACAAATCTGGAACCATTTTGACATTTATAATTTGTTTACACAATTGTTATAAATAAATTTTCTCAATTATTGAAAAATTTTGCAAGTTGCATGTTTTCCATAGTTTTCAAGGTCACTGATTACGAATCTGGAACCATTTTGACATTTACAATTTGTTTACACAATTTTTATAGATAAATTTTGTCAGTTATTGAAACATTTTGCAAGTTGCGTATGTTTTCCATAGTTTTCAAGGTCACTGATTACAAATCTGGAACCATTTCGACATTTACAATTTGAGCTGCTTTATCCGCGCGCTCGACCCCTTGCGGCAAATCTCATTTTTTATCACTTTTCGATATCATCTGAAGTACAGGGAGGTTTATACATTATACTTTACGGTTTAAAGTAACCGAAACTGCAAAAAAAAAATTTCGATTTTTTGAGAAAAGATTACCATAGTACCCCCTTAAGACTAAAAAATTAAAATTTCTATGCAATGTTCAAACAACAGGACGAAAATCCACATACAACCCGCAAAAATAAAAGATAGAAAATTTATACAAAATATCAAAATTATGGGACTGAAAATGTTTTAACGAAATATAATGTTTGGCGGTAGAAAGCCATGAAATAATTTTAATCCTTCTAGTTTGCTGAGAAACATTCCCATACAATCCAATAAAGCATAACTAATCCAAATTCTTAATAATTTTTTTCCTGAATTAAAAATGTTTTAGTTAGGAGGTAAGCAACATTATTCAGGACGGGATTATCTGAATTCATAAGAATTAGCAGCTAGGATACCCGCGTAGGTTTCAGAGTCAACGTCACTGATATAACTGTAATACTGAACACCATCTTTTTTCTCTAAACGTTGAAACATCTCAAACAATGTTTATAAAAGCATCTCTACTTATGCCTCATTTTTTAACATGAAACTTTTTTCTTTTTTTAATTATGTATTTATTTTCATCTGAAGAATAATGTAATCCTTTGAAAATCATTATTTTTTTTGCCTCTTAAGCTTCGTCTGTTAGTTGGCTAATGCGGAAATTTTACATAATGAATCTATTACTGTTTATCTTAAACATATGTAATTTTTATTTTAATGACTAAATATTCAGATCGTTAATACAGAAAAGATAAAACAGAGTCAAAATTTTATAATATATACAAATCTTATATTTTTTTAAGGTAATTATTATTATAATTTATCATCATTTGCTAAACGCTAAGTGTGAAATTTATTTAATGTAGAAAATCAACGCAATTAATTTTCGTCTTATATTTTGTACTTATATTGTGTACTTATATTTCCGTATGTCTATGCCGCGATTCTTCCTTGTTTTAATTTTTCATTTGTTCTGTCTCATCAATCAACCTTTGCGAAACGCTCGCGTAGAGAATAAAATTTACTATTGAAGTACTTATTTTTCTTCTTGCGCTTTCAATGTGAAATGTTGATTCCATTAACCATTCAGGTAAGACTCAATTCATTGAATTCATCAGTGAGCTTTTGTCTCATGACGATGAAGTGACTGTTACTTAATTAGAAGCAGACGAAATTATACCTTGCATTGACGATGAAGCGTTAGCATCAATGCAACATGCAAAATTGGCTGAAAATCAGCATAAAACTATTAAACTACGTAACTATAGCAAAAGCTAAGAATGCAAATATTTATCCCCTCTACAGAAGCCTGGTTGAAGCAAAAAATAGATGTAATCCCTCAGATTCTGCATTTAAAATAACAGAAGATAGCGTCAGAATCAGCACGCAAGCATTAATGGATTACACAGCATCTCGTTTGTTGCAAATATCTGACATTCTACCCTTGGATATAACCGAAAAACAGAATGTTTTAATGACATTGATTTCGGAGTATGGTTTTGATGGGACATCTAGGCATAACTCATACAACCAGGCTCTGGTTCAAAATCAGATCGAAGCATTTTGATGGTTCCAATGGCTTTGGAGATAAAGGACAAGGAAACTGGCTCAACAAGACTTTGTAGACTTATGAAATTTTGCTATGCCAAAGAAACAAAGGAAACTACTATCTCCGAAGTAGTAGTGATTTAGGACCAAATTACCAAACTATAATGCTCATCACTTTCCAACACTTCATCATTATCATCATGTTACAAATGCGGTTCCAGCTTAAAGTCGCATACGACTCTTCCGTCACCCGTTCGATCGAGACTCCCATCCGCGGCCACACGCCCGTTAGGCAAACCGACTAGCCTCTCTAACCAGGGGAGGAATAAAAAGATTCCTCCCCCAAACGACCCGGGCAGCCAAGTCCGCCCGAGGCGCAGGACCGCGAGTGCAGGCCCTAATGCGATTTCTGCTGGCTCCCGGATTGGTCACCATGCCATCTCGTCTGCCATTTCTCGACGAGTCTGCGCCTTTTATCCTTCCGGATGGCCTCCTTTGCGCGAGCGATTTCCTGCAAGTTGGTTAAGCATGTGAGCTCCTTACGGAGCTGGAAGGTCTCCTTCCTTTCCCTCGCCAATAAGTCTATTGGCGGGACGCTCGCCAGGACCAGCACAGCACTTGTCGACACAGTTCGGTATGCTGAGACTATACTCAGCACTACACCTCTGTGTGCCGAGAACAGCTTCTTCTGGATAGCATGGTTATTAAGGGCACTTGTCCAGAACGGAGTTGCATAAGGCAGCCAGAAAGTCCCTAATGATCAAATCAGGGCTACAAACAAGGATCTCAGCCTCTTTCTACTTTCTACTTTCTACCCCTCAACCTCCGGAGCTCTGCCCTGAATACTGGGCAAGAACCGCTTCCCGAAGCATGGGCGACATTTTTTTCGCCCCTATCAGCACAAGTCAGGCACCTAGGGGGAGCCTTGCACTCCTTGGCCACGTGCGAAGCGCCGCTATACCTCCAGCAGGCATCCTTCCTGCCTGGAAGCGCACAGCCGCGCGACACGTGGTCATATCCCTGGCACCTGAATCACCGAGCCACCTCGACATGCTCGCGGATGCGGCAGTTCACCCACCCCACCCCTAGCCTCCCGACGGTCTCGTCGAGGTTCCTAACTTCAAGGGACTTCTTCGAGAGCAAAGACTTTACACCGCCCTTCTCCCTGACCGCCTGATCGAGCTCCTGAATTCTGGGGATTGACTTTGGCCTTCATGGCTTTCAGGATCTCGGCGTAGGACTCACCGTCCTTCGCCGACACCCTGATAGCGTCGCCCGGCCTGGCGGCCAGAAAACGCCTCGGCAACTTCCCCATCTCTTTAGGGTCCTGCGCAGAGAGCACAGGAATCTCTCTTTCCTTCTTATTAATTTTTTTTCTTTGTTTCTACCAGCTGCCATTCCCCTTTGTCAGCTTTTTTGGGGTATCTCCCAGAAACGCAGAGCGCGGTCTTCAAAAGATACCCATCTTTTTCGAGGCGGGGTTGGATTCCAGCCTCTTCTGGATTTCCACCCCGCTTTCTAGAAGGCACTTATGGGTGTTGAGCATTTTGCTCAACACCTCTGTAGCCTCGTTTACGCTGTCCTTCACATGACCAGGGTTATTTCTCAGCATACCCTGTTAGAAGACGTTGAGAGCCCTAGCCAATTTCTCCATTTTTTAGCTTTGCTCCCTCAGGGGCTGAAGGACGTCCTTCCATCCTTCAGATCCTGTAGAAGCACTCAAGTCCACTTTCCCCACCGTTTTAGTAATAAAATCCATAAATCTTTTTACCAGCGCATCGTGCGTAGAGGAGCGGGGTCGGAATAGTTGGAAACGGGTGTGCCCTCGGACCGAAGTCCGAGGAGGACCTCCGCTTAGCCGGTCCCGGAATACACGGACAGACCGGACTCACTTGAAGCAACACAGGCTCCGACACCTGTGTTCAATACGCACTACCTGACCAAGGTTCCGAAGGGGCTGGCTCCTGATCCCGCATGGCACACCACCTCGGTAGAGCTAGACTCACATCAGCCTTGCCTCCTCCTGGGCCGGGGATGACACCATTCGGCGACGAAGCACTCCCAGTAGGATGTCATACAGGAACGATCGTTTGGACTGTTCTTGGTCACAGACTGCGGAGGCTTTGCAGTGTCCCCCAGGAGATTCCATACACCAGTTTATTCTGAGCCATATTCAAGAGAGAGCCCGTCTATAGAATCTTCTCTCGCATTCAAAGGACACATATCACAGTCATGCGGCGCTGACATTCATTCAGTTCACTCATTTCTCACAGGCACTCGCAGACTCATTCTCAGCGCCGCTACCTGGGGCATACTTCCTTCTCCATGCATGGGGATAGACGCGTTTATAGCGTCCCCCGCTTTCAACCTGGGAAAGACCCGTTTATAGGGCACCCTTCACGCAATGGGTAGATGCCCGTCTATAGAACCCCCTGCGTTTGTTCGCCGATTCTCTGGGACACTACTACCTCCATGGCCAAAAGGCCGTTTGCTAAGCCTCCCCATCCGTCCTTTTTTGGCATAGCCAAGAGAAGGAGTTCGTCAAGGTTATTTACATATGAAGATACGCCTTATAGAAACTATCCTCTATTTAGCATATTTGTTGGATTTTTGAAAATGAGCAGAAAAATCGGCTAAGGAAAAAGAAAAAAATGGATACTGCTAAAAAAGAATACAAAATGAATTTCGGGAGAAAATGGGTCTGGTCGTAGACGTTCCAAAACATGGATCTGGGACATCTAATAATTTGAATACAGCTCGAAATATTTTCTAGACTCCTGAGTTAAGTTTAGAAATCACAGGGATAAATAAGGTGTCTATTAGAAGATTCAATATAATTCTTCAGGCTATGACATCTAAGAAGGGAATAAATGTCCTGAAATTTGAAAGGTATTGCCAGGTTACTGCAGAGCTTTACGTAAGCCTGTATGCCTGGTACTACATGCCTGTGACAGTTCATAAAATTCTTTTGCAAGATGCTAAAGTGATTGAATCCATTCCGCCCTCTATCGGACAACTAACAGAAGTAGCTCAAGAGGCAAGTAGTAAGGACTTTAAACGGATTAGGGAATTCAACACGCGAAAAAGTATTCGAATAGCAACAATCGAAAATTTAAGGAATAAATGGCTGGTTTCGACTGATCCGTTAATAAATATCTAAGGGAAACAGTAGAAAAGTGTGCCTTGCCTCCTAGATCCTGAGGCGAAGATTTGTTGATTCCAGACAAAGAAGTCGAATTTGATTAATTTAAATAAGTATTCTGCCCACAATGCCAATGTTGTTCAATGGCAATTGATTAAGCAAGAATAATATTCTTGAGATGAAAAGAAATAAATTCCCAGGAAAAAAAAATTTCCTTGGTAAAAAATGCGAAATAAGCAAATAAGCATTGCTCAATAGCAATGCGAAATAAGCAATAAGCATTGCTCAATAGCAATTAATTATGCGAAAACATTATTCTCAAGATGAAAACAAATAAATTCCTGAAAAAAGAAAAACTTTACATGTTAAAAAGTGAGAAATAAGTTAATTTGTTCATTGTAGTTTTTTTTAACAACGTTTGACGGCAATTAAATGTGCAAAAATATTATTCTGCAGACAAAAAGATACCATTCCGCCGAAAAGAAAAATGCTCTGTGGTGAAAAAGGCCAAATAAGGGCATTTGTTAAGAAAAACTGTTCAAATAATTAATGATTTTTATCATGTAGGGTTTGGTCTTAATTCAACATTGACTTTATATAATTTCACAAAGAAATAAATATTAATAATGCATCTAAATCTCGAAAATACAGCATGTGCCATTTTCATCCATTAATTTGTTTATAACAATTTCAGAAATGAAAGAATTTCATCAGCGATGAAAATTTCCATTCAGCAAGAGCAAATTTACTTTGATAAAATTTAACTTTTTCAATTATTAAAAAAAGGAGTGTATCTACATCCGTTTTTATCTTCTCTACCATTACACAAAGTTTGATAACTTAAGTTTAATAAATGAAATGTGTTTTCTTCGATATTTGTGAATTGATATAAATTTAAATACATGTTAATATATTTTGTTTGATATATATAATTTTGAAAATATTTTTATTACACGTTTATGCACACGGAGAAAAATAGTTGAAGTAATTTTACTCAACTCTATCGATTAAACTTGGGACATAAGGACATTTGAACATCTATTAAATCCGAGTCGGGTAAAGTGGATTTGATAAATACCTAATTCACCCAAAGTGAATAACAATAAGCGTTTCATAGGGAATAGTAAGGAATTAAGTAAAACCTTATCGACGACGGGGCATCAACATGCATCAGTGGTTTAACATAAAATGTATAAATATATCACCGTCGCTTGAGGTGCTTCAAACGATAGTTGAGTAAAATGAGTATCGGGCGTATTATTTCAACTGGCAATGGTATGATTCTCTTAAATAGAAAAAAATTCTTACCTCAAGCCTGCCATTAGTCATCCGATACATACATACATACATACCTAAACAACATACAAATACATTCACAACATTCAGTCGTAGCCAATCGTATTTTAAGTCACAAATACACTTAAATATACAACTTCACAAATATAAACTTAATAACTAAAACTTATATATAGAGTGATACGCTTTCGTCGAATCACGTACACGCTCGCTTACAATCTTGAGACATAAAACTTGCAACTTTCTTATATAGTGATTGCAAGAATTATTCAGAGCTTGTGAGAGTAAGTGTCGTGACTAAAGTTTTTGAGCCTTAATCAAGTAAAAATGAATCAACTTTTTTCATGAATTATTCATAAAATATTTTTTTAAATTGATGTAATTAATTAATTATTATAATTTTGATTGTTGATATATATAATACAGGGTGCGCCATTTAGACCTTCGGTATTTCAACATTCAATAACTATGACACTTTTCAGACGATTTTGGCAAATGAGCAAGATTTGTTTAGGATATAATTTACCATTTATTTCAAATTAGTTTTAGAACACAACGTCAATTAAATGACCACCTCCATTCGATACACAAAAAGCAGCTCTTTTTCTCGCATTCTGCATAACATTGGCCAGCATTTCGGGCGTTATAGCAGTTATTTCGGCTCGTATGTTACATTTAAGTTCGTCAATTGTCTTTGGCTTGCTGGCATAATCTTTGCTTTTTAAATAACCCCAAAGAAAAAAGTCAGGTACAGTTAAATCCGGAGAACGAGGAGGCCACTCCAAATCGCCATTTTTCGACACAACGTGTCCCGGGAACTTGAGCTGTAAGAACGATTGTTTTCAATGTAAAACGCTACGATTTCAGCGCGTTCTTTCGATGTGTATTGACTCATGGTTAAAATGGTACTGAATGACGTTTCAGAATCGTGTTCATTTGTTAAAATCGGCTGAAAAACAACAGAGTTATTCAATGTTGAAATACCGAAGGTCTAGATGGCGCACTCTGTATAATTATTAATTGATATTTAGTATACATTTTTATTATATCTACGTATGAAGTTTAATGAAACTAAAGTTTGAAAAGTTTGAAATTGCATTATTATCAAAAAGTATCTTGCGTAAAAACATTCAAAAGAAGGTACATTTATGTCTAGATTTTTCAAATTTTATGTAATACAGTTATCAAGAATTTTGGTGTCTAAAATGTTCATGAAATCAATTTAATTTAAAAAACTTGAGTGAAAAAGAAAGAAGTAATTATAAATGGGAATAAAAATTCTTATTTCAGTCACATGTCATCGACTTTTGGATAGGATTGAAATCGTAAAGAAATTCATTGACGAATTCAATAATTCCGTACACCTTTCAATGAAAGCTTCTAAAAAAAGTTGTCAAAATTCTCATTGAATAGTCATGTCCAAAAGTCGATGACAATTGAAGAAAGTTTGAACTGCTAATATTTTCCGTGCATGAGCGTTAAGTTCAATCTATTATGATCAAATTAATAAATTCCTACTCTCTAGATCCAAAATAGTGGAAAACCACTTTTTTCTAATAGTTATTCACTATTTGACAAAATGCGAAGTACGCCACTGGACTAGTGGATAATCACTAAAACATATAGTGGCTAACACTGCGGAGCATGTACGAAAGCTTCGTGACGAACAGACAAAATACGATCAAACACGACTGCATTAAAATGAATTTTTAAAATCAATAGTTTATATGTGGAATCTACTATTAAATAAGTGGTTCATTACGCGCTAGATAAAACAGTGGCTATTTTACTATTTTAGGTTTAGAAAGTACTAAAATAAACTGTAATTGTATTTTGTATGTTTTTAATTGGTTTTGATTATTAAATATAATAACGTGAAACATCAGTATGCTGAAAATTCAACACATTTTTCAAATTAAAAATATTTTATGTGTGCCCAAGGCGCAGATTACTTTCATTCGTTCCTGTGTGAATAGATATAGCTGGTGGAACGAGTCTTGCGACTCACGGTTTACTCAAATCTCGGTTGAAGCGCAGAGTAGAATAAACGGAAAGCTCTACTATTTGCGTGATTGCATAAAATATTGGTTTTTTACAATTATACTACGAGTAATAATATATATTTTTAGAAATCTTTAATGCACGCTTTCATACTTCACCCTGCACTTCTGAATTTTACTCAACTTTGATTCATTCTTGAACATTGAATATATCACAAATAATTACAGTGATACTAAATAACTTCTAATATCTTAATTTAGGTTCCAAGTTATTAAGTTTACAGTCTGTAAGGTCATGGACCAACCAAGCCATATGCTCGATATGGTAATTTTTTGTCTGTAAACTTTTGTCCGTCTAAAATTAGATATCGAATCAATAATTTGTGAGATCAAAGAAAAGCCGCCTAGGAAGATTTGCCAACTCAGACTTTTTAAATAATTTTTTTTTTTGTTAATATATTTTTTACCTTAGTGCCTTTTATTTGACCTAAAAAGTTTGTTACTTGATATGTTATTTTGAATAGACAAAAGTTTACAGACAAAATAATCACTTTATCGATCATATCGTCTGGTTGATCCATGGCCTTAAGAAGTTTTTTGACAGTTTTTTAAATATTACGAGCTCTGCATTAAACCATGGTTTAGAAGAACCCACCTTTTCGTGATGTACTCCCAGTTTTAAACGTTTATTGAACGATAACAAAATTTTTTCTTTCTAAGCAAAATTAATTATTATGTCTATATTCAGGGCCTTTAAAATATACTACTTGTTATTGAATATACGCTACTTTCCAATTTGATGGGAAAGAAACCAATCGTTTATTTAAAAAAAAAATTTTTTCTTCGTTCAATGAACGTTCAAAACTGCAAATATATTTTTTTGTGCAGTTTTTCAACATTCCTGCTTTTTTGGTTGCTTGGAGCGGACTGCATAAATTGAGCACCTGGGTCGAAAAATTCTTCACACATTTAAAAATATAACTATTCGTTTGATACAAAGATTTGACTTTATATTTACAATTACTGCAAGCAGTAAAAAGATTTCATTCCCCCCTTGCTTTCGTTGTTGTCTTTGTTGCTGGGCTGTAGATAGTATGTACTGAGTCTGCCAGTTTGTTGTGATGTATTGATAAATGGGGCCGTGGTTAGCGATGTCTCACCAACACCGATAATATCATTCATATCCATAGCATAAGAAAGGTCTGAGAAGTTCTTCCAGTCCGTGACAATCCAGAATAATATTCTAGGATTATAATGAATGAAGATTATGATATATGCTTTTTTTGGGGTTCGTTATTAGTT
Organism: Diplolepis rosae; assembly: GCA_030998225.1. Classification (NCBI taxonomy): domain Eukaryota; kingdom Metazoa; phylum Arthropoda; class Insecta; order Hymenoptera; family Diplolepididae; genus Diplolepis; species Diplolepis rosae. The sequence continues at coordinate 878,341 of JAPYXD010000072.1, forward strand.
GCTAGCTTTTGGAGGCCTATTTTAAAAACTAGATTGAGTTTAGGTTGGCAGTGCCGCAAACTGCTAATTTTTTTATTTTGTGTTTCGGTTTATTTTAAGACCCCTGAGATCCTCTTTTTTATGGCTAGCAATGGAAGATTTTAATACAAGTATGCAAGAGGAACTCAAGTGATATAATTTTAAGTTAAATTAAATAAAATTAATAAAATTATTAATCTTAATTTGTTACGAATGCTTCGTCGTGTTTACTTTTTATAATTGAGATTAATAGTATATTATGTGCCTAGGCACACAATGAGGGTCCTGCGAGCATTGTCGCGAGTCTCGCAATGTCCCGAATTGTGTGCATTGGCACATATTTTATTTTATGTGACTGTGGTGCGGATACGAGTTTTTATGCGTACATTGGAATCTAATCTAGTACTTATTGTAGTTGTTTGCTGCGCTAGTTGTGCGAAGCGGGCGCAATTTGGCGACTATTCCCGGCCATTTTGATTTTATCGGTCTTGTGTAGTAGTCAGTGCTAACGCTGTACGAAGAAGAAGTGAGAAGAAGAAGAATAAGAAATAGATTGCGTTCCGCTGTAAGACTATAATGCACATGCGCAGTTCAATTTCTACATTGTATTCCTCTGTAACGGAATATACAACATTGCTTTACTTTCAGCTGTAACGGAAAAACGAGTTTCCGCGGCTGAGGCACATAAATAAAATTTTCAACACTCCTCAATTAATTGTAAGTTCACTCAAAATAATATCGCAGTATTACGCGCGCAGAAATTGGGGTTTCCGCAGTAATTGGTGCGCAATAATTCATGCAAACCCGCAGTAATACCTACATGGAACATTTTTTTTAGATTCGCATTTTATAAGTAAATCTGGTTTCTTTTCAGGGTTTAAGGACTGCATGCTACTTACTTAATACCAAATACTGCTTTAAAAATTAATTCGTGACAACTTTTTTATCTCAAAACCTTTTTTTTAACTTTAAAAGCCGTCTTGATTTTCGATCCGCAGTAATTGGCACACTTACCCTATAAAATATTTATTTCGAATAAAATAGTTTTTAAAAAATTTTATAGTACGTGAATCAACTATATCAATTAAAAAATTAAGTGGAAAATATTTTATTTAAAAAAAATAAGAAATTAAGGTTAAAAATCTATATTCCTAATTACATGGTGATAGTAGATAAAAATTCTATACGATGTAAACATCGGTAGTTTATCTAAAAACTTCCTTAGGAATAACAATAAAATTCTAATACATAACTCTGATGTAAATTAACTAAAAAACTAGTATATATTTCTGTCTAAATGCTACTGAAGATATAGATGCAAGTACATATGTAGTATAAAATTACAAAGGATTATTTATGAAAATTAGCTTAGAATTACTAATACGAATTCTACACTGTTAGAATTTTCTACCGCAATTTTCCAGAACATGTGAGTGGAGTTTTATTCAGCTACAGCCTCCCAAAATTTAAACATGATTTCAGGAATCTCTGTTACTTTATATGCATAGACTTTTTAATGAAAAAAAGGAATGCTTTACACAAAGACAAAATTTTCTAATTGATGCAGTTGATCAAATTTTGAAACCCGAAACATGTTTTAATTAATATTTGTAATGTTAGATAATTGGCTTTGGGGTCCATAAATGAAAAAAACAGTAGTTTCAATCAAACGTTTCGACTCTGATTGGAGTCCTCATTAGTGAGTTTCTAGAATATGAAAAAACAACTAGTGAATATTGTGCATTTGAGTACAACTTTGGATGCACAATATTCACTAGTTGTTTTTTCATATTCTAGAAATAAAGATCACTGATGAGGACTCCAATCAGAGTCGAAACTTTTGTATGAAACTACTGTTTTTTTCATTTATGGACCCTAAAGCCAATTATCTAACATTACAAATATTGTTATTGAGGGTCGATATAATTCCTGTTCTAAATATTTAATTAATATATTGATTTAAATTTTCAAATATTTATTGACTTTAAATTTTACTGCGAATTTTTCAAGAATTTCATATAATCTCAAAAATGTTTTTATTAGGCGAATGTTTTTACAAATATCAATAAAATTCCATAGTCAATAAATGCTTAAAATTTCAAGTTAAGGTATTGATTGGAAATTCAGTAGCTTTGTTATTTAACTATTTTAATCAGAAAATTTTTCATTTTCGTAGATTTTTCAATTTTTTAATTAAAAATATATGCATAGGCCACAACAACCTGAGGTGAAAATTTTGAATCATCAGCTACAATTTCTAGGCAACAGAAATATTGTATACATAATTAATAAGGTAATAATAACGATGCAATTACACTATCCGACATTTTCGAACTTTTTCTTGTCACTTGACCAATGATAACTGATTTCAATAGGTTTTTCCTCGGAGAGCCCGAATCTGGTGATATAAGTAGAGAATTGGCTCTAGTTTTCAAGAGAAATGGGGTCCAAAGTTCTAAAAAACGTGTTTTTTTGAATTTTTGAATAACCTTACTGCAATTGCAATTACCGACATCACGTGGTCCGGTTGATCCATGGCCTTAATTTGTTCGATTTTTGTTGTTGTTATAGTCAGCAGTTCTGAGATTTGCTTGATGGAGCTACTATCCGTTCCTATCCTGAGCGAATATTTTTATTTTGCAGTATCCGTTACAAGCTACGTTATTTATAATTCGTTTCACGTAATCTAATCTCTGTCTTTCTATTATACCTTCTAAAAATGTCCCTGTCATTACATCCTGTTATAGTAATAATTAATTATCTTATTTTTGTAGAAAGTCTTGCTATTTGGTAATAGCACGTTTTATTATTTAATGTGCCTCCGGCGCGTAAACTCGTTTTACGCTACAGTTGAGAGTAGCGTAATGTTTTGTATTACGGTACAGAGGAATGTAATGTTAAAATTGGACTTCGCATGCGCCTATTACGATACAGCGGAGCGTAATCTTCTTATTCTTCTTCGTACAGCGTTGGCACCGTACTGACGAAGCCTTGTACATTTGAACTGCGCATGCGTCTTTTACAATACGCTACTACTACACAAGATCGAGAAAATCAAAATGGCCGGAAGTATTCGCGAAATGTCAAGTGAGATGGGCGATAATCACGTCAATTTCGACCTTTTCAGATTGGATTCGAGTGTACGCATAAAAACTCGTATATGCGCCGAAGTCACATAAAATAGAAAATGTGCCAATGCACACAATTCGGGTAATTACGAGACTCGCTTAAAATGCTCGCAGGACTGATCGTGTCTCGGCTACGATCTCCTGCGAGCATTGTCGCTCGTCGCGTAATAACCCTCATAATGCGCCTAGGCACATAATATACTATTCTATAGTAAAATCTAAGATAGGATAAATTAGTAGAGAAATTATTAAATTCTACAGAAAGAATAGAAGTAATAAGAATTTAAAGTAACATAAAAGATTAATTTTATAAGAGAAATTACTATAGCCTGTAGAAACGTAAATTCTTCTCTGGAAGAAGAGACACCCCCGACTGTGCCGGGATTCGAGCCCGGATCTTTCGATTGACGGTTGAATCCTCTAACCAACTGAGCAATTTCTTTTAACATACACGATATTATTGTAAAAATGCCTTTTTTCGCTATATTTGCTTCTAAATTATTTAACTGAAAAATAAAATAAAATAAAAAATTTGCTTCCACAGTTTTTCAAAAAGTTTAATCTTAAGCTTTTGTGACTAAAAAACATACAAATTGTTTCTATAATAAGGACTGTAGAACATTTTGAATAATAAGAAAAGACAAGAAATTACGCCCCCATAAGTTGTATTATTTATTAAGAAATCTCTATAATCGGTACTAAATGTACCATTAGTCTCAGAAAATACACAGCAATATAAGGTTAACGTAATATAAAACTGTTTAAATATTGTTATACAATGCGATAAATGTGTAATTACTTTTCCGATAAATTATGTTTTCAATTTGAAAATGTGTAGATTGTGGTTTAAAACTCCAAATTGTAGTGTAGGCTATTACAGTAACAAAGAAAAGGACTAGATATTTAGTGTATCAAACGTAGTATTCAAATAATGTGTTCAGTAATATTCAAACGCTATATTAATTTATATATACAATACAAATTGAATTAATTTTATGATTGAAACATTATTGGTAATTTCCAAATTTAAAAAAGACATGAATATAATTCAGGAGACTTTATGCGATTTTTTAATTACATTTTCTCTGTCTTATTCATATCAATCTCTCATCAAGAGTCAATAGAGAAAATGCAAGGCAGATTTGTTAAAATGGCAATGGAAATTAACAGCACAACTCCAAGCTACATTTGGAGAATGGAGGCAGGAAGACAGAGTCTGACAATCGAGGATAGGGCGAGAGCAAACAAGTATCTTATGAGAATATGCGAAATAGATAATGAAAGATAGACGAAAATCTGATTGAGGGAAAAGTTGAGGGGAATAGTGATCGATATGAGGCAAGGATTTTGAGAAAGCTTGTCGGGATGTACGTGATGGCACAACGGCAAAATGGCCGTTGTGCTACAATATAACAAATGCCATAACAAATAGGTATTAAGAGAAAGCTAGTAATAGAAGTGGAGACGATTCTCGAGCTGGAAATCCAGAGAGATTGAGGAAAAATAGATAGGTCAATATATTGCAGTCGGTACAAAATATGGAAGTCAAAATTGGGAAGGAAAGAGTATTGAGAAAATAGGGAGTTAATTGAATAAATGGGATAATGAGCAAAGGGCAAGGCAAAGATGTGGGAACGTGGAGAAAGCAGTGAACAAGGGATTTGAGAATACATCATACAGGCTATACAGGGAAGAGGAAAAAAACATTTTTTACATATAGGAATGCAAAGGGACTAGGGAGGTATTGAAAAAAAATGGGTGGAAGGAATGGTCGATTGGGCACGGGAAAAAAGGAAGGGATTTTGGAGAATTAAATTATAAAAACTTGTGTGAAAAGCCGAGTTCTGTCCTCTGCGAGTATGCTAGGAATTTTGAGAAAAAAGTAACAAAGAAAGAGTGCACTAGCAATTAGTTAAAAACCCAAAGATATACATGGATTGAAATATATATCATCAAATAATTTTAAAATGTTTGGCTAATATTAATATTTAGAGTTTTATCACTTCTATAAATTTATAATATTGAATAAAATTATTATTTTAACATTTTTCTGTTGAATTCTCCATCCATCACTGTTTATTTTACGAGATGGATGATAAATTTAGCGCCGTCCGTGAAAATTTCTTCAAATTACTTAAGGATACAATACCGGGCATTAATGAAGTTAATTTGAAATTCTGAAATACGTAGTGTGGCATACCATTTCTTCAATATTAATTTTTTATTATTTTTTTCAAATAGTTCGGATTTGTCCAGTTTGTACCGACCTCCAATTAGGTTTGATTCAATGGATGTAATCCTTACATCTTGTTTGTATTCTCTTGGAATGCAATTGAAATTGAATACTAAACTAAAATGAAGTGGATTCAGATCGATCGAAAATTTCTATCCGAAACTTTTGCCAAGGAGATTATATCTTTGAACATGAGACCGGATAGATCTCGAAACGTTCAGTTTTTTACAATAGAAATAATCCGAATAACGTTAATTATTCCGAGTCTTTGATAATTTTTTTCTACTATATTTTCAAATGAAACAGGACTTTAACTGACTTAATTTTATTAATAACTATTTTGAAAGCACAGAATTTACAATATCTCTTGAAACCTTTCAAAAATTTGGGAAAAAATCAGAAAATTTTTAATTATTATTTTAATATTTTATAAAATACATAATGTTATCATAAATATTCGTATTAATTCCATTCCCGTACAATATTACTTGAAATAATATTATTAATTGATAATTCAGGTAGTTCTACGGCTAGTTCATCAACTTCTCCACATCCGACAACCGGACCTGTAGGACAGTCTACTCTCCACGAATTATTGATTAAAAAAAGTGATATTCTACCGAGCAGTCCGTTGTATTGTCAACTGGATTCTATCGCTGGAACATCTAATAAGAGTAAAGTTTCAAGACTTTCTATGTCAGCACCATCACAATCCATGGGCTTAGAACAACTGTGGGCTCGAAGAGAACCCAGACCTCATTTGCTGAGCACAGGGAGTACAGCAGGTTTAGGGCTAACAGAAGCTGGTTCAACTAGCAGTTTAAGTACAGGAGGTGCTCTAAGTCCTGACCCGTTGGGACATCTCGATCCTCTCAGTCACGACGAAGGATATGAAGATAGCGACGACGACAGTGATCATTACGATGATTACAGCAGTGACAATGGTAATATTTCTTCTATTCTTTATAGTATCATTACGCAAATATTTAGGTCAAAGATCAATTTTTATATTATTACATTTGTAATCCTTACAGTAGTCGGACAAAATATAATAAAGGAAATTGGTCATAATTTTAAAGTTGTTTAGATATGTTGGAGGCTCAAAGAGTTAACACACGCACACATACACATTTCTAGTCATAATCTTCAGTTCGAATATGGTGTTTTCCCTGTAATCCTCAGCATCCCACGTTACTCTCCTTCTGGATCGATCATTTCTAAATAATAGTTTATCGGTTGGATTTCATCATTGATGATTTTCATCAATTTACTTCGCTAAGCAACATTTGTTTCCATCTTTACTGGCTTCTCTGTCACTTTTCTATTCCAAGTCCTAGATCCAACTATACAGCCCAAAGCTGTATTTTAATCGACAAGAAAAATTATATAAACGGTAAGTGGACCTCGATATTTGCATTGAAGTTTGGTCGAATCACCTGTGGACACTGGATATCATAAATACTTTTTCGACCTGTAAGTGAACATTTAAATGGCGATTTTTGTCATATGACTGTTTAAACTCATCGTATTCGTAAAGTATTCATAGTCAAGCTGCTTTCGTTGAATCCTATTAATCTTGTTGTTCGTTCAAATTCCTCAAAAGCTTCTCATCTTGACGTGGAAAGTACCCATATAATGACATAAATAGACTTGAGTTTTTTTGGTTTAATTTTTTGTTTGGATTTAAAATTGTTTTTTTTTACGGTTTTATTAAGATCTAGAAAAATCACTTTTACATGTCGATCATAACCCGTTTATTATCTTGTAGGCTTGCTTGTAATTGCTTGCTTAACTGTAATAAGAACACTATTAACCTGTTCCACTTATCCGTTGGGTTGTGCGTATCAAAGTGAATTTATGGTGTGTTCAATTCCATGTTTAGTGCAGAAATCGGTGAATGCACGCAACATTGTGTTTTGATTACGACCGAGTCCTAATCGCAATAAATTATTACATCTACGTCGAAAAAAATCGTTTTGCATATTTCGTGTAATCCGGTTCACTCCGACACCATCAGACGATGCCGCTAACAGGTGTTTGTCTGTTCAAAGTTGTAGGCAAGTCGCCCATGATTATTTCCAGCTTTGTATGATCGATCAGCTACCCCAAACCTGTACTTAAATTTGACTTTCAATCCTTCCAACTCACTGCAATCCAATAATCCTTGAGAAAAACACTTAAAAGTTGAATCTGAGCTTCATGATTAATCAAAATACTTGGGGCTTACAAATCACCATATTTTCGCTCAATCACTCTCTTCTCACACACGCACACACAACTCCCTTTACTTTTAGTTCTTATATTTTGATGCTATATTGATATCCCCATTAAAATTTCGTAATGCAAATTCAAGTACATTAATCAAAATAATAGTTTGGTCGTTAACAATGGTATTCGAAATGTAATTATTTAATTTTTTTTTAACCTTAAAATCAGAAGTTCTGAATATTTTCATTCAAAATTTTAACATTTAGATGTATAATGTTGAAATATTATGTTTCTCAAACATTTATATTTAATTTCAAAAAGGAAGGGGCTAGATACAGTGAAAAGATATACAACTGTGACGAACGATTTTATTGTTCCAAGGCAATGAAATAGAATTTATATCGTATTATTTTGGTCAATTCAGATTATAATTATCTCGAAAACTAAGGACAAAAAGGCAAAATTTTGTCTACAAAAGTAAAAAGCTACACATGATGAAGACGATAATCTTACGGTCAAGTTCATTCTCAATAAATAACATGAAATGTGATGTCAAGGACACCTTGATTTTGGATTTTAAAAGCCTTGAAAAGATATTAGGGAAAATTTATTCAATATTATATCATTTACCCTACAGCACTTTGTATCGATTTCAAGTTAGCGCCCATTTTGCAAAGATTGTTTCATTCAAGTGCAATTTTTGAGCACTTGGCATTCGAATATTTTGAGAAGCTCGTCATATATATATATCACAAGCATAATTGCACTTGGTATAAATCTTAATTTGGCACTATTATCACTCTAAGAACAGTGAAGGTTTCAGTGGTAGAATTTCATTTATCCGTCCATTTATTTGTCCAAAATTTTCATTTCTCCAAAAAAAAAACAATAGATTCCTTAAATTGATTATGGGCCTGTTGGGAAAATATCAGAACATTGCAAACCTATCTCAATCAAACAAAAGAATCTATTGTTTCTTTTGACAAATGATAAGGTCATAATTTCTAATCTTAGAATGACAGATCGAATCTTATAAACTTGAAAAATTTAACTTATCGACTTCAAATTTGGTAATTTGAGATGTTCGGGGTCGTTAATTATAAATCCAAGGTCACATTCAACTTAACTCAACACTCAACTATTGCATTTGAATTTAAAATTTAAGAAAAATAAATAAAGGACTAAATTTCTCACTTATGTAAAATTATATTTGTAGTAATAAGTGAGAAACTATATCAAATTTTTAACAAATGTGGTGTGTCAAAATCAGCATATTTTTTTTAATGAAAAATTTATGATTTTTAGGTATTACTATTTTCATTTGCATATCTTCACACAATATAACTTCTTTATTGTAGTCTTTCGCATATACAGTTTGATACAGTAGTATTTTTATGAATGAGTCATAGGGACAAGTGAGCAATACATGGAATATCTTAAAAGTCTCTTTTTGCACTTGCATGATTGCGAACAGACAACATAAGATCGTTCGACGGAGAAATTCAGATGCTATTTCTTCTTTATCCATTCATACTTATAGTTTTCCTATGACTGTCAAATCATGAGCAAGGTCGACCTTGCTGTGAATAGTCAGAATTCAGCCTTTTTTTAAATTTCATATCACCTGCTATGTGATGAGAAAATTTTACACTGTAACCCCATATGTGCTACTTTCTCACTTTTTCTTGTGCTTGTTCCGAGAATATATGAAATTTTCTTTGAATTTGAAAAAAAGCACTTGCAATACTACTTTGTAGATTTTGAGACCTTTTAGGGAAACCTTCTGTTACATATTGAAACAGTTTCCACATAATTTTCATTTTAGTAACAAAACCATCACCTTTTAATAGCTGTCGGATTCGAGGTTCATCAAATATCCCTTCTCTCAATTTAGCATCGGACAAGTGGAGAAACTGAGAAATTATACGAGGTGTTTCCGAAAAGTATCCGACCTGCGTTTATATCTTCGCGCCAGAGCGCTCAATTGGCCTCTGCGTGGTATGAGCGTAACCAGTAGTCCGTCACGAACTCCCTGAATGCCGTAGTTACCGTCCGGATACCTTGGGTCGCGCGCAGCATGTGTTTATGTCCAACGTGCTTTTTCCGTTTGTCGCATATTTATACAGTTGAAAATGACAGAAAGAACAGATCAACGAATTTGCATCAAGTTTTGCTTCGATCTCGGCAAGAATTGTACGGAGACGATTGAAATGATACAGAAACGATCCTGAAACTAAACAACAATCTTTACAGTGAAAGCGTCCAGACGAGCCACGGCCGAAAAAAGCAAGTCAAAGTCGTGGCTATGTCAAGTCAATGCTGATTATTTATTTCGACTGTGAGGGTGTTGTGCACTACGAATTTGCTCCAAGAGGTCAGACGATCAACAAAGAATATTACGTTGAAGTTTAGTTTCAGGATCGTTTCTGTATCATTTCAATCGTCTCCGTACAATTCTTGTCGAGATTGAAGCAAAACTTGATGCAAATTCGTTGATCTGTTCTTTCTGTCATTTTCAACTGTAAACAAATGCGACGAACGGAAAAAGCACGTTGGACATAAACACACGCCTCGCGCGACCCAAGGCATCCGGCCGGTAACTACAGCTTGCAGGGAGTTCGTGAGGGACTACTGGTTACGCTCATACCCCGCAGAGGCCAATCGAGCGCTCCTGCGCAATGATATAAACGCAGGTCGAATGCTTTTCGGACACACCTCGTATACTGAAAACATTGTTTTTTTTTCATCTAATGCTTTCATGAATCTTTTCATGATTCCCAACTTAATATGAAGAGGTGAAAGGAGGACTTTTGATGGCTCCGCTAATAGGTCATCGCTGACGTTTCTGGATCCTCTTTCTAACGACATTCTTTTTGGCCGAACTCTTTTCATGTAATGATTACCACGATCCCGGCTGCCCTAAAAGCATTGAAAGAACTTTAAAATCTCCAAAGTTTTCGATTTATCTTGTTCGTACTTGATTTTTTCCAAGATGATTTTCATATGACTGTAAACTTCTTTAAGTTTTGTTGAATAAGCTATTCGTATCGATGGATATGCGTTTGTGTTGTGCAATAAGACGGCCTTCAGGCTTCGTCTAAAAAAGTCTATGAATAACCTCCACCCTTTATCTTTGTAAATTCCTGGTTCCAATTTATCCATAAGTCCATTAACATCCGAGCAATAGATGGAAAACAGTTGTTGATCAAGATGAAAGTATTTCTGAAAATGCTTTTCTCTGTTCCGATAAATACTTGACTTCGTTCCTTTTGCTAAAATTCCTTTTTTTTTCAAAGCTGAAGCAAGGTATTCAGCGCTATCTTTAGGTAATCCCAACTCTCGAATTAAGTCATCTAATTCTTTTTGGTTCCACGTCTCTGAACGTCTCCTTTTTTTGTCATATGTAGTGTATTCGTTATCGGTTGTTTCACATTCAATACCGGAATCTTAACTTCTGCTCATGCATTTCCCATGTTCTTGCACTGCTTTCGTTTTTTAATGTTGGAATTTAGAGGTGCCAGCGTCTACTAAAATGTCTACAGTTTTTTAAATTTGTGATTCTATTACCGAAGAAACTATATTATAAGTAACTGGTTTTTTGTTGAAGATTCTCCATTTTTTCGCATTATTGATGCAGAAGTAACAGTTCCTTTTATTTTGTGGTTTTGTCCAGATTGCTGGTACAGTAAACTTCAAGATTCCGTAGTTTCCACTATTTTCGTATTTGTACTGCATTACACATGACAAGCGGAGCATATAATATGAAGAGTCCAGGTTTTATTTCGTTTTGAAAACCTAACGTTAATGTATTTTATGTACCTCCGGCGCGAAAACTCGTTTTTTCGCTGCAGTTGAGAGTAGCGCAATGTTGTGTATTGCGCTACAGAGGAATGTAATGTAAAAATTGAACTGCGCATGCGCCTATGGCCATACAGCGGAGCACAATCTTCTTCTTATTCTTCTTCTCCGTACAGCGTTAGCACCCTACTGACAAAGCCTTGTACATTTGAACTGCGCATGCTCTATTGCAACCCGCTACTACTACACGAGATCGATAAAATCAAAATGGCCGGGACTAGTCTCGAAATATCAAGTGTAATGACTAGCGCCGCAAACAACGATAATACTAGATTAAATTCGAGTGTACGCCTAAAAACTCGTATACGCACCGAAGTCACATAAAATAGAATACGTGCCAATGCACACAATTCGGGAAATTACGAGACTCGCGACAATGCTCGCAGGACTGATCGCGCCTCGGCTTGGTCTCGGCTTTGCCTCAGCTACGTCTCAGCTACGCCTCGACTACGCATCGGCTTCGATCTCCTGCGAGCATTGTCACTCGTCGCGCAATAACCCTTATTGTGCGCCTAGGCACGTAATATACTATTGTATACATGTCTCAAACTTTGTTCAGCAATGTTCTTCCGATATTTTGGGATTCCGTATTTCGTACAAATGTATTAGGTGCGCAACTAAGTTCCCACTGTTTTCTTTTTATGAAAATGCAACTTTATTGTGAAAAAATGGTTACAAATGAATCATTAAAAGTGTGGCCCATCGTTAGCTACAAGTTTTACCCATCTTTTGAGGCTATCCACGAATCAAGCCATTTTTCGATGTCTTCATATGAGTGGAACTGCTGATCAGCCAGACCATCTGCCATCGACCGGAACAAGTAATAATCGGAGGGCGCAATATTTGGGGAATACGGCGGGTGGGATAGGACTTCCCATTTGAGCGTTCCCAGGTCGGTTTTAACGGGTTTGGCAACGTGAGGCCGAGCATTGTCATGCTGTAGAATCACTTTTTCGTGTCTCTGCTCGTATTGTGGCCGTTTTTCGTGCAGTACTCGGCTCAAACGCATCAATTGCGTTCGATACCGTTCCCCCGGTGATGAATCTATTTTTCATCACCCGTTACGATGCGATGAAGAAAGCCCTTCCTTTTTTGCCGCTGAAGCAGTTGTTCACAAGCGTTAAAACGACGCTCAACGTCCTTTAGCTTCAAATCATAAGGAACCAAAGTTCCTTGTTTTTGAATCATTCCCAACGCATGCATTCGCTTGGAAATGGCTTCGCGGGTAACTCTTAATGTCCTTCACGCGGATGGTCGTGAACATCGAAATCACCGTCTTCGAAGCGACGGAACCAATCACGGCACGTTTTTTCACATAAAGCAGCATCTCCGTAAACTTTTTGGAACTCTCGCTGCACTTTAGCCGCCGCTTTCTTCGAATGAAAAAGAAAATCAAAACTTCCCGTAAATGACGATTAGTTGGCACAAAATCAGATATTTCCACACAACCAAAAGTATATGACGCCAAAACAAAATCACTAATTTGTCAAAACGGTCTGTTTTCCATATGTCTAAGCTTGGTTCATGGCGTTTTGGATAGGTCAAAGTCGTCCTGAGGGTGATAACCCTCATACCTCCCCAGGGCTAAGTATTAGGGGTTTCTCGCTTTGATGAAGACAATGTCACTTCATCGTCGGGCATACTGTGGCTTCATTTTCACACCCTAACTTTTTTCGCTGGCATCGTTACTGACTGATCTAGAAGATGAAACATTCTACATGTACGTGTTATGTATGTGTTATGGAATTTTTAGTAATATCACTAATCTCACTACATTTTTGAATTCAGCGGCTTGAAATCCATTCAAAAAGAACTGTTTTTTCATTACATACTCAAAAATGAGGTTTTTAAAGGTTATGTCGAAAAATAATCATGAAATGTGCTAGTTTGACTTTAAATTCGAATTTGATGACTCAAAATACATAGTAATACATGTGTATCCTTAAAAGTGCTTGAACTTTTTTTTTGAGTGGCTGTTTAATTGATGTACCTGTTATTTTTTCAAGAAGGCCTGGGATTCATTTTTATTTTCTCAGAACAGTACATTCTTGTTAACCACTCACTTGGCGAGGCTGTAGGGGGGTATAATTCCAAGGTTCGGTTACTTACAGAGTGCTCCCACTCAACGCCGTCCTGTATTTGCTCCAAGGAGAAACCAAATATTTAAACAAATAAAAAAAGACATCCGCGGACACTTTCAGTCGTTTTAGGAAGATACATGATGAAATGTGAATTCTGATGCGTATGGAGGGGACGGGAACCTACTATGCGTGTAAATAACGAGAGTGTACTGTTTAATGGCTATATTAATAATTTTCAACGATAATTTTATCTTAATCGTTTTGTAAGTATTGGTACGATTAACGTTTTGTCTTTGAAGCATAGACATTGTGCAATCCTTGAAAATAAAATAAAATAGTATAGGCACTAGTAATTTGAAAATAATAATTTTTTCTTGATGAAAAGGTTGATTTATAATTCAGACAAAAGTGTTATTTCAATTTAAAAAGTAAAAAGTTTAGTAGTTCGTATTTATAAAAGTGAAATTACATTTTTGACAGGTACAGGTGGTAGTGATGGAGATGATCCAGGTAGTGTAGGTAGAGGCGGTTGTAGTGAATCATTGAAAGAAAGACAGAAGAAGGAAAGATTTTTTTGGCAGTATAACGTTCAAGCTAAAGGACCAAAGGGCCAACGATTAGTAGCCAGAGCTCGTTTGGAAGATCCTCATGTTTTGAATGAAGCTACTGATCCAGTCTTTAGTCCACATTGTGCTCTAAGAGGTATCAAACACAGCGGAAAAGCCAGAAAAGGGGATGGAAATGATCTTACTCCAAACCCACGAAAACTTTATAGCATTGGTCGAGAATTAAACAAACTTTCTCGCGTTATCAATGACATGACTCCTGTTTCTGAGCTCCCATTCACTGCAAGGCCTAAAACAAGAAAAGAGAAAAACAAATTGGCTTCGCGTGCTTGTCGACTAAAGAAAAAGGCTCAACATGAAGCGAATAAGATAAAGCTTCACGGTCTGGAACAAGAGCACAGTTAAGTAACCTTTTTTACGTCCTTTAATGGCAGCTTCCTAGTTCTTGTATAATAGAAAGAGTTACGAACGTTACCATTACAGAGATAATAATTTTAAAAAACTTTTTTTTTCATTTAATTAAGATCATTATGCTTTGAAATTCAAAGTGTTCTAAAGTCAACATTTGCAATCAAATAATCAAATGATTTTTTAAAATAAAAATTTTATTTGCAGCCTTGCAAAACCATCTGCAGTGGTACTTAAAAAGTATAAAACATTATGGTGCCAAGTAAGAGAAGGAATGATGTTGCCTTACATATAATTCTATGTGCCATTTTTGCTGAATATGATTTGAAATAATACAGGCCAGTAATATGCAGTTTAGCTATTATGGTCTATCTTTTTTCATGCGACCACTTCCAATGCCAAATTCGTACGTTAAACGAAATAGATAAATCTGTGAGTGTATGGTTATTGAACTTGAATTGAAGAATTATCTTTTCATTTTAAACCCTGCGGAGACTTAACACCACTCAATAAGTTTCCGGTATAACTAAGAAAAACACAGTTTTTTCGAGAAATTCGATTTTATTCATCAGCATAGTTTCCTTCAAGCGTCATGCGTGAAGCATTCATTCCAACGCTTCTCTAACTTTTCGATGCCTTTTTTGTAGAATGATTCGTCTTTGCTCTCAAAATAGGCCTCAGTTTCGGCAATCACTTCTTCATTGGAGTCAAATCTCTTTCCCTAAAACATTTTTTTCAGGTCAGCAAAGAGCCAGTAATCGCTGGGGACCAGATCTATAGAATATGGTGAGCGAGGAAGCAATTTGAAGCTTAATTCATTCAATTTGACCATCGCTTTCATGGCCTTGTGGCACGGTGCATTGTCTTGGTGGAACAGCGCTTTTTTCTTTTGCATGTTAGGCCGTTCTTTCATTATTTCTGCGCTCAATCATTCCAGTAATGCCATGTAATAGTCGCTATTAATGGTTTTATCTTTCTCAAGATAGTCGATATAAAAAATACCATGTACGTCCTAAAATACGGGCGCCATAACCTTGCCAGCCCACTGTTGAGTTTTTGGTCGCTTTAGACGACTTGCACCAGCTGCTGTCCACTCAGCTGACGACCTTTTTGTTTCCGGTGTGTAGTGGTGGATCCATGTTTAATCCATTGTCACATACCCACGCAGAAAATCCTGTCCACCTCGCTTGAACAGCTCCAAACAGCGTTCTGAATCCTCGACGCATTGTTGTTTTTGGTCGGGTGTGAGCAAATGGGGCATTCATTTCGAAAACAACTTATGCATCTCCAAAGATTTGTGCAAAATTGTAAACACACTACCTTCTGATATCTTTAAGGTGTCAGCTATCTCAAGCAACTTTAATTTACGATCGCCCAAAACTATTTTGCGGACTTTTATTATGTTTTTCCGGAACAACTGCTGATTTTGGGCGACCAAAGCGTTCAGCGTCATCGGTGTTTGTACGACCGCGTTTAAATTCGGCATACCAGTCGATGGTTGTTGATTTCCCTGGTGCAGAGTCCTCATGACAAGCCCCCTTGTCAAGCCACTGCTTTGCTTCAACAGTATTTTTTCCCATTAAAAAGCAATGTTTAATTAACACTTGAAACTCTTTTTTATCCATTGTTTTGAAAATGACCAAAGTTGCTATACCAAAACCTCTGAAACTTCTGAACTAAACGTCAGATTGTCATGAAATTTTGAAACTTAACGTTTGCAGGTTGTCACTATCTAGAAATCATATGGATTTGACAACAGTGGCGCCATCTATGGGTCATACCGGAAACTTATTGAGCGATGTGTTATTCCTATAAAAGGTATAGGGAGGTATAGATGGAAAAATTGTCCCGAGACACATCAAGTCCAAATTGGTATCATAGATTTACATTTATATGATTACAAGCCAAAAACGATTAAAATTCATTTTCATCTCACACAAAAAAAACTGAAGTTTAATAAAGTGAAATAGTATTAAAAAAGCGAACAAAAGAAGCAAGTGAAACGGGTTTGGATGGCAACCAGTGTGAAAGTGTGCTATAAAATCGCGGTGACTTGTGCATGGTTTTTATCTTTGTTGGTTTACAGTCAAACAAATGCTAATCTATATTATAAGTTTAGACTTGATATGTGTGAATACAATTTCTCACCTATATCCCCCTAGACCCTTTACAGGAATAAGTCTTCGGAGGATTTGAAATGAGAAAATAATTTTCTGATTTAAGTTCTATAACTATACATTCACAGATTTTACCAGTGACCATCTCAGTTGCACGTCTTGCGTCGGACATCGTTCAGATTCAAACTAGACGTGAAAAACGTCTTTCTTTGTTGGGCAGTAATTACATAATCAACTGTCTGTTTTGCTCATCCGAAACAGGTAACGGTTAAAGTGCCCATGTCCCGTCAGTAACTGGGTGAAGTAGAAGTTTATCTGACCGTATGTTTTTTCAAACCATGGCACCAATTCTGTTATTCATCCGAAAGTCCACCTACCTGAGCAGTTTTTCTTCAACTATGTTGTTATCGTTTTTATCGCATGCACTTTGTGTCACAATCACGATAAAAATGACTCATGCCACCTTCATTGTCGCTGCCTCAAAGTCCGTTCGACACGTAATCACGATTTTTGTGGTTCTACTTTTTTATATCGAGATCCTCCTTGTACAGTATTTCCCCACTTTAAGTGCGTTCGTCTTCTTTGCTGCCAACTCCATCCCACGTTCCGTAAGCCTACGTCAACGCATATAACTACTACCTCATGCCCACTCAGGTAAGTCTATCTGCAGTCACATAGTCACTGCCTTGATACACTTTGTGAGCTGTCTCTACTATCTCCTTTATCGATCCGATAGTCAAGCGCTTCTCTGGAAATTCATATTGATATTTTGCGCTAATCTTTCTGAATCTAACTGTTTAACGCAGTCTCGTCCATGGAAATTTTTGTAAGACCTATTTAGCGTTGTCAAGCATGCAGAGCGATATGAAGGACGACGGAATAATGGGCAAACCCTTCCCCTAGTCTAAAATTTTTAACTTTTGCCCGAAGATTTCCGCTGAAAGGCAAACGTATTTGTTGCCACTAGTAGTTCTTCAATGTTGAAAAGTGAAATCTCGCCATGTACCAACATACCTATGGGGAAAAATTTGCCAAGTGTACGATCGAAAAAAAAAAATGCAAGTTACAATTTCTTCAAAAAAGGTGCTTAAGTGAAAAGTGTAAACTTACCACCCCTTTAATTTATTAACTGTAGGTGCTTATGCAAAATCATTTTCAGAATTATGAGTTCGTATCTAGTATAACATTTTTGAAAAATTTCAGAAAATTTGGAACAAGGACATTTTTTCTGTGGTACACTTGGCAAATTTTGCTCCCTATGCGTTATCTTTCTGGGTGTTGTGGATCCTGTGGGCCTTAGGTGCTTACTTACGTAGCCTTCCAGTGGCAATTTTGTATCCAAGCCAAGTTTGTAAGTCTTCGTTAACCTCTGTACAGAGGGTCCTTCAGCGACATCGTTAACTGCTTTCGATAGTCTTCATTAGTCTTTTTTCGCAGATATGTGAAGCCTCTATGCAGGTGAAGCGTCGCGTCTCCTCCGGATACGATAGTCTTTGCGTTGCAAAAGTATGGTCTTACGTCGCAGCTTGCCAATTTCGTCCGTCCACCAGTACGCATTTATTCTTAAATCAAATTGAATGCCATGGGCGTTGAGTTTAACCCTTTAACGTCACGAAGACATGTTTTGCACGTACCCTTTTATACCAGATTATTCACCATGGAAATGTTGATTTAAAAAATACATCAAGTATCTTTTTCACCATTTCCGAGGTCGCTCTTTCCGATCGTATACTATACTATTCAAATTTTTTGAATGGAACGAGTTCTTTATGGTCAATGTATAAATTGTATATGATTTCCGACGTTTTTTGAATCGCTGGTCAAGAATTTGCCATTATTTTTGAAAATGAATTAATTGAAACTATTCGTTTAGACAAATTATAACATAAAAACGAAATTTTCCAAAACCGTGTCCAGAATCGTAATCTACAAGAAAAAAACACGTAAAAAACATAAATAGCAAATTCCCATTATTTTGCTTACACAGACAATTATGTCGATTATAAACAAATGATTTTTACTGCGCGTATCGTTTAGAATGAAGAAATAATAAAATTGAGACAAGCATTAGAATGATTATCAAATTCTACGTAAAATAATCCCTATTTGAATTAATTTGGACATATTTGTGTTAGCTCATGATGTGAAAAAGAAAAAAATTTAATTTTGATTTTTACTGAATTTTGTACCTTAACTTCAGCTTTTGGCTGGAGCTGGGGGAATCATCTGAAAATAATATCATTTGAACAAAAATATCTTTTAAAATAGTGGCTTTAATTCAAGCCATCAAACCATAAAAAATCTTAACAGATTCGTGAAATATTGATTTTTTTGTGAGAGCGTACAGAGTTCAAGCAACGCCCCTCGATAGCTTGGTTTGACGGTCTCGACCAATGCTTCGTCTAGTGAACCAAGTACGTAATGGCCACTGCCTAACGGGTGCTTCCGCGGGCCATCGTTTGGTTTTCCTAAACATTTTATTTTAACTCGGTTAACTAAATTAACTGGAATCTATTATTTGATTTATTATAATAATTAAGATATAATTATAAATAATCTGATATTCTTAGTCGAAAGCGTCTTTTTTTCCACAGAAAAATTTCAAATTCTTTAAAATTTTGAAGAATCCAAAATTTAAGGACAAGTAATTCAAATGTTCCAATTGAAGATTTTTAAGAGATTCATGTTTTTCAATTTATTTATGTTAATTTCTATTAAATTATTATTCAAACAAAAATAATAATTACAAATTTTACACAAAGTAAAAATTTATTTCTCAAATTTCTTGAATTTGAATTAATATAAATATTTGCATGTTGGTTGATTAGCTTTGGGTCCATAAATGAAAAAAACAGTAGTTTTAATCAAACGTTTCGACTCTGACTGGAGTCCTCATCAGTGATCTTCATTTCTAAAATATGAAAAGTGTAACTAGTAATATTGCACATATAAGTCTTATTTTTGAGTACAACTTTGGTATTGTGTGAAGAATAAAAAATAAGAAAATTTACATAAAATTATACATAAATATTTTTTGAGAACGCAAGAAAATTCTTAAGAATTAATATTGAACACTGACAAATCAATTTTGAGGATACCTGAGGTAAAAACTAGACCACGTTTATGTATAAATTTAACTTAAAATGTAGATGCACAACACAGCAGTTACAAACAGACAATGCAAATATATAATATACAATATAATATATAATTATTCCAACTCATTATGCCCTTTTTATATTAATCATAATAATATTGGTGCGATGGTAATACAGCGATCTTCTTGGCGGCGCCTTTCAAGCTGGTGTTAATAGTGGAACAAAAAAAAAAGAAAAACGGCCAGAAAAGAAAATAAAATGAAAGAATTTTCCAAGCAGCTCTCAGACTATCCAGGCCAATTTCGTGTTTTATAAAAAAGGTGGTTTTGGGCTCGATCCTGTCGTTGTCGTTCGAGGTAAAAGAATTCAACGTGATTTACCACGTTACACAGTATCGAACGCAATGTGTACTTCCGGGACTGTGGCAAGATTATAATACGTGTACTTCCAGGACGTTAAACATTTTACTTTTTTAGATGTGCAAAAAAGGGCCGAAGAACATCCTACAAAGTATGAGGTCTCTTGTGGTGCACTCCCAGATGAGGAATTTTTTGTATTATTAGGTGTACAAATAAGTTTTGCGGGATTGACAAAAGATGGTGTAACTACTATTAAATCGCATCGTTCCATCTTATAACTATATTCATGTTAAAGCGTCACTATTTTCCTTTAATAATCAGTATGTGTCATTTCGTTGAAGTGTAAACAACAAGCCTTCTTTGTGCTCTAACCATGTCAACTTTTGTGCTAACAAAACAACATTTGCGGGAAGCGCTGTTTTTTTGCTTTAACTTGAAGAAAAGTGCAGCTTAAGGACATCGATTGCTATGTGAAGCATATGGGGAACATGCTTCAACAATAAAAACATGTGAGTATTGCTTCCGGCGTTTCAAGAGTGGCAAGAAGCTGATGCTGTGCATCTGGTGGGATCAGCTCGGAGTGGTCTACTATGAACTACTCACGCCTAACGAAACTATCAGTGCGGAACGTTACCAACAACAATTGATGCAATTGAGCCGAGAATTGAAGTTTAAACGCCCCCAATATGCCAAGAGACATGACAAAGTGATCTTTCAGAACGACAACGCTCGGGCAGACGTTGCTAAAGTCGTCAAGGAAACTTTGGAAGCACTTAACTGGGATGTCCTACCCCATTCGCCTTAATCCTTAGACATTGCTCCTTCGAACTACCACTTTTTCTGGTCGATGGCTCATGGCCTGGCTGAGCAGCACTTCACTTCTTATGAAGAAGCCAAAAATTGGGTCCATTCTTGGATCGCCTCAAAAGATGTAGAATTTTTTAAACTCGGTATTCGTATGCTGCCTGAAAGTTGGTCAAAGGTAGTAGAAAGACATGGGCAATACTTTAAATGACATACATTGTACCGTAAATAAAGCTTCAAAATCACCAAAAAAAACCCTCAAAACTTATTTGTACACATAATAACTAAACGCATGATTCTTAAATTATCTTCATATCTGTATTAATGCTTATTAACAAATTCATTATCCTGTTACATTTATTGTCTTATAAACACAAATTGTAAGTGAAGGGTTTTGCATGAGTATGTGTTGGCCACTACAACGATTCAAGTGGCTTAAAAAAGTTTTTTGAAGCAAAAAGGCTCTTGTGATGCGCTTATAATTGGCTATTTTGCAAATTGTTGTAGGGTACAAGACAGACAAGTCAACTAATAAATAAATAAACTGTTTAAAGTGAAAGGAAGCGGAAATTTAGGAAAATAATATAAAAAAGAATTACCAAATTTTTCAAATTCGATTTTTACACCGTTGGATACATTTAGTAATTTGTTTGATTCGGACATTAAGGAGAAAACATCACAGCACTTCTAGACATTTAATGGAATACAATTTTCAATGTCCCTGAAGTACACACAGTATAAGCAAAGGCACGGTCCCGGAAGTACACATTGCACTTAAAGCTAGTACCCTGTAGTTACCGCTGCATCCTTTTACATATCAATGAGCGATATTGTTGTTTTGTTCTGCTAGCCTTATTTGACCTTAATTTAGCGAGACTAGTTATTTCGCGGCAAACTTCTTATTCACTTTTCACTCTGAAATTTGGATTAAATTTATAAAAAAAAATTTGTGCCAGTTATTCACATATTCCAGAAAATGTTCACCTGTCTTACTTCTGACTGTTATAAAAGCAATCTTAAATTATATTAATGTCTACAACAACTTTTTTTGTCATTTTTACTATTGTATTTAAATTTAAAAATTGTCTTACATGAAAAATATAAAATATAAAAGTATACACTACCGACGGTAGTATAATTTTGTAAAATACCTTGTGTTGACAAATTATCGAGAATCTCGTGTTTTCCCTGAACATTTTTTCACAAATGCCGTTTGTTGTTATTTCATCCCCCGAAGAAAATAACTTTCTGAATCTTCAGAGGTTCCCAACTGTTACCTTAATTTCGCTCCGTTGTTTTATTTCCATTTTACAATGTCAAAACGGAAATATTCACCAAACGTTAGAAAAGTGCTCTGAATCAATACGGCACAGAAGAGGAAGATCATGTTGGAACAGTATTCATTCCTAATCCAGAAGATTCCGGTGACTCTGATTGTAATGATGATAGTGATTCATCCCCCTGTGGTGATGAAAGAAACGCATCTACTGATGACGAGGATGGCAAAGATTCTCATGTGATTCATCAGGTTCAATCGTACCGGAAAGTGTCAGAAAATTATAGTGCAAATTAAAAGCAGTTGGAAGATGGACATGCGTATCTATGGATTGATAAAGAGGCTAAATTTAATGATGATTTATCCAATAATTTCTTTTTATCACAAACAAATAAGAACAAAATATGAGTTAGCTTACCAACGGATCTGCTTGAGATAATTCTTTTTGAAATATTGAAGAAGTACATTATCGATGATACTGCAGGACACGGATATCATCTAACACCCCATCGCTTAGATAAATTTTTAAGTGTCATCATATTTACAATGTTTAACAAAAGATCATCGCAAAGATATTATTATTTTTATTTGATGGTTTTACAAAAAATCTTATTCGAAAGATACTTGGCTATGCTGTTATGAAATTGTTACCTGACAAAATAAATCATATGAGTGGTCTACCTGTGGCGATTTTAAAATCATCGGGATCCTTGGAATTGTAATCTGGTTATACAAAACATTGTTGCTTTCTATGAACCTGGGACATCAGAGCACGAGATCAATATTATAATTTGTAAATTTGGTGTTACGGGTATTTCAGTGTAAAGAAGAATATAGGTGGCCTTATAAGTGACCGGAAAGGCCACTTATATTCTTCTTTAAATCAATATTATAATGTTGAAGTTTGGTTACACGGAAAGACGTTAGAACCAGGAAAAATGAACGTTGCTCAAAAACCACTGGTTGGTCCTCAAAAAAACTTACAGCGTGCGCCATTTAGACCTTCGGTATTTCAACATTGAATAAATAAAACACTTTTCAGCCGATTTTGGCAAATGAGCAAGATTTGTTTAGGATATACTTTACCACTTATTTCAAATCAGTTTTAGAATACAACGTCAATTAAATGACCACCTCCACTCGATACACAAAAAGCAGCTCTTTTTCGCGCATTCTGCATAACATTGGCCAGCATTCCGGGCGTTATAGCAGCTATTTCGGCTCATATGTTACATTTAAGTTCGTCAATTGTCTTTGACTTGCTGGCATAAACTTTGCTTTTTAAATAACCTCAAAGAAAAAAGTCAGGTACAGTTAAATCCGGAGAACGAGGAGGCCACTCCAAATCGCCATTTTTCGACACAACGTGTCCCGGGAACTTGAGCTGTAAGAACGATTGTTTTCAATGTAAAACGCTACGAGTTCAGCGCGTTCTTTCGGCGTGTATTGACTCATGGTTAAAATGGAACTGAATGACGTTTCAGAATCGTGCTCATTTGTCAAAATCGGCTGAAAAACAACAAAGTTATTCAATGTTAAAATACCGAAGGTTAGATGGCGTACCCTGTACTACCACCATTACATGTGAAGCTCGGCATCGTAAAAAATGTTGTCAAAGCGATAGATAAAAACGGAGAAGATTTCCGTTCCTTGAAAAGAAAATTCCCAAGCTTTGTGAAGCTAAAATCAAGGAAGGAGTTCTTCAAGGACCACAAAACAGACAACTGATGTTGGACTATGATTCTGAAAAGAACTTGACTGACCTTGAGAGACAAACTTGGTTGTCAGTAAAAGCTGTTATAAACAATTTCTTGGGGAACACGAAATCCAGAAACTACAAACACCTAGTAAACACCAGGAAATGAAAGTGAACATGTCACTAAAGACTCACATTCTTCATTCTCAGTTGGACTTCTTCCCAGAAAATTTGGGAGCAGTTAGTGAGGAATACGGGGAAAGATTTAATCAAGACATCGCTGAAATCAAAAAGAGGTACCAAGGTAAGTGGAGTGTGAACGCTTTAGCAGACTACTGCTGGAGTCTCATGACTGATGAACCAAATGCTCACTATCGTCGAGCATGCAAGAAAAAAAGTTTTAAGTCAGTATTAGCAGCGTATAATCATTTTCGACAGGAGCTAACAACCAATAATAAAGAAGGTATATTTTAAACTTTGTAAATACTGTGAACTCTGTGAATATTCTTTCAAATATTGCAATTAACTCTTGCGAATATTGTAGACTTTAATGCAATAAAATACAAGAAACAGTACAATGATTCGCCTCAAGTATTTGTAAATTGTCAAACTGGCAACTCTATAGAAAGACAACTTCTCTGCCGTGTATCCTTCGAACAGTTACAGGTGGAACTATAAATTTTTTTAATATTTATTCACATTGAAAAGGGAAGAAAATGACACGCAGTTGATTAAGAAATAAATTATATTTTATTGAATATAAAGGTTTTTGTGAAACCATTTTTTTCGTGTTTTTTTTTTAAATTATCTCAGGAACTGTATAAGATATCAAAAAAAGAAATCAATGGATTTTTCTGTCAAAAAAGCATGAAAATCATGTATTGTTTTCTGTTAAAAAAGTTATTTACACGCTCTTATCATACAATTTGTGATTTTTGGAATAAAATTTTAACTAAACAAATCTCAAAAACCTGATGTGCTAGGACAAAAGAGAGGCCAGATTTGGATTCAGCACAGAAAGCTACTCTGGAAATGATATATCTCATTTCATGAACACATAGGTCATATTTTGTTGACCAGTGTATTTTGTTAGAAAAATGGAATTTTTAAATTTTAATCGTATTTTTTGAAATTAAAATGAAAAATATACGTCTTATCAGAAACTATATTAGACAAAAATTGTAGATCTTATTGAAACAAACGATTTTGCAAATTTACGTTTTTTTTTATTTTATATATTTTATTGTTAAAAAATTGAATTTTGGATTTTCAATAGTATTTTTTTTAATCGAAAAGAAAAATATACAGTTTATGAAAAAATGTTGCGATTCAAACTTGTTTATCTTTATGTAGTATTCAATTTTATATATTACTTTTTTCGTCTTTCGTATAATTTAACTGGAAAGTGGAATTTTATATTGACTTTTTTCAAGTTTTAACATACTACACTTTCCTTATTTTTTGTTTAATCGAAAAATGTTTTTAGGATAGTTAGTAGAGATTGATGAGCACTATCAGAGACCAGTATTGGATTTTGGATTTTTTCAACAAGTTTGTTTTCAAAAATACAAAAAATGCTCTTATTTTCACAATTTTGGTCAGATGTGTCTGGTTAACGAACTTATCCTTATTTTTTCGGGTCCGATAAAGTAAACCACAGAAGTTCCGGAAGTTGAATTGTCACTTCGGAGCTGCCTCCTCGAGGGAACATCATCGGACCTAATGGTCACCATGACGAGGAGGCCTTTTAGAGGTACTAGAAAAGCCTCCATCAAATTGGAGGAGTCGCGTGCCCTGAAGCTGCTTAAAGCGACACACATCATGATCGGGTGGGTCTCTTTCAGGGTTCGTAGGAGGACGGCAGCCAGTAAATGCTGCCGTTGCTTAGGCTTCAGGCATCTGGTCGCCCAATGTGGTGGCACGCATAGGAGTAAGTGCTGCTGGAAATGCGGAACAGAGTGACACACTGCGGCTGCCTGCACGGGCAATCCGCAGTGCTACCTCTGCGCTGAGAGAAAGGGGAACCCCCGGATCGACGTTCTTGCGGGTACCATGAGGTGTGCGGTGTTCGAAGAGGCAGCGTCCAAGAGGAAGCCAGGAGAGACCGCAAAAAAAGAGCCAAGCAGGCTAACATAGAAGAACGCCAAGGTCCGGTGAATTGCGCCCATGGGCAATGATTCTGAAGTAACGCTAACGCGGTTCCGGAGTCGTTTTCTGGCGAAGAAACAGGGTAGTTTTGAGTTTAATGGGTATTGCTTTGGCCGAGTCCCACACAGCGTGCGTAAATAAATGCATTCTCTTTTCTCTTCTAGGTTAGCCTGCTTGGCTCTTTTTTTGCGGTCTCTCCCGGCTTCCTCTTGGGGGCTGCCTTTCCGAACACCGCACACCTCATGGTACCCGGAAGATCGTCGATCCGGGGGTTACCTCTTCTCTCAGCGCAGAGGTAGCACTGCGGTGAATAGTAGTCTTGGATGGTAATCAACTTTATTCAAAGACATATAGGTTGAAATATTATCTATATAATAAAAGAAAAACAATGGCTTCAAAGATCATCTATCTAAAATATTACTCCCTCCATAGTTAACTTCACAACAGAAGCTAAGATAGAAGATTCCACGGAAACACTTGAAAATTTTTATTTAAAATGTTTATTGACAAAAGTAGTATGCGTTGTTTAGACAAAAGTGTAATAACTTTAAGAAAATTATCTTTAAGTATGTAGTTTTGTAATTTCTTTCAGGTTCCATCCGTTATTTATTTACAAACTCCGACACTAAATCACAACACACGTTATATAACCTGTCTTTTTACTTAATACTATTATTTTAAATATTCGAATTGCACAGCAAGCTATTTTCTTATAAGGAAGAAATCTAAATTTAGATTTATAATTTTAAAAGCGAAATGTCCTCAATACTCATTTTCGTATTATTTTAAACCTGAATTAGGAAGTTATTATAAATGAGTAAGCCTTGTAAATAGTCCCGTGGCTAGAACTCAAATCAGGGCCTCATCGAATTATTATGACGCTTAAGATGGAGAAAATATCGTTACAACGTATTATAAATTTAATATCAGACTAGTTATAAATAAGTTACTCCTTTTTATTTATATTTTAGAAGGGAGTGCTAATCACTGGGGTTTGAGAATTTCCAGTTTTTTCATGTTTAGCTACTTTATGTTGATTGTTCGTAATATCTAAATAATATTAAGGAAATATTAAGTTTTGAATTTACGCATCACTATCAGTGATAATCTGAACGAGTTTTAAAATAATAAATCTTCGGATAAAGTCTCTTACACGTTTACAGTACCTATAGACAGTGTCGCCAAAAGACACGATTTCTCTCGGCGGCACTGCGTATATATATATTAATTTACTGTAGGTACTAGGTATTTGTCACCTAAGGATATATAGGGCGGCCACAACTAAGTTGGAGAATAGGTCATTAATGCGAGAAGCAAAAACTTACGTGAACGTATATTGTTGTCATACACTAACGTTCATTAATGCCTTTCCACCGATTTGAAATTAGTCTTCGAAAAAATGAAGAATTCTGATTTAATATTCATTTGCTTTCAATTTTATTCATGCAATTTATATAGAAAGTCTTCGCTTTTGAAAATGCTATCTTCAAAACTGAAAAGAAGGCATTTCTGAAGGTTACTGTTTTCTGCAACCCACTCGTGGTCACTGTGTATTACTCATCTGGAAGTGCTGGCTGATTATCAGAGCATTATTCATTCATCACTTCTTAGGCCAATTCATATCTATACAAATCTTTTTGATTATTAGACCCTATATGAACTGATAATTCTAGTGTATATTCATTAAACCTTCGTGAAGGTTTTTACCTATCAGGTGATTAGATTCAGATGTTTAAATTTACGTTCAAAGTGATTTAAGGTAGTTCGGTAGCGATCAAATGAGCAACTAAAACAATTTTTCAAAAATGTTCCATGTGCGTAAAATTCCGAATATTGTGTGGAAAATTTTTTTCCGTTATAATTTACTATTAATACCTATAACGTTTGAAAAAAAAAAGTTTTCCATTAATTTACAATCTTTATTTGACTCTTGGGGTATTTCTTTCGGTGAACTTCGGCAATCATCGCGCTGCGCCAATCACTCGGGATCCAATCGCGGACTCATCCGACGATATGACAACTATAGTGTTATCGTCAGCTGAGCGGAAATATGAATTCCACTTCCTTTTTATTCTTGTTTTCTTGCGTTTATTTCGAAATAACTTTCCGAGATATACAGTAACATACGACTTTCAAAAAAAAATTAATATTTTTATGAAATTTCCCAACGGTTCCAGTTTTCCGCAACGCCGCCAATAGAAAATTTTTCGCAAATTCGTGATATTATGAGCCCGCGAAATGACTTTCCATTAGAGCTCATGTTAATGAAATTCCATATTTCTAGATATGATAATTAAAAATTTAATACGGTAAGGCCCAAAATGGCAGAAGACTTTTCAATCGGAAGGAGTGTAATCTATCAATATATAAAAAAAAGGGCACTTAACCACCCCTCTTCCCACTAACGGACTACCATAAGAGGATCCGCCACCTTTAATATTTTTATTTTTTGAGTTTAGACCTTCGATACAATTTTTCTAACGTTTAGTACCTTTATTTAGAAAGGTTTTGGTTTTTTTTAATTCGAGCAGCTTTATGTATTTTTAAACTAAAAATTTTAAGTTTTTTGGGCATTTTTATGATATTTTTTTACTTTAAATAACTTTTTTGTTTTTAACCAATTGTAACTAATAACCACCAATAAGGTAACATGGCGGAATAAAATTACAAATAAAATTAAAAAATAAATAATAATATTCTAAAATATTTTTAAACAAATTTTTTAGTTTTTTTTTTTAGCTGAAGTGCTAAAATATTGATAATGTAACTAAGAATAAGTGATAAAAATTCCAAAGGCCTGTGCCTAAGACTTGAGATTTTATTCAAACATATGTTGCAACAAACGCGGAAAATCACAACTTGCGAAAAACGGAGTTTAAAGTAAATTTTTGTAGTGAAGCCTTAATAATCACTTTCAAAACTCCCCTGCTTCATAGATGGTTCCTTCTTCAGCAATTTTGTTCTGTTTTTATAGGGATACCTGTTATATACTATTTTCCATATAATTCAGAAATATTAGTAAATAAATAAATAAACTATTTTGTGTAAAAAGCTAATTTTCGCTGAAAACGTGTTATTTGTAAATTGTAATAACTTTCAATTATATTTATTTTTCCAAGAAAAAAAATCAGATTGCCCTGAAAATTTACACACATACTCAGAAAAGTATAGAGAATTAAAAATAAAATTTTGGGGAAATGTCAAAAAATTAAAAATATACCAATTAAAGGTGGCGGATCCCCCTAACTCAGGTGATTAAGAAGGGATGAGTTCATTTTATATTATATTATAAGGTGCGCAACTAAGTTCCCGCTGTTTTTTTGATGAAAATGCAAATTTATTGTGAAAAAATGATTACAAATGAATCATTCAAAGTATTGCCTATCGTTAGCTACAACTTTTGTCCATCTTTCTGGTAGAGCTCGAATACTGTTACGGTAAAAGTGGTCATCTTTTGAGGCTATCCACGAATCAATCCATTTTCAATGTCTTCATATGAGCGGAACTGCTGATCAGCCAGACCATGTGCCATCGACCAGAACAAGTAATAATCTGACAGCGCACTATCTGGGAAATACGGCGGTTGGGGTAGGACTTACCGTTTAAGCGTTTCCATGTAGGTTTTTACGGGTTTGGCAACGTGAGGCCGAGCGTTGTCATGCTGTATAATCACTTTTTCGTGCCTTTGCTCGTATTGTGGCCATTTTTCGCGCAGTGCTCGTCTCAAACGCATCCATTGCATTCGATACCGTTCACAGTGATTGTTTCGTTCGGTTTCAACAGCTCATAATAAATAACATCAGCGTCTTCGAAGGTTTTTGGCCTTCCTTCACGCGGACCGTCCTCAACATCGAAATCACCGTCTTTGAAGCGAAGGAGGAACCAATCACGGCACGTTGTTCCACTTAAAGCAGCATCTCCGTAAACTTTTTGGAGCTCTCGCTCCACTTTAGCCGCCGCTTTCTTCGAATGAAAAAGAAAATCAAAACTTCCCGTAAATGACGATTAGTTGGCACAAAATCAGACATTTCCACACAACCAAAAGTATATGACGCCAGAACAAAATCACTAATTTGTCAAAACGGTTTGTTTACCATATGTCTAAGCTTGGTTCATGACGTTTTGGATATGTCAAAATCGACCAGCACTTACTTCTGGAGCCATCTATTCACAAACAGCGGGAACTTCGTTGCGCACCTAATATATATTATATTCATAGTCCAGCCAATCAATATAAGATCGATTAAGACAGTGATCCGGTCAACTAACAAGAAGCACTAGGTAGGTGCCTCCCTCCGATTTTGTTAACTCTCAGATATTGTTTGGTTCTCAAAAAACTAAGCTACACGTATTTTTTTTTATTAGCCTATACGGGGTTTTAAGGGATGAGACCCACCTTAAAAATTATTCTGCTTTCACAGCATCCGAGTGTAGTGTATTTGATTTAATTCCATACTAGCTAATCGGATACTTCTTTTTTTTTACTTGATGTTTATACATAGCTTTTTGACAGGGATTCTGTTTTTAAATTTCAAATAAAACACACTTTATTGATGAAAGTTCTGTATTTCCTTATTTTTTAATAGTGTAGAAAGTCTACAATTTATAAATAAAAAATAATATCGGACAAATGTCCATCACGACCACGTTTACAGATGTCGATCCTTTTGTCAACATTATCGAACACCTTTTTGCATAATTGCGGCTCTATCTCACCAATTACGTGTCGGATGTTGGTTTTTAGGCTCCAATGGATTGTAGGTTATCTGCATAGACTTGATTCTTTATAGAATCCTAAAAGAAATAGTCTAACTGCGTTAAATCACAGGATATAGCCGGCCAATTGACTGCAGAATTGTGCCAAATTATTCGATCGGGAAATTTCATTCGCAATAAATTTGTGGCGTTTCAGTTTTAGTGGCGGTGTGGCATATCCTCAGAAGGTCGAATCACTCTCTCAAATTAATTTAACTAAGATAAAAAATTATCCGTATTGATAAATCTATATATTATAAATATTTATCAAGCTGATGATATTTCTCCGAGGGGCATTAGAGAACCAAGATAGCAGGCACCTATATCCACGCGCTACCGACGAATAGCGTTTTCTAAACCTTTGGGAAAAAGGATACGTCTCTGCTATTATACACAGAGAAAAAAATCTAACTATTATAGTGAGATGAGCTCCTTCTATTAAAGAACGGAACTTACTCTGCGAAATCCGTATGAACTTCTATCAATATTAGCATCAGCTCATGCATTTTTAGCATAAAATGTCCTATAGTATAGAAGAATCAAGCACTTTCCATTATTGCTAGTGTCATATTTTGTCAGCAACGTTTGTTGCGAAAAAAGCTAGAACTTCACCTTGCTATGGTTGCAAGAAACTTACCCTATTTCATCAAGAGTTCCCTTAGAAGCAAGATTAAGGGACGCCAATATTTCGATCCATCTCTGAAAACACGCTAGGCGCTACGTTCGTAGGTATGCTTGGCCTAAAATCTGGGTTGCAAGAGTACTCTTGCTGAAATAGAATGAGTTTCTTGCAACCAGAGGAAGACGAAGTTTGGGCTATTTTCGCGTGGCACAACTGCTTACAATATATGCATTTTTCACCAGGATAACAAGAACGAAACCTGCTACAAAAGCAAGATCAGTGTTCCTGCTATTATAGTTAGATTTTTTCTTTGTGTATACTGGCTGCCCGAACCTCTCGGTGATAAAAGACTAATGAAGGTACTGGAGAATCACTGATGAGCCCAACTTTAGTATTCAAGCGAAACGCTTAAATTATGTGGGGTTACTCTGATCTTGTTAAAGAAATTCAAAATCCTACTTCCTTAGAGGGTGCTGGAAATGATGACAACTTCCTTAATCGAGGATATGTAGAATGTTCCATTTTCAGATCCTTAGAGGTAACGAAGCTAGTAAAGATGTAATTCCCGGCAAGGGAACGTTAGAGTGTGAGGATGAATCCGCAGTGTGTTCGACGACGAGTTGACTTCGTCCTCATTGAAGTCGGAAAGCCCTTATACTTAGACATGGGAAGGTATGAGGGTTATCGATCCCAGGACGACGGACTTATCTGCGATCGGACCAAGGTCACTAACGTGCGAGTCTTTGTAATCTACTATGGCACCTAAAAAACAAAACAACTGGGTCAGAATTTCTGAAACGGATCACCCGAATTGGATGAAAATTCAAATCTATTTCAAAATGATTTTTTACGATAGTGTTTACCATTCCTGACATAAACCTAAAGTGATTTCGTTCAAAACATTTTTTTGTTTATAATATTAACAATTAAAGATTTTTGTCACTTTTTTTTGTAAAATTAATTCTGGCTTATCTAATTATCTGATTTTTATGTTTTTTGTGGCAATGGAATCGTCATTTAACATAGATTTACTATGATTTTTCCCGATTTGAAAACTTGAAATTTTATGTGAAATTTTAATAATTGTTTATAACAAATTGATAAACAAATGTCTTCTTCATCGGATTTCGACTGGAAAAAAAAACCACGTGTACTTCATTCAATTATCTTTCATATTCCGTTGAGAAAAAAAATCGACCGCATTTTGAAACGATCAAATTCGGTCGACAACATAGTCACGCGAGGTGTCAAAACTGTGCCGTTCGCTCGCGCGCATTTATTCTTCACCGCGCAAATGCTTCGTGCTATGTAAAAAGGATTTCTTGGGTGAATAAATAATAGATTTTTGAAACGTATATAAGTAGTATACATCTTGACATCAGTTTATTTAAATTTAGCACAGAATAGGTAGTATTTTTAAGGATGATATACTTCTACTCGTTATGGTATTTTTTCGATAGGCATTGACAATGTGAACTAAAATCCAGATTAATTTTGCAAAAAGATTTTTTTCTCATTTTTATTGTTGATTAATGTAATGCCAATTTAAATATGATCGAACGTTAAGGTGCGCGCTTTGAACACGTTAGTTGCTAGCGATCGTCATTTGTTTTTTCCACATCATTATTATTTTTGCTTTTGTAGATCAGTCTTTTCACAGTCGAAACTGAGCACAGACCTCTATAAAAAATTAACGCGTTATTTTTGTAGTGGTATTCTAGAATTTCGAGTGTTTTATTGGGAAACTGGTTTATGCTATATGTCATTATTATTATTATCATTATTATTATTCATTCGAGACAGCCACAGAACCAAAGCACGTTTTGTGCAAAATAGTATCGAATTCAGATATTGGTCCTCTGTGCAGGATCGAACGTTAATTATTATGTATCACTTGGACGCTTAATAATATGATGAGTTAAGGTAAAAGCACCAATAGCCGGACAGTACCCAATAGCCGCACAGAGCCATGCATTTTTCTCAGAATTAGAGATTTATGAATGACTTATCGCTATTTTGGTGTAACGTATACAAACCTCGAAACGTACACTTTAAAAAAGTGAAAATTTTGTTGAATTAGAAACTAAAACTTCGCCAAGAAAAAAAAAGGCTCTACTTTTTCCGTCCGACAATTGGCTCCAGGGCATTATTTAATGAAGAGAATTATTAAAATGGATTATTCAGATTCAACACAACTCTGGACTTTTTGTTATAGTAGGGAGGACACATACATCAAAATAATCGCGGCAATTCTTGATTTCGCATCACATTTAGAACGATTAATACAAAAAATTGAATGACATTTCCTTAAACGTCCGGCTATTGGTGCTTTTACCTTAATTTTGTTAGTTTCCGATCAGCCGAAGAATCAATACATTATTTGTAAAATATTCTAAACACTTACATTAACCAGAATTATGTGTAAAATCAATCATTTAATTCAGTATGTTGTACTACAAATCATTCTTCTTCTAGTTATTCATCATTAAATGTTCCAACTAAGTATTTTGTTACGTTTATTTATTCACCCGAGAAATCCTTTTTACATAGCACGAAGCATTTGCGCGGTGAAGAAGAAATACGCGCGAGCGAACGGCACAGTTTTGGCACCTCGCGCGACTATGTTTTCGACCGAATTGGATCGTTCCAAAATGCGGGCGATTTTTTTTCTCAACGGAATATGAAAGATAATTGAATGAAGTACATGTGGTTTTTTTTCCAGTCGAAATCCGATGAAGAAGACATTTGTTTATCAACTTGTTATAAACAATTATTGAAATTTCACATAAAATTTCAAGTTTTCAAGTCGGGAGAAATCATAGTCAATCTATGTTAAATGACGATTCCATTGTCACAAAAAACATAAAAATCGGATAATTAGATCAGCCAGAATTAATTTTACAAAAAAAAGTGAAAAAAATGTTTAATTGTTAATATTATAAACAAAAAAATTTTATGAACGAAATCACTTTAGGTTTATGTCAGGAATGGTAAACACTATCGTAAAAAATCATTTTGAAGTAGATTTGAATTTTCATCCAATTCCGGTGATCCGTTTCAGAAATTCTGACCCAACTATAAAAAAACTCCAAAAAAAAGACTTTTCAGAGTTTTCATTGCAAAAAAACGTAGA
The DNA here is from genome assembly GCA_030998225.1 of Diplolepis rosae. NCBI lineage: Eukaryota > Metazoa > Arthropoda > Insecta > Hymenoptera > Diplolepididae > Diplolepis > Diplolepis rosae. The sequence continues at coordinate 912,849 of JAPYXD010000072.1, forward strand.
GAGAATTCTTCATCTGAACATTCTTGCAACAAGAATCCTGATGCAATTCATAGATTTCTCAATACAGATCATTTTTTATCTCACATACGCCTTTCTGTTACCTCTGAAGGGTCTCTTGGTTAGAGACACCTTCAGTTGTAACTCTAATACATAATCGAAGAAGCCTCTTACAGCCTCTTCTGTCCTCCTTGGAACATTTAAGCTCCACCAGAAGATCCTTGGAGCTTCTTCCTGTTTGGAACCTCCACCTACTCCTCTTCCTTTGTGAAGGCGTTAGGCCTTCTCACCTCCGGCTTCTTGGCTGCAGTGTCCTTCCTACCAACTGCCTTTCCCAGCTGATGCTCAAATTCGTGCAATATCTCCGCAATACCCTCTCTAATTGTCAAGAACATGTTTTTTTTTTTTATTCTGCAAAATTCATCCATCTCTTGAAACATTTCCTCAATCCTGGAAACAGTCTTTTTGCTTCCTTATTACAGCACCATTTGCCAATTTTGGCTACTCTAAATGGCACTTGTCACCTACACTACTCCGGGTTCTACTCCTGAAAAACATTTCTCGTGATTTATTTTATTTGTCGCTTTTTTTTTATTTCCGAGGAAATTCACACCGCGGAGTAGGATATAAAGTCCGAATTAAAAAATGTTTATTATTCTAGGGAGGCTGATTCACGGTATATCACAAATAAAACAAACTCTGGCGGCGAAGTTGACGGAACCAAATCCAGAAGTTCAGGAAGAATTAACACGTCAAATGGAAAAATACTGTAAACTCGCTACAAGTAAGTAAGCATTACTGAAGAAAAACATGAGTAATAGAATCTATTTTGTGTATGGCGTCATCGCTGTTTGTTATAGAAGTACGGATAGCCAACCACTCTACAGACTTTGTGAACAAAGTTCTGGATAGAGTCAGATCTGGAGTACCTGATGGAGGCATCGATGAATTTTAGTATAGTTTTTTCAACATGTGATGCCATCTACAAAAAGGAAGAGCTTGTCCTGCGCTTACTCCGAGAACAGGCGTATTTTAAAAATAATTAAGAGGTTTTGAAAATTTACTGTTAATTTATTGATTAACTTTAATTGTACTTAGAGAATATGGAAAACTATCTTTAAATGCACCCTTGCTAGAAAGTCACAAAGTCACTATTATGTTCTATTATTCTTTATTTTCTTAATATACTGCCATTTTTATTACTTGGAAATCCGATTTGATCATTTATTCATTTGATATTATTAAATAGTATAAGGAGACCTCACTCAAACTGAAATAAAACCACTTTTCTTAAAAAAATACTCCAGACTGGTCTGTCATATGAAATTTCCAGAAAAAGCAACTTTTTCAGTCCAATAAAGTAGACGGCCCTTAAAATGACGTTAAAATTAATTCTAAATCTTAGGTTTGTGAGGTCAATACAATAGAATTATGTTATCACAGTAAGTGATAAACTCTTCTAATGATCGACATGATCCGCTGGAAATAATTTAGACATTTGATACATGATTCAGCACATTTGTATTTTACATTATCAAGAATTTTTCCACTTTACTAGAGTTGTTCTGGAATCACTGTATAGGAAAAAAGGGTCACTTTTCTCCAAAGAACCACTGTAAGGTTTGGTCTTCTTATACTACTTCATGGACAATATGATATTCAATATAACAAGAAAAAATGATTAATAAGTTACTGCTAGAAGTAATTTTTGTGGTAGATTAGTAAGTCATCTTCAATTTTTTTTAATGTTTAACTTGTGTATACTTATAATCAAGGAGCAAAGTAGTTATGAAGTTGTAAAACTGATTGGCCAATGTACATGTTACAAACAGATGTTTAACTTTTTACATTCATCATGTTGTACTCATTCGCGTTTTATTTCGAAGATTTCCTTACCATCAGACCATTAGTGTTTTGCATTTGGAATAGAGTCTAGTGTACGTTAAAAATAATCATTCAAAGAAGTTTAAAATGTTCATTTAATTGCAATATGTATCTAATAATTCTTTTCAACGTTTTATTTTAATAGAAAAAACTGATTAAATTAAAAATTGTAAGTTCTACAGTTAAGTACCAGGAAACATTTGTATTTGAAATTGAAGGTAGCTAGAAAGATTTTGGAATCTGTTATAACTTATTTACTTAACAAACATCAAAAGACCTGCATTTAAAATTTGTACTATCTAAGTTTTAATTCCTAGAAAAAATGTACCATAGTACAAAATATTTAATCTTTAATGTTTTTATTGAATTTACTGAAAGTTTTGCAGAAAATACAATTTTCCCTAAATTATAAATTAATACAATGAAAATTTCAAATATGGGTCTTTCCGTGACAATTCTAATTTTAAATTGAATTGTAGAAATGAATAACATGTTAAGTACCCCAGCTATAACGATACTTAAGAGTAACTTGAGTTGCTTTGAACATTTAGTTAACACTAAATTCAACTATTTAGTCACTTATCCAAACCTGATCGAATTTACCATAAAGTTGACTGATCTGTTTATAATAAAAATTAAAAACTTGAATATTAAAGTAAAGAATATGTCAATTATAATTCTTTAAAAAAAATATGGCAGAGTGAATTCTGTAAACTTCTTGATTATATCTAATATTTTAATAAGAGTTTTCAATATTCATAAATTTGATTGTTTCAAATTTCAGAGCTAGGAATTTAATAATAAATAAGATGAGGCAAATTATAATATCTAACTGCTGTCTTTTAAACTGTGTATATTAGACGTCTGTCTTTTAAGTATGGAGTAGTAGCTGACTTGGTCTACCTCAGATGAAACGCTATACCTGTCTAAAGAAACTTTTGATTGAAATATTAAAGATAAATTTATAGTGTTAAATATATAAAATTATATGCCTAAGTATAAGAAATATATATTTTGATGTAAAATAGTATAAACTATAGCTCTAATAGCAACTATAATTTGGAGTTAACAGATATCGCGTTTGATTTATAAATATATTTTATTAATATACTCAAAATATATAACTATGCTACCTATATAGTTTATGCTGACAATAGTGCGGTTTGCGTCAATTGAAATAGACTAAGGAATGTTTGAAACAAGGTGGAATATAAGGATCAGCGTTTTGAACGATAAGATACTTTTGTACCACAATAGATAATGTGCAGGCGAACAACTTGAAACTTAAAAACGAAATCTCATTTCAAAAAAGTGTATTTTTTATTACTACTCAGTACATTTGTCTATTTTTATTTGCATTTTTTCAACTCATCCAGACCAAGATTAATAAATGAAAAAAAAAGAGTTAACTTGAATCAGCTAACATATACAATTAGATTTTTATTTAATTGCATAATATTGTACTATTGCTAAGCACAATCGACGTGATAATTTTTTTCTATTGCGTATTATTTACAGAAACGAAAATTTTATTCTTGCGACTCAATATACAAATACTATTTGCGGATAAGGCAGAGATCTTTCGATAGGCATCTCTATATCTATTGAAAACATTAGTGAAATTTAAGAGAATAAATAAAAAAATTCGATACTTATATTTTAAAACAATATAATTGAAGCCTAATATTTAAACATCACTTAACAACATTAAACCACTTATATTCAGAAAAAAACAATATATTTTTATTGCTAAGAAGAACGTTAAAAGGTATATATTATCAAATGATTGAATTAAATTTATTATTTTCAATTTATATGGTGAAAGAAAAATAGCAAGTAAACGATTTTTTATTAATTACAAAAATTGTGTTAAAGAACGATGACTGTGTCGTTAATAAATGCATGAAGTGAATTTAATTTCAAAGGTAATTTATTTTGCATAAAATATCAATTTATTTTTCCATCATTAATTTAGATAGAATTTATGAAAACTTTTATATATGAGTTTTTCTTAGAAATTTTTATGTAAAGATAACATTGTTTTTGAAAAGTTTGTTCTTCTAATAATTTTTTTGTTTACATTAAGGTAATATCTATCTCATATATCCAAGAGCATAAATACCTAATAGTGTAAAGAAAACAGGTATATGTACGTGTAAATCCAAATTTTATAGCTTTTCAGAGCCTAACTTCTTTTTCATTAAAGCATTCTGCTTTTTGCCTGCTTTCGAATTAGGTTAAGGTCTCCAGAGGTGACAGAGCTTATTGAATAAAAAACTTTTCTACGGGGAAACATACACCAATTTATTGTAAGTATTTTAGTGATATAAAAATTCAAAAAGAGTATCTAGAATTATTTTCATGTAACACTAACTCCAGAATATTACATTATTTGGGCAAACAAAACAAGATAAGCCATAATCCACTCAGCTGAACCGTGGACGGGCAAAGTAGAGAAAAATATATTCCCTATCGTCCGAGTAGTTCTGGTTAGTACCAGGTTGCTCGTGTAACTGCAAAATTGATGTTTCGTCGGTCTGTTTTACTGATTCATCGCGAGGTGAACATGGTAGGGTTTTTTTATGATTAAGGAATCTATGATTGGACAAAGGTAATAATGGCAGGGAGGATTTAGGAATGTGGATGGACTTTGTACCGTGCTGATTCTATTATTGCACCATTTACTGATTTTCAGGTGTGAAATATTTCTCCCCTCCTTCTACACTTATCGTGAAAAAGGAACGTTTATTGAATTTTAATAATATTTGATGCATGGTCATCAAATTGTAGAGACGATTTTAGTTTCTAATATATTTTAAAGTAAACTGAAATATATTTAATTAGTTTAGGCTTATAATCATTATATGGATTAAAAGCCTAAATCTAATCATTTAAATATTCAGATGAGTCTTAGGTTTTAGTTATAAAAGCACGTAGTCTTTGTTGCGGGAGATCAGCTGGCTAAAGCATCTAGGCAAGGATAGACCCACGAGAAGAAAGTGTGATTATGGAATGTATGCTAGCCTCGCGATGTAGAGCAGAGCACATCAAAATATATCTAAAAGAGACGGGTATATCGAGCATATGCATGGGGGAACGAAGAAGGAATTGACAAACGGCAGAAAGCTGTAATGGCATACAGTGCATGGGTGTACGCGCACTGGAAATCTTTCCCTCTTCCTCTCTTTTATGTTCGCTTTCTTGCGTTTTCTTTTCTTGCTTCCACCTTTCAGTTATCCAAATTTTGGATTAATTTATTGTATTATTCCACAATTTGTATTTATCTGAAAACATCACAAATTGTGGTTTTGAAGAGTTTACATAATTCTAAGTTATCTTTAATTTTCCCCATTCTTCCATTTTTTTTACATGATAATAGTTGATTAATATGTGATATAGTGCGTATTTCTGAAGCATAGTATAATATAGAATTTATGCATATCCAAACATGACCGCATATGGATATTTACGCATAAATTTATATTATTTACATGAACCGGAATATAATAACATAATACATGCATTCATATAAATGCATGGAGATACTTGTGCATTAACCTTCATTACTTCTATTAATGATCTGGTACGATATAATGTAATCCAGAATATAATAATATAACATATAATTAATTAGTTGAGGTTGAAATTTTTGTCACTGCCTACATTACCGGAGGATCACTAGTCTCGTATCAGATAGGATATGTCGTCGACAGGTGTCCTCGTAGACAATTTCAAACTCTTATACCGCAAATAACAGAAAGATTTTCAAATTCTTTAATATAACATATGATATTACAATAATATAATATAATATTCAAAGATTTTCAAATTCTGTAAATATCGAATTCGTTTGCATTATTTGCGATATAAGAGTTTGAACTTGTCTACGAGGACACCTGTCGACAACGTATCCTATCTGATACGCGACTAGTGATCCTCCGATAATGTAGGCAGTGACAAAAATTTCAACCCCAACTAATTAATTTGAAATATAATATTCGGATACTTATCTGTTAGTTTTCGCCATTTACATTTATATATTTATATATGCTGCTGGGACTAATGCCTAAAGTTGCCTCAATCTCACAGTATGTCACATAACGATCTTGTATTATCAGTTTTTGCACAGTATTAATGTTTTCTGGCCCAATAACTGATTTTGGACAATCTTTACGAAATTCGTCGGTGAGCATATGGCGGCGACGATTAAACTCGTTATACCAGCATTTCACAGTGGCATAGGATGGAGCTTCATCGCCAAAAGTAGAAATAAGTTGATCGATGCATTCTTGTCTTGATAATCCACGTCGAAAGTCGTAATAAATCATCGCATGAAAATTTTCACGAATTGATTCCATTTTTTTTCTAAGACACAATTGTCAAGCCATTGCAAACAACACAAAAAACGCTCAAATGATAAAACGTTCCAAAGGTGGTTACGGTCAAAAATGTCAAACTTTCCAGTGCAAATGTCAGATGGCACCTGAGAACACTCAGTGTTGCCAATGCTCAAATTACAAATAGTGCCCCTCGTATTCCTATGTAATAATTTGAATGTATTCATCTTAATGTATTTATGAAAACACGACTATCAACCTACCAAAGTATCAATGTAAATCACGGATGATCACCAATGATCAACTCTAACGGTAGAGACGATCCGCAAATGGTGAACCACTTCACTGCCTTCAATGACAGGTATTATGTTTTTTAGTTTTTAACGCTAAAATATAAAATTATTGAATGAATTTCGATACCTTTAAACTTAAAATGTACCGCAGAATCATAATTAAAAGTATTTAAATGTTTTTTGTTTATATAACTCCTTGAGAAGTTGAGGGTGACACCCACACCATGAACTCATGACTCACACGGTCTTGGAAAATTGCTCAGTCCCTAAGCTCACCAACGCAGTACATTAGCAAGCTAGCCCATACTTCCAATTCAACAGACTGACACTTAAAACTCGTATGAACTTCGGAAAAGGATATTCAAAGCATGAAATTCATCACTGTGAATGAATCCCTTCAATGCAACAAGTAGGCATTTCTACCAACTTGTAATAATTTTTGTAAATACACTACTACGAAAACTTCAGAACAAAAGCGCTGGGCTAATTGCATAGTATTCTTAGTGGAAGAATTTAGAAACTCTCAATTAAATTTGTGCTTTACAAGTACACCCAATCCGAAGCAGAGCAACATAATATAGTTGAACTCGACCCCTTTGGCCTCGTCCGTATATTCTGGAGTCCATGTGTAATATAGATAGAGTAATAGGCTCTAGACCTTAAGTAGGAAAATTTTAATGAACTTAAACTTAGGAAGTTACATAATCAATTATTTTAGTGCATCGGCACGCTGGCAAACATCAAGCCTTATGAATTTTATGCAAATATGCCCCAGATAATTTACTTTGAATAAGTTTCATTTTATAACTCCTGAAAGGGCCTAGGGGGGTAGGCATGTAAAAGTTGCCCCCGCGCGTATCAAGTTCGTATTACTATTATAGATAGGCACCCATGTGACATAACATTTCTCCAAATGATAACCTTAAAATTTCATTTTTGGGGGAGTTGTGGAGGGGGAAAATAAAATAAAGAAAGTAATTTTTTTCGAAAACAACTAAAACGATTTTGATGATCGAAGTATATGTTGTTGTCACCCATATGACTACATAGAGAACAAAATTTGAATTTTTTAAAATGAAAATTTGAAACGATTGTCAAATGTTTTCATGGCATCTTATTGCTAACTGCGATATTAACTTTCTAGTTCCATTATTTACTTTTTTCTATCTGATTGTAATTGAATTGTCCATTATTCACTTCTTTCGAACAAAACTTGATTATAATCTGTCAGCAGTATTAATTGTACTACATAATTGTGCTTAAAAACACTTCATTTTTTATTTAAAAATGTAAAAAGATAAAAGATAATAAAAAACGCAACTGAAGCAAATGATTTCTCTCTTTGTTTAAACCGAATAATAGTGGTTGATGACATTCTAAGCCACATTTGTCGACTCTCTATTTATAAAAAAGGTCTCAGAAATGCCACTAATTCTGACAAGGAAGACGCCTCTCCTTCCGACAATGAATCAATTAATAATGAGTCAACATTTGAAATTAAACTCAAATCAAATGATAAAATTCTTGATGTTGATCGCACTGAACTTTCTATTCAGCGGACTGTTGCAAGTCACAAATATTGTTACCTCTGCTTTTCCACAGTATATTTAACTATGATACAATCCCTAAAGAAGCTCTAACGCAGTCTTATATTAAGAAGAAAATATACATACCACAAGAAAATCGGTGTTGTAGAGATCATATAATCAAAAATCGTATATTTGAAGCAGAAATTGGTTTCCTGAAGGTGTATTCTAACACATCAAGTATCACTGCATTAGAGTTGTTCAAAGTAATGTGAACCTTTTCTATAAGGTACGATTCAAGTTTATTCGATAAAGTCCGAAAAACAATTAGAAGTATTGTGACATGGTACATTTTTACCCATCACTTAAATGGTCGCCACCCGAGAGCACTCGTAACACTTATTACGCACTACTCGCACTTACGCTTCCTGTCCCATGACGCCTTATGAACATCAATACATCAGTGCTTCGTTTACCGCCGCCATCGATCACTGGAGAGCGATTCACAGGACGACCAGCGGTATTCACGTGACCCAGAAGATACAGCCGGGGGCACACTGACCCCAGGACTTTTTATTAAATATTACAGACATTGGAGATACTAAATTTATGTTATTTAATACTGTTGGACACTACCTAACATAGTGCCAATGTACCACACGCGTTGTTGCCTAGTCGTCTATTATAAACGTGACATGTGACCTGCTTCCGGGTCCGCGATTGGGTCAAGCGATTAATTCGTGGTGCAGGTCGGGAATTGTGCCAGCGTCGCGACTTCCTTCGTCACTCTCGTCCTGCTACTCATAACGACAAGTGCCAACAGGTTTTAGAAGGTAGATTATCATTCTAATTGAAGTCTCCCGAAGATGTCCCAGTAGGGGGAATTTGTTCTAAACTTTAATCCGGAATTGAACGACGTTGTACAGGTAGCGTAAGTTTGGTTTTATTTAATTTTCTTCTGGAAAGTGGTTCGGAATTCCGAACAAATAGACATCTTGTTTTGAACGCTTTATAGCGTCTGTCACGCCAGCCGAAACCACTTCGCCTCTTTCTCTTTAGTGTTCGCGAGTGCCCTTTTCTTTATTTATCTCATTCTCTGTCTCGCGGTGATTAAGTTTCAATTATTACTTGTAGTTCCTAATTTTGACCTGTTGGGTGTAAATTCGTGTTCTCTCAGGTGGCAAGGCGATAAGATAGAGTAAAATCGACCAATTGTTGCGTGTTGACTCGGAACCTTCCGAGGACTGTAAAAATTTATTCTCATAATTTTCTTGGCATTGTGCTTTAGTATTAGTTTGTATCGAGTCTTCTCTATTTATTTTAAATAAATTTTGTCATGCCAAATTTCTTTGGTAATTAAATTCTGACTTCCATTTATTTTACCCAATTTACTGTTGTGACTTTTAATTGACCCCGCCTTGTATTTGTTATTATTAGGATCTCGAATCTCAGTAAATTTTGAATTGGCTTTGACACTTTGAGCAAAGTGACTGGCGTCCAACTAAACTTTATTTCTTTTGGTATAAATGTTTTATTTTCAGGTTTAGTTGAATAAATAAAATTAATTGGGCTCACAAAGAGTTGACAAGTTCCGGGTAATGAACCTGCATCTCAGTATTTACAGGACTAAATTAGGAACAACTCAATGCTCATAAAGAGATGTTGCTCTCGCTACGGAACAGCCAGCCCCGTTCTGTGATCCAAGCACTTGTAGTCTTTTTGTTGAAATCACGCACGACGAACTCTAATAAAATGCTTTCTTCTATCTTACAGTTAAAAAATGAACATGATGTATTTGATTATTCTGCCAGTGTAATGAAATCTTTTGAAAATTACGTTTTGACACATCATTTCGATTTAGGTTCTCTTAAGAGAGATAATCTTATTCCAGATCATACAACTGATATGGCAAAAGAATTGATCGATATCGAAGATTAATTAGTTTTAATTTGTGATAGAACGCACGCTAGACATCAAAAGAGCACTAATAATGAAATCTTACTCTGGGCGGAAAAAAGTTCCTCTTTGCAAACCTTTCACTATTATGCCGAAATTCTAAAAAATGTTATTGAAGATCCAAATGGTTAGCGTAAATTCTTGAAAGAAGGTGATATTCTTGTTCTTGATCGCGGTTTTCGAGATACTAAAGAAAAGTTAGAACAAGAAAATTTTAAAGCTTTAATGCCTGCTTTGAAAGGAAAAGGGAAACAACTGTTCACGGATGAATCCAACGAATCCCGTTTTGTTACAAAAATTCGGTGGCCAGTTGAATCAGTGCACGGCCCACTCAAACAAAATTATCACCTTTTGAATCACATATTTGATGACAAACTGATACCAAAAATTGGATCATACTTCAGAATCGCATCGTTCCTCAATAACACTTTTGGAAAAAGACTTCAATCTGATATTTTGCAAAGAATCCATAATCAAAAAAAATGTGTAGAATACTTTGGCTACTGGGGTAGAAAAAATGGGATGAGCTCGTTGAAAACTTCCTTTCAAAAATGTTACACCAGATGACATTGTTGCATCCCGGTAACATTAAATTTTCATATTGACCCTGTGCAAGGGCAACACGCAATACACCAATGTGAACGGACAATGAGCAAATCGAACGTGATTGTATTCTGATGATAAATTATCATATGGACCGAGTAGCTGTTCGTGTGAGGTAAAACAATGTATTACCTCACATCGAAAGATTGGTTTGACACTTGGTAATGAGCGATAAAGAAGAGCAGCGCTTTGTCCGCATAGTAATTGTACACGCGGTAATGAGTCAGAGACTTACACCGCGTGTGGATGAAATAGTAATGCTGTGTTAATAACCTGATGTGAAAGTAAAAGATTATCAACATGGTTTCATTAACATTGAGTCAGTGAGATTGATTTTATAATTATTATTACCTCCTTGGTTATTTATTTAGCATTTACTAATATTAATATTGGTAATTATCGATTGTCGACGATCAACCACCTGCAATCAATGGGAAGAACACCGATTGTTGATTATAGACCATAAACGAAGGATTGATTGATTCATCTTCTGCAATCGATTATCGATAATAGTCTACAAAGTAGGTAAATTACCTATAAATAAATGCAATTGTAAGTAGTTGAGTGTTCTCTCATTTGTTTACTACAAATAAAAATAGGCAATAGAGAAAAGAGATAAGATACAAAATCGAAGTGTGTGATCGACGATGACAACTACTTACAGAAGGTAGTTGAAGCGATACGTGACTGGTACCAGTTTCGCGCGATACGTGCCTAGTATTAGTTTCGTGAGATCCACTCCCTCTGCCCTCACTACTGCAAAATCGAATAATGTATATACCCCGGGTTCACCTCTGGAGGTTTGTCATTAAGTTCCGATCAGTTGTACGGCCAACTCGATTCATTTCAGTCCATTAAGTCAACGTCGTGAGCAGACCCTTCGATAAACGTAATTCTCATCGGTTTCTTTGAGCACAATTCTACCTTCGGTACTTGGTAAATAAAATCCGTGGTCCATAAGTGGTACTATCTTGTTAACAAGTGCATTTCAGATTCATTTATCGTGTACTTAACAAGATACGTAGGCGGATAATTGACCATATCAGTTGGTGGACATCCCTTACACCAAACTACCTCCTGCGAAATTTATCGTTGTTTCGGTACCTCATGGAGACTCAAACGAAACCAAACTATCCTGTAAGACTTTGTGCCGTTGGCTTGTAACTATAGGAGTAACAAACGACAATTTTCTCTTCTGCCTTCTAATCTAAGAGGTAGACAAGTAAGTTACCACCCAAGTATCGCTCCTTGTGTAAACTTAGTCAAAGTCTTACTTGTTTATAATGAATTATCACATACATTTGTAAATTCAGTATTTTATTATCATTGTGAACAACTCGGGGTCCATAGACCTGAAAAGTGGCAATGTACTCACAAGTAAAAATAAATTATCAGGCTTTGCATACCTGATATAATCAGGTAACCTCCTCCGTTACATCCCAAAATTCAAACTGCGCTCGCCTTTTGCTCGGGACGTAGCAGCTGATTTGGTGGCAGCGGTGAGATTATCACTTTTGTTGTTACAAATGATAATAATTTCAAAAATTATTTAATTGCAGCCATTCAAAATTATATGTGCTATTAATTTCGAATAAATATTGGACATAAATAAAAGCTTCAAAGGGCCTAGCCTACCTTTCTACTCCACATTTTTCCAATTACCAGTTCCACTAAACAATGCGAAAAGCATAATTTGTATAATCAGCGAATACTAACTCAATATAGCGATAATAGAATTAAAAAATTACCAAGAAACTTATTATGAATGCGAGCATATTTTTGCAACTGTTAGTTGAAGTGAAAATTGCAAAAAATGAAATTTTCATAATCAGCGATAACTCATCCAATATGGCGGCTATCTGGTTGAAAATTTGCATAAAACAATCCTAGGGTAAATGCCTTCCAATACTTGATACTAGATCTCATTTGGCTTGGGGGCCGCTTTTACATGGAAAATCGGCTAGGCCCTTTTAGAAATTTTCAAACTTAAAAAATTTTAAATTTAGTAGAAATGATTAGAAAAGACATTACTTGTCAAAATTTAAATATTTTGAATTAAATTGTATTTCAAGTGTCGGTATACATCGCGTGTTCGCAAGCTCTGCCATCATAAATAACATCATCGAATTTAAATTCATAATATTATAATCATCCGGATTTCTAAAAGTACTAAAATTATACAAGGTTTTGTGCTTGAGCCTGACTTTTCCAATTTCGTACTAACAGAATATATTTGATTATATTTCCAAGAATCTGTGCTCTAGTCTAGCTTGTCCAATCTTGCATCTCTAAAATTCTGTGACATTAAACAGATTTTTTTTGTTTATTAACAATAAACATTTTCCTCGATTTTAAAGATTAATTAAGGATTTGTGCTTGAGTCTGGCTTAATTAACCTTGTATCATCGAAAACGCAAGTTGCAATACACCTAAACGACCTATGAATTCAACTATTGCAAAGGATCGCTCAGGAATTCACGGTTGCGTCTGTCCTGACCGGCCTTTTATCACTGAAATCACATAATTCAAGGTGAAACACAGTAGCGACTGCACGCATCACAGCAAAAATTTACATTCTAGTAATAGCAAGCATAAATCATTAACAACAATAATTTAAAAATAATAACTACCCCATTTAGTCAGCGACAAACAAATACAGAGAAATGAATAAACAAAATTAGCAATAAATGATTTTTTCTGAATTAATAATTAAAAACAGTAACAATTAAAAGCAGTAAATACAGTATTTACCGTATATTATGACAATTGAATTATGATAATTATTAGATTTCAACACGTTAAAGTAGATTCTCATACGAAAACAATATAGAATCATTCTTGAAAATAAAACAGCTTATCGAAACTTTGAACCCCTTTTAGAGCCTCAAAAAGTAAAAAAAAGCGACCATACGGTCAGGGTCGCAAAGGAAGAAACAAATGGTTACAAAATAGTCTTTTGAAAAATTTATAAATTTTCCATTTTGCCCACGTAAAGACCATAATTAAGATCATTGACATTATACCTCACACTACATTTTATTCATACATTTATATATTTATATTATATACAAATTGAGTAAAAAATGTAGATTCACTACAGATATAGTTTTAGTAACTTGTAAATAGATCCATTCTCAACATTGTCGAATTTATATCTTAGAAACATAGCATAAGACGAAAAGTTTTCAAAATGACCCTGGTGCATTCCCACATTGGCAACTAATTGTTCTTAAATTTAATATATAAATTACACGTATAAAAATTTAATAAAAACGATCAGACAAAATGTCACATCTCAAGGAAAAAACTATGAAAAAGGAAATTCAAAGTTGAAAATTCACAGATGACATTTCTTGCAACCCGAAAGATGTTATGATAAATTTAATGGCAGAATGTTTTGCTATGCAACAAGGAGCTATGGACATTCCTATATTCGATGGCAAAAATATGTCTGTTAGCGATTTTATCGAAGATATTATAACTGGACAATCATTCGTGCCTGTGAAATGTGAAAAACGATACGTTATAGCGGTGTTAGCTCGATTAAAAGGTGCTGCACAAGACAGCACTTATGGAAAAACATTTTCCAACCTTAGTGACCTAATTCAACATCTCGAACAGCGATTTGATCCCCATAAAATCTTCTCGTGGCACGTACGCGAAAAAGCCACCATTCAAATGCTTCAAAATGAAGGTGTTTATGAATTTTAAGACCGATTAACACTTTTAAAGTGGAGAGCTCAGGCAGCTCTTGAAAATAGATATAAAATAGCCAATCAGATGATACTTGCCTTCAACGACTGTGCCTTAGGAGCATTCATTCGGGGTTTACCTGACGGGATACCGGCAAAGATAGAATAGCCCAAGAAACAAGCATGAAAATGAGGGAACGTCAAATAGTTGTAAAAACTCTCAAACAACGTGAAAAATTTTCTATGCCAAAATCAATCGATTTAACTAATATAAACTCCATCATGGAAAATCTTTTAGGGAAATACGGAAAAATACATGAAGAAAAAGTAACAACTGAAGTAACTGAAGAAGACGACTTGATAAGAGAGGACAAATTTATAAAGGAACTCAGAAAACGAAAAAGAAGTGCTTCAGATCTTCACAGTGAAGCCCGTTTGGCTCTGAAAATAGTAAAAGCATCGACCCTATTGAATGATTATATTCCCAAGACATCATTTACTGTTTCTGAGAAGACTGCAAAAGTTGCAGAAAATCGCAAGATACGTGAACAGAATCACATAAGCATTATAAATTGTAAACTACTCATACGCATCAATCAAGTACAATCCTATTGTACTTTATCACCTGAACTTGACATTCAAATGGCCTCACCTACGCCTGACACTGATTATTAACATGCCTATGGAGCTGAAAAAAGGATACAGCTAGAAACTTACTTGTAATTCTGAAATTAACGGGTTGTTCTAGATACAGTCGCCAATCCAGCGCAAACTGGAAAGGGCTCCATGCGGTATTGGTTAAGTGGCATATGGTCACTTTCCAGATAAAATGATGACTCCCAGGCAATAATGTGACATAAATAACTCATAAAGTTTGTACGTATGACAATTCTCACCTATTCTGGCAATTTTCCTAACGTGTATTTGAAAGGTAATGTTTACAATATTTTGTAATCCTTTTCATTGTTAATTGGAGGATCTGACTCACACAATAAATTTTTTTAATTACTATTATCAATTGTCAATCATGCCTTGTTTAAGGTAAAATGAAAAACTCAATTACTGATTTAATTTATTTTCACCCATAACTGAAAAACTAAAATTCTAACAGTGAATTCTTAATTCTGAAGGAGCAGTTTATTTTAAGCATTAAATCTTAATTTAAAGTAAACAATTCTTTCAATAATATTGTTTTAATTTAATAAATACTTCATAATAGTAAACATGACCAAAAATTGTTTCGTTATACAGAATTTAAAAAAAAAATCAAATTCTAGTAATCAAAATTATACTTCTTCGTCTCAATGAGTACAGTCCTTCAAAGTAACATTAACTTAAACAAAACATCTAACCTAAAAATTATCTCTAGATTATATAATATTAAAATTTTAGAATTCATCATTTATAAGATATAATATTTATAACTAATATGCCTATAAATTATTTATTCAAATTATTAACAAGAAAAGTTTCAACTTTTAACTTATAATTTATTTCATAGTCATTTAAGGTGATCAGAAAGGCTGTTTAATTATGTTCTAGAAAATAATTTTTCTGTAAAATTTTATTAGTGTTTAAAGTAATATCCTCAATTCTAATAATATTTAAATCCAGAATTTTCTTATCGTGGTCTATTTTAATTAGGGAGAAACTTCGTCCAAGTAATATTAGTTGCAATAAAGATTACTCTGTCAAAAATCCAGTTATAAAATGCAAGGATCCCAAAACAAAATATTTTTTTAATGCATTACCTTCTACATTCTGCATAGCAAATCTTGCCGGAATATGAGTAAATTCATATTGTGCATGTACATTACATATTATATTGGATCTATAACTTAATTCGTGCGGTTTGCTAAGAGATGGCGTAACTTGATTATTGTTCCATCGTTCCAATATTCCGAACATGCGTAGGAAAGCTACTGTCATTGTGCGTCTTTTACAGTATATGTCATACATTCGAAGCGGAAACAACAATAATTTTTTTTCACTCAAATATGTCGAACTTTGTGCCTGAAAAAGTGTTTTTGCGGGGAGTTCTTCTTCATTACTTTAATATAAAGAAAACTGCTGCCGAAAGTCATCGTATTTTGTTGGAAGTTTATGGTGAACATGCTCTAGCTGAGCGAAAAGTGGTGATTTTGGCTTGGAAGACGAAGAACGTCCTAGGCAGCCAAAAATGTTTGAAGATGAAGAACTGGAAGCATTACTCGATCAAGATTGTTGCCAAACACAAGAACAGCTCGCAGATTCCTTGGGAGTCACTTAAGCAGCCATTTCAAAACGTTTAAAAGCAGCCGGATACATTTAAAAGCAAGGAAATTGGGTTCCATATGAACTCAAGCCGAGAGACGTTGAAAGGCGGTTTTGCATGTCCGAAATGCTGCTGGAACGCCACAAAAAGAAGCCATTTTTGCATCGGATTGTTACTGGTGATGAAGAATGGATCCATTACGATAACCCCAAGTGCAAAACAGGACCGAAGTTCCTGCGTGGTCCGGCGTGAAGAACTCTTCACTCTCGAAGAACTAAAGAGAGCGGGTGGAAGGTTTAAGGCAAATACAGCGCCGGGTATCGACGGGGTGCCGAACGAGATCCTCAAAGAGGTGATCGGGGCATACCCGGAGATCCTCCTAGAAGCCTTTAATACCTGTCTTCGGGATTGGAGGTTCTTCGCAGATTGGAAGAAGCAGAGGTTGGTCCTGCTGAGGAAGGGCAACAAACCTCTAGGGGTTGCCTCGTCGTATAGACCAATATGCTTATTGGATACGATGGGGAAGCTTCTGGAGGAGTTGATTCTACAACGGCTCCAGGCTCTCTTGGTCGGGGAGAACGGGCTCTCGGAAAACCAGTTCGGATTCAGGAAAGGCAGGTCCACTGTGGACGCCATCCAAGCTGTGGTTAACATCGCCACAAATGCAAGAAAAGGAACTGGTAAGCGTAAGGGATTCTGTGCGTTGATTAGCATTGACATACGCAATGCGTTCAATACCGCGAGGTGGAACATCTGCATCGAGGCGATGGAGCGGGAAAAGGTTCCAGACTACCTGTTGCGAATGATAGATGACTATCTGAGCGACAGGTGGGTGATATACGAGGGCGACAAATGGTCTCTCAAAGAAGAGATGACATGTGGCGCTCCTCAAGGGTCGCGGGTGGGTCCACTCGTTTGGAACATCATGTACGATGACTTTCTGCGCATGGACCTGCCTGCTGGAACGAGCATCGTCGGCTTCGCGGATGACGCACTTGTCGTGTGCGCCGCTGACGACGTCAGAATCCTAGAGCTGAGGATCAATGAAAGTCTGTGGCGAGCAAAGCGCTGGTTGGATAGCAGAGGCCTTAAAATGGCCCCTGAGAAAACCGAGGCTTTGCTCGTTACGGACAGGAGATCCTTCCAATATCCGAGGATCGTTCTCGGAGAGCATGAAGTCGAGTGGAAAACAAGCATTAAGTACCTGGGGGTGCAGCTGGATCGTAGGCTTAGCTTTGGCGAACACCTAAAGATCGCAGCTGCCAAAGCCATCCAATGTGGAGCGATCTTGGCCCGGCTTATGCCAAACATTGGTGGACCCAGGGAAACGAAAAGAAGACTGGTGGCAAGCGTGGTCCATTCGAAGCTGCTTTATGCAGCTCCGGTCTGGGCCAATGCCTTGCAAAACCATGCTATCCAGAAGAAGCTGTTCTCGGCGCAGAGACTTGTCGCGCTGAGAATAGTTTCGGCATATAGAACTGTCTCGACGAGCGCTGTGCTGGTCCTGGCGAGCGTCCCGCCAATAGATTTATTGGCGGAGGAAAGGCAGGAAACCTTTCAGCTTCGCAAGGAGCTTACCTGCGCCGACCGGCAGGAAATCGCTCGCGCGAAGGAGGTCATCCGCAAGGATGGAAGGCGCAGACTCGTCGAGAAATGGCAGATGAGATGACATGGTGAGCAGACAGGGAGATAGACCTACCGCCTGATCCCGGAGCTCGCCACCTGGCTGAACAGAAAGCACGGGGAAGTCGGCTTTTAATTGGCGCAAGCGCTCTCGGGCCATGGCTGTTTTAACGCGTACCTGAGGCGCTTTAAGAAGAGAGACGAGGAGACGTGTTGCTACTGCGATTCCCCGGTGGATAACGCGGAGCACGTACTCTTCGTCTGCTCAAAATGGGGTGTGGCTAGGGAAGTCCTCGGTCAGGCGGTGGGTTCCGGACTTACTCCTGACACGATGGTCCCTCTCATGCTCCAGTCTGAACGGTTCTGGACGCTCATCGAGTCATTCGTCACACTTGTGATGAAGACGAGAGAACTTGATGGGCGTCGTGAGCGAAACAACGGGGTGGGCCAGTAGAAATCGCATCGGGGCCTGCACCCGCGGTCCTGCGTCTCGGGTAGACTTGACTGTCCGCTTCGTTCGGGAGAGGAATCTGTTTGTTTCTCCCCCGGGTGGCGCGGCTAGTCGGTTACCCTAGTGGGCGTGTGGCCGCGGATGGAAGTTTCGTGCGAACGGATGACGGAAGAGTCGCACGCGACTTTAATGGAACCAACCACCCGTGAAGTTTAAAGCCGAAAGGCGGTTCCGCGGGTGGTGTATTGGTTCGAGAGAGGGGGTTTTTTGGTTTTAACAGGTATGCCTAGACCCGTCCTAGGAGAGTCCTGTACAACGTCTATAAAAGATTTTGCCATTTTTCCTCCTCACCAAAAAAAAAAAAAAAAAAAAAACTCCAAGTGCAAAAAATCATATGTGAAACCCGGCCAACCAGCCAAATCAACGGCAAAGACGAATATCCATGGCGCGAAGGTAATGGTCTGTATTTGGTGGGATCAGAAGGGTGTGCTGTATTATGAGCTGCTAAAACCGGGTGAAACGATTAATGGAGAACGCTATCGAACACAATTAATCCGTTTGAAGAGAGCAATAGCCGAAAAACGCCCGGAATATGCGACCAGACACGAGGCAATAATTTACCATCATGACAACGCTCGGCCCCATGTTGCTATTCCGGTTAAGAACTATTTCAAAACAGTGGATGGGAAGTTTTACCCCACTTGCCTTATAGCCCAGACCTTGCCCCTTCTGACTACCATTTGTTCCGGTCGATGCAGAACGCCCTCACTGGAATACGGTTTACATCAGAGCAGTGTGTCAAAAATTGGCTTGATTCATTCTTGGCCGCCAAGCCAGCGCAGTTCTTTTGGGATGGAATCCACAAATTGCCAGAAAGATGGGAAAAAGTCATAGCTTCAGATAAGCAATACTTTGAATAATACTATTGTACATGTTTTTCTTAAATAAACGTTCAAATTTTGAAACAAAACCGCACGAATTAAGTTATAGATCCAATACTATCTGGCATATTATATGTTATAGAAATTTAATTAGCTATACTAAATTTTAGTAAATTAAAAAAATAAGAAAATATAACTTCATTAAAAATTATATCTCAATTGTAAATTATTAAATAAAAAAACAAGTTCCATTTCTATACGACTCTAGAAAATTTTATACTCTTAATACCAACGTCATAGCAACAATAGTGTATACAAGTGAAACATCCGATGTGATTATTAGGTAATCTTTTGAAAAGTGTTTCAGCAACATAATATATCATTTTTATGTGTAATTATGGTAGACAATGAACACTAGCTAAATTGATTGTTGTTAGCTGAGTTTTCCAACGACAATCTAACACAGATCCTTTCATTATTGAATTTCATAAGAATATTCTTCTATTAAGGATGTCCGTAACTTTCCCATAATGTTAGAAAATATTAATTTTAAAAGAAAAGAAAAAAAAGATTTTATTCACAATGACATAAAAATATTTATATAATTTTTTGAATGTGCTGATGTGGAACAACACTTTCAGGAGACATGGATAACACAGTGCTACTGTCATTCTGAACTTTTCAAGTGACTTAGTGGGAGTTGTAGGTCTCGTCTAGTACAACATGAAACGATGTATGAAAGTTGTCAAACACCCTCAAAATTTTAATCTGTTGTTAAAAAACCGTTTTTACTTTCTTTCGCACACTCATAAATCAGTTACTCATTCAATTATCAACCGTTTTTCGATTTCTTGACGGTTCGAGAAAGGGGAAATAGAGACCGTCCGAACAAAATGTATTGTTTTTCAAAATTTTTGAGATTAATGAGTCTATTTATCGAGCAAATGTGGATCTTTTAACTTTTTTTCCAATTTTTCCAACTGTGACGATGTTTTAAAACGTTTTTTGTCAAAAATGTTGTTGTTTACATTAATATTTGGAATTCATGTACCTTCACGAGTGAAATAAGTGTTTAATACCGAAAATCGATCGTTAATTGATCAAGTTATGAAACATTTCCGAGAAACAAAATTTTCGCACTGTCACTCGGGAAAGCCCACCCGCGCTCACTTGCCACCGTAGCTGCAGCATGTTGCTGATTAGCTATTTGATAGCCACAATTTTTGAAAAAAATGCGTGTAAATGCTCTTTTTTTCGTGTAGGACACAAAATTTCTTGTACATACCTTCTTTGATTTTGGCGTCACTCAATCTAGGAAATACTGATTTTAGGTGTAAAAGATCCTTACTGCCTTTGTCCAGACGTTTGAAAAACTGTTTCAAATGGCAAACAATTTTTATCGCATTTACCAGATAACCATTGTAACAAAACTGATTGCGCTTATCGCACATATTGCTTTGGTTCGAAATACAATTTTTTAAGCGTATAAGAATGAGTGAAATACAAACTGATGCTTTAAGATAAAGAGCCCAAGTGACAGCGCGAACATTTTGTTTCTCGAAAATGTTTCATAACTTGATCAATTAGCGATCGTTTTTCGATATTAAACACTTATTTCACTCGTGAGAGTATGTGAATTCCAAATATTAATGTTAACAGCAATATTTTTGACGAAAAAACGTTTCAAAACATCGTCAAAGTTGAAAAAAGTGGCAAACATTTCACAAAACAATACATATTATTCGAAAGGTCTGTATTTCCCCTTTCTGAAACCGTTAAGAAATCGAAAATTGGTTGAAAATTAAATGAGTAACTGATTTATGAGTGTGTGAAAGAACGTAAAAACGGTTTGTTAACAACAGATTAAAATTTTGAGGGTGTTAGACAACGTTCATACACAGTTTCATGTTATACCAGACCAGATCTACAACCTCCGCTAGGTCACTTGAAAAGACCATGCAGTTTTTTTTTTTGTAGCACTGTGTAATTGATGAAGCAATGCTCTTTTATTTACATTCACTCTAGAAATTCCAGTACAGCATGAGATACAACCTTTTCAGCATTTAGAAAACACAAGGCTATTTACACTCCATTTCCAGAAAAACTAGATGAAGACCCAAGCCTCAAACAATTAACTGACGCGAAAAATGGAAATAAATATACTCAAATATTCAGACGAACCCACTATGAATACCACTAGTCGGCTGTCTGACCATTCGCGACCGTCAATCACTGGCATCCCTTCCTCAATGCCTGCAGCTTGTGAAATGCCCATAGTAACAAGCATTCACAGTAGTGAAAATGTGCACGTCAGACATAATAAAAGTAGATGTAAATAATATTCCCCAGGAGTTAAACAAGAAAACTAAGAAAATTCAAACCATTCAGAAGGAACTAAATGAAGCTATTCACGAAACAGAATCACAAAGACAATATTGGAATGACTACATGTACAATATTACGAAAAAATGATCCAATGGGCAACACATTTTGAACTAAAATTGGAAAATTTACTTGGATTATTGTAACAGTTCATTAACCTTTTAACTATGGGGAAATTTCATTACAAATCGACCTCTTATAAAATTATATATATTATTCAAATTCGAAAAAAGTCAATATCAAAATTCCATTTTCCAGTTAAATTATACGAGAAACGAAAAAACGTTATGATACAATATTATTTTCTACATAAAGACCTACAAATTTGAATTGTTACATTTTTTCATAAGATGCATATTTTTCTTTTTAATTAAAAAAAAAAACTATTGAAAATCCAAAATTCAATTTTTTAACAATAATATGTCAAATACGAAAAAACGTAGGAATACAAAGTTGTTCGTTTCAAGAAGATCTACAAATTTTGTCTGACGCAGTTTCTGATAAAACATATATTTTTCGTTTCAATTCCAAAAAATACGTTTAAAATTCAAAAATTCCATTTTTTAGACAAAATATGTGAGATACAAAAAAAACGTTTATATGGAAAATTGTTTGCCTAAATGAGGTTTACAAATTTTCATTAAGACATTTCGGGACAGGATGTATATTTTATGTTTTGATTTTTAATATTAAAAAAATTCGATTTTTTTCACCAAAATATGTGAGATACGAAATAAGCGTTGTTCTGCAAAATCGTTTCCTTAAATAAAGTCTATGATTTTTTTTTCTTTTTGAGAGATTTGGAAGAAAATAAATTATTTTAACCATGTAATTTATTAAAAAGTTACTGAAATGTATATAGAAAATCGAGCGCGAAGCGCGAGCGTCATGATGAGAATGTGTTCCTAAAGGCTGATAGAGCCTTAAGTAAATTGAATCTCCTGTTTCACTTAAATTCAAAAAGAAATAGAGTGACTTTGAGAAAATGTGTAATTCACATCATCTGTAATATTATTATAAAATTGGTGTTGGATTATTTAAACTAATGTATACAGGGCAAAAATATAATCTATATTCCTAAGTATTTAGACGATAAATCTTACGTCGAGTAGTTCTAAGAAGTTTGGGACAAAGCTTCAAGAGCCGTTCGTAGCTATGTGTAATATTAGTAGTATAAACTATAAAGCATAGATTTGGGCAGTGTATGGCGTATGAATGTGATTTTTGTGGCACGTTCGTTCTTTAGTCTTAAACTGCATCTTAAAGAGAAAAGACCTGCCTTCCAAGTGTCTCAAATAAATTAACTATTTAATTCTATCTAAAGCGAGACGTTATTTCGGTATTCTCCATAACCTTTTTAAATCCTTTTTCCAACAATTGGTTTGAGCTTCAGTATCAAATTATAAGAAATAAATTTAAATGTATGCGAAGAGCAAAAGACCGAGCGCGAGGTCTAGAAGGAACGGAGCGCGAAGCGCGACGATCAAATTGCGCGCGAAGCGCGCGATGAGAATGTGCCCGCGCAGCGGGCAGATTTTTTTAAATTTGAACGTTTAGTTAAGAAAAACATGTACAATAGTACTGTTCAATGTATTGCACATCTGAAGCTATGACTTTTTCCCATCTTTCTGGCAATTTCAGGATTCCATCCCAAAAGAATTGCGCTGGCTTGGCGGCCAAGAATGAATCAAGCCAATTTTTGATACCCTGTTCTGATATGAACCGTATTCCAGTCAGGGCGTTCTGCATCGACCGAAACAAATGGTAGTCAGAAGGGGCAATTCTGCGCTATAAGGCGGTTGGGGAAAAATTACCCATCCACTGTTTTCCATATAGTTCTTAACCGGAATAGCAACATGGGGCAGAGCGTTGTCATGACGGAAAATTATTGCCTCGTGTCTGGTCGCATATTCTGGGCGTTTTTGGCTATTGCTCTCTTCAAACGGATTAATTGTGTTCAGTAGCGTAACTCGAACCGCCCAACGATAAGACCATCCGCGACCACCTGGAATGAATCATATCATACCACGAGGAGTAGAATACACGAGTTAAGAGTACTCTAAAAAATTCTCCTCAACTCATATGACCTCCTATGGTACATTATTAGACTTGCCAAAATTGTATTGCTGCGGGCTTTATGCCAATATAGAACAAGATATCTTCGCCAAGTTCGGCTTGCCTCTCCGTGCTGAACCACCTCGGTGGCCAATGAAATGGCCGCAGCTAGGAAGGCTCCTACGAGATATATGAGGGCGTAGTTTGAACGCCCTTGTATTCCTGAAAACAACAAAAATAAAATTAAGCACTTCAGAAGGAACACAAGGAAAAAAAAAGCAACACATTAGCTCACACGCGGTCAAGCACCTAAGCAGTCAACGTGGAAACCGCGTGTCCTTAGAACCGCACGACCTGCTAAAATCTTACGCTTAAAAACTAGGGGTTTAACCCGGAATAACACCCCGCCCTGTCTGCGATGCAGGGGCCGGACAACGGAGAAATTCGCCTCACTGACGGCCAAATTGAAAACCTCCCGGCTTAAAGACACTATTGCCGCGTTCGCGGAGGAAGCTGTCACCCGCCAATGGCGAACTGGTACACCCCGAAGCGTTCGTCTAAATCTAAAATTCGGAGTTGCACTGAAACAAAGGACAAGAAACAAAAACCGCCATGTCAACTTCTACTGAAAACTGACTAACTGCAGCTGCAATATGACATCACTATACATGGGAAGATAAACACTTACCTCTCTACAGGAGATGAGTAGTTAAAACACATGAAAGTCACTGACAAATTCCGGCACTCAAAGCACTTATGTTAACACACACCTGTAAAATTTCATCGAGGACGATGTGTATTCTAAGAAGGAAGGACTGTTGCATCACGATAACATTAAATCTTCATATTGCCCCTGTGTAAGGGCAACATGCCATACACCAATGTGAACGGACAATAAGCAAATAGAACGGAATAGTATTCTGATGAAAAATATTGGACACTTGGTAATGAGTGATAAAGAAGAGCAGCGCTCTGTCCGAATAATAATTATACACGCGGTAATGAGTCAGTGACTCACACTGCGTGTCGATAAAATAGTAATGCTGTGTTAATAAGCTGATGAGAAAGTAAAAGATTATCAACATGATTTCATTAACATAAAGTTAGTGAGACTGATTTTATAAATATTATTACCACCTTGGTTATTGATTTAGCATTGACTAATATTATTATCGGTAATTATCGATTGTCGATGATTAACCACCTGCAATCAATGGGAAGAATATCTATTGTTGATCATAGACTATAAATGAAGGATTGATTGATTCATCTTCTGCAATCGATCATCGATAATAGTCTAGAAAGTAGGTAAATTACCTATGAATAAATGCAAGTGTGAGTAGTTGAGTGTACTCTCATTTGTTAACTAGAAATAAAAATACTCAATAGAGAGAAGAGATAAGGTACAAAATCGAAGTGTATCATCGATGATGACAACTACTTACAGAAGGCAGTGGGAGTGATACGTGACTGGTACCAGTTTCTTGAGATCCACTCCCTCTGTCCTCACTATTGAAAAATCGAATAATATATGTATACCCCAGAATCACCTCTGGAGGTTTGCCATTAATTTCCGATCAGTTGTACTGTCAACTCGACTCATTTCAAACCAGTGAGTCAACGTCGTGAGCAGACCTTTCGATAAACTTAAGTCTCATCAGTTTCTTTGAGCACAATTTTACCTTCGGTACTTGGTAAATAAAATTCTTGATCTATAATTTAATCCCTTAATATCATGATTTCTTTTCCGCGTTTGAGAACAATACTTTTTTTTACTTGCAACATTCGGTTTTTTACAACTTTTTAAAATGAATAACTTATTAGAGTTTATTTATTATTCATACAGACCGCCAATATTTTTTTAAATGTTACTTATATGCACCCTTCGCAGATATTACATAAGTGTCGATGACATATGAATACAGTTTTTATGATAATTTTTTGTACACCTAAAATTTATGAATTTTTAATCGGTTTCAAGGGTTCCCTATAGGTAAACTTCTTTGTAATCTTTTACGCCTTCTTAATTTCGGCTTTCTTTGTTTCAATCCATCGCATTTTCCATTCCATCTTCAACTTATTCTCTAATATCCATACTATTTACAGCTAACGTAGGTTCACTTTCTATGTTTTCAATCATGACATTATTCCATTCTGAAATGGCTCAATTCATGGCAGAATGGAGGTGAATAAGTCAAATTACATTAGATAATACACTTTTCTAAACTGATTGCATTGGGTCCAAGCCTTGGCATCATCTTTTATGAGTGGAAAGACGATGAACTAAAAAACAAAATAATGGCAAATTCTAAAATATATTTAATCAACTTATAAACTATTTAAACAATTATTAGAAGTTGAAAAATTATAAAAACAGCAAACTTATAATACTTTAAAAAGTTTATATTTTTTTATTTCCCTTTTCGTAGCGGCCAGTCCTCAGATCTTAAAAATGATCTGGAACAATATAATTGATTGTGAAAATAATTTCAATAAATGCAGATTTCGCACTTAATAAACTTCGCCCGAAAAAATCAAAATTCAAGAGTAAATGTATTAAAAATTCTTAAACTTGTGCAAAAAAATTGACCAAAGCGACCTCAACTCTTAGTCCACATTTAGATTTGAATGTTTTTATTGGTATTGAGATATTGTTCCTATTAGAAGTGTATGTGAAAAGATTTTATTCTTCAATTTTTGCACTGGAAAAACTTTGGCACAACCGTAGTGCTAGATGCTACAATAGAATAATTACCAGACAGATAAAACCAGCCTTTAAAAAACACCAATCCTTCGATATTTCCTTTTTTTAAATTTAACTGCGTCTCGATTGCTTGGAAGCAATCGAGAATGCACAAAATACGATCAAATCAGATTTACTAAAATTTATTTTTATTATATTTCGATAAATGTTTATACACTGTATAAAGAAAGCTTATACTTTTTTATTTAAATTGTTTGTAGCAATGTGATTTAAATTGAATGAATTGTAAAGAATTTTCCGGGGAAGGCAGCAATGCTTTACCTTTCTCTGCCTTGCTGACTTCTCTGGAAAAAGTAATTGTTGACGCCAGACTTCACCACGCGAACTTGAACATCTCTTCTATGAAAAAAAAAGGTGCCTGAATACAATTAGAGTTCCAAATGTAAACAAACTATCACAATTTTTCAAGGAATATTATCAAAATTTGTTTAAAAATTTTACATATAGTCAAATACATTTAATAGTGTATGATTAAAGAGATATGCAACAATCTTCATTCAATTTTATAAACTATGTATATGAGTATCTCAAATACTATAATTTATACTCACAGTCCTACTTAATTGCATTTTTTCTTATGCCTTTTAGAGATAGAACATTCTTATATAACATTTTATTTTGGTAACTATCTTCTGATGCTCCAAAGGGGATCTAACTGACTTAATGGATCCACTATGACATCAGACTTCTCATGCAAAGTCGACGAAATACATTGTGATGCCTTTGGTCCAGCCGTCGACATGGACTGACCTGTAATATAAAGAAAAAATCTTTGAAGATTTACTTTATTTCAGACCTAGTCCTGGATTGTAACTTTTTGCAAGTACTGAAGATACTAAGAATCTATTTCACCATGTAAAAAACTATAGTAGGATTTTAAAGGAGGGTCTAAGTGTAATAGGGTTGAGTTGATTAAATATCATTAATCTAAAAGTATGAAATCGAAAAGTGAGGTATGGAGAAGTGGAATTTTAAACCTTTTTTTGTATTTTATTTTTCAAATTCCACAATTTTATAACAAATTGATAAACTTGTCAGTTCAATTTTTGACTCGTATACAAAATACCACAATCAGTAGTTACGCGCACATCATGATGAATAATTATGATTGAAGTTTTAAATTTATTATTCTAAAAGATTAGAGGAATTATTCAATTTCAAAAAAATATGTTATTTGATATATGGACGACCCCCTACCTTTGATTCGCAAAATTGGAAAGTAGTCGTTTTTTTAAAAATGTTTTCAAAACCGTTAAATATTTTTAAGGTTGTTCTTTTTATTTTATGAGTGAAAACTTTGCACTTTATTTTTCTATTTAGTGAAACTTGTTCGGGAGGGTTTTCGTTTGAAGGAAATAATTTGAAAATGCTATCTAGAAGAGATTAAAAAATTATTAGATAATAATAATTAGCTATAGTTTTAATTTTTCAACGGATTCTAATTTTTCTCTGTCAGAATGATCATTATCGAAATGTTAAGGACACCAATTACGATGATCTTTGACATGAGTTTCCAGATCAAATAACTTGCATTTATAAATAAATGCGCCAATGAACGTTTCCTTGAAGGAAACATTCTTTTCCTCCACTAAATTGTGTTGTAAATGTTACGTACGGGTGGTAGGGATAAATAAATAATTAAATATTATGAACAATGAATTATTATTTATTTAAAAAAAGAAAAGTGTACGCGGAGGCTTACAAACTGTAGGACACTTTTGTGTCCCTTTTTTATTTTTAAGTGGGATCGTTTTTGGAGTCTTCGCTAGCTCTACTTGCTACCAGAATAAGAATATAAAATGATAGAATATCGGTGAATCACAAAAATATCTACTAAATTTCGAAGGAGCTCAATCAAAAGGTTTTGCTTTTAGATTCGACAAAATATTATAAATTGAGAACGATACAGCTTACCGATAGTTGTAGTTAATTCTACCAGTTGGTAGGACAAAGGCTGGAGAAGAAGGCTGTCTTCGATGTCACCCTTAATTTTCTGACCTAACTGGATTTTTTAAAAATTCTGTGATGCGTGACTAAAACTAGTCACTTCTTTATTTTTCACCGGCTGCACGTGGTTGCAACTAACACAAACTCACACGAATTCTCGACCCTTTTGCCTTGTTGATTTTATAAAAATTAAAAGGTGGATGGTTTCGAACCAGCAAGAAAACAGTACTTTTAAATTGTGTTCTTTCTCCACTTTTAGTCATTTATAACCTTAATATGGCTTCTCGAAAAATATCTTCTCGTCGTTTTGAGATTCGACGACAGGATTATTTTTCGGAATTTTGTTTTTCAACGCCAAGCTGTACACGTACAGTTATCTCTTGCGGCTAACCAACCACCGACGCACTCAAAAAATTATTTCAGCGCGAAGCGCAGTAGTAATAATTTTACTTGAATAATTTTTTAACGCGGAAACCCCGTGAACGGCTTTCGTCGGAGGAAAGATTTTAGAAGTATTAACGTCCGCCCAAGTACAATCCCCAAATTGTGACTCTGGCTAGGTCTTTTTACGAATCTAGGTCAACTATCCAGGTGATAGGACGTGCTTGTTCCAAACCGCGGACGGGCGAATGCAAAGAACCGTGTCTTGCTCTTTAGAGTTCTTACCCGGAGTAAAAAACTCGTCAGACTGCGTTTTTGATTTCAAATTGATTTATTATTATACACTTGTATCGATGTCATTCAGGTGGGGAATAATGATGACTTGAAATTATTTCTATGTCGCATGATTTCTGTGAAGAGGAATTTTTGCTGAGAAAGAATTGGGAAATATTGAAGGCCTAAATACTTGGTAGTTTTGAAATTCTTTATGTCTATTGCCAAGTGAGAATTTTTTTCGACTTGGCATTTTATTAATTAATGATAATTTCTGGATTATGATCCAGAATTTTAACAAGTCGTAGGTCGATATCAGGATTTTAGATTGACCTTTAGAATGTTTTTGGAATCTGACACTTTTTCGGTTTTTCATAGTTTCAGAAAAACGTTGGTTCAGATTCTTCTGGTAATGTATTACTCACTGGCCGACAATTTTTCAGCTACTCAACCTTTAGGTATAATTAATACTAGGTATAGTGATTTAATGGATTGAGGTGGTTCCAAGAATACTATTGCATGCATAATATCGATTCCAGCGGTCAAGGAATTTAGCGCGTGATCTCTAACATGCGTCGGATCCGTCAAAGGCAGTGCGTACGGGCGAGCGTAAACCACTTACGGCAGGCGTAAGGTGATCATGAAGTCGCCGCAAGGGTTATGCCTGCGCTTACAGCCACTAGGGTCCAGCTTACGTGCGTGTGAGCATTTTCCTTTTCGTTTTCCTTCTTTCTCCGCTATTTGTCCCACCTATCTGCGTTCGCTGTTTTCTCGCATTCACTTCTTGATCGTTCTTTACAAATTTTAAACTTCCACGTTTTTCTTAATCTTCATTAATTTCGTTTACGTTATTTAAATTCATTTTCCCATTCTCATGTCTTGACTGGTTAATTTTATTACGTTCAGACTTGGGCACAAATCTAAACGCCCAAGTTGGCATTGTTATGAATAACTTTTGTTATTTTATGTATAATAATATAACACACACACATACACATATATACCTATAACCTTATTTATCATTATGAACAATCTTTTCCCCTTGCATGGAAAGATGTTGTTTTAATTTCAAGTTTCCTAATATGTTTAAGTCCTTGAACCGAACCCTTTACCTGCCTCTGCTGAGCGTGCAAAAGCGATCAGGTTACGAGAACCGTGAATGAACTATTTATCGTTTATTGTAGTCTTGCGTAAAATACTTCGCTTGGGTGATAATAATAGTATATTACGACCCTAGGCCAGAAAGTTTGAGTTCCTGGCGTATGTGATATATTACACGTCATATATCACATCACATATGTCAGGGCATCAAACATTCTGGCCGTGGGTCGTATACTATTTTTCTTGATCTCCAGCCGAAAGTACGCTCAAAACCGAGTTTGGTAGGGGGCAGGGGGAGGTCCGCCCGACTTTTGCAAAACCGAGGCGAAGCCGAGGTTTTTGCTGGTCGGGGCGGGCATTAGAAACAAATTTAAATCTAAGAATAAATTTTCTCTGGTATTTGTTAATTTAAAATTTTTTTTTGATTGTCAATTTTTTTTTGCAGTTATTATATGATTGCATTTTATTTTAAATTTGTTTCTAATGCCCGCCCCGACCAGCAAAAACCTCGGCTTCGCCTCGGTTTTGCAAAAGTCGGGCGCACCTCCCCCTGCCCCCTACCAAACTCGGTTTTGAGCGTACTTTCGGCTGGAGATCAAGAAAAATAGTATACGACCCACGGCCAGAATGTTTGATGCCCTGACATATGTGATATAATCGCCTCGGCATTTATATCACATACGCCAGGAACTCAAAAATTCTGGCCTAGGGTCGTAATATACTATTTATGAAATTATAACTTATTATAATTTTTAATATTCTATTCACGGTTTGCTCGTAACAGTAAACACCTATATACTGATCAATTGTCAATAATACATGTTGAAAATTTAAATTTTTAAATTTTTTAAACAATTTTTTGAACAAATTGGTAACATTAACCGTATTTCACAGAAATACGTGGTTATTTTCCCTGTAATAACTTGAAAGCATCTCTTTAGTCAAACTTTAACTAAAAAAATGATCAATATGTATAGTTGATATCCTCAACAACTAATAGTTGAAATAAATATTCGAATCAAATTTTCTTTTGTAAAGAAAATTTGTTTTTTTTTTCAATGAAATGCAAGAAAATAAACGGGATCTTCGTATTTGCCATTTGCAGCATCTACTGATGTTTATTGGGTAGTAAGTAAACTAATTAACATTCAAAAAAGTGTATTGTATCGCTGGTGGTTATTGATTTGTCTGTGGTTCAAGTTTTCCACAACTTCGTGAGGCGGCTCAGTTTCTAGTCCCAGCCATTTTGAGAAAAAAATATGATAATAAGTCAAAAAAAAATCACGAGAAGATTGCACATCACGAGTGTGAGCTCGCACGCAAAATTCACTACAATCCGCTAACTATACCAGGTCTAGAAGTATGAAACCGGAATTTCCCTATTGATGGTGCTTGCCATCAGTTTAGGGACCGTACGACCGCTTCTGCAGTGCCATCTTCTCCCTCTAGCAGATGAGAAAGATTTCCAATAGACAACAACCCAAGTTCGATATACCAGTGTATTTACTACAAGCATCAACATGTCGAGTTTTGTGCCTACGAACTACGATTTGCGGACAGCGCTGGTTTTTTCTTATCACTTGAAGAAAACTGCTGCAGAAACGCATCGAATGCTTGTCGAAGCTTACGATGAACATGCTCTTGGCAAAACACAGTGTTTCGAGTGGTTTAAGAAATTCAAAAGTGGTAATTTTGATGTGAGAAATGAAGATCGTGGAAAACCATCGAAAAAGTGCGTTTGGTGGGATCAGAAGGGTGTTATCTATTATGAGCTGCTAAAACCTGGTGAAACTGTCAACACGAATCGCTACCAACAGTAAATGATGGATTTGAATCGAGCATTACAAGAAAAACGACCGGATTATCGAAGAAGGCAACACAAAGTTATTTTTCTTCACGATAATGCCCCATCACAGACAGCGAAACAGGTCAAGGAAACGATCGAGACGTTCAGTTGGGAAATACTTGTGCATGCCGCTTATTCTCCAGACTTGGCTCCGTCGGATTACCATATGTTATCATCACTGCACCACGCTCTCGCTGAACAACGCTTCACTTCGTACGAAAATGTAAGAGAATGGCTGGATAACTGGTTTGATTTAAGGGGTTATATACACTTGTGTTCATTGAAAAAATCGAAAATTTTTTTATGGCACTTTCTGAAAGTACATATCTCAGAGAATCTTTTTCCAAAAAATCATACAGATCTGACCAGTAGAACCGATTTGGCAGCTCTTGATAGCGCGCTATCTGCAACTGCGAGTCATCTGCAAGTCCGCCTTTACACGCGATTATCGTGAAACTTGATTTTTCAAAAAGTGCGGTTGCGGTGAGCACAGTTTTTCGAGAACCGTTAACCAGATCAGTCTGAATTTTTGCAGGCTTACTAACAACAATAATAGCCTCTGAGTGGACGAAAGATTTTAAATTTCAAGCAAAACTTTTTTTTTCTTGCTGCAAAAACCGAAAGCTCAGACGTTCGAAAATCAAACTTTTTAGAAAAACGATCACCATTTTTGTAAAAAAATGAATTTTGCAAAATCCTTCGTTCACGCACAGCGTAAAGATACCAACTACAGTTTTGTTTTTGTTTTGTGTATTTCAGATAAGCAGTTCCTTCTTTATCATGCTCACCGCAAGAGATGTCGGGAAACTTGTGTTTTAGCAGAATGGCAATATTGACTCCAGCTTGTGAATTTTTTTCTGTTGAAAAAATTCGTGAAAGATTTTTTGACATGTATAAATAAATATTTTTGATCATTTTCATGCAACAGACGTGTAACTTTTGCACAAAAATTCCGGTTTCATACTTCTAGACCTGGTAATTGTCCTAATTACGCGCTGAATTGCACGCAAAGAACGCACGTGAGTCGAGTGTAAGCATCAGGTTTTCACGGCTATTTTCAGTTGAGAGAACAGACAGAGCAAGATACTAGGCTGGATTTACAGGCTCTTGGCCGATGACGGAAGTAAAGCAAGCCCAAACATAGTTAGTAAATGGATGGGAGTCCCTATTAATATCAGGTGTACAAATAAGTTTTCGACGTTTTTTATTAAAAATTGGGCTAATATTCGTGCTTTCTCTTTTCTTCTTATCTCTAAATGCATGAGAATGTAAAAGGGCATTTTTCTCGTGGACTAGGAAACATATAAATATGAGGAAAAACTCTTTTTAATGTGTAGCGAAGCGCGCACAATTCTGACTCGATGAAAAGACAAAATATTAATTATTTTTAAAAAACATTATTATTCTTGATAGACTTTTTTTAAACGTTTCTATTGGCTCCCATTTGCGATTACAACAAATTAAAAATGGTCATGTTAGCCCCTCTTTTGACGAATTTTAAGAAAGTAGGGATTAATAGCGATAAATCAGAAATTAACCGAGGTGACGAGGTGAGTCAAAAATCATCAGAAATTACTTCGTCTGGAACACCTATCTCTAGGTAGGTTGGAAGTACTCACACGCGCGAAATAAACGCAGAACAGGGTTCTTCTGTTGCCGAAATGCATTTTAACATCATCTGGGCAATAGATTTAGAGAACTCGTTTGATATATGCGGGCCAATCTTCCGAGTTAGGGAGCAAAGAGTGTCGAAATGTTTAAAAATCTCGGTGTTGCATTAGTGTCTTAATTCAATAAGTTGAATCGGGAAGTTATAAATTTCTTTGTTCTTCAGATTCCTCGACATCAGTTCCTTTGAAAGCGATCATTCGTGACATCGGAACTGCTGTAAAAACGTCCTTTCCTCAAAAAAGCAAGATTGCCTTGAAGCCCTCGAGGGCATCGAAACTCTTGCTACCTTCTACAACATCTTTACCATTTGAGAAGTTAGACTACTTGTACTAGAAAGAGGCATCGCAGTACTAATTCTAAGCCTCACCCTGCCTATTCTAGCAAGAATTTACTCTGAAGCCTCTTTTTTCTATAAGAAAAGGGAAATCATTGATTGTCGTTGGTTCTTCCTATCTAAACCTGAACACCATATTTGGAGGAAAGAGAAGTTTCCGCGAGATAGTACGGATTCAGGGGAATGATGATAAGTGGTCAGGACGACTACCCTAATATCGTTTAGAAATACGCTGGCCAAAACGGATATTTCCGTGCAGTTTTGAAACGTATAATTTTGATGTTTTCAAGTATGACATTTCAAAAAAAGGGGAAATTCAAAACTTAGAAAATGAATTACGAAAACCTGGGATCCTCATGAGAAAGAAAAATAAGAGGGAAAATTTTCAGAGTAAAACATTGGAATATTGCAACGAATTAAATTGTAGAAGTCTGACGTTTGAACAATGAAATATCAAAGATTAATATTTTCAGCTCAGTAGTGTTGAAAATTAATATTTAAAAATGTTTGAAAATTATATTCAGAAGTTTTGAAAATAGAATATGAAGTGTCGAAAGTATGAAATGTTTCATTCGATTGACAACAAATTAACTGAATTCGAAATTTAGTGTTTAGGGCTGCTAGATTGGAATATGACATGTTAAGAATTTGCCAATGTATTACGAAAACCATTTTTTAAGACGTGAATCTTCTTTATTGTCTTCACTTCACAATGTTTTTCAAATTTAGCAACTATTTAATGAGCTCTAGTAATTTTGTGGTCCTTTAAAATTGTGGTAAACTGAAACTATGGATAAATCGATACCTACTGGTCGTGCTCTCTGAATTTTGGTAAAATTAAATCTTTCTCAAATATAGTGAATGGAATATAATATTCAGGGTTTTCAGAGTTTCACCTCCTCTCTGAGGGAATCTTCACAGCATATATAATCAGGGTAACGAAGTTCAAAATTAATAGAGATTTTTGTTTTGTCATTTGCATGACGAATTTAGAAAATATAAGATTGAAAAACGTATACATGAAAGCATTGTGTAAAAAAAAAATATACGTATTTATTAGGCCATAGAAGATAAATGTATGAAAAATAATTAAAATAAACAATACTGTTACTAACACAAAATTTATGCAATTAGTCGTCAAACTTTATAGTTATTTTTCATTATGAAAAACAATTATAATAATCAATTTAGAAAACTTAGAATATCATTTACATTACCCGTGACTTGATACAAGAAAAGGGATTTTATACTGCAAGGCAGAATTTTACAGGATACCCGATATTCGCAGAGCCGGCGAGCGAGTTTAAATTAGAATATTATTTACATTACACGTGACGTGTTTCTAAAAAAGGGATTTTACACTGGAAGGCAGAATTCAAGTAGTAGGGCCAACATGAAAATCAGTGTCACCACATACAACTACACTCTCACGCGCCATATCTGCTTTTCATTCGATTCTTTTTCATCTCGCGTGCGTTTCTTTTTCCTTCAATAACTGAGGTCGTCACGAGTTTATTAATGTTACAGTAACTAAATAACGAAATATGTCTTTTTTCAGAGCTTTAGGAAAATTATTATCAAACAACAAAAGAAGACTTTGCTCTGTTGAGTATTGTCATGAAAATATTTTCGGAAATTACGTAATTCCACAAGTTTTGGCTACATCATATATCAATTTAGTAATACAAACAAAAATTTGCAGCTGTAGGACATCAATTGCTATGTGAAGCATATGGGGAACATGATCCATCAATAAAAACATGTGAGTATTGGTTCCGGCGTTTCAAGTGTGGCAAGACGCTAATACTGTGCATCTGGTGGGATCAGTTCGGAGTGGTCTACAATGAGCTTCTCCAGCCTAACAAAACCATCACTGCGGAACGTTACCAACAACAATTGATGCAATTGATCCGATGATCGAAGTTTAAAGCCCCCAATATTCCAAAAGACATGACAAAGTGATCTTTCAGCACGACAACGCTCGGCCACACGTTGCTGAAGTCGTCAAGGAAACTTTGGAAGCATTTGACTGGGTTTGTCCTACCCCACCCGCCGTATTCGCTAGACATTGCTCATTCGGATTACCCCTTGTTCCAGTCGATGGCTCGTGACCTGGCTGAGCAGCTCGTCACTTCTTATGAAGAAGCCAAAAATTGGGTCGATTCTTGGATCGCCTCAAAAGATGAGGAATTTTTTAAATGCGGTATCCGTATGCTACCTGAAAGATGGTCAAAGGTTGTAGAAAGAGATGGGAAATACTTTGAATAACATACATTGTACCAATTTCTCTGAATAAAGCTTCAAACTCACCAAAAAAATAAACCTTAATTCTTATTTGTACACATAATAAATAAAATATCTTGTATATAAAACTTTAATAAGAAAAAAATTGAAAAAATTTATTTTTCATAAACAACTTTTTAGATAATACACGGATGGAAATTTGATGGTTGAAAATATCATTCTTGACGGTACTTTTTCTCCTCCTTAAAGACGTTCTAGCAAACCAGTCTTTTAATACAAGTTCCAAAATTTCGAACCACAATTGCGAGAGTAGTCTAGTGCGTTAATTGTAGGACGTAGGTGTGTTAAAAGCTGTATATCGTAGGTTCAATTCCCCCTTGTTCGGACCCATTTAAGTAGGTTTCAATCGGCTAAAATGTTTGCCACTTGAAAAATGAATGAAGGGAATCGACCAGAAGCAATGAAGATCAACAGTAGCACTACGAAATGATGCAATGAAAAAAAAAAAATTTTCTTCAATTGGAAACGTTTGATTTTAAAACGTTTAAACCATCGTCCGAAAATTGTTTGGGTCAGAGCGTGTTAACCATAAGCTTCAACCAACAATCGATAACTTTCAGCTGCCGTTTTCTTTAAATGAAAGGTTATTGTACTTCCACTCATAACGTCTTTTTAAGAACAAAATTCTACACTTTTAAAGCTAAAAAACTATGTTTTTTGCACAATGACATAATTATGACTATTATTAAATTAAATAAAACGCAAAAAGAAGTAAAAATTATTATCCTTAATACATTTCACCAATCAATACAATAAGTACGCGGAGGTCGTCGAAACTGCGGAATTTAGTTAACACAAATATTAGCTAAATTCGTTTATTATTATGTGGAATCATTGGTCTTATACTCTCGGACTGAGAGTGTGTTCTACACGCGCCTACGCTTATTATTTTGAATTGTGAAAAATAAAATGGGAAAAGATGCTTCAAATAATTTCAAATGAAGCCGATAAAATTCACATAAAAAAAAAGACAATTTATTTTTGAGAAAAGCAAAATAACAGACCGATGTGAACACTTTTATGGTAGATTTAAAGAAAAACGGAATAAATATCAATGGGAACAATACAATGTTTGGGTTTTGTACATTACCGCATCCTTATGTTTATTCTAGTCCCTTAATCCTACCGGATGTCCTGGAGCAAAAGCAAAGAAGGAGAATACGTTCTGGCTACTGAGGTCCTGCAGATCCGGGCCAAGCTCGAGTTATGATTGTCATGGTTCCCAAAAGGAACCATTTTTCTTTACTTCAACCTTATAGCTTTAA
Organism: Diplolepis rosae; assembly: GCA_030998225.1. Taxonomy (NCBI): domain Eukaryota; kingdom Metazoa; phylum Arthropoda; class Insecta; order Hymenoptera; family Diplolepididae; genus Diplolepis; species Diplolepis rosae. The sequence continues at coordinate 950,669 of JAPYXD010000072.1, forward strand.
GGTGAATAAGAAATTGTTCCGAACCGCGGACGGGCAAAGTAGAGAAAAGTACATTCTCTACTGTCCGAGTAGTTCTGGTTAGTACCAGGTTGCTCGAGTAACTGCAATTTTGATTTCAAATTGATTCATTTTTATAGACTTTTATCGATGATGCTTAGGTGGGATATTTCGATGATTTCGGGATTTTTCTGGGTGGCCTGATTTTTGGAAGTAATTCATGCTGACCGGTATTTTTGCAGTTATCGATTGCCTAACTACTTGGTAGCCTTCTTGTTATTACCTGTTACCAAGTGAAATGTGATAAAATGGTCATTTCTGACATAGTTGAAATTTTTGGATCATATTTCATGATACCAATAAATCAAATATCGATAAAATAATTATATCGATTCCCTTGATTATTAATTCTGGATTCTGACACCTTAAATATTTTTCATAATTAGAAAAGACAATGGTTCAGATCCTTTTCAGAAATATCGTATGCACTGGCTATCCAAGTTTGTTTATAGCATTTATAGTTTATAGTGTTTAAAGCAAAAGTACCGTAGTACTTATGCGTTTAACAAAAACATAATGGGAAATTTTGGTAGGGAATATAAGAAAAACTATGGAAAAACTAAATGGAAACTATTTAGAAATTAAGGAAAAACTAAACATCATCGATACTCGTGTTTGAGGGATTTTCCACGTTGCGAGTCTGATTTTTAATGTATTCTTATTTGACGACGTAGCCAAATAGAGCCAAAAATGACTGTATGCGCCAGCGTACTATTATTAAATATTTTTCACTTGTCAATTTTATTCCTTTAAGACTTGTGCTCTCCTTCTTGCTCCTACCTTCCTGTCATACTAATCCTGTGCCAATTTATAATATTTTCCTACAGTTTACCTTAATTTGGAAAGAGCACGAATTATAATTTGGAAGAATACATCAAATATATTTCAAAAAAAATATAGTATTATTTAGAATTTATACAAACCAAAGCGTATGATTATATAAATGCATTCATAGCGCGGAAACGTATTATCTTAAGGTGTCCGTTTTTTATATATTTGAAGAGCATAAAGTCTGCTTCTTTTCCACCAAACCTCAACCTAAAAAGTTAAAAATTAACTGAGATATTAATTTGTTTAACAAAAGCTAAATTTACCGGTTTTTTCAAATTTTCTCCGCTTCTAATAATCCAATCAGATCAAGCGACAGCTCCTTTTGTTCACAATTCAATTGTCTATAGCTTTCCAGTTGATGTCATTAAGATTGGATAATTACCTTTAATGTTATAAACAAAAAACTAAAAAAAGTGCGATTTTTTGGTCTTAAATGTTAATAAAAAATTTATAAATCATATTTCGTTGTCCAAAACATGACACAATTACTCCATGACCAACCTTTCTTCTGATAGCGCAGTCCGTCTTCTGAAATAAATAATGTCCTAACAAATTCCCTGTTGCTTGGACTAATAAGTTAATAAATTGTTTGCCGTAAAACTAGTGAGATTGGAAATTCCCTTCCTGAACCAACCATTTTTTAAAGTCATCGACCCGAGGAATGGTGAGCTGCATCAGCGGTCTTGTCAAGGTGCTCGGGTTACGGGCGCTTTAAGTGGCATACAAATTTAATTAATGATTTATTACTACGAATTTTTGGTAAAATTCCGCCGCCTTGATACGCTCGTAACAACGTAATTAAAAACTTCAATGAAGTTGAAGTATTTTCTATGGCATCCTTTGTAGATATTATATAAATAAATGTAGATAGATATAGATATTATGATTATTAAGTAACTATAAAAACACAATGACATTGGGAGAATCAATTTTGAGTAGCATTTGACTAATGATATAAATTTATTACGCTTCTAAAATGGATTAATTTGATTATTTCTTCTATAATTTCGGAACATATTATGCGAGTTATAAATAAAATTATTGAACTACGTCTTCGTTCTGCTAAGTAAATATCCGTTGTGAAAAATATTGTTGATAACTAAATTTTTTCCCAGACAGGTGAAGTTTTATTTCCTTGCTGGAGGCTGCAGGACCTCATCGTTAGTGGACGGGCCTGTGGCCTGAGGCGGGCGCTTACTAGTGACTGCATAGGATCCCGTTAATTCTGCCACTCGCTGTGTGGTTAGGCAATACCCCAGGAGACCGTATCAGCGTCCTTGATCTGCTATAAAAAGCACGTATCGAGCAGTAGATCAGCACGGGTCCCACAAAGAAGCAGCCCATGATCGTTCCCGTATGGCATCTTACTGGAAGTGTCCGTCAGGTAATAAGGGGATGAGACTGATTTAAACCTAGCTCTGCGAAAGTGATGTATGCCATGCGGCCAAGTCAGCCTCTTCAGGACCTTGATCGGGAAGTGCGAAGTAGACACAGACGTCGGAATCTATGTTGTCCCGAGCTTGACAGAGTCTGAGAAAGATAACCTCATTGCACCTACTTCTTGCAAATGCTGGGTGACTATCTGAGTGACGGATTCTGAATCGAAAACCAACGAATATTAACGTCTCTGAGATGGAGTCTAACAAAATCACAGCCTCCGAAATATCAATAGTTTTGAAGAGGGCGAAATACTGAAAACCACCTGAACAATTTGAAGTACAAATACCTTACAATTAGGCATTCTGTTTTAGCCACATTCATGTAGAACATCGTTAATAATCCAAAACTTGCGCTTTCTTTTATATTGGACAGGATCACATGTATGTTTTCAAAGAAACCAGATGCCTATAGTCCTTTAAAATTTAAACCATTAATCTGTCTTCCGACTATTCACAAACTCCTTACTTCTGTAATCGCTGATGAGGTCTACATCCACTGTGAGCAAAATAACATCCTCATGGAAAAGCTGAAAGGCTGCTGCCAAAATTCTCGAGGTTGCAAGGATCCGGTCACATTTGACAATATCGCTGTGTTGCACGCCAAAGAGCACCAACGTAATTTGCATATGGCGTATATTAACTACAAACAATCTTTTATCTCGGTTCCTCACGATTATCTGAATGAAACTCTCAAGGCATACAAGATCTGCCCTTGTATGATCCGCTCTCTTGGACATGCGATGCCCTTTTGAGGCACTAGGATAAAGTATTTTGACCATGAGCAACCGGTAGTGACTATATTCTTGTACATCGAGAATTGCATCTTCCAGCATGACTCATTTAGTGCACTGCGGTTCTGTTTAGCTTTTAAACAGTTGACTAGGGCACTAAACAACACATCCTATGGGTATAGTATTGAAAGGGATAAGGGTGAATACCAACTCGATTACTTTCTTCACATAGATGACCTGAAGTTGTTTTCTAGCTTAAAAACGAAACTACAGAGTTATCTTGATATCACTATGCAATTTTAGAATGATATCGGTTCGGAATGTGGGCTGGACAAGTATAGGAAAGCACATATTGTGAGGGGTAACGTTTACATGCGATTGGGAAATAAGGATCAAAATTTCATCGGAACGATGACAAAGAGGGACTTATTAATACATATGAAATACAGTGTTTGAGAGGGAGTACAGGGATTCTCGATCAACAAATGTCTTTGTTTTTCAATTGTGATTCAACATGACCGCTGTACTTGATTTTGTCGATGCAAGCGTTTTTTAAGGCCAGGCCCATGTGCCTGTAAGAACAATAAAAAAATAACAAATAATAATTAAATATTAAATGGAAAAAGTTTTGAATTGAATCTTTCTCCAAAATTCATTAAATTTTTAATTGATATTTTTAAAGCTACCTGCACAATCTTCAAAAGTGCACTGCTGAAAAGTTAACGCTGAGAGAACTTTGTTATAATAATCGAAAATTCCTTAGCGATCTTCCAGACTGAGAGACTCATTCCAGAGTATTAGAACGGATTTTGGTTTTGGATTTTGACACAGGCACTAAAGACTCCGAAGGTACTCCCTCTAGCCGGGCGATGAAACGATCAAAAGTACAGGATAACTAGTGGCTGTCCTTCACGCAGATGGTCAATAGCGCGCTGAAAAAAGCTTCCAATACATCTGCCAAATTTCATTTGCGTTGGACAGACTGAGACCTAGGAGGATGGGGCAGTTTATCCAATGATCTATTTATAAAATCACTAAGAACTACAACGTGATAAGCTACGTTATGCTTTGCGTCAACCAGCAACGACAGGATCGGGTCCAAACATCTTTTATTTAATGAATACTCCAAATTTTAAACAGAGGTCTAAGAGCTTCTTCAAAAAATTCTTTATTCTATTTTCTTCTCACCATTTTCTTTTCCTATTGAGAGGCGCCGAAACGAGAATCACCTAGTTACCATCGCACATCGGAGGGGTTCACGAGTAGGCCACTGAGGGCATCATCTGACGGGCGAGGCACCCGAGAGTGGCGAATCTGCCGGCCTGATTATAGACCGGCTACTTGATGCAGGCTGTGAATTGAGCGGCGCAGGGGCTAGCTCCAAAACTTCAATCGCCAAGAAAAATGTCGCAGTAAAATCCGAAGATTATTAAGCTTGGAATAGCCACTTCGTTAAACAATCATTTAACTTCTAGACGATGAAGAAAACTCCATTTCATCACCACTTTAAGGTAATGATGATGCTGAGGATGGTAGGGATAATTTAACAAGTTGGATGGAATTTTTACCGCGCTGATTCCATTATTGCGCCATTTGTTGATTTTTAGGTGTCAAATATTTCTCCCCTCTTTCTATACTTATCGTGATAAAGGAAATGTGTTTATTTATTTTGATAATTAGATGCATGATCACCAAATTGCGGAAATATTTCAATTTCCAATAAGTTTCAGAATAAATGGAAATAATTCAAATAGTCCGAGTTTATAATAATTAATACTGATTTAGACTTCAATATAATTATTTACTTAATTAAATGAGTTCTTTATTATAAGCGCAGTGAAGCACGTGGCTTTTATTGTGTAAGATCAGCTGGCTTGAATACATAAGCGAGAATAAGTGCGGGGAAGGGAGAGTGTAGGATATACGCTGAACCTTGCGTTGTACTATAGAGGCGGATCATGGTATTGCTAGAAGAAAATAAAATTCGCACATATTTGGTTCTTGTAGTTGCGTACCTGAGCGGACGAGAGCCAGAATTAAGGGGGTATTCTAGTCAAGAGGGTTGAAAAAATCGAATTTTTTTTTATTTCATATTTTCAAAGTATAATATAAGGAAAATGTGTTCCGACGATAGCTACATGCATACTCTTTATAAATCTGGTTGAATTGTTTGTTTCAGATACACCAATCATGTCAAATCACGTCAGCCATAGAGCGTTTTTTTTTGCAGGCTTATTTTTGTAACAACGCTATTTGTATACTAATAAACATTCCAGCACTAATAAATCGATATTTCTTCTCTAAATCCTGTTAAATAATAAGCTGAAAGTCGCTTGTTCATATGCTTAACAGTTTTTGTTTTATCCAAGTTTGAAAAACCAGTTAAATCGCACTCAAGACTAGAATACCCCCTTATGAAAACTGAAAATGGGGTATGATGTTCGCTTGCGCTGTAAGAGAATGATTCTTTTTTTCTCTTTTCCCCTGGTTTTCATTCTCTCTCGCACTCCCCTCCATTCTCTCCTTTCAAGAAACTCTCATGAGCGCGACATTACTGTTGTTTACTCCTTTCCTCTTTTTACATTATATTCTTGTTCGTATTCCTCTCTTCATTCATTCTTATGCTACGCTCTCGTTTACACTTATACTTTGCACTCTCTTTAATCCTATCATTCTATGCATACTCCCACTCTCGCATATGATTCTATTTGATTTAAGTAATTATAATGTATACATTATAACGTATATCATGGATTCCTAGGGTATCGTTTACAGCTAGCATGTTCCTGAAATTCACACAGCTAGGATGCTCGCACTTTTGAAACGTTTTGCTAAAGCTTCCAATAGTGCGAGGCTTCAAAAGCAACAATTGGTTGCGGAGTATTTTAATGCTGTTTTCGCGCTTTTCTCATTCCTTTGTTCCACCGCATACCTTATTTTCTATAGCGATTCAGTGCGTACAAACTCTCGAATATAATTTAATCTATTTGAGTATTTAAAGATACCGTGGCGTTATCAGGGCGCTCCAGTTACAACCGACACGACACGGAGAAAAATAGTTGAAGTAATTTTACTCAACTCTGCCGATTGAACTTGGGACATAAGGACATTTGAACATCTATTAAATTCTAGTCGGGTAAAATGAATTTGATAAATGCCTAATTCACCCAAAAGTGAATAACAATAAGCGTTACATAGGGAATAGTATGAAGTTGAGTAAAACGTTGTCGACGACAGGGCATCAACATGCGCCAGTGGGTTCTTGCCCAATATTTACGGCGGAGCTCCGGAGGTTGAGAGGCAGAAATTGGAGTTCCAGCAGCTCAACCTTGGGAGAGGGAAGGAAGCCCAGAACCTTCTGATGCAGACTGCCAGGGAGAGGAGGGCCGATGTGTTGCTCATTAGTAAGCAACACAAATCGTCCGAAAACTCTGTTTGGAACCAGGATGCATCAAGGAGGGCTAGGATCCTTGTTTCCAGCCCTGATTTGAGCATCGGGGATTTCTTGCAGACCGACGCGGGGTTCGTTTGGGTAGAGGTGGCGGGGGTACGTGTGTACAGCTGTTACTTCTCTCCGAGCGATCCTTTCGAGATATTTGAGACCCAGATCCTCCTCCTTGAGGAAAGCCTCAGAGAAGCTAGTGGGCGGTCCCTTATTGCGGGCGACTTTAACAGTAAGTCGCCCGAGTGGGGAGAAACCCTTCGGGTCAGGAGGGGGATCTTAGTCAGCGAGACGTTCGCTAGGAATGACCTGATTGTATTGAATCGGGGCAGGGATCTTATATTCAGACGAGGAGCGGGGGGGTCGATTATCGACCTCACGATTGCCATGCCCCGTCTTGCCTCAAGGATAGGCGACTGGTGCTTCCTCGAGGTAATAACCTTGAGTGACCACCGGTGCATTGAGTTTAGCATCCAGGAACGGAGTCACCCAGTGAATACGGGAATAGGCGGAAAGGTGAGGAGCCCCTCCTGGAACACAAAACGACTCAGCAAAGACAAGCTTTGCGAACATCTTGGAGAAACCAGGCTCATAGATGAGCTTGGTTGGGCAGGGTCTGCTGGGCCGTTGGAGGACACTGTGCGGGCGGCAAGGCGGAAAGTGATCGCAGCATGTGACCAATCCATGCCTCGCCACGGTCACGGGCGTACCGGGGACCCAATGTACTGGTGGAACGACCAGTTGTCTGTCCTGCGTCGAAAATAGCCACTAAAAGATTGGTGACTAGAAAAAAGACCCCGGGCCTGGATAATCCCGATCGAGTCAAGTACATTGTGCGGAGCTTGTTTCCACACGTAGAGCCGTTCCAAAGACAGGACCGAAGTTCCTGCGTTGTCCGGCGCGAAGAACTCTTCACTCTCGAGGAAAAAAAGAGGGCGAGTGGGAGGCTTAAGGCAAATACAGCGCCGGGGATCGACGGGGTGCCAAACGAGATGCTCAAAGAAGTGATCGGGGCATACCCAGAGATCCTCCTGCAAGCCTACAACTCCTGTCTTCGGGAGGGGAGGTTCTTCGTAGACTGGAAGAAGCAGAGGTTGGTCCTGCTGAGGAAGGGCAACAAACCTCTAGAGGTTGCATGGAATGCATCATCCCATAGACCTATTTGCCTATTGGATACAATGGGGAAGCTTCTAGAGGAAATGATCCTACAAAGACTGGAGAGTCACATGGTCGGCGAGAACGATCTCTCGCAAAACCAGTTCGGCTTTCGGAAAGGCAGGTCCACAGTTGACGCCATCCAGGCAGCGGTGGACATCGCCAGTAAAGCAAGAAGAGGAACTGGTAAGTGTAAGGGATTCTGCGCCAACGCGCAGAATCCCTGTTGATCATACTGTTGATCCCTTGATCAACATCAACATTGACATACGCAATGCGTTCAATACCGCGAGGTGGAACATCTGCATCGAGACGATGGTGCGGGAAAAGGTTCCAGACTACCTGTTGCGAATGATAGATGACTATCTGAGCGACAGGTGGGTGATATACGAGGGCGACAAATGGTCTCTCAAGGAAGTGATGACATGTGGCGCCCCTCAAGGGTCGCGGGTGGGTCCACTCGTTTGGAACGTCATCTACGACGATTTCCTGCGCATGGACCTGCCTGCTGGAACGAGCATCATCGGCTTCGCGGATGACGCACTTGTCGTGTGCGCTGCTGACAACGTCGGAATTCTGGAACTGAGGATAAATGATACTCTGTGTCGGGCAAAGCGTTGGTTAGATAGCAGAGGCCTGAAAATGGCCCCTGAAAAGACCGAGGCTTTGCTGGTCACGGACAGGAGATCCTTACAATATCCGAGGATCGTTCTCGGGGAATATGAAATTGATTGGAAAAAGAGCATTAAGTACCTGGATGTGCAGTTGAATTAGCTTCGGCGAACACCCGCAGATCGCGACTGCCAAAGCCATCTAATGTGGGGCCGCTCTGACTCGGCTCATGCCCAACATTGGTGGCCCCAGGGAAGCCAAGAGAAGGCTGGTGGTGAGCGTGGTAAATTCGAAGCTGCTTTACGCAGCTCCGGGCTGGACAAGTGCCCTTAACAACCATGCTATCCAGAAGAAGCTGTTCTTCGCACAGAGGAGGTGTGGTGCTGAGAATTGTCTCAGCATACCGAACTGTGTCGACGAGCGCTGTGCTAGTCCTGGTGAGCGTCCCACCACTAGACTTATTGGCGGAGGAAAGGAAGGAGACCTTTCAGCTCCGTAAGGAGCTCACCTGCTTAACAAACCTGCAGGAAATCGCTCGCGCGAAGGAGGCCATCCGCAAGGATGGAAGGCGCAGACTCGTCGAGAAATGGCAGACGAGATGGCATGGTGACCAATCCGGGAGATGGACACACCGTCTGATCCCGCAGTTCGCCACCTGGCTGGATAGAAAGCACGGTCAAGTCAGCTTTTACCTGGCACAAACGCTTTCGGGCCATGGTTGCTTCAATGCGTACCTGAAGCGCTTCAAGAAAAGAGACGATGAGCCGTGCCGCTACTGCGGGTCCCTTGTGGAAAATGCAGAGCACACACTTTTTGTCTGTGCCAGGTGGGGCGCAGAAAGGGAGGCTGCTGGTCGGGCGGTGGGCGCACAACTCACTCTAAACACGATGGTCTCTCTCATGCTCCAGTCAGAACAGATATGGATGCTTATCAAGTCATTTGTCAGCCTGGTGATAAAGACGAGGGAGCTCGATGGGCATGCAGAGCGCGGCAACAACGGGGGCCAGTAGAAATCGCATCGGGGCCTGCACCCGCGGTCCTACGTCTTCGGTGGACTTGGCTGTCCGCGTCGGACAGGGGAGGAATCTTCTTATTTCTCCCTTGGTTGGCGCGGCTAGTCGGTCTGCCTAACGGGCGTGTCAGCAAATGGGAGTCCCGGGCGAACGGATGACGGAGGAGTCGTACGCGACTTTAAGCTGAAACCAACTGCCTGCGAAGTTTAAAGCCGAAAGGCCTAGACCCGTCCTAGGAGAGTCCTGTACAACGTCAGTCGTAGCCAATCATATTTTAAATCACAAATACACTTAAACATATCACCTTATATATATAAACCTAATAACTTCACTTGTATATAGTTAGATTCGCTTTCTTCGAAGCACGTACACGCTCGCTTACAATCCTCAAACATAAAATTTGGAACTTTCTTATATAGTATTTAGTATACATTTTTATTAGAAGTACGAGTGAAGTTTAATGAAAATAAAGTTTGAAATGTACATTAAAAAATTTCATTATTATCAAAAAGCATCTTGTGTAAAAACATTTAAAAGAAGGTTTTTTTATTTTCTGTGTTGTATATTTTCAAAATATGGATTTTCAATTGCGATTTCTAAATTATTATTATGCCTAAGAAATTTATGTGCAAGCTAAATCCTGTGTGGATTTTTCAAATTTTATATAATACACTTATCAAGACTTTTGCTGTTTAAATTTTCATGAAAACAATTTATTTTAATAAACTTAAGTGAATAAGAAAGAAGTAGTTATAATGAATTTAGAAAAAATTATGAATCAAGAATTTATTAAACTTATAGAATCTATATGACTAGATTATATGAAACTTAAATAAATTATATAAACTATTAGATAATCATCAAAGTACGATGAATGTTTAAAATCACTAGTTTATAAGTATGAAGAATCCACTATTAAGTGAGTGGTGCATTATGCACTAGATAAACAGTGGCTATTCCACTATTTTGGATTTAGCGAGTAGTAAAATAAACTGTAATTGTATTTTGTATGTTTTTAATTGGTTTTGATTATTAAATATAATAACGTGGAACATCAGTACGCTGAAAATTCAACACGTTTTTCAAATTAAAAATATTTTATGTGTGCCCAAGGTGCAGATTACTTTCATTCGTTCCTGCGTAAATAGATTTAGCTGGTGCAATAAGTCTTGCGATTCACGGTTTACTCAACTCTCGATTGAAGCGTAGAGTAGAATGAACGGAAAGCTCTACTACTTTTGTGATTTAATATAAGATTGGTTTTTTATAATTATACTACGAGTAATAATATACATATTTAGAAACTTTTAATGCACGCTTTCATACTTCACCCTGCACTTATGAATTTTACTTAACTTTGATTCATTTTTGAACATTTAATATATCACAAATAATTACAATGATACTAAATAACTTCTAACTTGTCCATATGTCCCAAATTTGATCGTAAGTTGAGTAAAATTACTTCAACTATTTTTCTCCGTGCAATCGTGGCTTTGTATAATTTTTAAGTCAGGAATTAATACAGCATAGAATTTTATTCTATGCATTATATTATTAATTCAGGACTCTGAAAAAGATTACTCACCTTAACTCGCACGTAACTTTTTTATGTTACTCAAGCCTATATGTATAATTTTCTATAGTCAGGAAGAAGAAAAAATCTTGAAAATCAGCATCATAGGTTGCGGCTGAATGCACGCACTGATGGAAGGGTAAGAAAGGAACGCCGAGAAGAAGGTGTATACAATGAAAATGTGAGCACGAATTCTCGCCCGCAGGACTGTATCCTGCCGGGGTATCTTTATTAGTTCGGTTCGTTTGCATCTCCTTGTGCTTGCATAACAAAGACAAATCTTGCAGGAGGTAAAGATATAAAAGTCGCGAGACTGTCTGATGGCCTAGTCAAGTCCGTTTTTGTGACTTGCAAGTAGTACGTGAAACTGAGCAGATATTAACATGTGCCCGCGAATCATTTTTAGTAAGATTCCGTAAAAAGTACTTTTATTCGGGAACCGACTAATGCGGCGATGCTCGAACTTCCAAGGAAGCTGTTTGAACTACCTTTTCTGGAAGTTGCACTACTTAAGGATCAAGACTTTTATATACTGAATACCAAAAACCGGCTTGCAAAGCAAAGTTACCGATGATAGATAAGTTCACAGCGTTTATGGTTCAAGAAAGAATCATGTTAACCAAACATTTAGTTAAGTGTCATGAGTATAGTAATATGTTCTTCTTTAACATTCTTTAATACGCGTTTGACCGATCTATCAACACAAGCTAATTTCTTTCTGCATCCTGCAACATGAGTTATCATCCAACATAATAATTATCACATGAATATAAAATTGATTAAATATTGCTTCTATGTTTTGCTGTACGACAGAGGGTTTTTTAACAGACATCAAAATATAAATATTGAAAGGTTTACTGGGATGTAACACGTATACTTTTTCTTGGCAAATCTTATCACCTTTGTGATTCTGCAATCATCCAACTTGCTTTAAATATCCCCTTATGACTTTAAGATCTTTTCAAAACTAAAGGTTTTTCCAAAAAAGAAACATTGAGTCAATATAAGCAAATATGACGATACATTAGCATAATAATCCATACCTTGTTGTGTGGAAATACCGCGTTCTATCTGAACGCCAAAATTCTGAAGAAAATCATCTGATGGATGACAATGTTGCGTTTTCCTTTCTATGCTCCTTATATTCTTTTTTTTGTATTCGCAACAGTCAAAGGTAGACCGGGTAGATGACAAAATGCCTCCTATGCAATTAATAATGCTATTAGTAATACCTTATTTTTGAGGTATCTTTCATTAATCACAAAAAGCTGATTTCAGAAACTATAGAAACCTTGCTCTCTGCATGCTCGTGCTCGTGAAATTATTAAGGATCCACGCCTTTTCTTTACGTACGATTAAGTTCATTAAAAAACTCAATAAATTTGACAAAACTATTAAAAAATTTGCGAAATTTTTAAAAAATATTTTAGAACGAGTTAGGACTTACATAAAACGTTCTATATTTTTTAAAGTAAACTTTTAATTGGAAAATTCCAGTAATAATTACAGAAAAATCCATAAAAAAATATTGAAAAGTTTTGTAAACATTTAATTTTGAATATGCAGTGCCTATTATGCATTATGATTTAAGAATTGCGGAATGGCTCTGGGATAGACTTATGTCTATCCTGTTACAGCATTTTTCATTCTGTTAAGTAACGGTAATGAGTACTTTAAGTTATTAATATTTTATTGAAAGTGACTTTAAAATAAAAATAGAAAGAATGACACGCTTTCTTTCCCTAAAAAAGAAAATGAAAAGTGTGTCAAGAAAAAACAAGAAATAAATTACTGAGGGTAAAAATTCAATACCGAGATTTTCGAGAAAAAATGAAACAACACGTACTCACATTTCTGTTCTTTGAATTTCGTTGTTTTGTCAAAATTTAGTTTTGCGAGTGTGCATTTGGTTTTTACTCCTAACATTGTTCTAGGATACGGCTTTGTTAAAATCGATTATATTTAGTTTTATCTACAAAATAGCATTGAACGTGACTTTTTCTTTTTTGCACGCATCAGTTGCCTCTCAATATACTAATCAAGTGCTGCGAAATGAATTTATTATTTGTGGTTACTACTAAAACTTAAACTCGTGAGGTACATTATAACAAGGAATAAGATCAAGGTAAGTTTTGTCTTCCATACAATCATTTGCTATATATGTTTAACGTTCAACGATATATATACTATGTGGTGTGAAAAGTCCGCGGCCTACCAATGATCCGTAACCCAAAGAATCAAATTTCACCGTGGCTTTTATGGTTGAGTACGCCGCTTCCTTGTCTTGATGAAACAACATTTTTTTCTTCCTCAAATGCGGTCGATTCTTTTTATCTTCTTGTTCAATTTGTCCAATAATGTAACATAGTACTCGCTAGTTATTGTTTTTCCTTTTTCCAAATAGTTGATGAATAATATACCATCTGCATCTTAAAAAATATTGTCCATAACCTTGCCGGCCGAACGTAGTGTCTTTAGGCACTTTGGTCGACTTTCACCCGCTTGCAACCACTCTACAGACCGTCTATTGGACACCGGTGTGCAATAATGGATCCATGTTTCATCAAATGTAACGAATCAAGGCCAATATTCCGTTTCATCACGCTCAAACAACGCTAACCCATCGCGCAGACAGTTTTTCCATACCCAAATGTTCATGTAAAATGTGGCGCACGAAGTCTGTTGATATCTTTACCATGTCAGCTGTCTAACCTCACTTCAATTTTTCGATCATACAAAACAATATGATGCACTTTTTTCATACCATGTTTAAATTCGGCATACCATTTCCTTACTATTGTACACGATTGAGAAGATGTTCCATAATATTCATTAAGCCATTCCTTGACACGCGACACAAAATCGTTAGCTCGAAGCGCGCAGTTGGGAACAGTGACTCTCCGATCTCTATTCACGGATTGTATGTTCCGTGGATCGGGATCGTATAATAGAGATTTGTATAATAGGTTATGAACGACTAATATTTGCAATAGATATTACCGAGAAATACTAATGCCAAATCTAGTATTTCTTTTTAATCTCCTCTCGTTTTAGCTTTTTTCATGAATTCCTTCTCCAAATAACCCTTGGAGTCAGCTCTCACAAGGTGGCCCTCATAAGCAGCTCCGAACTTTATCGGCAGAGGGGGAGAAGGCAGGGCAATACCATCCCTCTCCACCCCCACCTTCCTCTCGCAGTACTCCTCCCACAGAGCGCCATGCATTTCTAAGCACGTTTCTGAACTCCCGAGTCCTCCCCGCCCTGCTGGGGCCCACGGGCTGAACAAAATGAAGTATCGGACATGGAACCCTTTAGCTAGTTGTGCTGAACTGATTTTTGATCAATTGGTACGAGTAGAACCGAAATTTCCGCCTTCATAAATATTCCCATATGATTAATTGAAGACTGTAAAATCGCCAAAATTAGAACTTGTTTTATTCTGCATTTAGCAAAGGGCCTTGTTGTGAAAATTGATAACAAAATTATTTCTATCATGATGTATTCGGCAATAATAAAATTGATTATTTTTTAATCGATTGTCGCCATAGCAAATTCGCAAATTTAAAAAATATTTGCGTATATTACTGAAAACTGGAATGACATAATGTAGAATTAGAAAACTCTATGTTTTCAAGAATTTCTCTCATTAGGCTATGCTTATTCAATGTATGAAGGATAGAAAATTTTTCCAAAATTTTTTTATTTTGAAGTAGGTACTAACGATCATTGTAGAATAGGACACGAATATTCATAATTATTGAATGTTAAATCAAGCAATGTATGGTATTATCAATTTGTGAAGAAATATAATTATAGATATCAATATGCTATGATTTAAAATCTTCTGAAGAATAATGAACAATTAAACGTAATATAACCCATATAGTATCAAGATTTCGAGAATCGTTTTCTGTGTATCAAGACCTCCCCAAATACAGCGGATAAATGTACACAATCTGCAAAAATTGCATGCAAATTCACACATTTGTACAAAGTTTGCACGAATAGTGTGTGTGTATGAACTAGAACTACATGGATACACTATATGTAAGCACGGCACTAACCCGCCTGTATTAATAACAGTCACACAAATCGTCAGCTTGCACGATTTTAATGTTTCTCTCGACCCTCCTTGATGTCTGTCCCGAAAGAGACGCTAAATTTGAAATGACAAAATATATAATTTAAAAATTTGAACTCAAAATAACAATTTTATAATATGTAAAATGGTTCACATGACAGTATCAACAAATAGGTGTTGATTAAGGGGTTTATAATTAAGGAAAGATAATAATTTAGCTTTGAATTCGCATACGAAATTCCAATTACTTAAAATTTTTAAATATTCAATTACTTAAATTAATTTTAATCATATTTAATTTTGCATATGAAATTATACATTGAATTTCTTTTTTTATTGGGTAAAAGTGACGAATATTATACAAATAATATGATATATTTCTGAAAAAACTTTTTTTTTGAACGTAAGATTGGAAAAATTCGAAAGATCGCGGCGAAAAATTCAATTGAGGTGTAGCGAAGATCCGACCTACAAAATTGGCGAGTTTACTACAAATAATAATGTTGTCCTGGAAACTACAAATTGGGAATGTTTCCTTAAACACAGTGATAAGCTTCTAATTACCCATTGCTATGTATTATCATTAGCCAAAAACGCTTGAGGAACGTTAAAATTAAAGACACGCAACTCATTATACACGACACCAGGCTGATCCCACCAAATAAACAACAAGAGTTTTTTTCCATGATTATTTGACTTAGCTGTAGATGTTGAAGCATGGCCAGGTGGTCCCCATGATCTCTTTCTTTTTGCGTAATCATAGTGAATCCATTTTCACAACCAGTAACTATACAATGCAGAAAACTCTTTCTTTTCCGCCTGGCAAGCAGCATTTCACATGTGGAAAATCAGCGTTCAACGTTTCTCGGCGTCAGTTCATATTAAATCCAATTTCTTTGTTTTTGAATCATTCCCAATGATTTTAAAGGATGTGAAATTGCTTGTTGAGTCATTCCTAATGTAAGTGCAAGTTCTTCTTGCGATTGGCACGAATCTTGATCCAATAATACTTCCAATTTCGCGTCTTCGTATACTTTTAACCTTCCTCTACGTTCTTTATTTTCGATGTCAAATTCACCGTTCTTAAACTTTTGAAACCACTCACGACAACTTATATCACTTAAGGCAGCCTCACAATATGTTTCTACAAGGAATCGATGCGCCTCAGCTGCAGATTTCTTCAAATTCAAGAAGTAAAACAATTTCGCGCAGCAGAAGAAAGCAGTCGATCCGCAAACGTTTCCGCCAGCGCAGTTTTCTGTTCAATTATTTCCAAATTCCTTGTCAGCATGTCCTGAATAAAATCCTACAATCATCATAATTTCCCACCAGGGTACCATCGATACGAGTCTTAGAGGCAAATCTAAACTCAATCAAAAACGCAGTTACTCGAGCAACTTGGAACCGATCAAACCTACTCGAGAGTAGAAATCTTAGAATTCTACCTTGCCCACTCCTGAGTCGAAACCAACAGGGTGAGCGTAAAACAAGAAAAATCTTTTATTCAATGGAAGCCATCCGCAAGGCCGATAACGTGGGAAGCTAAGCACTTCCGCCAATATAGTTGCGTCTCTTTGAATTTCAAAGTGCGTCGGTAGCCAATTAGCCGCGAATGCTAATAGTGCGCGTTCAGCTTGGTGCGGAGCAAAAAGGGAGATCTTCAGAGGCAAATCTTGTTGTCGAATCTTAGAACGACAAAAAGACTTTCTCCACGGATATTTTTAAAGTAATCACGAGGCATCAGTGAGGAAGGTGGAGCAATTTTAACGCATTGCTCCTCTTCTCGTTGAAAGCCACTCATTTTTTACCTCTTCTAAGGTTAAAAATAAGGATCGCGAAAGACAGGTGCGCGTGTATGTTGCCTAGGTTTCTCGCGAAAGACAGAAGTGCGACGAAAGCCGCGAGGTAAATAAGGAGTAAATGAATCAAAGCCCAGCTTACGCAGATAGTAGGGATATACTCTCTCTCTCTCTCCCTCCTGGTGACTAGCAGGAATAAGCCCGGAAAAATTGGTAAGTCGGTATCGTTCTGATTTCTATATTGTACATTTTTGATATCTAAATTTGTGTAAATAAAGCAAAATTCACTTTACATACAAGCCTTAATTTTCTCGAAAATATATATATACAAGCAAGAGAAACCACGGATCCACATAATTAAAAACGAATTTAATCAATATTTATATTAACTAAATTCGGCAGTTTGGACGACCTCCGCGTACTCCTACTAATCAATAAAGTATATTAAAGGTAATTATCTTTACCTTTTGATTTTTATTTAATGAGTAATAGCCGTACGTAACAGTCTCTCTCTATCTTGTGGGAATCATCGCTGCGTCACTTTCTCTCCTGTGGGGATCATCACTCCGTCCCACTCTACCTTTAAAGGGATTACCAGCCAGCACTTAACACAAGAAATCCACTGAAGATACCGAGTTTCTCTCTCCCTTGCTTTGTTATTCTCTTTTCTTTTATTATTTGCCTGTGCTAAATGTATAAATTTTATTTTGGGATAATTTAAATACTTAAAATAAAATTTTCAGTAAAAGTTAAAGTTAATAAAAGTCTAATATAGTCAAAATGATATATAAAAAAATGTTCAACTTAGTAAAATAAAGCTTCAATTACAAATTCCAAACGTTCATATATTGTAGATTTGCGAAATTTGTATGCATTTGAAAAATTTTTAATTAGAAAACTAAGAGCAAAATACACGGAGAGCAGAGAACACAGCTGTCATATGCGCGGGACGAAGCAGAGCTGTGTCCTTACGAAAATGTTCGATTGGACATAGCTCAGCTTCGTCCTCGCGTAGCCAAAATGTCCCCCCCCCCCCCCCCCGAGCCCAAGTGGTGATTTCATTTATGAACAGACATTTATAAATCTTAATTAGATCAAAGAAACTACAGCAAATTTTCATACTTGAAAGACGAAATAATTTTTTAATAAGAGAGTGACCAATAGTTTTTGATAAAAATGATTTTCAGCTTACGATAATTTTTTCAAGGGGTTTTGGATGAACACTTTGTTTTGTTCAAGAATGAACAGTAACTCTCTATCTATTAAGAGGTTACATAAATGACTTTGCAAATTATCGCTCAGACATTGGTTTTTCATAGAAAAATAATATCTTTCCTTGAGCGCTAGTGTTCAGAAATGAAATCAAATCTTGCCGTTGAAATGGAGTACCAGAGTGCAGTTTTTCGAATGATTTTGACATTACAGAACTTTGAGAACTATTTGGATTTGTGTACGTATTACGATCATTCAAAATACAAAATTTCTGGAATTAATACGTCAATACCAAACCACTGATAAAAGTTTTTGTTTCTACGTATTTATAGTCGATTTTGAATAAAAAGATCTCTACGTTATAGGCCGAAGTTAAATTATCAAAAACTATTGGTCACTCTCTTATTCAAAAATTATTTCGTCTTTCAAGTATGAAAATTTGCTGTAGTTCCTTTGATCTAATTAGATTTATAAATGTCTGTTCATAAATGAAATCACCACTTGGGTTCAGGGTTGGGGGGGGGGGGGGCCACAAAGGTTACGTCACTATTTCATTCGCAGTCCAAACTGTAAAGTAGAAGAATATAAAATATGTGAAAAATTAACACAAACGTGGCGCACACGCGCGATATGTTTAGCACGAAGCAGAGGAGTGCGTGGGCACAGCGGTGCTGCGTTTGGACGAAGCCTGCATTTGTCCGCACATAGCTCTGCTTCGTCCCACGCACATGACAGCTGCGTTCTCTTCTCTCCGTGTACTATTCTTAATGAGAAAAGATTAACATGACACGCAAGTTAATCTTGAACAATTTCAGGGACAGATTTTTCAATTGAACTACTTCATTTACAAAACTAAAAAGTTTTGTAATTCATATATTTATCGAGAACTTTGAACATTTATTATTTACATAATTTTTATATCTAAAAATAAAGTTCTCATTGATCAAAATCCGATCATTTTCAAAAAAATTTTATTTATTTAAATAGGAAACATTTCAAGTCACGAACAAAAGTTCTAGAATATGTTACGTCAGAAACGTAACACTTATCTTCTTTAAAGATTTCCTCCTTTTATGTCAGGATCAGAAGGATCCTCTCTAAGGGGTGAGGAATAGTCAGTGAATAAGATGGGTTGATCATATAAAATATATTTATTAACATAAAAATCATGCTAAGTAAGCACCATGGAAAATTATAAAACTTATAATATAAGATTTGAAGTATTTAGTATTATCCTGGGTTGGAAGTAGGTTTGTAATGAATTGAGTCCAGTAGGTTGAATATTGTACTCGAGTCCTCACTTCGTATGCGTTGACATGAATCTTAATCAGATGGTAAATATGTGGTCCAGCCGGTTGGGATGTTTGATTCTCTGATCCTAGTTTGAAGAGAAGATTTTCTAAGGCGATTCCTCTTCACTCTACTGTCGTTGAACTCGGAGTTGAATTAGAACTGGAACAACTGGCGGTGAAAAATCTGATGAGACTGGACTAGACTGAACTGAACTCGCGGTATAGAAATGATGACACTAGACTAACTTCTATTGGAACTTCCGCTTTTTATAGAACTATGAAAGGTCATCTATGACGAGCTACATGCTATGGCCAGTCAAATGCTATTACAAGTTACATGTTGTGACTGTAATGCGTGTGATAAGTGACAAATAGATAATTTCTGAATGTTTAAATATTTCAAAATTTCACATGACTTGTCATTGTAAAAATTTAGATGCTCTAACAATAGCTAAAAATACAAGTGAGTCTGTAATTTTCGATGGCAGTGTATGTATTGAAATTATAATGTAAAGGATGTTACATATTTCAAAAAATTGTAATTTAAGTATTTCAGGGTATAGTAAAAGTTTGTCGAATTATCTTTATGCCAAAGAAATCTCAATGTGTATTGTCCCTTTTTCACAGAAAAATTTTTCAATCAATTAATTTTTTCTTATAATCTAACCTTTTATTTACATTTATAATATACATTGAAATTGCCATACAAAACTTATTAAGTATTCTAAAAGTTTTTTTAAAATTATGATATTTTTATAATATTTGTCAATTTTACTCAATAACAAAAAATCTCAATGTGTATTTCCGTATGCAAAATTGAATATAACTTATTAATTTTTTTGAAAAAAGAAACCTTTTGTTTACACTTATGTATTGAAATTGTCAAGTAAAAGATGTTAACTATTTAAAAAAATGTTATTTAAAGTATTTTACTCAATAGTAAAGGTTTGTCGAATTATCTTTATACCAAAAAAAATGTTAAGTAATTGTAATTTCGTATGCGAATAAACTATTAACTTTCTTAAATTATCAACCCCTTCATTAACACCTATTTATTGATACTGTCATGTAAAACATTTTACATATCATAAAATTTTGAGTTTGAGGTCAAATTTTTAAATTATATATTTCGTCATTTCAAATTTAGCGTCTCATTCGGGACAGACATCAAGGAGGGTCGAGAGAAACATAAAAATCGAGCAAGCTGACGATTTGTGAGAAGTGCTCTTAACACTCTTCATTCTCATATAGCAATTAAACTTGCACAAATTTAGCTGACAGTGCGTACGTGTGATTCCTCGCTCACGCAATATCAGCTGTAGGTACGAGGAGCCTGTCAACCAAAGAGAACTCAGAGAAACACTGGGAAAAGAAGATGCACTACGCTCCGCGCGCAACTATTCACACTCATGTACTGATGATTCTCGCTAAAAGTTCTTGACCTTCTTTTTTTCCATTTTAAATCTAGACACTGGGCCAGCATCATATTTTTATAGATTTTGAGTCAGTAACAAAGCCAGCGAAGATGCGCTGCCTTGCCGAGGGACCTTAGGGTGTGAGAATGAAGCCGTAGTATTCTTGATGATGAGTTGACATTGTCTTTATCAAAGCCGGTAATACTTAGCCCTGTGGAGGTATGAGAGTTATCAACCCCAGGACGGTGGAGTCGCCTGCTATCTAGCCAGGATGCTTAACGTGCGGAGATTGAAATAATAATGACTTCTAAAAATCGAAAGAAACTGGAAAAAAGGCACAGTTGTGTAAATAATCAGGATCAATTTTATTACATTTGTATGAAGTAGGAAACACCAAAATATCAGAAGAACATCACTACAAAAATTTCGAAGCAATCGAAGCTTGAAACTTACTGTATAAGCAAATTGGAAAAAACCGCAAAATGAAAGGAATTATTACTTCTGCATGAACTATGCGAAGAAATGGAGAATCTTCAACAAAAATCATCTTGATAGACAAATTTGTTGCACGAATATTGATGAAATTGTGGATGAATTGAAACCAGGAGTTTACTAAGATGGAAAGAGGAGGCTATTTATAAACTGTTCTAGACGAAGCCTGAAGGCCGTCTTATTGTGCAACACAAACGCATATGCAACGATACCAATAGCTTATTTAACAAAACTTAAAGAAGTTTACAGTAATATGAAAATCATCTTGAAAAAAATAAAGCACGATCAACATAGATTGCAAATTTGTGGAGATTTCAAACTTCTTTCAATGCTTCTGGGACAGCAATTAGGAAATACGAAGTATCCTTGTTTCTTGTGTTTATAGGATGGCTGGGATCGTGGTAATCATTACGAAAAAAAAGTTTGGTTAAAAAGAATATCACTGAAAAGAGGATCCAGAAACGTCAGCGATTACCTATCAGTGGAGCTACCAAAAGTCCTCTTTCTGCCTCTCCATATTAAGTTGGGTATCATGAAACAATTCGTGGAAGCACTAGATAGAAAGGGGCAGTGTTTGCAATCTATATTGTCTAAGTTTCCCCAATTGTCCGATGCTCAATTGAAAGAAGGGATAATTGATGAACCTTAAATTCAACAGCCATTAAAAGGCGATATTTTTGTTACTAAAATGACTTCAACTGAGAAAAGAGCATGGCTCGATTTCAAAAGTGTTGTTAAACAATTCTTGGTAAACGTCAAAAGTCCAAAGTGAAAAAAAGATTTTAAAAATGGTCGATAGTTTTAAAAAATTTAAGTGTTTAATGAGTTTAAAGCTCCATTTCATGGATTCTCATGTTGAATGCTTCCCAAATAATCTTGGAGACTACAGTGAAGAACAGGGTGACAGGTTCCCATCAAGATATTAAAGTTATGGAACAACGATATCAAGGAAGATGGAATGGAAAAATGATGATGGACTACTGTTGGACATTGAAAAGAGATTCACCTCAGAAAAAAAGATCAAGAAGGAAAACGCCGCTACGAAGGTTTTTCGAATGCAAAAGAGTGCGTTATAATAAAAAAAAATAGCTATCCTTTCATACAGCCATGGAAGGCCAACACTAATTTGACTTACGTATCGCATTCAATGCCTGGAAATACATTAATTCAATTTGGTTCTGAAAAGTGACGCTCAGGCAATTTCGTTATGTTACACATTTGTCAGTAATATCACTGATCTGACTCAATTTTTTAATACAGCGGCTTGAAATCCATGATCAAACCATGTTTTTCCATCATATACTCAAAAATGAGGTTTTTTTATGTTATGTCGAAAACCAATTGTTAAAGATTCTATTTTGACCTGAGATTCGAATTCAGCAACTCAAAATACATAGAAATACATGTGTCTTGTTAAGAGTTCTTAACCTTTCTTTCATTCAATGCGTTCAATGTCTGGGATTTAATATATTTGGTGAAGGAATAAACGGTTTTTCAGACAAATAATTAAAACACAGTTCATTTCTCAACTAAATTCATTAAATTACAGATGTTGAACACATTGAATGACATTATTTAACATACATACTTAAACGTTTTCTATTAAGTCTTCTGCAAATAAAACATGCTTTTTGAATTGGAATTGCAGTCAGAAAAATTAGCTGATTGTGGCAAATACTAAAAGCTGAAGAAACTCTCAAAATGAGTGAGTTTTTGCTCGGCATTTTCAGTGTTGAATTTTAGCCCTCAATAAATTTCATTTCGTTTTTGCTTGACACACTTTTTCATCTTTTATTTTTGCTCTCAGCGTGTTAAATAATGAGTATCAAACATGTTGAGATGCATCAATCATTGAAGGGGGGATTCTAGTGTGTACGCTCAATTTTTTGCCCAATTTTCTGAAATTTTTTTATAAAAGTCAATAAGTAATTTCAGGATTCGGATTTTGGATTTTAGATATGGTACGTTATTTAAAATTAAAAAGGTTATTGACATATACTAGATGTACAACAATGCATCTGCCGTTTTTTCCTAAAATTTGAGGCTTTATTCTTAAAAAGTGATTACCTATTTATGATTCAAATTACTGTCCGTCGCTGAATACTCCTTTTTTCCATCTTTCTGGCAATTGTCGGATACCTTCTCGAAAAAACGATGCGTCTTTTGAGCCGATTTAAGAATCGATTTATTTTTTGACTTCATCATAAGAGCGAAAATGCTGATAAACAGGTCGTGTGCCATCGATCGAAACAAATGGTAGTCGGAAGGATCAACGTCTGGACAGTACGGTGAGTGGGGTGAAACCTCTTATTTTAGCGTTTCCAAGTATGTCTTGAACGGTCTTGTGACATGTGGCCGAGCATTATCATGCTGGAGGATAACATTGTCGTGTCACACTTGGTACTATGGCCATTTCCCCTTCAATTCTCGGCTCAAACGCATCAATTGCATTCGATACCGATCTCCTGTGATAGTTTCACTCGGATTCAACTGCTCATAAGACACCACACCAAGCTGGCCCAACTGAATGCGGAGTATAACCTTGTCACCGTGAATATTCGGTCTGGCCGTCGACGTGCAGGCATGAACGGGTATTCCCCATGTTTCTGTGCGCTTAGGATTATCGTAGTGGATCCATTTCAAAATTTTCTCTTTTTTACCACCATGCCGGTCCTCGACATCAAAATCACCGCTCTTGAAGCGTTGAAACCATGCACTACACGTTATTTCACTAAGAGCATCCTCACTCAGAGCATTCGATGAGCCTTAGCCGCAGTTTCCTTCAAATGAAAGCAGAAAATCAAAACTTCCCGCAAATCACGAGAATTTGGCTCGAAAACTGACATTTTCGATCGAGAATAAATTTATGATGGAAACGGAAATTTACTAATGTGGTGCTGTCGTAATGTTGACAGATGCCCAAGCTTACTTTGTGACATTTTTAATCGTACCATTTCGATCAGCACATACCACTGCAGCCATCTACCTAAAAACACCGGAAGCAAAGTTGTACACCTAATGAGAGTATGGCTATCGCATAAATTAGAATAATGTCAATTACCCGTAAATCAATTTTTATTCAACCAAATGAAATCATCCTAGTTCACGCGATAGTCATACTCTTATATTTTAATAACATTTTTAATTTTTTTTTCAAACAATTGTATCGGACAGAACCGTGTCAACCGTCAAATAACGTATCTAAAGCGCCATCCAGCATATAGCCGCCATTTTAAAAAATTTTCAGTAAAAAATATTTTGAAAGATAGTTCAACGCTCTATTATTAACTTCTAAAATCCGAATCCCGAAATTCCTTCATGATTTTTATAAAACAATTCTAGGAAATTGGGTTAAAAATCAAGCACACACACTAAAATCCCCTCGGGGACATTTGATTTTTTATTATTTTGCGATTTCTTTATATGTGACCTGTCGCGAAGAAAGGTGTTAGGGCGCAAAAATGAATTTTCGGGTTTTGGCATTTATAAGTAGTTCTTAAATTGTTTTTCCAATAGACAAATCGAAAAAATTCTGACTAATCTACTTTAGCCGTAATGAGGTTGCAAAGTACCTGGAAAATAGCGATCTTCGTTGTTAGCCACTCTTTTAAACTCTCGCCCTGAAAAACCTAGCCTTGCTCCCTAATGTCCCTTTCTTCGCGACAAGTCACATATGAAATTTACATAAATCTTATTCCTGGGGCATATTGTTTGCAGAATTTTTGCATGTTTATTTAAGGTGAATTTTAGTTAATGAGATCAAAATTTAAATCCAGTGTAACTTTCAAATACTCTTGTTCAAATCATTATTTCGTTCGAAATAGTACCTCAGCGTACAGCATTATATAGTATTTCAAGTACTTTAAAGATTTTGTAATTATCGAATGAAAAAAAAAATCTTGAAGTTTCGAATTTCATCGACTCTTCTAAACAAGAACTGAAAACATTACAAAGAAAAAATTCTCATTTTGTAATAGATCTTTTTATGTCCCTTACAAATTTTCTACAAATTACATAGTTAAAAACTAGAAAGATAAATTTAATCTGCTTGGCTGTAAAATGCTATCTTTGGAACTGCTACTACTACATATAATTTAACATTTAAATAATAGAATAAAGAGAATATTTACGTACTTTTCATCAAAGTATCTTGAGCATGATAAAGAACCATGCGATAAGCAAAGTGTAGGGAATCCTTGTCAACCAAGCCTTTACGGAACCTAATGAGATTTGAAAATACTAGTGGTACATCAATTATTCCATGACCGGCCCTAACATGACACACTGCAGCGGCTGCGATCAAAAAGAGCCCACTGAGATATCCACCGAATAGACAATGGACGATTATTGGCTTAAAGGAACCATGTCGCAAGGCTTGTTCTGACATTACGTCAGTAGCAAAAGCGAGGAGAGAACCAGGGCTGCTTGGGAAACCACTGAAAAGTATTTTCAATATCATAAAATATGGCAATTAATTTATATAGTGTACATAGGAATTTAAGATGAAAAATTGTTTTATACAAAGGTCGTAGGGTTTTGAAGGAAAAAAATATGGACGTGAGGTCTCAAACACTGTGTCATGTTTTCAATTTTTGAGTTCCTGTCCTTCTGTCACTTATATAAATTGGATAGCAAAAGCTTAATAACTTTTTTAATTACATATAATTATATACAGCAGTCTGGGAGAACTCACGTCCATGATGGTTACAGTTTTTTGTATTTCAAATAAATACCGAGATATTTTAGGAAATAATTTTATTCTGAACACCCAGTATATTTACGGACCCTGAAGAATTTTATATTATATAATATATATTATTACAATCTATATACATTATATATAATATTCAATATATTATGTATCCATTTAATTATTTTATTATCATATAAGTTTTCAAATACAATTATTTTATTGTTCTTAACGAATTTCCGGTGTCAGTGGAAAACTGTGATGGAAAAAATCACAAATTTAAGTAAGTAACGTATTAGATAATCATCGAAATATTTTGCTATAGTGAGTTCTAAAAAAATGTAAATTTGTTTTATCATTGCACGGAAAACTCCATATTGCTCTGACAGCGCTACAGACTTATTGATTTTTTTAAATCCTACATGAGGTATATGTATCACTATTAGAACGATATCAGAAAGCTAATACAGCGAAATTCGCAAAATAGCCCCCGTATCGATAAAGTTCCGCTCTAGTAGCAGTATACGTATCTCTATGGCAGCCACAAAAAGTGTATCGCTCTGACACCTATACGGTAGAGCTGCGAAAGCGTCACGGTGGCGTTGCAGCGTCTATACCTATAGGTAAATTTTCGCGTAACCTTAAATCTTGCCTCATTTTGACATAGTGAAGTTTCAATGAATTTAATTTCAGTTAATAATAATGGATGCGTGGGTGGAAAAGAAATTAACCGATTGGGGATTTGAAAAGTATATCGATTTGTTCAAAGGTAAGTATCCAATAACTATCAAAATGTACTCTTTGTTTGAACAGAGAGTGCATTTCAATATTGACAAAATTTGGTTATTTTTTCATAACAATTTTCTCGCTATCTTACTCCTGAAAATTTTTTTGCTGGAAAATGTTATTAAATAAGTGATTCGAAGGCATTTAATAATATAATTATGATCAGATTATAAAGTGAAATCAGATTATCAATCAATTTTTAATTTCCTGTCATGAGAAACGAAATGTATTTATTATGCATCTATTATGAACTATAATATTATTGTAATAATATCGAATAATATGTTGTTAATATCACATTTATATTATTATATTATCACTATTATTATGAATTATTATTATTATATACTGAATTATTCTGTTTATATCTATTATGCATTAATTATACAGATTTTATGAATTTTCAGAAGAAGAAATCGATCGTGAATCTTTTAAATGTTTGTCCGAAGAATTGATAAAGAATATTTTTCATAAAGCAGGACCCCAAGCCAAATTTTTATCAAAATGGAAATTTGAATTCGAAGGTTCAATTGCCGGAAGTTCAGTCAAACGCGTAAGAAATGATCACATGTTTTCTTGATAAATGAGACATTTTGCATTGTTATGAAAATAACTTATAATTTATATTTATAATAATAATAATAATATATACTTTGTGACATAGTTCAAGAAAACGTCGTTTTCGCCACTTGGGCAAAAACACAGTTTCTGAGATAAGTGTATTGAAATACACTCCAATTGGGTGTATTTTTTAAAATTACACTGAAATTGAGTGTTATTCAAGAAAATAAATCCAAATTCAGTGTGTTTCGGTACACTTTATTCATAAATTTAGTTATTTTTTGATATGAAGAAAAGCTGCTCTAATGTAAATGATTCTGTAGCTTGCCGGCATAATAAAGGGTTTCCCAATAGGGGTGATATGATTTTGAATGTCCCTATCGGGCTCATTTGAACTGAAATTTTTGACGTCTGCTGTCAGTTGTCATCAGTAAGGTTTGCCATTTAATCATGAGTAGTTTCACGCTTCCACAACGTTTGGAAATTGTCCAATTATTTTATCAAAATTCGAGAAGTTTTGTCGGTGTTCAAAGAGCATATCGTGCAAAATATGGTCGTCATTCTGCTCCATCCGCGCTCTCAATTCGTCGAATAATCGATAAGTTGGAGAGTGAATTTACTCTATTGGATACTAAGCCTAAAAATCGTATGCGTACCGCACGTTCTACACAGAATATAGCCGCCGTACCGTGAATTGTCCGTGCCACGCCGATCTCAGGAATTGGGCCTGTCCAGGATGACTACCTGGCGTATTTTGCGATTGGATCTTGGCCTGCATCCCTATAAGATGATTCTGGCCCAAGAACTGAAGCCTAATGACCATCGTTTGCGTCGGGAGTTCGCGGATTTTTGATTTCATCAAAAAATCATCTTTTCTGATGAGGCGCATTTTTGGCTCAAGTCTCGGGGGACATTTGGCCGATATATTGTTTAAATCATAAATGGCATAGAATATCCAATATAATAAAAAAGATTTCGATCAATTCCGAATGAATATTCAGTGTTTTTTTTCAATTTCAAAACATATCACCCTTATTGGGAAACCCTTTAGTTTATACCCATTTCTTCCTAAATGAATCATGAACAAATAAAATAACTACTTTTAACCCTTTGTAAATGAAAGAATATATTTATTGGTCGAATAATTTAGTATTAAATTAATTAATTAAATTAATGTGTTCTATTAACTTGAATCAATGAAAAGTAACTGAGAATCAGTGTCAATCCACTAATTGTTAGTGAAGAGTAAACCCTTAAGAAATCAGTGAAGATCGAACGAAGAAAACATCACTCTATAGTTAAATTATCCAATCCATGCTCAGAAAGGGCACTGATTCATAACAGGCTCAATTTTTACTGCTTTAAGTTTTGATAATGAATATTTGCCGAATCACTTGTAATTTTTGGGTAAAGATACACTGCTTTTTTCAGATTGTTCTTTGAAAAAATATGGATTTTTTTCTGAAAAAAGCCTGTAGAAATGGGAAAAAATGTTAGTTCTAATAAAATTAATTGAAATTCAAAACACAACATCACCAAAAATTAGAGATTTCATCAATTTCCTAATAGAATTTTTCATGAAATTTAATAATGGGCTTAATAAGCCATCCTGATATTATTTAAGGGGTTAAGCCACCTTGGAGACCAAGAAATCATGGTACATCTGTTGTTAATTTTGTAGACATACAAAACAATAAAGTCAAAATCTCTTTCAAACGTTTTATTCTACATGAATTGATAAGAAAAAATCTGCCCGCTTCGCGGGCACATTCTCGTCGCACGCTTCGCGCGCAGCTCGCTTCGCTCGCGAGTTTGAGCGCACCCAGGGCGCGCGATTTGATCATCGCGCTTCGCGCTCGGTCTTGTGCTCTTCGCATACATTTAAGTTTATTTCTTATAATTTGATACTGAAGCTCAAACCAATTTTATAATAATATTACAGATGATGTGAATTACACATTTTCTCAAAGTCACTCAATTTCTTTTTGAATTTAAGTGAAACAGGAAATTCAATTTACTTAAGGCTCTATCAGCCTTAAGGAACACATTCTCATCATGACGCTCGCGCTTCGCGCTCGATTTTCTATATACATTTCAGTAACTTTTTAATAAATTATATGGTTAAAATAATTTATTTTCTTCCAAATCTCTCAAAAAGAAAAAACAATTGTAGACTTTATTTAAGGAAACAATTTTTCAGAACAACGCTTATTTCGTATCTCACATATTTTGGTGAAAAAAATCGAATTTTTTTAAGATTAAAAATCAAAACATAAAATATACATCCTGTCCCGAAATGTCTTAATGAGAATTTGTAGACCTCATTTAGGCAAATACTTTTTCATCTAAACGTTTTTTTTGTATCTCACATATTTTGTCCAAAAAATGGAATTTTTGAATTTTAATCGTATTTTTTGGAATTGAAACGAAAAATATATGTTTTTTCAGAAACTGTGTCAATCAAAATTTGTAGATCTGTTTGAAACGAACAACTTTGTATTCTTACGTTTTTTTTGTATTTCACATATTATTGTTAAAAAATTGAATTTTGGATTTTCAATAGTTTTTTTTTTTAAATTAAAAAGAAAAATATGCATCTTATGAAAAAATGTTACAACTCAAATTTGTAGGTCTTTATGTAGAAAATAATATTGTATCATAAAATTTTTTCGTATCTCGTGTAATTTAACTGGAAAATGGAATTTTGATATTGACTTCTTTCGAATTTTAATATGCTGTAACATTTCTAATTTTGATTTAATCAAAAAATGTTATGAGGATAATTTGTAGAGATTTATGAGCACTATCTAAAACCAGTATTAAAATTTTTGATTTTTCCAAAAATTTATTTTCAAAAACACAAAAGTAGTGCTCAATCCCTCAATTTTGATTGGATGTGGTTGGTTAACGAACTTGTCCTTAATTTTTCGGCTCCGATAAAGTGTGCCAAAGCTCAATTCAATCTGATAATTCTATCGAGAGTTATGCCGCACACGACCTACTACAGACAGACAGACAGACACTTTCGTAAAAACCGTTTTTTCCGACTTAGGGGGTCTCAAAACGTAAAGATTTGATAAAAATTTCAAAAGTAATTTTTCACATAAAACCAATACCTTCTCATCCATGATGAGATTGTAAAAAAAATCATAAACAATCAAATTTTAGAAAAAATGTAGGTCAACCTGTCCCGTTTGCGCAACCTATGTCGTGGATCGGGATCAAACTGTGCCCCAGGCAGCGTCCATAATAATTTTCATCTCCCTGCAGTAGAAAATTTTTTTTTATTAACAACAGCATAGTAGTTTCAGGCGTTTTAGGTCTGTATTGACTCTTCACTGGTGGAATGCAATTCTGATGAATTGTTAACATCGCTGCAATTTCAAGGTACAATAAAGTATTCATGTAAAATTTCTGTAATCTTCAACTTCTATTTAATGTATTAATTTGTGCTAAAATTTAAAGGCCTTTTGGAGGATTATCAAGAGACAACGCAAGACGCCACAAAAGTTGTAGTGGGTCGGGATGTAAATGCTCCCTTCAATAATTCTTGTGATAGTTTTATCCAATTCCATTGGCGGATTTAAGTGTTCAACGTACTCTTCCGATTGTTGGCACTATTGATGCGTTGAGAACTTCCATAGTTGGGATAGCAATTTTGACCTACTACAAGAATAATCGAGAGCTAAATGATAGTTACAGGAACCATTTAGCCGATGCTTTGATTCGCATTGAAATATGCGCTGACGCCAATTTGACGTGAGTTGTCTATGATTTTGTTGTATTCTTTCTATACACAACTAAAAGTTATAAATTTTGTCATTCCGATTGTTGTTGGGCTTCAAGTCCACCATAAAAATTTGAAATTTTAATTATATAGTTCTTTTTGTTCACATGCAAATTGAACAATCAGTCTACTGAAAAGATAAATTACGAATCTTGTTGAATGTAGCTTAAAGTATGATTGTAGTGATAAAAGAAAGTTTGAGAAATTTACATGATCTATATATTTTTTTATTTTATTAAAAATGTTTTCCTTCAGGATAAAACCGGAACGACTGAAATTCTTATCTCTTCTCATCAAAAGCGCTTTTCCGACTGAGACTGAATTCACATACTACGTTCCTTATGCTAACGATTCTATTTTGAATAAGAAAACATTGGCTAAAGGAAAACTCCGCGACAGGTATAATTTTTATCGAGGATTTTTGCTTGAAAGTGGTGCAACGACAAGAGATAGAAAATCGGGCAAAAACGAGAAAAGAAAAGACGATTCACGCTTATTACGTCTTGGGTTCCGAGAAAACCTTGTTGCGCCAAATGATGATGCAGATGCTTTCGATGATAAAATCGATTGGTTAAAAAAGAATATCGATCCACACGAAAAAATCAAACAGTTTTGGAAAGACACGTCGAAAAAAAGAATTTCGCAACTGATTCAAGATGACTCAAACACAAGTTACTTTAGTGACTTTGTTGTTTTGCGACATGTTTTGCTCGGTCCAGAGTTGGTATGAATGATTTTATATTTTTCTACCATTAAAGGCATTAAATCAATTAGACAATTTGTAATGTAAACGATAAAATGATATTTTGTAGATTGAAATCGATTTTTCATCGCTTTAACCCTTAAAAAGCTTGAATCTTCCAACCGAGTTTGATGCTTTTGAGAAAGAAGTAATCAAAACTGCCAAAAACAAGAAACGAAATCCTGGGCTTCGTTTTCTTTTGGGTTTGTGGGAAGAGCATCGAAATGAAAACGATTCATCGAGTAATTTATAATTCATACGCAACATATTTAATTAGTCGATTCCTCCTAACCATTGAACAAAATTTACTCATTCTTAAATTTGAGGTTTGTCCTTGTCATGAAGCTTTTGGCACAATTATGCCCTTGCCCTCCATCTATTTCGAATGGCAGCGATAAATCTTGGCGACCGAGTAAAAGCGAAGTGGAGTCTGGCTTTATCTTACACGTGAAAGTAAGAGAGATAAATCTATCATTTTTGTGAAGAACTTTTTATATTAGCTCATATCTTTTAGAACTAGCAGGACGTGAATACGAAGTTGGACGAAAGGGAAAAACATCTGGAAAGCTACGGATTGAAAGCACAACCATTGGCTGTTATCATTGGCCAAAAACATGCAGAGAAAAGTTTTGCGCAACGGCGTTCAGTACTATTTGAGAAGTCCAATTGCTGCAATCGATACAGTTTTCAAAAGCTTTTACGCTCTGCAGCTGGAATATCCTAAGGAATCGCTATTTCCCTGGATCGTGATTCAACGCAGAATTTTCGATATTAGTGGAGAAAGTGACACTGAGTTTCCAAGTGTAAACACTTTGATTTTGGATTTGAAAAGGTCAAGTGCCTAAAATCCTTTGCCTTTCAAAATGCCCCTTTGTTTTTTATGTCCCAAAGAATATCCCCTGCATGACTTCCAGAATCATCTAACAAATCAGCATTTGATAGATGTTAAGAATACAGAGTATCGTTGCGCTGAAGAAGCTTGCTATAGAACATACGGTTCTTTTTTGTCTTTTCGCCGTCATTGGCTTATTTCACACTGCAATTCATCATCGGAAAGAAAACCTTTCGACAGCTCGAATTTAGAGATGACTAAAATAGTCCAAAATCACGATGAAATTTCCTACAACAACGTACATTTTGAAGAAAAATATAATAATATGTCAAGTGCTAACCAGGAGAAGATCCAGTCGAAAAAAAGTAACTATAAGATTGATGATAAATGTAACACTGAAAATAACTGTCAAAATCGAAATAGAAATGTTTTCGAAAATTTGAAAACAATAATATTTAAAGAAATCGCAGCATCAAACAATGAATCCACGTTATCGACTAAACAAACCCAGGTGTTCATGAAATATACCAAGAATGTGTTGACTTCTGGTTATCAAATCATCGAAAAAGAAATTCAAAATTCGTTGACTTCAGAAAACGATAAAAACGTTCTGTCAAGTTTATCAAATCTTATAAATTCATTCTGCAGTGCACTCGATGATTTGGATACCGAGAAAAAACAATTGAAAATCCTCGAAAATAAAGGCTATTATACAACTCCGGTCAGTGTTTTTGTTGGGAATAAATGTGAACGTGTGAAATGTACATTTTCTGGTAAGCTCAAAAAATACTATGAGAAAAGATACGCATCTTTTTTTCCTTTACGAGTTACTTTGAAAAATGTTTTTCAGCTACCGGGAGTGTATGATGCGGTTCTTTCATTCAAAGAAAAGTTAGAAAAACAAACTTCAGTTACATCGAATTTCATACAGAGTGAACTTTGGAAAAACAAAACAAAAAATGTATACTCTCCAAATGTTTTTCCTCTTTTCCTGTATAACGATGATTATGAGACTAGAAATGCTCTTGGGAGTCACTCAGGAACAAACAAATTGGGAGGGACTTACGTTTCAATCCCGTGTTTTCCCCCAGAACTTCCCTCAAATGTTTCTTCGATTTTTCACGCGCTTCTCTATTACACAAAAGATCGAGCGCAGTTTGGAAATTTTGCAGTTTTTAGAAAACTGATCGAAGAGTTGCAATTTCTCGAAAAGACCGGAATAAAATTGACGTTACCAAAAAGAAAAGTGCAAGTTTTTTTCAAATTAGGACTCATAATTGGGGACAATTTAGGGATCCATGGTTTGCTTGGGTTTGTTGAAAGTTTTAAAGGAAACTTTGCATGCCGTTTTTGTAAGATGGATAAAGTACAAAGATCTCTAGCAACCGTAGAAGATAAAGCGTATTTAAGAACAAAAACTAGCTACCAAAGAGATTTACTCCTAAATGATATGAGTCGAACCGGGATCAAAGAAAAATGTACATTCAATAGGCTGCCTAATTTTCATGTCCTTGAAAATCTATCATCAGACATTATGCATGATTTTCTCGAAGGAACCTGTGTGTTTGACATGGCTGCATTATTGAATCATTTCATCGATGAGAAGAAATATTTCTCTCTTGATCAATTAAACAGTCGCATGATATGTCACGATTGGGGATTGACGAATTCTGGCAATATTCCATCACAGATTTTACAAAAAGATTTGAAAAATGCTGACATTCGTGTGTCTGCATCTGAAATGCTTTCGTTTGTGCGTCATTTCGGTATTTTTATAGGAGAATTGATCCCTTAAGATGATGTTGCTTGGCGACTTTATATAATAATACGTAAAATCACTGACATTGTTATGTCTCCGTCGATCCAGATTCAATGCAGCACAATTCTTCATGACTTGATCAAAGAGCATCATCTTTTGGCTCGTAACGTGTTAAAACGACATTTCTTTGGTGTATGCGTTTCGAAGAAAAACATTATGAATCAAAACTACTACTATCCAATTCCTGCTGCAAAAAAAACGTGTGCTTAACAGTCGCCAAGAAACAACAAAAAAACTCGCTTTTGCGTTGTACGGGGAAACATTATTTTCTAATTTACAAATCGGGACTTCGCGGATTTGCACTGTGAAAGATTTGCCAATTTCATATTCCAAAACTTCTAAAAAATATCAGCAATTTCAAAACAGTAAAATTCAACTTTTGAAGTGGGTCCAAAAGAATGGAAGCTTGTACAAACCCAACATGATTTTGTGCGTCGAAGAATTAGATAGTAACCCTGTTTTCGGAATTATAAAATTAATTTACATGGAGAAGAACAATCTTTTTTTTATCTACAATAAGCTCACGGCTGTTTTTCGGAACCACGAATACGCATATGAAATATTAGACATTGAAAACAAGTATTTCATGATAAATTACGATTCATTATTATCTCCTCATCCTCTTAGTTTGATAAGCTCTTCAAATAAAATGTTTGTTTTGTTGCGCTACACCTTGTAATTTTGTATCGAAGATAATAAAATAAGTTTTTGAATAATTACTTGACTTATTCGTTCTCCATTCCCATGTATAGGAATATTAATTGCTCTTCAAATAAAATGTTTGTATTGTTGCGCTACACCTTGTAATTTTGTATCGAAGATAATAAAATAAGTTTTTGAAAAACTTCTTAACTTATTCGTGCTCCATTCTCATGTATAGGAATATAAATTTCAAAATAAGTTTCTATTGCGCAGAAAGTTGACTTATTTTAAATGTAAATTTAAGAAGCTCATCAAGTAATGATTTTACTGTAGTGTATCTGTGATGTCGGTAAATAATAAAACTGTTTTATATTCAATTATGTGATTACATTAGATTCATAATTTGTAAGTGATAGCTCTTCGTATCATTTCATTTAATTAATTATTCGTAAAATTTTATAATTTTGAAAAACCATTTAAATTCATTGATAATTTTTCTTAAAATGCATTTTACGAATCCAGCATAGCATTTACTGTATAAAACTGATTAATTTATAATTGAAACTTATTGAAAGATGATGACTTTAAATAAAATTTTACTGTCATTATTTGTAATTATTTTACTATAAATCTTAATTCAATTTACGAAAAAAAGTAACAGTGACAGATAACATATAGTAACTTAAAACATTGCAAAATTTACTTGATTTAAATTATAACCAACAAACGGTTTCATAGAAATCGACAAATTACAATTACGGTATACAGAGCACAAATAATTGAATTAGTAGTAGCATTCGTTGAATTAGTTACTTGAGATATCAATTTAATAACAATTATTCCAAAATTGTCATGTAAGCTTTTTTTATTCTTTTACGCATTGACAATTATGCTTAAAAAATCGCTCACACGACACGTAAATGCATATATCGTTCCCATAACTATTTAATTCTTATAGCTGAGACCCTTATGCAGTGTATCGTGATCGTAGCGATGTGTGTCGCTCTGACAGCGACACAGCGTTTTATTGTAGGTAAAGCGCTGTCAGAGCGCTACGTGTATACTTCCGACCACGATACTCTTTGCATCCTGTTGACAACGACAACATAGCTTTGCGACCTCTCTAATATTGTCACCCTAGCAATATGGAGTTTTCCGTGTGTAAATTGATTTTTAAAATAAAACTTACACAGGATACAAAATTAAAGGGAAGTTAATAATTTTTTCCCTTATTATTCTAAAATAGGGATTAATATGATAAACCCATAGTTAATATGGGTCAAGCTTGTTTAAAAAATTAATCTTCGAGCGTACAATATTTTCAAAGTTTAAGAGAAATAGGTATCGAAAGTTACATGGAAACTTACTTTGATGGCCAAATGAAGAACTGCATATGCACGATAATCCTTTCTATTTCATTCCCAGAACGTGAAATAGAAATAATTCTCCGAATGTACGTAGAGTGATTCACTCTATTTCGCAGTTTCAGGGTGAAATCACCTAATTTTATATTCTTATCTTCACTCGATGGCCAATAGATATCACCGCTCAACTGTGAAAAACGAGACAATGAAAATACTTAAAACTCGAGTAAAACCACTTTGAAATATAGTATCTGATTCTTACACTTTAAAAAGACATTCAAGTTGTCCGGATGAAGTAAAAAAAAAACATACCCGATTTTATTTTCAATTTTCCAAAAGTTTATACATAATTGAAATTCCATGAACTGTCTTATTCAAATGCAGTTTTCTTTTAAATGAATGAAAGAAATCTAATTTCATCTGTTACGTTCCGAGCAAAGGCGAGGATAGGTTGGATTTTTGAATGTAGGGGAGGTGGTAAGCTGATTATATTAGATTAGCAAGGCCTGATAATTTATTTATCTCTGCACGTTGTCACTTGACAGGTATATAGGCCTTGAGTTGTTTACTTAGATAATAAAACACTGAATTCAAACATATAGTAATGTATTAAACATTAGTAAAATCAAACGTAGTTTGTTTTACGCTATGGTACGATACTTATATAAAGGGTTTCCCAATAGGAGTGATATGATTTTGAATGTCCCTATCGGGCTAATTTGAACTGGAATTTTTGACGTCTGCTGTCAGTTGTCATCAGTAAGGTTTGCCATTTAATCATGAGTAGTTTCACGCTTCCACAACGTTTGGAAATTGTCCAATTATTTTATCAAAATTCGAGAAGTTTTGTCGGTGTTCAAAGAGCATATCGTGCAAAATATGGTCGTCATTCTGCTCCATCCGCGCTCTCAATTCGTCGAATAATCGATAAGTTGGAGAGTGAATTTACTCTATTGGATACTAAGCCTAACAATCGTATGCGTACCGCACGTTCTACACAGAATATAGCCGCCGTACAGGCCAGTATCGAGGAAAACCGTGAATTGTCCGTGCCACGCCGATCTCAGGAATTGGGCCTGTCCAGGATGACTACCTGGCGTATTTTGCGATTGGATCTTGGCCTGCATCCCTATAAGATGATTCTGGCCCAAGAACTGAAGCCTAATGACCATCGTTTGCGTCGGGAGTTCGCGGATTGGGCTCTGGAATCAATTGAAAATGATCCCAATTTTCATCAAAAAATCATCTTTTCTGATGAGGCGCATTTTTGGCTCAAGTCTCGGGGGACATTTGGCCGATATATTGTTTAAATCATAAATGGCATAGAATATCCAATATAATAAAAAATATTTCGATCAATTCCGAATGAATATTCAGTGTTTTTTATCAATTTCAAAACATATCACCCTTATTGGGAAACCCTTTATAAACTCTCCTATTATTGCAAGCCAACGGCATAAAGTATCGCAAGCCACCGGCATAAAGTGTTGCAAGCCAACGGCATAGTGTTGCAGGATGTTTTTGATTCGTTCAAATCTCCGTGTTGTAGCAAAATAACGATAAATTTCGCAGGTGATGAGGTGTAAGAAATGCAAGTCCACCAACTGGTATGATCAATTATCTGCTTACGCATCTTGCTAAATATTGTACATCAGAAATGAATCTGACATGAACTTGTAAGACAAGATAGATTAGTTCGTCTTGATTTCAGAAATGATACATTATTAATCAGAACACGACTAAATATGACGATTCACGTAGTTCAAAGAAACAAGGTAACACTACTGTTTCGGGACTTGGGCCACTTAAAGACAAGGGATTTTATTTACCACGTACCGAAGGGAGAATTGTGCTCAAAGATCGCGATGAGACTTACGCGTATCGAAGGGTCTGCTCACGGCGTTGACTGCAATGGTCCGAAATGAATCAAGTTAACCGTAAAACTGCTCGGAACATAATGATAAACTGTCAGTGGTTAATCTAGGGTTTATATATGAATGGTTTCCCTACAGTGTAAATGGACCACGCAAGTCACGTTTCCGCGCAAAAGTGAAGAAAAACACATTTCTTCCAGAAATTATATCTCGCTCCCACTACTTTCTGTTACTATCTGAACGAGCAGGTGCAGATGTATTAACATACAATTGCACCCAATTATTTGCACATAGTAGTCTAATAAGTGCTGAGTAAAGAATACATTTATTGCTAGTAAAATGTTACTCCCTGTCTGAGAACTATAGACAATTATTTAATAATTTATAATCGACCATTGGTAATCAATAATCAATTATGCCTGAATCAACATGGCCATTGATTATTTACATTATATAATCCGTGATCTGTGCATGACTTATTTTTATTCTAAAGTCTATGGTCAGTGATCGCTCTTATTCATTATTTATGATCTTTTATTAATATCCTATAATCTATGACAGATGATAATTAAGCTGCCATGACAATAACCTGATGGCGAAGGTAACCGTGCATATGACTATGTCGTCTAAGTAGGCGAAAGCGCGTGGGGCCATATCGGGTGAAATGACACGGTCCAGAAGTCGCTGGAACGTGGATGGCGCGGAGTGTAGGCCAAAAGGCATGACGTTAAATTCGAAGAGACCTCTCCCGTAGACGGTGAATGCTGTAAGCGGCTTACTGTTTTCGGCTAGCAGCACGTGCCAGTAGCCATTTTTTAAATCGATTGTTGATAGATACTTGGCCCCCCGCAATTCTAACATCAATTCTTCTAACATTTCGTCTATTTCCTCGTCGATTATCGCCTGCATGGCGGGATTCCTCGGGCGGTATCGTTGCTTGACCGGTGTTGGGTCTTCGAGTACGATCTGGTGCTCGATGAGGGGGGTTGTTCCTCTGACCTTGTTAAAACGTCCCAGGTGTTTCTCCAGGAACCGCTCGGCCTGGGTTTGCTTTTCTTTTTCCAGGTCGGTCATTGGGATTGGCCCGCTGATGGCGAATGTGTCTCTCTTGTTTTTATTTCTCCCCGGTGTGATGTCGGTTCCGTTGAGGAGCATCTGGAGTCCTAATTTAGACAGGACGTCCATTCCTAGGAGGACGGCGGGGTTTAAAGTTGGTAATTCGAGAAACTCAGCGGCGATGGTGAGCCCGGCAGCAGTGATGTCTCCGGTGAGTTTGTCCCCCAAGGATATTTCTGCCCGTCGGCGAGAATTGCTACCTCGCTGCTTTTTCCCCTCTGCCAGTCTTCCTCTCGGCATTGGTGGCTCGTCTCTCGGTCTACGTAGGAGCGTACGGAACCTGGGTCTACTAGTGCCATTACCTGTCGGGTGCCTATTCGGACCTGGATGAAGGCTCTCGGGTCGCGGGCGTTGTTTCCTTAGACCGGGCGGTGGGTGTGGTGGGCCCGGTCCTCCTGGCTTTGCCCGGCCTCGGGCAAGGGCAGTCTCGTGTCGCTTTACGGGAAGGAAAAATTTTCTAATAGAAGAAGATAAATAGGGTAATAACCCTGGCAAGATAAGACAAAGCACTGCCTCATGTCAAGAAATCATTTACTCACATGGTAACGAGTACATTGTCCTCTCCACATGATAATTAATCGCATGTTAATATGTAGCAAGGGTACGCATCAGCCCGTATTTCCCAATTATAACTTAACCGGGTTAGTGTCCTAAGTTGAATTCCTAACTTAGTTTGCGGAATCGTCACACGCGGCGCTAACTGTACCATCACTCCCTGGAAATTCACAATAACATACGGAGAATTTGATATAAAACTTTAAAAAAATATATTATTCAATGCCATAAACAAATAAAAGAGATCGGAGATTAAATATTAATATAACTTGAATATTTTTAATTAAATTTTCCTTTTTTCATTCATATTAATCTCGTACAAAAACTATTTTGGAACATTCAACTGATATTAATATTTAAATATTAACATCTCTTTTATTCCCTTATGGCTGTCACGTCCCGCGACGTATTTGA
The DNA here is from genome assembly GCA_030998225.1 of Diplolepis rosae. Classification (NCBI taxonomy): domain Eukaryota; kingdom Metazoa; phylum Arthropoda; class Insecta; order Hymenoptera; family Diplolepididae; genus Diplolepis; species Diplolepis rosae. Next base: position 990,998 of record JAPYXD010000072.1, read on the forward strand.
ATGTATATAATACACACAGGCTGGATTGAGTTAAGAAATCTATGAGAAAATCGATAAAGGGGAATAGGGAGTAGGGGAAGTAGGGAGCAGTATAGGGCCCCTTCTCCTCTAAGAAGATATGACTACGTCACGATTTTCGCTGACCGTCAATTTGTATGAAAAAATATAAAAGAGGCCTACACCAAGAGAAAGCAGTCAGTAAATTCTTCGTCTAGTTCGACACTTAAATTTTCCTTCGGATTTATAACCGGTCTCGCGACAATAGTCCAGTGCGGTATTTCAATTTAACTTCGGAAATCTTTGAGTTTGAGATTAATAAAATTCGATTGGGACAATTTAAAATCCAAGTTCGGGAGTCGTAAAAGTCATCATAGACTTGAATAGATCTTGTAAAGATCTTCGAACAGTGTCGTAAATTTGAATCGCCGCCTTTACGGAATATACCTGTGCGGCCTATAACTCCGTCTCTCTCACACACTTGGACTACACCTGTGGGGATCCAGTGCTTACCACTCACCGCCGTGTGGATTAACCGTCATCATAAAGGTACTGAATCTCTCTCTCTCTCTCTTTATTCTTTGTCTCTTCGATCCTAACTTAAAACGAGGAATCTTCGATCAAAGTAAGTATATTTGCGTACTTGTGACGTAACATACTTCCTTTTTTCTGGTGCATCGGCCGGGAAACACAAGTCAATTGAAAATTAACATATTGATTATTTCTAGTGAATAAATAAATGATTATGAAATATTATTTCAACTTGTAACTTGAAATTTCAATAAAATAGATTTGTTAGATCACAAAGGGATTTGACCTTGAGGCTAACCTTAATGATTTAATAATCAAATCATTTCTTTGAAATTTTATAATTTATATAAATTGTATAAAATAAAATAAGTTTGAAAAATCACGCAGGGATCTGACCTTGAGGCTAACCTAAGTGATTAAGTAACTTATCTTATTAAAAAATTATTCTAATTTGTTAACTAAGTTTTGATTTAAGTTAAAACAAACAAAAAAAACAGCACACGAGAGTATAAGTCCCTTTTGGGTACGTTGAACGGTCACCATTGATTACGATCATTGGGTAGGGCAAAGTTCGAAGTGCTTGTGATTGTATTGTTTATAACTTTAACTTTAACTCTGTTAAGGAACAGAATATTTTTATTTGCAAAGATTGTCCAAGGATCTGAGCTTGAGCCTAACTTGTCCAGTCTAGAGAAAAATAAATTGTGCATAACTCGAATCTTATCTGATCCTTGTTATGAACAATTTTATTTATTTAAAAAAACAATTTATAATTCAATAAATTAATAAAATAGATCATTATAATTTATAAGACACACGTGGTTGGTACAAAATATATATATATATATTGTTATAATTTTAAGAAATGTATTATTTAACATTATAATTTTACGAAAATTGAGCGATTATTTATTTATTTGAATATTTTATAGAATTATATTTTCATTTTATTATCTTATTTCCTAATGAAAGAGTAAAAATATTAATTATTGTTATAAACAAATAAAAATAATTAAATTCTATATTGAAATTATTATTATAATTTTTTTTTTTGAATTTTTATAAATTAAAATTATATTTTTACTAATTTCACTTTATTTACAAACAAAATTTTACATGTAGTTTTTTTAAATTGTTATAAACAATCGATAATTAACAATAAATAATCTAAGATAACGCTCAACAAAAGAAACTGTAAATTTATAATGACTCAATGTCAAATTCAAATACCCCTGTAGAATCCGCCCAAAAAGTTATTACGCGTAGTAAAGCAAAACATGACAATCAACTCGCAAAAATTATCGATCAGAATCAAATAGATTCCTTGAAACTAAAAAGATCAGGTAAAATCAAAGAAAATTTAGTCGATTATAATAAATACAAGGATATTTCAAACACTTTTTCTGCTGAACAAGAAATAGATAACACTCTTCAGCTAGACGATTCACGTTTCAACAAGACTCTAATTAATGATCAAACCATATCAAGTGAAAATTCTAGTAATACTAGCGGATTTCATTCAAGTTTCTGTCCAGATTTGAGCATTGTGACAGGATCTAGTAATCAAGATCAAACATTAACGAACGAGTTATCTTATTTTGACGGATCTAATTTGCTAAGCTCAACGGTAATAACAATAGAAAAAAGAACTTTGAAAGAAAAATTGAAAACCTCATTGGCACGCGACTCTCTAATTAGTAACAACGATAGCGACGACGACAAAAGCGATACAGAAGTCATAAATCAGGATAATCCCGTAATAGTAAGCAACGAAGAGATGGCCGTAGCCATACCTAACAGCCAGCAGGTATCCTTACGCGACGCGCTAGAGGTGGTCCCTTTGTTCGACGGAAGTAACCTCCCATTGTCCCATTTTATTGAGGGTTGCATGGAAGCAAAGGCAATGCTGCCGACACCTGCTGCCCAAGAAAATCTTGCACGTCTATTGAGAGGTAAATTGTCTGGTGAGGCACGAAAATGTATTTTTGGGTCAACGTATGCAACAATAGAGGAATTGATAGAAAAATTGAAAAGAGTATATGCTCCTGCGAAAAGCGTATATCAATTGCAGGGAGAATTAGGTAATACATTTATGTGGGAAAGAGAAAATGTCCTTTCCTATGCTGCTAGAATTAAGGAAATTGCTGATAGAATAGAAGATGCTCACAGACTTAATAATGACGGTCAGGTAGATAATGCTTTCAAACAAAATTTAGAAAGAGATGTAATTCAATGTTTTATACGAGGTTTGCGTCCTGAGTTAGAAATTCGTGTAGAAGAAAAGGACACATTTAAGGAAGTAATTAATGATACAATAGACATAGAACGAAGATTGGCTGCAAGTTCTGCACTGCGAAGAAATAAAAATACTGATTATTTAAAAACCGAAGAATCAACTAATAATAATAAAAATAATAAAACCACCCGATTCAACGTAGCACTTGAAAATAAAACTATTTGTTTAATTTGTAAAAAACCAGGTCACACAACTGAAAAATGTTTTCATTTAAGTAAAGCTCAAGATGCAGTTCTTAACAATAAACAAAAAAATTTTTGCATCCTAACCAACAAGGATATAGTAATTTCAATGGTCAAAGAAGTAATAATAATAATAATTTTGCAAAAAACAATTACAATAATTTTCCAAATAACAATTTTTTAGGAAATAAAAATTATAATTTTAATAATAACGACAATCATTTTTTACAAAATAGAAATAACAATTATAGATACAATAATAATAATTTTTTACAACAAAGATACAACAATAATAATAATTTTCCTAGAAATGTTTACAATAATAACAATAATGTTAATAATACTAATAGACAATTGAATCCAGGACAGTATAAAAACTTTAACTCAGGACAGTTTCAAAATCGAAATAAACCATATGAAAATAGATTTTTACAAAATAATGACACTCAACAAAAGTCAAATTATACTGAAATAATTTGCAATTACTGTAAACAACCCGGTCATTTAGTACGAGACTGCAGGATACGACCAAATAACCAATCACAAACAGCTAATCAGGAAAACTCCAAAGCTCTCCCCAGCACGGGTGCACTGAGGAAAGCATAAATCGAGAACCACTGGCATCCACTTCTAACGATCATACAACAACAACAATAAATATTTCAAAGTCCACTTCAATTCCATCAATTATAATATCAACGGAAGGTCTAAAAAATCCAACACACATGATGATTGATACTGGTGCTGCTCGAAATTTAATTAAACAAAAGGTTCTCAACCCTGAAGTACCCATAAATAGCCAAAACGTATTGAAACTTACAGGAATTAATGATTTACCACTTTACACGTTAGGACAGGTAAAAATAAACATTTTTGGTTATCCAACGATATTTAACATTATTCCCAATGAAGTCCCAGTAGAAGAAGATGGAGTATTAGGATCAGAATTTTTTCAAGATAATAGTGTGAATATAAACTATACTTCAAAATGCTTAGAAATTGAGAACCACTGTTACCCTTTTAAATCTACCAATACATTTACTATTCCAGCTCGAACAGTTACAACATTTTATGTTAATATAAAAAATACAGAAAAGAGTGAAGGGTATGTACCTCGATTACATATCCAAGATGGCGTCTACGTAGGTGACGCAGTTGTAAAAAATCACAGAGGAAAAGCTTATTTAAAATTTGCAAACACAAATGAAATCCCAATTACATTATCCGTCCCATTAGTTAATTTAGAAGACTTTGAAGAACAAGAATGTTATAAACAAATTGAAAATTTAATTAATTTCAAACAAACAAATAACGAAGATTTATCAAGTAAAATATTAAATAACTTTTTAAAAACTGACAATTCTCTAATTGACTCATGCAAATTTTATAATGTAACAGACGAAGACAGAGTAGAATGTATTAAAAAACTTCTTCGATTAGACCACTTAAATCAAGATGAATATGATCATGTAGAAAAATTAATTAAAAATAATGCAGACAGATTTCAAATCCCAGGAGAACCACTTGAAGCTACTAATGTATTATAACATTCAATTCCAACTGTAGATGACGCTCCAATTTTTTCAAGACAATATAGATTTCCCCCAGTTCACAAGGAAGAAATTACAAGACAAGTCGATGAATTATTAATAAATAAAATAATCAAGCCCTCACAATCACCATATAACACTCCAGTGTGGATAGTTCCTAAAAAACCTGATTCTCAAGGAAAAATAAAATGGAGAATGGTTCTTGATTTTCGTAAATTAAATGAAAAAACAATTGGCGATTCGTACCCTCTACCTAATATAAACGATATACTTGATTCTCTAGGGTCAGCAAAATATTTTTCAGTGTTTGATTTAGCTACCGGTTTTCACCATATAAAAATGGACCCAAAAGACTCTCATAAAACCGCATTTTCCACACCTCACGGTCATTACGAATTCGATAGAATGCCTTTCGGTTTAAAAACTGCACCAGCCACATTTCAAAGATTAATGGATTTAACATTAACTGGATTAATCGGAACGGAACTTTTTGTATATCTTGATGACATAGTTATATATGCAAATACTCTAGAAGAGCACGAAATTAAATTCAACAATTTAGCAGAAAGACTTACAAAAGCAAATCTTCACTTACAACCAGACAAATACGAATTTTTACGACCTGAAGTAGGATATTTAGGTTATATAATTGATAAAAATGGAGTACGTCCAGATCCAAAAAAGATAATAGCTGTAAAAAACTTTCCAATTCCAAAAACACAGAAAAATGTAAAACAATTTTTAGGCTTAGCAGGATATTATAGACGATTTATTGATGGATTTTCAAAAATTGCAAGTCCTTTAAATCAACTTCTGAAAAAAGATATACCTTTTAATTGGACAGAAAAACAACAAGCAGCTTTCGATATTTTAAAAGCAAAGTTATGTGAAGAACCACTTTTACAACGACCTGATTTTTCTCAACCCTTTATACTCACAACAGATGCATCAGGATTTGCAATAGGAGGTATTTTATCACAAGGTAAAATAGGTAAAGATAAACCAATAGCATATGCTTCACGTAGTCTAAGTGATACTGAGAAAAAATATGATACATATGAAAAAGAAGCTCTTGCTATAATATTTTGTGTAACTCATTTTCGTCCTTATTTGTATGGAAGAAAATTTACTTTGGTGACTGATCACAAACCTCTAGTTTGGTTTCAAAATTCTAAAGACCCTTGTTCACGAGTTTCGCGTTGGAGATTAAAACTCGCAGAATATGATTTTGATGTAATATACAAGGCAGGAAAAATGAATGTAAATGCAGATGCTCTCTCAAGAAACCCTATTGATGATAGCCAGAAAAAATCAAAATATTTACAAGTTGATGACAATGATACTTTCATGACTTCTCAAGAAAAAACGTTTTTCAAGAAAACTTTTACAAGAAATAAACAAGAAAACTCTAAAAATAAGGTAAGACCTTTAAAACGAAAAAACTTGAATCCAGGAATGGTACCAGACGACGTAGATCATTTTAGCGAAATTCCAGAAGCCCAAATATTAAATATTGACAAAAAAATTCCAGAATTTTTACAAGAATTCCTTAGTGAAGAATCATTTAGTGAGATTGGTAAGAATATTTTAAAATACACAAATTTATTCAAAAATATGGCTTCAAGACTTATTTTTATGACAATATTTTTATTAAGTCCAATGTTTTCCAAAAAATACGAAAATTTATCATGGAAAACTATTACTACAAGAGCTCAAAAGAGAATAGACCAAGATAAAGCAAAAAATATGAATCGAAATGAAACTCAAGAAAAATTAGACGAAAATTTTTCTTCTAAACCTCTTGTGAAAAAATCACGAGGTAGGCCAAGAAAAAATCTACTTACAAATTTAAAAAATATTCCCTCCCAAACAAAAAGAAAGAGAGGTAGACCAAGAAAACAAATATATGAAAACGAATTACCAGAAATAAATATGCAAAAGGGAAGCCGAACAAAAGTAGAATCAGATTCCGACTCTGATCCTGATTATTTAGATTATTTGAAACAAACTCAAGCAAAAAACAGAAAAAAGAAGAATGCCAAAAAGCAAAAAAATATTAATGAATTCGAAAGTGATGACAGTGAAAATTATTTCTCAACCTCAGAAGATGAAATGAACGACATTGAAACCTCACACGAAGGAAATGATGGAGAAAATTATGAAGAAAATTGGGAAGAGAATTTTGAAGATGATCTTGAAGACGATTTTGAAAAGAATTTCGAACTGAATTTTGAAGAAAATTTTGAAGACAATCTTGAGGAAAATTTTGAAGAGAAGTTTGAAGAAAACCCAGAAGAAAAATTGGAAGAAGAATTTGAAGAGCCTTATTTTGAAGAAAATTTGAGATTAAACCGAAGATCTCAAATAAATTGTGAAAAAATCTATAAAGATCATGATAATTATAATCGTCCACCCCCAGAACCTCCTCCTTTAAACTCTCAAACAGAGAAAATGATAACAAGGAAAAATTTAGTTGAATGACGCGATCAATAAAATTAAATATGCGAAAAGATAATTATGCATATTTTGTTACAACAAATGGAACTCCTCGCGACAACGGATCAAAAACTTTAGAAAAACGTGAAATTTTACCAAAATTTAAAAATTTACAAAAACGGATAGCAAAAGAGATTAAAAAAGGAAACTACTACCATTTTGCACTTCCAATTGAAGAAGAAACTAAAGACAATTTATCCGAAACTTTAAATAATATAAAATTATCAATATACTCATTACATGAATTATCTCAAAATCTGAAGTTACGGTCAATTAGTATTTCTAAAACTTCCAGAATTAATCATATACTTTGGGAAGAAGTGAAATCTATTTTTGACTGAATTTTTTCAAATTCAACTACAAAAATTATAGTTTGCAATGGAATAACGCAATATCCAACAAAAGAACAACGAACTCATTTAATTGAAGAAGCTCATTCTTCAGCATTAGGAGGCCATAAAGGAGTCACAAAAACTTATAGTCGAATTCGCCAAAAATTTTTTTGGGAAAATATGAAAGTAGACATTCAAAAATATATTCAAGGCTGTTTACAATGTCAACTGAAAAAATTAATCAGAGTCAAAACAAAAAATCCTATGGTAATCACAGACACACCCACTACTGCTTTTGAAAAAATATCAATGGACATTGTTGGTCCACTACCTGAAACAAAATCTGATAACTTATATATTCTAACGATACAAGACAATTTTACCAAATATTCTTTAGCAATACCTCTTCCTAATCACCAAGCTAGTACAATAGCAGATGCTTTTGTGAAAAAATTTATTTGCATATTTGGATCACCAAAAAGAGTACTTACTGACCAAGGCAGAGATTTTTAAAGTAATTTATTAAAAAGATTGGCAAAACGTTTTAGAATTAAACAATTTCGTACCACAGCTTTTCATCCTCAATCAAACGGATCATTAGAACGTTCACATCATGTTTTAGGAGAATATCTCAAACAATTTGTTGCAAAAAATTCAGAATGGGATGATTGGCTTGAACTAGCAATGTTCTCGTATAATACTAGTGTACATGAAGGCAGAAAATGCACACCCTATGAATTGGTTTTTGGTAAATTAGCTCGTGAACCTTCCAGCGAACCTTTATCACAACAAGAAAAATTACAAACGTATGATGATTATTTAATTAATTTCGTAACTCAACTACACGAAATGCGAACACAAGCAAGAGAGAATCTTATTTCAGCAAAAGAAAAAGCGAAAATATATTATGATAAAAAATAAATCCTTTAGAAGTAAAAATTGGAGACAATGTATTTTTATTAAAAGGAGGAAAAATTAAAAAGCTGGATAATCAATACACAGGACCTCACGAAGTTTTAGATGTACTAGGAAAAGGAAATGTAAAAATCAACGTAAAAGGAAAACCGACAGTAGTTCACATGAATCGAATAAAAAGATCGCACATGAATATACAAAATTGATTAACTGAATTTGAATCCAAACCTAAAATAATATAAACTTTGCATAAAACCAAAGTGTTTAGAATAACTGAACCAGGAAATGTTTTAAACAAAAGATCTTTTGAAATTTTATTCTAATCTTATTTTTTCTATTTCAGAGATTCGAGAAGCTCACTGTACCTTCAAATACCAATCAAAAAATTTCAATGTATTTCGTGTCTTTTTTTTAGAGTAAATTAAACTTCTCAAACTAGCAAGTATCTATCAAATTAATCAAAAATGTATAACTTTTCTCTTCTGTTCAGCAAAAACTAATAATCTAATATCATCACAAAGAAATTATATTTCATTAAAATTCTTACGTGTAATTTCTTTGCATTTAATTTAATCAATTTTATTTTTGTTCACCAACCTTTCAAAAAACAAACTAATAACCTTTTTAGAAAGACAAATGCTAGTTTTCATTCGAGTCAACATTATATTTTATCACTTAAAGAAAAATATAGAAATATTTGTATTTTTCTTCTTTTTTGGATAAAAAAAGACTTTTTCTGACAAGAATAAATAAGCACTTCATAATCGGTGCCATCATAAATATAATTTCAATTTTGTTTTTTCTTCCATCAAGGGAACTTTTCTTGATTCGCATCCTATTGGAAGAACAGTTTCTACAAATATCGAGTCTGTAAATGTATACTATGCGATGGCGTTACAAAATTGTTAATGTAAAAATTGCTTTTCCAATAGAAATTAATGTTCAACAATAACAAATTGAATAATTACTATTCTTCATATGTTTCATGCACAAATAACTCTATTAATTTTACAAGAAAGAGTAGAAAAACAATTAAAAGTACAAGAATTGTAGGAAAATCTATTACCCTGTGGTTATGTAAAATTGTTTTTCTTATGATTATTTTATTCATTTAATAATACACCAATGAAATTGAAGTTCATGAAATTAATTTTTAGAAACATTTAAAAGTAATAATAAGCAATAGCTATGCCATGTTTTGAAGAAATCAATTTTAGACTTAACCAAGTTTTTTCTCTTCAATGTACCAAGTTACAACGTCTATTAATTAATATATGTTATCAACGATCTAAATATTATTTTTAATCTGTATTATTAATATTATATATGTCATTTTCTCGTTTTACTAATGTATACATCAACCATCGTAATACTTGTAAATTGCTCTTTACTATTTTATATCTAATCGATGAAAGTTTGCAATTTTTAATCTTCTTTTCATCAACAATCATCATGTTGTAAGTTTAAATAGTTATTATCAATCAAAGAGAAAATTGTTAAATTACCTAATCACCACTATAACATATGTAATCAATGATTGTAATATTTCCAGACTTGTATCCTCCGTTATTACTATGCATTTATGTAAAACTTGTTATAAATTTTTAATTCGCAACAATAATTGAAAATGTCAATTCCTATAATTATGTATAAACAAAATTTTTATGTTATAAATTGGCAAATTAAATTGAAAATATGTACTTGATTGAGTAAGCATCTTGGATTAAAAATGTATTCTTCTACCGAAGTTTCGATCGCGGATCGTTAACTCCCCGCGCTCAAACTGAGGGGGGAGGTGTCACGTCCCGCGACGTATTTGAATGTATATAATACACACAGGCTGGATTGAGTTAAGAAATCTATGAGAAAATCGATAAAGGGGAATAGGGAGTAGGGGAAGTAGGGAGCAGTATAGGGCCCCTTCTCCTCTAAGAAGATATGACTACGTCACGATTTTCGCTGACCGTCAATTTGTATGAAAAAATATAAAAGAGGCCTACACCAAGAGAAAGCAGTCAGTAAATTCTTCGTCTAGTTCGACACTTAAATTTTCCTTCGGATTTATAACCGGTCTCGCGACAATAGTCCAGTGCGGTATTTCAATTTAACTTCGGAAATCTTTGAGTTTGAGATTAATAAAATTCGATTGGGACAATTTAAAATCCAAGTTCGGGAGTCGTAAAAGTCATCATAGACTTGAATAGATCTTGTAAAGATCTTCGAACAGTGTCGTAAATTTGAATCGCCGCCTTTACGGAATATACCTGTGCGGCCTATAACTCCGTCTCTCTCACACACTTGGACTACACCTGTGGGGATCCAGTGCTTACCACTCACCGCCGTGTGGATTAACCGTCATCATAAAGGTACTGAATCTCTCTCTCTCTCTCTCTCTTTATTCTTTGTCTCTCTCTCACCCACGTACCAACCAGCCTGTGCCTACGTTATATATATAAATTGTCTTAACGAATGTATATCCGGAAATTTTAACCAGTAAAATAAATTCAATTTGTATTATTTTCATAATCATTGTGTCTTTCATTGACTTATCCTCATCCCTAAGCGAGGATCATTCGATCCTAACTTAAAACGAGGAATCTTCGATCAAAGTAAGTATATTTGCGTACTTGTGACGTAACATGGCATTGAATAATAACTTTTTTTAATTTTTATATTTAATTGTATACATATCACTGCATTTACATTTTTTTTTTAGGCAAAATTAAGTTGAAAAATTCTGAACAAGAAACGAAGTTGATGAGAGTTGTAATTAGCTGGAAATCATAATGAATAATTCAAGAAAATAGAATATAAAATAAGGTGAACATTAATTTATATTTTTAAAATAGTTAACTAACATCAATAAAAACAGTATAATGAGAACAATTACAATTTTTTTCATTTTCAAAACCAGAAGTAGTCTATGTACGTCCGTTTTCATCCTCTCTAACATTCACGAAATTTTTGGAACAACATTTTATGTACTTTGAACACAAACATGTAGAAACTGGACCAAGTTATTCATATGACCTTGCTACTCTTCTCAAGTATCACATGCCCTTAAAGCTCATAATTTTAGTAAAAGATAAAATAATATTATATTACGTGCCTAGGCGCACAATGAGGGTTATTGCGTGACGAGCGACAATGCTCGCAGGAGATCGGAGCCGAGACGAAGCTGAGGCGCGATCAGTTCTGCGAGCATTGTCGCGAGCCTCGTAATTTCCCGAATTGTGTGCATTGGCACGTATTCTATTTTATGTGACTCCGGTGCGTATACGAGTTTGTATGCGTAGACTCGAATCTAATCTAGTATTGTAGTTGTTTGCGGCGCTAGTCATTACACTTGATATGTCACGACTAGTCCCGGCCATTTTGATTTTATCGATCTTGTGTTGTAGTAATGGATTTTAGTAGACGCATGCGCAGTTCAAATGTACAAGGCTTTGCCAGTAAGATGCTAACGCTGTACGAAGAAGAAGAAGAATTAGAAGAAGATTGTGCTTCGTTTCATGTCTATGGGCGCATACGCAGTTCAATTTTTACATTTCATTCCTCTGTAGCGCAATGTACTATATTGCGCTACTGTTAACTATAGCGAAAAAACGTGTTTGCGCGCCGGTGGCACATAAATTACAATTTCTAGGAATCACGTCAGAGGCAATGAAATTTTACATTTAGTGACCTAAAAACGAAGTGCTTTTGTGCAGCATTGACAAAAATAATCCAAAAAAGTCCAAATTTTTGTTCATCTATTACAAAGGTAGATTTACAGAAAATATCCGATGTATATGAAAAAAACTGTAATTATTTTTACCTGGATGGTGTGAAAGTTGAAATTTAGGGAAACAAAGTTGTTTTTATTAATGATAGTTGACTATTTTAAAAATATAAATTAATAGTCACCTTATTTTATATTCTATTATCTTTAATTATTTATAATGATTTCCAACTAATTATAACTGTCATCAACTTCGTTTCTTGTTCAGAATTTTTCAATTTTTCAACTTAATTTTGCCTAAAAAAAACATATATAAATGCAGTGATATGTAGGCAATTAAATATAAAAAATTTTAAAAAGTTATTATTCAATGCCATTGTAACGAACTGTACATCACTGCACATACGTCACAGCTTCCCCCGCTTACGCCAAGCAGCGCCCGCAGCGGTCCCCACCACGTACGAACGATATATAGGGAAGGACCGCAGCGCAAGTGCTGACATTATGGAAAAAGTATACATTCCACCACCATGGCTCAACTGCTTGTCGGTGTGTAGACGGAGAAAGCGACGGTGCGCGCGCTTGTTTCACTCTCGCTCTCTCACCGACTGGTATCAGAAGGGGCACGTTGCCATTTTTTCCTTCCTTGTCACTCTTGCATGCGAGAACGACTCGTCCCATTTCCCCTTGTTCTCCTCGATTCTTCGTTACAATGCATGCGTTTTCAACTGTTCCAAGTTTTAGATTTCAGGCTGTCGTTTACCGAGTCGAAATTGAGAAATGTGTTTCTCTCGACTCCGTGCAAAAGAGCCGCGAAGCAGACAATTTCAAATTTACGGAATATATAATTATGGAAATAATACTTGTTTTTTCGATATTTTAATCAATTTTTCCGTAAAATAAACATCTATAAGATTTAAAAAAATTGTAGAGTCATTTTGAAAGTCTAAATATAATTTTAAAGTGGAAATTTGAAATCACAGACTTTTCATTCAAAAAATGAATTGCTTTGCGGAAAGGAAAAATATTCTAATAGAAGGAGATAAATTAAAAAGCTAAAAAATGTGTTCAGTAATATTTGCATATGACCAAATAAGTATTTATTAATTTCAAGTTTTACATGAAATTTTTTTTTCAAGTTAGTGTTTAAATCTTGTCACGATTTTAAAAGATCTTATGGACAGCTGCAATCTGTTAAATGAAATATTTTGTAATTCTTAATTTGCCTTTTCTTCTGAAATCATAGGAAAAATTCAAAGTCGATAAATGGTTTAAATTCTATATCAAGATTTCAATTCCAAAATTTTAAAGCTTTGTAAATAAACTGCTTCATTTAGAAAATACTTCAACTCTGTGAAGCATTTTTATATTTTAAGTGTAAAATCTGTGCTTAGGTCACAAAAAAGTAAGATAAAAATACTTTCATTATAAAATTAAGAATGTAGATTTAGCACTCATTAGGTCAAATGTTTATTTCTTCTTCATGTAAAATACTTTGTACAGTTTTGAGTAGTGAACAACAATAAAAAATTAGGAATGAAAAAACTAATGTTTGTGCAAGTTACAAGTTTTTTTAAGTGTCGTAAACAGCTGTTTTTTTAATTTTGTTGAAAAAATATTTTAAAAAAAAGTTCATCACATTGAATATTTTGTCTTTTAAGCAACCTTCATGTATTTAGATTCGCGAATTAAATTTTCTTTCATGAAAATAACATAAAGGCATGTTTCTTTGGCTTAAGCTGAAGAAATGGTAACACGATATAATCAATTTTTTTTTGCGAAAATCCTGAAAATATGTTTTTCCAACATTTTCAAAAAATTGTAATTTGCAAAAAAATTTGTTTTATAATTACAAATTTTGTACAGTTGTTCATTATTCAAAACTAAACCTTAAAAATAATTCACTATAATAATTTGGCCCAGATTAATTTTTTTTCACTGTAACTTTAGTATGAAATAATAAAATAATGCTCAAGTCCCAACAAAAATTTGTTACTTTCGTTGATATTACTTTAAATAAATTAGATATTGCTCAAGCAAAGTTATATTATTTATATTATTGATGATTGAACTTGACTGATCAAATGAAAGTAGATTTTCATTCATATTTTTACTATACATGAAAATTTTTCAACTAATCGATATACGGAAATAAAATAAATAGTATATTACATTACAAAGGCAGAAAGTTGAGATTCCTGCACTGCGCGACATAATGCCCGAGGCGAAGCCAAGGCCATCATGGAACGCAGTTCAGGGCTCTCAAATTTCTGCCCATGTAGTGTATACTATTTTTCTTGCTACCCGGTCGAAAGTACGAAAACAATTGCATGTGTGCAGTGGAATATATTGATGCCTGCCCCGACATTTGCGGCACGAGCGGAGCGAGTGCTGCTGGTGGGGGGGGGGGGGGGGAGGCATCAAATACATCTATAAATTAAGGTTTAGATGCACCTTTAGAAAAGAAATAGTGTTTATTTTATAAACATGACTATATACTTGTATCACAATTCCAAAAATTATTTTATAATACCTTATGAGCTAAATAGTCGTAGTCCGATGCATTATTTAAAAATTTCATAACCTCATTCCATGTTAAGACGGCAGATTTTTTGGGGTTATGACCTTTGGCATTATTTTTAATTAGGCCTTTTAATTTATGAAATTTCTTAATATCAATATTGTCCCTGGCCCTCAACGTTGATTTTAGCATGGAACAGACACTCCACAGAGTAGATGGACTTAATCTTGCACTTAAACTTTTGAAATATACAATTAGATTACTCTCCTCAGACTGTGATAAAGGATTTCTATTTTCTTGTTTCCATCTTTGGTAATTATCATAGACTAGCACATGGGGGTGAAACCCAATGGTAAATTACTGGAAGCAAACATGGCTGTAAATGCATGCGATCCCCCACTTTTGCATGGAGCCTTTCAGTGCTCCCGCTGCCCTCCTGTCCCCTTTGCCAGAATACATTCTAAAATGAAATTTTTATACACCTGAAGCGATTAGGTGCTGAAATTGCAAAACTTTGTATTACTATGTATTAAGCAGTAAATTTGGTCTTGTAATTTCATAACTTGATCGCCTCTGGTGCCTCATTGGAGTATTTAGCATTAATTTCCTTGGCTTTAGACTAAATGTAATTTCACAAGCTGCTATGACTCTTCTGAACCACGAGATCAACTGTTTTCTGGGTGATTTTTAATTGGCTGCGTAATTCCCCCACATTTGCATGGACGTGTTTCTCCCCTTCCATAGCGGGTTTCACTCCCATGGACTAGCATGTATCTGTCAGCGGACTTTTTGGGTAAGGTGTCAGTTTCGATTATTAATTTTGCTTCAGTTTCAAAGTTTTTATTAATTTCTTCTTCATCTGTCGATTCATCAGATGATATGTTATTCATTTTTTATTTTTTATTTTTTTACGCTTCAGTCACTACTAATACTTTCTAAATAATATTCACTAATTGCCACTAATAAACATTAGCAGAGAGCGGACAAATTTTGACGCTTGAGGTTATCGACGTTTTTACTCCCGCTATTATAGAGGGCGCGCTTATAGCTTGACCAATGCATGAAAGTTAGACTTTCTGCCGTGAAATTGGTGCCGAAACCACGTACTTTCGACTAGGGTAGTAAGAAAAATAAATTAGTTGATCCTGAAAATATGAATAATTAAAAAAAAATCTATTTTGCTACTCAATTTTTTGTTTCATTTAATACTAGACAAAATCTTACTTCACATGTAAATTTTTATTTCATTATCTTGGGGCCCTCAAAATTCTTGATCCTTCAGTGGCAGTCTTCAGGGCACAGGAATTTTGAGGCCGGCACTAATATTCTCTCACAAGCGGTGATACATGCTCCTAGTTAGTATATAACGAGAGTTAGAATTTTACTTGTCAGCGTGAAGCGAACGATGTATCTTATACATTGCGGCGTTATTATTAACTTGTATTAGTTAGGTTTATGTAAGCGTATAGAATTAATATACTTAAGACCTTCAAACTTATATCACCCTGTACCCAAACTGAGTCGACATCCTAGTCGTCTATATCTAACTATAGAATGTAAACAATCGTTTAGATAGTGAATTCTGGAAGAAGTATTTTTTTTATTAAAATAAATTTTCTCCGTGTAAGAGAGATTAAAGATTCTGATTCCGAGATTTACGAAAGAGTTGGTAGTCTCCTAAGAATCTCTCGCACAGATACTCAGTCTCTCTACCCGAGACTTGAGTATTGCTTTCAGAGACCCAGTAAAGACGCGCCAGTCTCTACGGAGTCTACCTGGTTGCGCGGAGAGAGACTCTAAAAAAGACTGGGGGGACGCGAGAGACTGAGGAGAGATTCTTCTTTTTCGGTCCCGGGTCATCTTGTAAAATTTGAAAAAATTCTAAAGCTTCAAAGTAAATTTTTCTGTCTAATTCAAAGCTATAAGTATTCAATGTTTTAATTTAAAATATTAAATGAAAGATATTTAATCTCTGGGAAATAACTGCTTTAATAACACAATTTTTCCACTTTATAAAGAATCTTAATTTTCAAATTAAAAGTCTGCGGATAGGTCATAAATACTTGGGATAAAAATACTTGTATTATACAATTTACTTTAAAGTTTTTAAACCTATTAATATTAAACCTATTTATAAAAACTAAAAATTTACCTTCCTTAAAAACCTTCCTTTATTCTTATGAGGATTCTTCCAGAAGTTTGTTTCAGGTGAGTGACTTTTTTTTTATGAAAAATTTTGTGATTCTAAATTAGGCTCATCTTGTAAAATTGTGAAAAAATTCTAAAGCTTCAAAGTAAATTTTCCTGTCTAATTCAAAGCTAATAAGTATTCAATGCTTTAAATCAAAATATTAAATGAAAGATATTCAATCTCTGCGAATTAACTGCTTCAACAACACAATTTTTTCCTCTTTATAAAGAATCTTAATTTTCAAATTAAAACTCTGCGGATAGGCCACTAAAACTTGGGATGAAAATACTTGTATTATACAATTTTCTTTAAAGTTTTTAAATTTTTTTACAATTTTACAAGATGAGCCTAATTTAGAATCACAAAATTTTTCATTAAAGAAAAAGTCACTCACCTGAAACAAACTTCTGGAAGAATCCTCATATGAATAAAGAAAGGTTTAAGCATCACTTGAAAAATAATGTCATTTTGGAATTTTAAGTCCTCCTATGTTCAAACTTGCAAGAAAAGAGATCAATAATTGACAAATTCTTAGATTTGTCAGTCGAAGCTTTATTTGTAAATTTTTAGTTTTTATAAATAGGTTTAATAAATGGGTTTAAAATTTAGAAACTTTAAAGTAAATTGTATAATACAAGTATTTTCATCCCAAGTTTTTGTGGCCTATCCGCAGACTTTTAATTTGAAAATTAAGATTCTTTATAAAGAGGAAAAAATTGTGTTATTAATGCAGTTATTTCCAAGAGATTGAATATCTTTCATTTACACGGAGAAACTTTTTATATCAATTTTTACTATAGTATTTTTCAATTTAGGGAAAAACGTATCACTTCGAGAATTTTTGTTAGTAAAAATACTAAACTTTGTAATAATGATATGAAACTTCAGCATAGTTCATAGCAAATTTTCCTATAGTTTATACTAAAGTTTCATATCATTATTATAAAGTTTAGTATTTTTACTAACAAAAATTCTGAGTGATACATTTTTCCCTAAATTGAAAAATACTATAGTAAAAGTTGATATAAAAAGTTTCTCCGTGTAATATTTAAAATTAAAACATTGAATACTTATAGCTTTGAATTAGATAGAAAAAGTTACTTTGAAGCTTTAGAATTTTTTTACAATTTTACAACATAAGTCTAATTTAGAATGACAAAATTTTTCATAAAAAAAAAAGTCACTCACCTGAAACAAACTTCTGGAAGAATCCTCATAAGAATAAAGGAAGGTTTAAGCGTCACTTGAAAAATAATGTCATTTTGGAATTTTTAGTCCTATGTTTAAATTTCCAAGAAAATAGATCAATAATTGACAAATTCTTAGATTTGTCAGTCGAAGCTTTATTTGTAAATTTTTACTTTTTATAAATAGGTTTAATATTAATAGGTTTAAAATTTAAAAACATTAAAGTAAATTGTATAATACAAGTATTTTCATCCCAAGTTTTAGTGACCTATCCGCAGACTTTAAATTTGAAATTAAGATTCTTTATAGAAGAAAAAATTGTGTAATCAACCTAAGTAAATATGGCGGCTCAGCCTTCAATTGGGCACACAACTTTGCGGACTTTCCCATTGGCATTGTTCACAAAAACACTTCGTTTTTAGGTCACTAAATGTAAACTTTTATTACCTCTGACGTGATTCCTAGAAATTGTAATTTATGTGCCACCGGCGCGAAAACACGTTTCTTCGCTATAGTTAACAGTAGCACAATATAGTACATTGCGCTACAGAGGAATGAAATGTAAAAATTGAACTGCGTATGCGCCCATAGACATAAAACGAAGCACAATCTTCTTCTAATTCTTCTTCTTCTTCGTACAGCGTTAGCATCTTACTGGCAAAGCCTTGTACATTTGAACTGCGCATGCGTCTACTAAAATCCATTACTACAACACAAGATCGATAAAATCAAAATAGCCGGGACTAGTCGTGACATATCAAGTGTAATGACTAGCGTCGCAAACAACTACAATACTAGATTAGATTCGAGTGTACGCATACAAACTCGTATACGCACCGGAGTCACATAAAATAGAATACGTGCCAATGCACACAATTCGGGAAATTACGAGGCTCGCGACAATGCTCGCAGAACTGATCGCGCCTCAGCTTCGTCTCGGCTCCGATCTCCTGCGAGCATTGTCGCTCGTCACGCAATAACCCTCATTGTGCGCCTAGGCACGTAATATAATATTATTTTATCTATTACTAAAATTATGAGCTTTAAGGGCATGTGATACTTGAGAAGAGTAGCAAGTTCATATGAATAACTTGGTCCAGTTTCTACATGTTTGTGTTCAAAGTACATAAAATGTTTCCAAAATTTCGTGAATGTTAGAGAGGATGAAAACGGACGTACATAGACTACTTCTGGTTTTGAAAATGAAAAAAATTTTCTTGAATTATTCATTATGATTTCCAACTAATTACAACTCTCATCAACTTCGTTTCTTGTTCAGAATTTTTTAACATAATTTTGCCTAATAAAAAAAATATAAATGCAGTGATATGTAGACAATTAAATATAAAAATTTAAAAAAAGTTATTATTCAATACCATGAAGGAATAAAAGAGATGTTAATATTTAAATATTAATATCAGTTGAATGTTCCAAAATAGTTTTTGTACGAGATTAATATGAATGAAAAATTCAATTAAAAATATTCAAGTTATATTAATATTTAACCTCTGATCTCTTTTATTTGTTTATGGCATTGAATAATATATTTTTTAAATTTTTATATCAAATTCTCCGTATGTTATTGTGAATTTTCAGGGAGTGATGGTACAGTTAGCGCCGCGTGTGACGATTCAGCAAACTAAGTTAGGAATTCAACTTAGGACACTAACGGGGTTAAGTTATAATCGTGAAATACGGGCTGATGCGTACCCTTGCTACATATTAACATACGATTAATTATCATGTGGAGAGGACAATGTACTCGTTACCATGTGAGTAAATGATTTCTTGACTTGAGCCAGTGCTTTTTCTAATCTTGCCTGGGTTATTACCCTATCAATATGATAGATACCTTAGGGTAACTGCTATAAGATTTTATACTTACCTCATATATATTAGTGCATAGTTAAATGCTTTTATGAAGGCGCTTCAAAACTCAAAGAATAAGAAAAAAAATGTTGCTGGAACATAATAAATCTGCGCGAGAGCATTTAAAAAGTTTTATATTTGAGAAAAATATGATTTTTAATGTCATGATAAATTATTTTTTCATAGAAATCATCATTCACAATAAACAAATAAAAAATTTATTGACTTTCCCATGTCATTGATGATTTTTAATTGGCACAATTTTGAGGGTATACAGTAATAAGAAAATCCCTGAAAACAAACTTTGTTAATTCTAATTGGTCGGATCGGAATAAGCGCACGATTAAATGGGTCTAAATATGTCAAATTCGGAGACTGTATGGAAACAATTGTTTATTAGATTTATTTTTTAGTCGTGTTCCAAACTTGGTTTCAGACGGATGTGTTTCATTTGAATTAAGTTCGGAATCAATAGAAGTTGTTATCCAATTAACGATATTTATTAGTATTAATTAACATTAAATTTCAAATTAATTAGTTATTAGATATGATTTTTATTCACATTAAAATGGGAAGAACAAATAGATGCTGTAATAATTTACAAAAAAGAAGCAAAAATACATTCATGCATATCTTATAACCAATTAATTATTAATTTCTGATGCTTTTAATGAATTATGAAGAGCTCAAAAAAAATTGAATACTCAAAAAATGGATCTTCATGAAAGTCTCTACAGTATCACTTAAGTTGCTTTGAACATCATGAGAAGTTATTTGCAGATGTCTTCGAATTCAATTTTATTCAAGTTTTGTGTCCATGTTGTACCCTACAGCTGCTATTCCAATCAAACCAATTAGAATTGAAAAATTTGTTTCCAGGGATTTTCTCATTACTGTATACCCTTGAAGTTGTACTAATTAAAAATCATTAAAAACATGATAAAGTTAATAAATGTTCAACAAAATTTGCGCGGATGAAATTAGATTTCCTTCATTCATTCAAAAGAAAATGGTAATTGAATGAGACAATGCATGACATTTCAATTGTTTATAAACTCTTGAAAACATGAAAACAATATTTGAGAATCAATATATTTTTTTAGTTTATCCGGAAAAGTCAGTAGCCGATTTCCTCCTAATATTTCCAAGTTCCAGAAATACCAGGTCTACTTGAGAAATTTTCACTCATATAAAAATTTTCATTTTTATATACAAATAAATCCAAAGGACACATTTATAAATACTACTCAAAAGGGAAATGTCGCTTGAAATCGCTCAAAACAAAACACAACGCAAGACATTGCGGACTACCGTAGCCATTTTACTTCAGACGTAAAATCAGTATGACTTCTTATTGGTAGGGGGACATCAATGGAATCAATGCATGTGACAAACTTTCATATTTTTATCAAAAACTTCAATGAGCCACAGTAACACGATGCAGCTGATAATTTCTGTAAATTATTTTTTAGTATCACCCTTAATAATTGTACCACAAGTGCAGGATTAGAGGATGCTTATCGAGTCATTCGTCACCCTAGTGATGAAGACGAGGGAGCTCGATGGGCGTGCAGAGCGCGGAAACAACAAGGGCCAGTAGAAATCGCATCGGGCCTGCACCCGCGGTCCTGCGTCTCGGACGGACTTGGCTGACCACGTCGATCGAGGGAGGAATCTTTATATTCCTCCCCTGGTTGGCGCAGCTAGTCGGCCTGCCTAACGGGCGTGTGTCCGCGGATAGGAGTCCCGGGCGAACGGATGACGGAGGAATCGTACGCGACTTTAAGATGGAACCAGCCGCCCGCGAAATTGAAAGCCGAAAGGCAGTTCCACGGGCGGTGTATTGGTTCGAGAGAGGGGGTTTTTGGTTTTAACAGGTATGCCTAGACCCGTCCTAGGAGAGTCCTGTACAACGTCTATAAAAGATTTCGCCATTTTTCCTCCTCACCAAAAAAAAAAAAAAAAATTGCAGGATTAGAAGACTGAACCGCGACTACAAACAAATCCAAAAAAGGCTGGAAATTTATTACCATTTGCTTCCAATACAGGTAGGTGAGCCTCTGCTTTTGTAAAAACATGGTTCCATGGAGTTTTTCTTCCATCACCCAGAAATGAGAGTGTGTTTCTGTTAGACTCGTGAAGTGGTGCAAATTCAAAAATATTTGAGTCATTTTCACATTCAGAAAAATGTAGTCCTGATGTATTCTTTTCAGATCTAAGATATAATAAGATATTCACCTAATATCTAATGCGTAATAAGATATTTTTCAGGCACTGTTACTTTAAGGGGGAAGGGCTATATAGGTAGTTGAAAAAATCAATCTTTTTATAAATCGATCGTACATACATTAAGAAATATTCCTATAAAACTTCAACTCAAAATTCCAAAAATTGAGAAGATTAGGAACTTTTTTGTCGCGACGCGTCATGCAGCCGAGGGTCTAATGTAAAACTTTAAGTACGTTTTCCCAAAATCGCGTTTTACAAACTAGTGTCTGAAGTAGACGCAATAATAAAATAAAAATTATTTAAATTTTTTGTTCCAGAGTAATCTCGTAAAACTATTTTATACACCGTTTGCCTCTGAACGAAGCGCAGAGTCCACTTTAGGCGCTTCGATCTGTCAACTGGGCACAATGTTTATTTAAAATAAATTTTTAAATATTTTTATGCATAAAATACTATTTTTAGTAATGAATTTCAAGTATTTAACACTAATACCTTTTTTTTAATCCACGCGCATACTTTGGTAACGATTTAAACTGTCTATATAGCTTTTCCCCCTTATCAATCATGATATAAAGGACACTGGACTACATCTACGGGGTCCTGGGCCTGTGGCGTATAGCATCGTCAGTCTCAGAAAATTATTTTAGGATATGAATTATGCGTTATAATGGGTTCCCTATCTACTGAAACGTCAAATAAAATAATGAGCTTTATCGAGATGGACTCGAGGATTCGGGATTACCCTCGGTGACACCGGCGTTACTATGCCGGCTTCAAAATGAGCACCTGGCGTCTCCTGACGCGATATTTATAAATTTACTACCCTGAAAAAAAGCCTGCATGCATACGAAAGCGAAGCAAGCAAAGGGTTCCGGCTAGGGTGATAGGGTTCGGGAGTATTGCATCAGGTATTTGCAAGGTTAGGAAAACTTAACCTAAGACATGAAAAGCTCTTGCATTTAAAAGAAATCAAAATAAATAAAGCGTCGTTAAAATAAACAAAGCTACAATTTTTTAAAATAACTGACAAAGCCCTGGCTCGATAAAATCCAAATAGGATTCAAATCAATGTGGCGTACAACGCCTAAACACTCATAAGAGTCAACAAAGCTCCAAGAACGCCTGAAGGCCACGTGGTAAATAATTAAAATGAGAAGAAGAAGCTGAGGTTTGTTTAAGGTAGAAGTCTGGTAACTTGCGTCGTTTTTCATGCCTATTTTCAGGAACGTTTTTTTGGGGGGGAAAGAAAAAATAAATCGTTTTGAATTTTCAATATGCTATTATTTATGTTAACCCTTTAACGCCCAGATGTGCAGAATTTTAACGTTGACTACAATGTCGTACCATTTATAGAAAAAAGATGAAAAAGGATCTGAAACACCATACTCTACCATTTTTGGGGTCTCTCTTTCGAATGGCACAGTCAGCATTCTCAAAAAATGACGCTAAACCCTTTATTTTCCCAAAAATACCCAAAAAAACGCTATTTTTGGGGTACGATTTTTTCTTTAATTTAAATTTTCACTATGTTCCCGACACTTAGGCAACTTCTAACTTATCAGAAACGTGTTCTCGAGACTTCAACTTTTAAAATATGTATTGAAATATTTTGTTTCTCTTTGTTCTCTAATTCAAAATGGCGTCTGGACGTTTGAAATTTTTTGAAATTGAGAATATTGATCCTATTTCGGATTTTCCAGGTTACTTTGTAGCGTGACCATACAAATAAGTTATTACGAGTTTTGTCTCACCTATTGTGATTGGCGAAAGCAATATTAGCCCATAAAATTAAAATTCAAGATGGCGGCTGCCATGAAGCTAGTAGAAATACGGATATTTCGAGTTTTATTACAAACCAGGATGGTGTAAAATTTGCCAATTATCAATGTCATAGGCTTCAGTCATCACTAAATTCGAATCTTAGGTGAGTTTTTCGAAATTTAAAATGGCTGATTCAATATGGCGGGTCCGTTATGTAAAATTTGATATTCCTGCAATAAGAAAATACTGCCGCATTCTACGTAAAATTTAAAATCAAAATTATTCTTAATGTTTTTTCGATTACAAGAGTTTTTCGATCTTATACAACACTTGTACTAAAACTACACGGAGAAAAATGGAGATCATGAGAATACGGACGATTACTGAGAATTAAGAATGATTACTATAAAAGAGAAGAGGGTATTTAACAGCACAAGACTGATTCCCAAACAGTGTAACACTGTCTTCTGTTATCTAATAATTTTCCCTATTTTCCAGTAATCACCCATATTTCTCTGATCTGCATTTTTCTCCGTGTAAGGGAATAACGAAAAGTATGAAAGATTTTGCTATGAGTGTAGGTAAAAATTACTTGAGCAGAGCAAAACAAATTTGGATTTTCCACGCATAAAACAGAGCAGCAACTTCTACCTCGATACTGCTGTATCAAAAACTGTACAATCCGAACGAGAAAATTTTGCAAAACTTGATCTTTATATTATTGCAACCCATGCTTCAAGAAATCCCATGATGAGGATTAAATCTCATTACTCCATTGAAACTACATAACAATAAAAAGTAAATAAATAAAAAATAAATAAATAACAAATAAATAAATAAAAAAATAAAAAACGAAACAAAAAATTAAAAAAACAAAAACCAAGATTCTCTCAACCGTCCACCTCCTTGCGGTGAGTATCGGGCAATTTTGAATATCATGTTTAAAGGCAAAGGACGGGTCGGTGGAAAGAAAATGAATAATTTCGGGAAGCCTCATAATTTTGGAAATTTTTTCTCGAAAACAACTCTTGTAATCAAAAACACATCAAGAATAATTTTTATTTTAAATTTTGCGTAGAATGCAGCAGTATTTTTTTATTTCAGGAATATCAAATTTTACATAACGGGACCGCCATATTGGATCAGCTATTTTAAATTTCGAAAAACTCACCTTAGATTCGAATTTAGTGATGACTAAAACCTATGAGATTGCTAATTGGCAAATTTTAGCCCATCCTGGTTTGTAATAAAACTCGAAATATACGTATTTCTACGAGCTTCATGGCAGCCGCCATCTTGAATTTTAATTTTATAGGCTAATATTGCTTCCGCCAATCACAATGGGTAAGACAAAACTCGTAATAACTTATTTGTATGATCACACTACGAAGTACCCTGGAAAATCCGAAATAGGATCAATATTCTCAATTTCAAAAAATTTCAAACGTCCAGACGCCATTTTGAATTAGAGAACAAAGAGAAACAAAATATTTCAATACATATTTTAAAAGTAGAAGTCTCGAGAACACGTTTCTGATAAGTTAGAAGTTGCTTAAGTGTCGGGAACATAGTGAAAATTTAAATTAAAAAAAAAATCGTACCCCAAAAATAGCGTTTTTTTGGGTATTTTTGGGAAAATAAAGGGTTTAGCATCATTTTTTGAAAATTCTGGCTGTGCCATTCGAAAGAGCGACCCCAAAAACGGTAGAGTATGGTGTTTCCGATCCTTTTTCATCTTTTTTCTATCAATGGTCAAATTAATATCCGGATTCAGCTTGATGATTTGTTGGTATTTGCGACATATTTTTTATATCAATTACAATATTCTAATCTCATTCAAATTAAGAAATGAATGGCTCTTAAAGACAAATAACTGAAGAACGCGAAAAAATCTGCCTTAGCCCGGATCATTTACACGAATGTGAAGCTGATATCCCTTTCTATTTTAATTCAATCGTAAAACTTTTTGGGAGCTAAAGTACCAGCAAATAGGACGAAATTATGTGTTAATTTTTAGGTTAAGCAGAAAACCATAAATTTCTGGTCGGGATAACTTGATGAATTGCGCCCTAAGGTCAGATTCGGTTAGAGAAGGTTAAGATTAGCTTTTTGAAAGCTTAAGAGAGACATGGTAGCTATTTACATTCTATCAAAAAAGTACCGGGAATTGATCATTCAAAAAGCCCGCTTAAAGAGATTGTCGAAAACCTTTTTGACGCTAAGTTAGCACCACTGTCTTCTATACATTGCTATACAATGGAATTTCGTGTGCGGAATCGCTGAAAATGTTACAGAAGGCTTACGGTGAATCGACTTTATCAAAAACATGTGGATATGAGTGGTTCATGCTGAAGTTAACATCGCTAAAGTGAAGGAAATGGAGAGATAGCCGCTGAACTTTCTGTGTCTCACGAATCAGTTCGTCAAAAAAGTGCAGATTTGTGGAGAAAAGAAAATTCATGAATTATGCACCACAATAACGCACCATCTCACAAGGCTATCATTGTGAACGAATATATGACCAAAAACTCAACGAATATCATCGAACAACCACCGTATTCACCTAATATGGCTCCGGTCGACATTTTTCTCTTTCCAAAATTCAAATTACCACTTGGAGGCACCCATTTTCATTCGATAGAAGACATAAAAGAAAATTCGCGGCGAGAACTGGAGTCGATTCCGGAAAATAAGTTTAAAAAATGTTTTGATGGTTGGATTATCTGTTGGCATAAGTGTATTATTTCGGGAGGGGCCTACTTTGAAGACGATAAAATAAATTTGGATGAATAATAAAAGTTTGTGTTTTATTGACCAATTCCCGGTATTTTTTTAACAGAATGTATAAGCTTATTTTTTGCATATTACATAATTATGAGTATTTTGGATATTTTTTTGGTACTTGAAATATGATCCAAGAAAAGTCTGGCGTCCAATTTTTTATTTTTGTTTACTCGTTCTTTATGTAACATAAAACATATTCCAAAACAAATAACCAGAATAATATGCGGATAAATCCTCTTAGGGAGGAAAAAGTTACATAATACTTCAATTAAAAGTATCCTATGTATTCACTTTTATTTACTGTCTTTTCTTTATAACGTTTCTTAACCAATCTCAGAAGCTTTCAGTTTTTAAATTATTTATATTTTTAATTTTCAAGTTTACTTTGATCCTTGCAAGTTTTGAAATTCATGAAATTTCGTCTTTTCAAAATAAGCAGAAATCAAGTGAAAAAAATCATTTATCCTAGCGTCAAATTACCTGCGAATCAGTTGCTAAACAAGCAATAACGTCACTCTCTTGTTCCCAAACCATCGTCCAGAATGCTTTGAATGTCTCAGTCTTGGGCGCTTGTGTGACAATAAATGCTGCTGGAGTCCACTGAGTTATATCTTTCACATGTGAGGCATTTATGTAAGAAGGCTCTTCAACGGAAGTCAATTTCACCCCGCTCGAATCATAAGGAATACAGCTCAACGATCTATTGGCGGCTGAATGAATCATTGCGGTATTGAAAGATTGTTTAATATCTTCTCGTGTCTGTAAATTGAAAAAAGTCGCAAATTAAAATTGGACAAAATTTTTCCCATATAATTTATATTTTTGTTTATCTAAACTAGATACGAACAGCTTTGCGGACAATGACAAAAATGTAACGCTTTTTGTACATCAAATGACCTATCCAATTATTATATGAAGAGAACAATAATACAGACAAGTGTGAAGTTTGCAGTATGAGCTGGAGGCGAGTTGAGAGCGAAATTCAAGCCTGAAAAGCGAAACGTAGCCAAGAACAAGCTACAGGCGAGTGCTGTAAACCATACACGAGGCAAAATTATATGATTTCCTTATATGATGCACACGATACTTTTTATAAAAAATGTAATATTCAAAAGTGTGTTATCTTTGAAATCCTGTCATCACATACAATATTTGTCTAGTTATACATAAAGTAAGTAAATAACATTGATTTCACGAGATGATAAATTTTATTATGTTCAATAGAAAATATATTAAAAGGTCAAAAGAAATTCAAACTGATAAATATGAAAACTTGTTAAGAATAGTAAGAGATACACAAAACTTTAATAAAAAATTATATGAGGGAATCGCTTCTCACTCGTTTTGAGCAGTGTTTTGACCTAATAGCTGAACGTTCCGTTGGATTTAGTTTCACGAACAAAGGATAGTAAAAGACTTGGATTATTGTTTCAATTGGTTTTTTCTTTCATGTTATTCCATAATTTACTATCAACAATGCCATCCTACATTCTTTGATTATCTTATATTTGGAGCACCACAAAGCTTTCCTTCTAATCAACTTCAAATTAATCAAGATGTATTGCGAGTCTGTTCTGAGAAAAATTATTAGCTTATCAAAGCAAAAGTGAATGAGCAGTCATTACAAACATCTTTCGTGGCACTGTCTAAGAAAGTCACAACTAAAATTTCTTTATTGTATGAGAAAGAATTAAACCCTATCGTACCAAAACAGAAAGAGGCAAAGTTTAAAATAATCGAGAAAAATTTACTGACGAAGCAAACAAATTATTTGACATTGCTTTCTGTAAATGTAAACTTGTTAAAGGACATTAAGGAAAATGGCCAGTGGTTCAGTTGATTTTAAGGCAATAGAAGCTCTCAGGAAAGGAAAAAACAAAAAGCCTCTTTTACGCAGGGACATTATGATTTGATTGAGCTGTGTGTTCCTCGCTAACCTATGCCAGCCTGAACCAGATTCTGATCTTTGTAATCCTATAAGCCCTAGCCGAACCACTTTGAAACCCCTTTTCATGCATTGCTTAGTTTTTGCGATTATTCGCGGAAATTTAAAAAATTTCATGAATATGGCGTCAAGGGATGCCAGACGCTCATATACACAGCAGCCAATGTAAAACGTCTGTCGCCGAGGGTATCCCGAGCTCTCGGGTCCACTTCGCTCAATCTTGATATTTTTTTTTTAATGTTTCGACGAGGTAGGCAACCCGTTATATTAGTACGGGGTTCATTCAATAAGTCCTTAGAAAATCCAGAGACAGAGGAACAGTCAAAACAGTGGGTTTTTGAAAGGCGAAGACGGTGAAATCGGCCGGCAAGGTGACGGTAACGTTTTTGGAATGCACGCGAAATCATCTGCACTGATTACTTGGAAAAAGGACAAACAATAAGTCGAGCGTATATTGCACCGGTTGAGCCAAGAAAAAAAAAATGTTGCCACTTGAAAAAGAAAAATTTCTCTTACATAAAGATAATGTACAGGTGCACACCTAGGCAGTTTCGATTAGTTGTGTTCGAAATTTTTGCCTCTGCCTATATTATCGGAGTATCATTAGTCGAATATCAGATAGGATGCGTTGTCGACAGGTGTCCTCGTAGACGATTTTAAACACTTATATCGCAATAAATGCAAATTAAATTCAAATTTAAAGAATATGCAATCTTTCTGTGAGAAAAAGACGCTTTCGACTGCACTGGGATTCGAGCCCAGGTCTTTAGATTGCCGGCCGACTGCTCTAACCACCTGAGTTACACAGGCTTCTGACTTCTCCTTCTCCACAGGGATACCTCTTTATATCGCCTAGTGGTATTATCTTACGGCTGAAAATGGTTTCAAATTATTTAGTTGAGTTCGAAATTTTTTCTATTTGATACGCGACAAATGATCCTGCGAAAATGTAGGCAATGGCAGAAATTTCGAACTCAACTAAATAATTTTCAATCATTTTCAGCCGTAAGGTAGTACCACTAGGCGATTCATTTTGCCACCTAGTATTGGAGAAAAACGAGGTTTTCCACTCTTGATTTTTTTTTTAATTTTCTAGAGTTTTTATGTCATCCCCAGACTTTAGGTGCACTGTCAGTATTTTCAACTAACTGACCACCGGTGTGCCCTCATTTTTACAAGAGCGCAAATCGTAGTAGTAGAAATATGTATATCTCTAGCGCTACAATATTGACGATGACTTCTGTCGGAGAGAAGTTTTTATTATTGTTACGTCCGTCCACCACTTACTTGCAAGACGTTGACCATTTTTACAAGACGTTTATTCCGAACCACGGACGGGCAAAACTCAATAATTTCTGCTACAGGAAATAGCATCTGCAGGCTCCTTGTGCGAGTGATTGTGTTCATGGGTCATCGTATTGTAGAGGCATATTTTACTGAAATTATTTACTTTTATTAATTTGCACATCTTGTGGCCATTAAAAGGGCTATTTTTCAGCTATTAGCGCGTATGTTTGCTCGGGTTTTTATATGAGCGTATATGTAACGCGTCACAAGAAAAGGAAACCTTTTTAAAAAAGTTTTGTTCGGGTTTTCGCATCTATCAATAGTTTTAGTCGCGCATTCGTGCAATCTCGAGGATACACGAAGCACACGTGTATGCCATGGCAAGGTTGTGGTCGTTCACATTCCTACTCTCCGCTTTCAGAGTCAATTTCAATCGCTTGCTCTGAAAAATGTTACTTTTTATGATAAGACCCCTTTCCTTATGACGCGTTGTATATGCGTATACGCTTACCTTTGGCAAAGTAGGCAGCTTAGTATCTTTTAGCTATTATTGTCTACTACTCGCGTCACGAACATTCCATAGTAAGGTAGTTAATGAATATTTGAAATTATTTTCGCTAGTCCCAAAATGGCAAGCTAAAAATTTTGAAAATCACAAAAACTTCTTGAGTTCCTCCCAATTTATATTTTTGGTAGTTTTTTGATAGCAGAACATCCCTGCTTCAAATTTTGGGTAAAAAGCATATAGGAACCGGATAG
The DNA here is from genome assembly GCA_030998225.1 of Diplolepis rosae. Taxonomy (NCBI): domain Eukaryota; kingdom Metazoa; phylum Arthropoda; class Insecta; order Hymenoptera; family Diplolepididae; genus Diplolepis; species Diplolepis rosae. The sequence continues at coordinate 1,021,552 of JAPYXD010000072.1, forward strand.
GAACCAGGGAGATATCTATTGGGGTTTTACCCGATTATATCTGGCTTCTATCCAGTCTCAAATTTGATTTTCAGGAATGTATACGGATCCTACGCGGTCTTTATCCCGACAATAAACACAATAGAAGTTGTGAAAATATTCAACCTGATCCTATTCGGTTTATGTCCGGCAAATGAAACCAGGAATTCAATATTGGCAAATAAAAAACATCGTTTCTAACCGGTTGCTACAAGACACCTAAAACTGGAAATATTTCTTGAAGCAGAGGTATACCTCTTCAGCACACCACGAAGAGGATCCTTGGTGCGTCAGGCGGATGTGAGTCCCGCCAGCTCAAGAACACCAAGGAGAAGAGTTCGCCATCGCTTGTTGACAGGTTGTCAACAAAATAACCTGTGCGACGAGGTTAATTTCGTTAATCGCCACGTGGCGGAGCTAAAGATCGGCGTACCGTCGCCACCTGTTGCTCGCGAATATTAACTCAGCGTAAGTGTCGGTAATGTCGGTAAGCTTTGTAAGCGCCACTGTCTTCCGGTTTTGCGAGCACGCCAGCGGATCTGGTCATTCTTATTCATTCTCTGTTCAGCGCTCGAAGTGGCAGGTGTGCCAAGGGAAATACTTTAAAAGCCTATCTGATTTAATTTAAAATTCCTAGGATGGCAAGTCGAGCAAGCTGGCGGGGACGCCGAAGGATCTCAGGTAGAATTTGACCTTATTCTCTTGTTGTTTGAATTTTGAATCGTAGTAAAGTAAAGTGAAACGGTAAATTTGGGTGATGTGCGACGATAACAACTCGCCATGAAAATTCCGAGGCGGCAGACTCTGGGTCAGCCTCATTAGTGAAAGTAAAATTAGAGAGTTTCCACGATTTTAATTGGCTGGAACTCGCAAGGCCGTTCTAAGGGCACGGGTTCTTGCGCCCACTAATAATAACATTACAAATCGAACACTGAGTGTCCGTGATCGCGAGCAGTGACGCTGCTCCTTACCCCGCGCTCTCCGCGGTATTTCAGTGGTCCCTGTAGCTTCGGTTACGAAGGTACAGGGTGACCCGTCACGAGTAGACCGATCGATTAATATCTAGTGGTAATTAAATAGTTATTTTGGTTATTTTGAAGAAAATAACCTGGCGCTAAACTCTGTACACTAGCCGAGTTTAAGGTTAGGTTCGGAAATGGTCTTGTGGTCGGGTTAGGTTACCCGGGGTAAGGTAAATTACCCCAAACTTTGTAAATACGACTATTCTTAATAAATATTATTTATCCGATACGTGACGCAAAGTAATAGTCAATAATTATTTGTAAAAAAATAACCTTAGATAATAACTTAGAGAAAGTTTAGCCGAATATAGGTGCCAAAATATTCCTGATCTATTTCCTACTGAACAAGAATTAGTTAACATTCTTCACTTAGATGATTTCAGGTAAAGAATCTAGCGGCAAACCACGCAATGCGTAACGTCTTGTTAAAAAAAGTGCGGCTTCATCATTTAAAAACTACAAGGATCGTAAATTTCGAACGGTTAAAATCTGCATTTCTAAGATTCGGGAGTCATAAGATTCGTCATGGTCCGTTTTCAAATATTTGAAAGATATTAGCTTCAGTGTTTAAGACGGATCATCGCTGTGTATCACTCACATCTGTTGAGACAAATACCTCATCACAGTTACACCTATGGGGGTCATCTATTCATCGCAAGAACCAGATAAAAATCGAGTAAGAATATGCTAGAATTATTTTGAACCATGTGGTATAATTTCAACTAACGCATACAAATTGAGTAGAAACATAGGAATCAGGTAGTATTATAGAATTTTGAGGATTTTGATACAAACTGAGTAAATACCGGGTATAAAAATCGGGAAAAGTCAAATATATTCCGGATAGGACCGTATAAGAACTAACATCCACCCGGTTCTTATCCGATAGGTATCTGTCATTTTAAGCAGGGATGAATCTGAAGACAAAATTACAAAAAACTTATTGATTTTCTTCGAATTCATTAAATTCAGGGAGGTTTTTGGTGGTAGAACATGCATCTAACGGCAATATGAAAAAATTAAAAATGACGGTCCCAAAATGGTATCAAATGACTAAAAAATCTATGTATTGATAAAATAATTAGTGCTTCTAGTAAAGTTGTAAAGGAACTTCTAATAGAGAAAACGAATATTTACGAAACTGTTAGACAAACTCGAAAATATATATATAAGATACATTTAAAAACAATCAAAACAGGAAAAATTGAAGTCATGTACACTCCCAAACTACATTTCGTTGCATGGCAAGTTAAAAAAATTGTTCAAATGTTGACAACAAAATATGTCCCTGAAGTTATTGATTCTGTTAAAAAAAATCATCAAACTGGAAAAGCAAACACGAAATCTAACATTGTAATTTCATACAATACTTACATAGGTAGAGTTGATTTATTGAATTATAGTAGTACAACTTATCGTATTACAAGAGATAGTTAAATGGTACTATAATTTGAACAATAACAAAATTTTTAACTATTTTGTTATTTATAAAAATCTTTATCCAAGAAGTAATGTAAGATTCCTAGATTTCAAGATGTCTTCGGCAAAAGAGCTTTCAGAAGAACATTATGCAAAGCACGTCTGTACACAAACGAAATAATCGAAAACACACTTACCAGTTTTTAAGGAATAAGATGCGAAGGGCAGACGAAAAATTAAAATTACAATTAAATAAAATTAATATTAAAAGAAAAAAAACAAGGAAAGTAAAATTATACCGCACACCTACATGTGAATTACTCTAGGGTTATGGGTTTCATAAAAATGCAGGGGTTAAAGACTGTTTGAGTCGTATTTCATGCAAAGAACAATGCCTAGTTTCATACTTTTACTCGCGCTAGGGACTTTGTAATAATTTTCCTATGGCAGCAGTTTCTGACAAAATTTTTCTTGGTCAAAATGTTGATTTCTAAACAACAATACTGTTTAGGTGACGCTAATGAAAATTTTTCACAAACACAAGCTTTAACAATAAACACTATAATAGTATATTATGTGCCTAGGCGAGTAATGAGGGTCATCACGCGACGAGCGACAGTGCTCACAGGAGATCGAAGCCGAGACAAAGCCGAGAGGAAGCCGAGGCGCGATCAGTCCTGCGAGTATTTTATGCGAGTCTCGTAATTACCCGAATTGTGTGCATTGGCACATATTCTATTTTATGTGACTTCAGCGCATTTCACTTGACATTTCGCGAATACTTCCGGCCATTTTGATTTTCTCGATCTTGTGTAGTAGTAGCGTATTGTAATAGACGCATGCGCAGTTCAAATGTACCAGGCTTTGTCAGTACGGTGCCAACGCTGTACGAAGAAGGAGAAGAAGAATAAGAAGAAGATTACGCTCCGCTGTATGGTTATAGGCACATGCGCAGTTCAATTTTTACATTACATTGCTCTGTATCGTAATACACAACATTATGCTACTTTCAACTACAGCGTAAAAACAAGTTTACGCGCCAGAGGCACATAAACTGTTTTATAAGCAATGCTGCACTGTTAGTTCAAAAATTGGTGCGCTTCGATCGAGATCAAGATGTTTTGAGAAGTGATACAGCGATTTAATCTGGTGACGCTACTCATAGAGAAGTGCTTTATATCACAGAAACCTGAAAGCCGCCTTTCGGTTCCGGCACCTATAACTAGGGACACTCACAGGCGGCGATAGTAGCCCCACTGAGGTGGGGTACCCATGATTGTCGGACCAACTTAACGGCAAATATGATTAAAATGAATTAATTTTTAATAAAAGAAAAAAAGGAGAAGGTGACGAACGAGCTATGTCAGGATGTGCACTGGGCACAAAGTCACAAACAACGAAGGATGTAGCCCATTCGGGAGCTGTGGGATGTAGAGAGGTCCTCCAGCTCCTGACGGAGCAGAGCACCAAAATAGAGAAATTGGGCAGGGCGCGAAAAGGCATCCAAGAAAGAATGCTAAATAGCAGCCCCGGGGACGTTAATTCGAGTTTTGGGGAGGCTAACAGCGTTTTCAGTAGCCTCCCTAGCACTCACAAGTGTTTGGTAGAGAGCGGCATGGAAATCGAAAAGAGATTGGATTCCCATCCCGCTTTCAGAAAAGCAGTTTTGCTCCAGAGGCCCGAAAAAGAAAGGATCCACAAGAAGGGGAAGAGCAGTACTTCGCCCTCTTATGCTGAGAGCCCCAGGAGCCAGACCCCCAAGGTGTCTGGGGATTGGAAACTGGTGGGAAGGAAAAGGGAGAGAGATAAAATGAAAAAATTAAGAGAAGAATGTAAAGGTGCAGGAAGCACAAAGGAAGGAGAAGGCGCCAAGACGTTCTCCGGTCGCTAGGCCAGGCGATGCTATTAGGGCTTGGGCGAAGGACGGACATTCCTACGCTGAAACCCTACAAAAATGAAGGCGAAGGTAAACACCGTTGACGCAGGACTGGAGGTCCTGTCCATCCGAAGAACTAGAAAGGAGGTCCTCTGGTTCTGACAAAAGGGCTTGACGTTTCTGGTTACGAAAAGACACCAGGCTAGGCGTTCGGGGAAAGGAAGACGTGAGGGCCTTGGTCTCGGAGAGGTCCCTAGAAATTAGGGACCTCGATGAGACAGTCACAAGGGAGGAGGTGGTTGCTGCTCTGTATCTACAACTGGGCAGACCCGATCTCGAAAGAACCTGCAGACTCTACAAGCGGTTTGGGGGTGTCCAGACTGCAGTGGTCCCCTGGCTGAGATGGACGCCTAATGTTTGTTTCAGCTCAGAAAGCTATGGATGGGATGGGTAAATTGCCATATCCGTGTACATGCCGTGCTTGCCCGATGTTACTACTGTCAGGGATACGGTCACGTCTCGTGCGGTTGCACCCACCCCAGCAGGAAAGATGCTTGTTGGAGGTGTGGTGACTCAATGCACAGGGCTAAGGATTGTAAGCCCCCCCCCCCCCTTAGGTGCATGACATGCGTGGATTGAGGTACAAAAGATATCGCCCATGTTTCTGGAAGAGGCTCCTGCCCAATATTCAGGGAAGAACTGAGGAGGTTGAAGGGTAGAAAGTAAAATTACAACAACTCAACCACGAGAGAGGGAGGTACTCCCAAGACCTCATGATGCAGACGGCGTGGGAGAGAGGGGCTGACGTGCTGCTCATTAGTGAGCAGTACAAATGGTTCGAAAATTCTGCCTGGTACCAGGATGCATCAAGGAGGGCAAGGATCCATGTGTGCAACCCCGATTACGGCGTCAGGGACGTTCTGAAGTCCGACGCGGGATTCGTTTGGGTGGATGTAGCAAGGGTTCATGTGTACAGCTGCTACTTCTCCCCGGGCGATCCTCTCGAGGTCTTCAAGACCCAGATACACCTCCTTGAGGAGAGCCTCAGTGAGACCACTAGGCGAATCGTCATAGCCGGTGACTTCAATAGTCCCCGTCTTGCCTAAATGATTGCATTGTCATCGTCTATTATGGAACCGTCAGAGTACAGAAACATTGCCATAGCTTCAGGTGAGAAGCTTTTCCTCTGTTTTTCCATGTAATTCCCGAAATTTGAAAATGATCTATCTCGAAATCTGGCTCCTTTTTGACAAAATGTTGTTCTAAAATGTTAATTTTTGTTTCCAATTCCTCGTGGAATTTTCCTTTTAAAATTTCAAAAATTTCATTTTTTGTACACGTCATCTCTCTGATACCTGATTCTGTCAAAAATGATAAATTATCACAAGCCCACAAAAAAATTAGTCTGAACTTTACATGTAACTAGGCTACCCTTATGGATTTTGAGCCGCTGAATCCGAATCTGGTCTCAGAATTTCCACTAGACCCCACAATTTTCCGCTAGCCTAAGGAAAAAGTGTGAAATCTTGGAAGTTTCAGGCTCTGTTAAAGTAATATTTATAGTTAATAAAAACAATGTGGTTTCTACGTATTTTGAGTCGCTAACTTCGAATCCGAGATTAGAATTTTTCTACAGTACCTTAGAATTCCCCAAGCCTAGAGGAAAAAGTGTATAACTTAGCAAAACTTTAGGTTTTACGGATGTTTTATTTTTGCACGATAAAGGTGATATCTTTTCGTATTATTCGTTGCTTTTCTTATTTCGTCAAAAGAAAAAAGCAGTTGAAGCTCATCGATTGCTGGTAGAAACTTATGGTGAAGATGCTCCAGTGATTAGAACATGTGAGACATGGTTTCGTCAATTTAAAAGTGGAGATTTCAATTTAACAGACAATGAACATCCTGGTGCAGCGAAAAAGTTCGAAGACGAGGAATTGCAGGCGTTATTGGATGAAGACCCAACCCAATCGCAACAACAATTGGCACAAACACTAAATGTGACCTGAGGAGCAATTTGCCAACGTTTAAAAGCCATGGGAAAAATCCAAAAGTATGGAAAATGGGTACCACGCCAACTGAACGGTAGACAAATGGAAAATCGAAAAACCATTTGTGAAATGCTACTTCAACGGTTCGAAACATTTTCTGCATCGAATTGTCACGGGGGACGAAAAATGGATTTATTTCGAGAACCCGAAGCGGAAAAAATCATGGCTTTCACCTGGTGAGGTCGGCCCATCGACTCCAAGGCCAAATCGCTTTGGCCGTAAGACAATGCTCTGTATTCGGTGGGACCAGTGTGGTGTGGTGTACTTCGAGTTATTAAAATCTGGTGAGACGGTGAATACGGATTGCTACCGACAACAAATTATCAGTTTGAATCATGCGTTAATCGAAAAACGGCCGGAATGGGCTCGAAGACATGGCAAAGTTATCCTACAACATGACAACGTACCGTCCCATACCGCTAAAGTGGTGAAGAACACATTAAAAGCATTGAATTGGGAAATATTATCGCACCCGCCGTACTCTCCAGACCTCACCCCGTCCGACTATCACCTTTTCGCATCGATGGGACACTCACTCGCAGAGCAGCGCTTCGCCAATTTTGAAGAAGTCGAAAAATGGCTCGTCGAATGGATTTCCTTGAAAAATGAAAAAGTTTTTTTGGAATTGTATCCATGATTTGCCTGAAAGATGGGCAAAATGTGTAGAATCCAATGGTCAATACTTTGAATAAAATTTTTTTGAGATTCCCTTGAGAATTAAGTGTTTTCTTTATTGAAAAAACCGGAAAACATTAACTAACATCCCTGGTAGTCTATACACGTAAGCCAGCTCTCTGTCAATTTGTAAAGATACACAGTGACTCCCTCTCTAGGATATTCTGTAGTATCAACTTATAATGACGACTTTAAAATTTATACTTTTGTCCAGGTTTTGGACATTCCGACTACTGTGTATCGGGAAGAATCAGATCATTTTTTTTTAAACTTTAAAAAAATTTTTTAAAGATATACATTTTTGAAATTTTACAACATTCTTGTATCAACTTGAGTCTCTGGCTGCATCTACAGAAAAATTTCAAAATTATTTTAATGTATTAGTGTAAATCTATGGAAATCTACCTGTGAAATAGGCTCAAGTATTTACAAAACCGTTAATTCTTTTTATAGTTATTATACAATTTTTCAAAAACATCGAAATTTCACGTTTTTGTATAATATCTTTCTATAAAATTTACTTTATGCCTTCGACTCTGGCTAATGAGATGCAAAATTTTATTAGGTTTTGACAGAATTATGATGATTTTGTGTATGTGTGAGCGTCTCTGTATAAAGTGTGTGTAGCGCATGCGCGAGCCCTGAAGAAGCTATGCTAGCGACACGAAGGGACGACCAGCCAGAGCGTGTCTAACAGTAGAGCAGTTAACAGGTGTTTAAAACTTGCAAATTAAATGAAACATCTTTCCAAGATAAATATCTTCAATTATTTCACACCTTGCTCATACCTTATTCTCAACAGGTTATGGGCCTCGCACGCTTCCACTACACAAAAGTGAAAGTTGGTGTGTACGGGTGTGTTAGACAAGAGGCGTATGTGTAAGAGTGTTGGACGAAAACCGCGCGTTTCTCTTTGTGTAGAGTGCTGCTGAAGAGTTTTCGAATCGGAAGAACCGAAGTGCGTAATAGCACGAGTGTGATTCTTCATGTTGCCTGAGAAGAGCAAAAAATAAAAACAAAAAATATATAATATCGACGACTGGGGCTGGCGGTGGATGTCAAAACAGAGGAGGCACCGTCATACAGAAAGTTGTATCTGTTAGAGGTGAGTCCAGAAATTCATTAAAAATATCCGCGTCGTGCTTGTAGAGTTTTTTGGGAGTGCCGTTGAAAATCGCGCTTTAAAATTAACGGAAAAAGACGATTGCCGTGCATGACGCAATTTCGCGAGACGCTGAGGCATTCTTGCACAGACCTGTTGATTCTCAGAACAATGGGAGAAGCTTGCAAGATGGCAGACATCCGGCAAGTGCACCGGCACATGGCATAAAATCTGATGCATATATACAGTGTGTGTATATACGAGGTCTGTCCGGAAAGTATTGGGCTTACCTTTATATCTCCGCGCTGGCGTTATTCTTCATCATCGGGCGGGTGGTATCCTTCAAAGTAATCCCCACTTGATTGAATAACACGGTTCCAGCGATGTTTCCACTTCTTGAAACAGTCCTGGAACTCACTTTTAGGGTTGGCCTTGAGTACGCCCGTCGCATTATTTTCAACCATCGCTTTGTCATTGAATCGCTATCCTTTGAGTGGTTTTTTGAGTTTTGGAAACAGCCAAAAGTCACACTGGGCTATGTCGGGACTGTACGGAGGTTGTCGAAGCAATGCAATACTGTGTTTACTCAAAAACTGCTGCACAAAATTCGATGAATGGGCTGGCGCGTTATCGTGGTGAAGAAGCCAGTTACCGCACACACGCGAGTCATTCCTAAAATCTTGTTCAAAATTTCCCAAACAGTAGTTTTTGGTATTCCGAGATCATTTTCTAGTTCACGAACAGTTAATCGACGATCATTTCCAATCACAAGTCGCACCCGCTTAATATTATCCAATGTTTTTGTCGTCGAAGGTCGGCCAGAACGAGAATCACTATCAACAGAAGTGCGGCCTCCTTTGAAACGATTATACCACTCTTTTATTCGTGTTTTGCTCATACACTCATTCCAAAAGGCCTTCTGCATCATCTGAATAGTTTCCGAACTTGTTTTTCCGAGTTGAAAACAAAATTTGATGCGAATTCGTTGATCTTGTTTTTCAGTCATTTTTAACAATCACAAAATCCGCCGAACTCAAAAATAGCTTTGTAAACAAAGACCCGCTGCGCATGAACTATACGTCCGGCAGATGTCAGCAAGCAACCGACAGGTTCGTGAAGCTTTACTGTTGACGTTCATGCCTCGCAGGTCGCTCGAACACTATGGCGCGGAGATAAAAAGGTAGGTCCGATACTTTCCGAACAGACCTCGTATATATATATATATATATATATGAGAGCTGATATATATAATGAAACTTTCAAATAGATTGACTTTACAATTTGCTGTGCGGCATTAGCATTCTTGTTTCATTTGCATTTGAATTAAAAATTGTGATTTTCAATATTTCCTTTTTTTGTTGTTTAAACAATATAAGAGTTCATATGTTGAACATAATTTTAATCGAAAACTTGTTGATATTATATTTCACTAATTAATTTCAATCTTTTATTCAGAACACAAAATGAAGGTAATAGCAGAGAGGCTGTGGAAGAAGTATGATATTGACACTCAATATCCAATGAAAGTCGGAGTCTTCTTGAGACAGGTGCAGAGCGATCCAACGGGATTCGAGTTGGCTTTTACTGACAATTAGAAGTCAGTGCAGATTAGTAAGCATATTTATTTATGCTAGGTAGAGATGTGTATCGTTTTGTGACACTTAGTAGACAGTGCACTAGGGTATTCACGCGTATGTGCCAGAATGCTCGGCAGAGAGTGCCATGGTTAAATGCGCTAAAACCTTGGCATACTGAAGTTCAGCTCAGAGGGTCCTAACCTTCATCAATGCGTTGTTATTATTAGTAAATACTTTAAAAACTAAACTTGGAGAAAAATCTATTACCGGTTTGTTTAGTTCTAATGAGGGTAGTCGTATTAATGTTGAAGTGTCAAGTAATGATACAAATGTTCATAAAAAATATGGATTAACTAAAAAAATGAATTATCAAACATTTGAACATTTTCTGCTCACAGAACTCAAGTCGAAGAGATTGTAATACATTTTTGATGAAGAAGAGAGGTCGAAAGTAGATGAAAGTAAAATTGAACCTGATGAAATTAAAATTACTGATATAATTATCAATCGGTTAGGCGAAGATTATATCACTGATGTAACTAGCTCTATGAAACCCAAAGAAATTTTAGACACTTTGAAAGTGAAAAAACTTGCAGAGATAAGTATGAATGAACACGCCGCGTATAAAAAATTAATTAATATTAAATATGATCCTAAAAGGGAAACAGGCCTTGAGTTTATATCTCGTTTTGAAAAAATAGTTAGACAATATGAAAGTTATTGTAAATCTCAGAAATACCGTCATGATGCGAAGAGAAAGTTATTTGTTAACGCGGTAGAACAAACTATACCTTCTGTAATAAATGCCAACGTAGTCACTCAAAATCCACGCGGAATGGAGTGTGATAACAATGCTCTAAAAGCAATTGTATTACAGGTAGTACCTAAAGTTCTTCCGCGACTAAATGCGATGAATGCTCATACTGGAAGAGGAGAGATGAGAAGTGGATCAGAGAACTACTAACAATGCAACAAGCCAGGGCACAAGGCATTTGAATGCAATTACACTGAGAAGGTGCGTATTTTATGCAACAAAGGGGGGCACATTCAGTACCATTGTCCAGTGAAGAAAGAGAATGAAGTGAAAAACCCCAATAGAAACAAACGAGCATTTGGCTCTTGGTCTTCTGGACAGAAGCAGGGTGAGCCTTCTTCGAAAAGATTCAAAGGCAGTGGTGCTAATGGAAATGCCACTAATTTCCATCAAAGTGGTCAAGGTAAGAAATCAAAATTTGGGATTAAAAGGCGTTTTACTCCTAAAGCATATTTAGCTGAAGAAGAGATGAATAGGTCGTGTTCAAAGTCAGATCCTGATAATGATGATGAAAAAAATGGTTTAGTTAAATTGATCGCTGACTCGGGTGCTAGCGAGTACATGTCGTATACATGACTAATATTTAAAAACTTGGATGTAAATGATAAAGGTTTGATACATTGTGCAAACAAAAATTCTCAGGCTAGTTAAACTTATCAGGGAAGAGGTGAAGTTGAAGTAAAACTTAAAAACGGGGAGATGTTGAAGTTAAATAATGTAATCTATTCTAAAGATTTAGCCAAAAACCTGTTATCATTGCGGAAGTTTGTTGATCAGGGTTTGAAAATATACCTGGATAATAAATACATTAATATATATGATCCTATAAGTAGCAAAACAATTCTGACCGGTTTATATCACAAACCATTTTGGGAAATTAATTTAAAAATCGAAGATCCCTCTAATAATTCTGTATTATCTAAAAATAAAATGATTTTCGCTTATATAGCAACTAGAAGCGGTAAAATTGTTAGACGCATTGAAAATAATGAAATAAATTCTAATAATAAATTGTTAAAAACAACTAATAACACAAGAGTACAGAAGATTGATGATTTAAATCTAGAAAACATAAATGGCTCAATACAACTTCAAGTTGATAAAAAACCAAAATTAAACACAGTACTTGTTTGGCATGGAAGATTAGGTCATAAGTCAGCTCACTATATGATTAAATTTAAACAATTACATCCAGAACTTAAATATTTTGATGATTCTGATTTTGATGAAGGAATTCATGAGTGTGAAGTGTGTTTTAAAGCAAAAATGAATAAACTGCCGTTTCATAAAACAAGATTCAGAGAAACTAGACCGCTTTTCAAAATAGATGCAGATGTAATGGGCTATATAAGCCCTGTAACGTATCCAAATCAATATCGGTTTATAGTTGTGTTTGTTGATAGTTTTTCTAGGTACGCTGGTATATATCCGTTGAAACATAAAACTGAAGTACCCAATTGTTTGAGAGAGTTTATAGTTTCGGCTCGTTTAATAGGTGAAAATGTTAAAATTGGTTACATGTGCTGTGATAAAGGCACTGAATTTACGAGCAAAGAGACAATTAAAGTTTTGAGTGAGTTCGGTGCACAATTGCAGACTGTTTGCCCAGGGACGCCGGAACATAATGGCGTTGTCGAACGTTTAAATCAAACAATTCAGAAGAAAGTACGAGCACTGCTCTTTGATTCTGGATTACCGGCAAATATGTGGGGTTTAACTCTAGGGGTAGGGACTTACTTATATAATTTGAGTCCTCATAAAACACTAGGGATGAAATCTCCAATAGAACTGATAGCGCCTATCATCATTATGATGTTGACCAACTAAAAAGGTTTGGCTGTCTTACTTATGCAAAAGTTAAAAATATAACAAAATTTGGAAAACGTGCTGTGAAAACGTTTTTAGTTGGATATGTGCCTACCGGTTATATTCTCTATCATCCAAAAACTAAGAAACTGATTGAAACAAAGCATGCTCGATTTGTAGAGAGATATGTGTACGGAGATATTTATAGAAACGAAGATAGCCAGGAAGAATTCATTATTAGTAGAGTAGACAATACAGTTGAAAATACCCCAATAGAAAGTTTAGAAAATGAGGGACAACACATTGAATAATTGACGAAAAACAAAAGAGGTGGACCTAAAAATTTTGATAATCGAATAGTAATGTTTTCAACTTTAGAAGGGGATGAGAATGACGAGTTTGATAAAGAAGCTCATGCTTTACTCGCAAAAATGAACGGAGATCCACAAAACTACAGAGAAGCTTTAAATCGTCCTGTATAGTGTAGAGTGGATCGAAGCTGTAAATGATGAGTTAGAAGCAATGAATATTAACAACGTTTTTCAAATAGTTGACAGACCTAAAGTCGATTCAAAGGGACGTAAACCCAACATACTTGGTGCCCGATGGGTACTCAAAACAAAAATTGACTCTGAATATAACACGACAAAAAAAGCTAGGTTGGTTATACAAGGTTTCAGAGATTCGAATACATACGATTAAAAGGAGACTTACGCTCCGGTAACGAGACTTTCTCTAGTCCGAGCCGTCTTAGCTTTTGCAAATAAATATAATCTAATTATATATCAACTAGATGTGAAATCTGTCTTTTTGAACAGTTTGGTGAGAAAAGAAATATACATGGTAATACCAGATGGGATTATGATGTCTGAAGAAGAGAAAAAGACGAAAGTTTGTAAAAAATGATCCATGTCTCTTTGTGTTTTTAATTGAAGATGTAACTATATTAGCCTTGCTGTATGTAGATGATATATAATAATATCATAATATCATAATACTATAATCATAATAATATCATAATACTTATGACAGGTACTAATGAAGAGATGCTTAATCAATGTAAATTAAAATTACAGTCGAGATTTAGAATGAAAGACCTTGGAGAACCAACCGAATATTTGGGAATAAACATAATTAGAGATAAATCAAAAGGAATTTTTAAATTAAATCAAACCAAAATCATAAACAAGATGCTACATAAATTCGGCTATGAACAAGCTTATCCCCAAAGATCACCGATGGTGACAAATCAAGTATTAAATAGATATAGGCGAGATAGAGAAAGCGAAGCTACAAATAAAGAAGTGATTGACGATTCGCGTTATCCTGAAGCAGTAGGTTCCTTACTCTATTTAGCAAATGCAACGAGACCAGATGTCGCATATACTGTTAACGTATTGAGTAGACATTAATTGAATCCAACTGTAAATGAATGGAAGATGATCGACAGGGTTTTCAAATATTTAATTTATACAAAAAACTTATCACTGACACATAGAGGCAAAGGAGAAGGAGCAGATTGAAAAGGGTCGATAACTACTTGCGGTTATTTAGTTAGGTTATTTGGAGATGTGATCGCGTGGAAAACTCAAAAACAGCATTATGTTTCTCTTTCTACTTGCCAGGCTGAATATATTGCGATGAGTGAAGCTCGCAAAGAGATGATTGCTTTGAGCTTTTCGCTTGAAGGATTAGTTGATGAAAACCTTTATCCGATGACGTTGAAATGTGATAACAGCGCTGCGATTGCTTGTACACAAATACAAGGATGTGTATTAAGATTTCATTACATAAAAGAGTGTGAGAAAAGAGTAAGAGTAGTTGTTAAGTGGGTTAATTCAAAAAATCATTTAGCTGATATTTTTACTAAGCCTTTATCGTTTATGTTGCATGAGGAGCTGACAAATAAAATATTTAACATAATTTAATAATTTCTTGCAGGCTACACTGACAAGAACACAACTCCAGATAAATCTTATCAATATTCTGAAGATGGAGTAATTTGTTATCCTAATGATGAGATTTTCTGGACAAAAGATGATTGCGGAAATAGTTATTGCTGGGATGACACAAATGAGAACTGGGTTTTTCATAGTAAGGAATAGAAGTATTATTCTATACAGATGCAGGTTATATGAAGAAAAAGGAGTTCGATTCTGAGGTTATAAGATTATTAAAATAAACTTAACACATTATGAGTCTTAGTGGTAAATTTAGAGTAGCTCTTGTACTTTTGTAAAGTAATCTATTTATTTATAGTAGATTTTGTGTTAATATAAAGTGATTTTCTTATTTGAATATACACTAAGACTGTGATTCAACACTTTATAACACAGACGTGAGGGAGGTGAGGGAGTGACGGAATTATGATGAGTTTGTGTATGTGTGAGCGTCTCTCTATAAAGTGTGTGTAGCGCATGCGCGAGCCCCGAAGAAGCTATGCAAGCGACACAGTGAGCGACCGGCCAGAGCGTATCTAACAGTAGAGCAGTTAACAGATGTTTAAAACTTGCAACTTAAATAAAACATCTTTCCAACATAAATATCTTCGATTATTTCACACCTTGCTTAGACCTTATTCTCAACAGCTTTCGTACTATTATGGCAAAAATATTCTTAATTCAATATTGTGAAAATTAAGAGACTAACAACATCTGAAAAAACATGTGGTCTGATACTTCCCAACGGTAGTATACATTTTTCAAATATCAATCTCGTGTGATTAATAAATTGTTTCAACTGAAAAAAATGCAGGTTACTTCACGGAACTTGTTTAAAAGCAGCAGATGTAAGTGATTACTGAGCCAATTATTATATATTTAACGAAAGTTTCTAGGAAAATACTCATGGGCAGTCGGACAATGATATATTTATTTTTAACTTTTCGAGATTTTTTCAACGAATACAACGCGTTAACATAGCCAAGATAATTTTGCGGAACTTTTCCAAAAGTTTATAATATATCATAAATAAACGCATTACACACCTCGAGTTCTCTAATTTCATTCCATTTTATGTCAATAGTTGTAGCGCCACTTAATGTCTTCATTAATAAGCTGTCAATGAATTTTTCATATTTTTCTATATCAACAACAAATTTTTGTAATACCGTTGACTCTCCAAGTGGATCTCTTTTTGGCTGCACATCCAAGTACCAAGTGTCCCATACAATTTTCAGGTTATCATTTTTCTCGTCAGTCTGATCATTTAAATGTTTTTCAATCAGGTTTTGTTCTGCTTTCGTTCTAATTATTGTACACTGCTTTTCTTCTTTTTTTTTATTTACTTGAATTTCTGGTAAGAGTGGGGCGTGATTTATTGCAACTTCAAGATCTGAAAGAAGATCAATATTGGAGTTTGATTCAGTACACTGGAATGACCCTAGATTCGAACTATTCGTCTCAGTATTGACTGCTTGTATGTTTGTCTGATTATACATTGGCTTGGCATTTTCTAGATTAGAACCTGCAGAATAAAACACAAAATTCATTAATACAATTTTTCTCAAACTACTAGCTTTAATTATAAAAAATAAGGTATTTTTAATTTTCTAACCTTACAATGTTTTAAATTCTTAGCTATTAAATTAAAATTCTACAATATTTTATCATCTAAAACATTTTTAAATGCAATTTCATTCATCGGAAATAATTATTTCCAGGATTTTAAGAATGGTTCTCAGAATTTTCAGTATTCGACTTAATAAAATTACAGAAATAAATAAATCTCTTGAAATATTAACAACAAATGATAAAATATATTAACAAAAAGGGTTGAAGTTTCAGACGTATATTCTGCCGAAATTTTTTTTTTATCGACTTATTATGTCTCAATTTAAATAACAATAGGTGTAAGATCCGTCAAACGTTTCTAAATGCAATATCTTGCTAAAAAAACATAAAAACTGACCCGAAATTCGTTAATTTAAAGTTAGACGATAAATTTTCGCCCAAAACTAATAACTTTCGACAATTTTAACATGTCAGTTTTTGTGTTTTTGAGCAAAATATTGCATTTAGAAACGTTAGACGGGTTTTAAATCTATTTTTATTGAAGTTAAGACGTAATAACAGTGTTCGCAGAACGTGGACGTAAACGGCCTCCATCATAGATGCTTCGAGCTCATTGTGTCTTCCTCATTCAACCAACCTATGGCAGTGGAGCGAGGAAGAAGCCATGAGCTGGTAGGGTCCATGGTGAGGGCCGTTTACGTCCATGATCTGCGAATACTGCGTAATAAGTCGTGTAAGTCACTCGTTTGGCAGTAGAAGCGTTATTAATGATCCCAACGCACATAAACGTAACAATAGCCTTCATTGACTCTAAAACGAAGCTGCTGCTCTATTTGCCGCTGCTGCTTACGCCTGCTTATGTCTAGAAATTGTAGTAGTGTAAATGGCAGTGCAATTTTTGATATCCAGAAGCTCTCTTAATGAAGCAGGGTTAACATCTTCATTATTTTGAATATTTACGTACCACCCATGCTCCTCTCCAGGTCAAACGTTTTCTTTTACAGCCTCAATAATCTCTTAATTAGCAGCATTTTCAAGAAGTTTCACTGCTCCCGCTGGTGAAACATTTCTTATTGTTTCTATTCTATTTTTAAACTCTCATCTTATCTGTTTGATTTGCCTATTGCTGAGGAGATTATTCTGCTCTTTTATTCGTTTTCTCGGAATAAAACCCTGCCCGTAACTGCTACCATATAGCGATGAACCTAGACAGGGAAAACGTTCCCTTTTCCGAAGGGGGGATCGCCTTATTTTTGTATTAAAATGGCAGTGAATCACAGCCTGATTGTGCATTGGTGACCAATGGATGCACAGTCGTGGTTCCTGCTGTGTTCAGTTGAGCTTCGTCAACCGAAACATCCTCAACAGGTGAAGCTGATGTTCCGTCCCTGGCCTTGACGATCCTCGAGTAGCGACCATCTTTTCAAGTAATTTCGAACGCTCTCCATTTTTAGTGGGATTACTAGAGATGCAGGTTTATCCTACCTTGAGATGATAACGGAGCGTTTTCGATCTCCTACTATGTGGAGACGCAGTGATGGTGAGGTTATTATTATTATTATCTAAGTCCCTTCGATCAATAGTATCGACGGAGGATATCATGATATTTTTCCATCCCTTTTGTCACTTATTACTTATACGTATATACCTATACGTATATATTCCTATGACTAAGGTTCAGATATAAATTACATAAAGGAACACTGATAGTCTATTAACAAAAAGTGTTGATAGACACAAAGCGACGACAAAAAAAACGCAAGCTCATCTCTAAGGACGAGGATATCAGTGACAAAGGATTTAGTCTCCTCTTAGCTTAGCTATCTTTTAAAAAATGTTCGATTAAGTATTAACAACTAGTAAGGTAGCCAACTTAGTGACGATTATATTTATTTATGTATTAATATAAGATAATTAAGTTCGATTGTTAAACTGCAGTTCAACTTAAAACTTAAATTATGGATATTTTTCAAAAGTATGATTTTATTAGAAAGATTGAACCTTTCTATTTAAGAATGAATCACAACATCATTTGAATGACTGCCACGACTGGCCTTACAGAACCCCATTCAATCAACCCAATTTTTCAGTACATTTTCGATTGTTTGGGCTTCAATCCCATGAATGGGAATTCCGATTTCGTTCTTCAAGGCCTCAATCGTCTCTGGATGGTTAGCGTAACACTTATCTTTAACGGTTCCCCACAAAACATAGTCCAACGGGGTCAAATCACGCGGCCAATTGACATCAGAATTTCGGCTGATTATTCAATTTTGGAAAACGGTCCGTACTGTTGAAATTAAATGCCATCCATGACATCCTCTTCAATTTTTGGAAACAAAAATTCGTTGAGTAAGGCACGGTAACACTCGTCATTGACCGTAACGGCAGCACCTTGCTCATTTTCGAAGAAAAATGGCCCAATGATGCCACCGTACCAAAATCCGCACCAAACAGTCACTCGTTGTGAGTGCATCGGCAACTCAATGATGACGTTTGGATTTTCTGAGCCCCAAATGGGACAATTTTGCTTATTGACATTTTTTCAAACAATCAAAAATGTTCTGAAAAATTGAGTTGATCGAACGGGGTACTGTAAGGCCAACCGTGGCAGTCATTTGTATGATGTTGTGTTTCATTCTTAAATGGAAAGGTTCAATCTTTCTAATAAAATGATACTTTTGAAAAAATATCCATAATTTTTTTTTACATCCGATTCATATTCCAAATATTAAATGGCCCATCCTGTATATTGGTATTAAAGGTATCTGAGATATTGATATTGAAGCTAGTTGTAATATTATTGGGTTGGCAACAAAGTCATTTCGCTTTTTTCCGCTAGATGACTTTAGTCGTTCGAATTCGTTCTTTTACATTAGAAACTTCAGGCCGTATATGGTATTTACAGCGCACGTTTCATAGATTATTCAGTAAAGAAAAAGATTTAAGTTTTTTTGTTTATTTATTGTTTATAACAGGTAACTTCCGCTGAAACAACAAAAGAGAATCAGAGTTTATATAGGTTTATATATAGGCTCTTGGAGAGCCTGAGAGCCACTAGTGTTATAAGAGACAAATCTTTAAAAAAAAGATAGTTTTTGATGGCCCGGAATATAATCTCAAAGACTTACCGGGCTTCTGGCTGCTCTGTCGCGCCTCAATTCGTTCAAGTTAAAATCTGCGGTGGCATCTATTTGCGCGGGCGACTTGTCTTGTCAGAACGACAGCGCCAGGCAAACAATAAGCTGAAGCGTCTCTAGGTCAGCTTGCCCCATTGGCTTAAAACGTCGAGGGGTGCGTTCAAATTACGAAGAGTTCGTACTGTATACCACAGCAGTTACGAGCAGACACTCGCAAAAAATTATTGGAGTTAGGCTGGGAAGTGATATCTCATCCATCGTATAGTCCTGACTTTGCGCCAACCGATTATGATTTATTCCATTCACTTGAAAACCATTTGAATGAAAAAACATTCGATTCAAATCAAGCTGTCAAAAATGAGTTGATTCAGTTTTTTACCTCTAAGTAAAAAGTTGTCATAAGTGAGCAAAAACCTTAATTGCAAATTGAATTGTGTGATTTTCAGGCTGATTTGTTTTTACCCCCAATTACAGACAACCCATAAGATTTGTTTAAATCTTTCTCCGAAGCCAATAACCAAAATTTTAGTATCATGGTTTTAGAATGTATTCAATCTTTGATTCGATCCACATGTGCGAAATCAATTTTTACATTATGAAGGTAATTAAAACCAAGCAATGTAACGGACTAGAAGAAAAAGAGAATCGTCCGAACCTCAAGTTGGCCATCCCCGATTTAGATCATGGTTTCAATTCTTTGAATTTGTGTAAAGTACAATCAAAGTTCCTTTGAAGACGTTGCTGTTGTTTTGTGACTGTTAAATCTGACTACTCATAAAATATTTAAAATTTGTTTTATAAGAGTCGAAATAATAACATATTTCATGTACATTATTTCTAATTATGACGTATTAAAAATAAGAACACAGAATATACGCTTAGTGGAGGTATGATAGGTTTATTTGGTATAAATTTACATGATGGCGGTGAGACGACAACTGGCTCTTAAAACTGAAACGTTATGCATTTTTGGACAAGAAAAATATAATTGCAGGTATATTGGAGTCGACGACGACTGAGGAGTGTCGATGGGTCTCGAGTAGGAAAAACCCCAAGAGGTAGCTACCCTGGTTCCTGAGTAATTCGGAGATAGCATCTGGACTCTAGGTATACAATTCAAAATATCCGGCTCGAATGAAGAGTATAAAAAGTCTGGAAACGCATGTAACTCAATTACTCGCAGATTTTCACAATAAAATGTAGACCCGGATTTGTTTTACTGATTAAAGACATTCTATGGTTCTATTTGCAGACAAGTCTATAAAATATGACAAATAGAAGTTTTAAGTTTTAGTTGGATGAACTTTCTTAAGGTCCCCCGTTGAGGATTAAGATACAATAGTTTTATAATTATAAGAAAACTTAAGAATTACGAACAAATCATGAATTTTAAGTCTTATGATTGAACCCGAAACAGAACAGTGACTATGTTTTCTTCTGTAGGACATCGACATATCAACGTGGTCCCAAAGAAGGTAGATAATCTAATGACTTTAATTTCGTGCCTATGCAGTAACTGCCGTACTGGAATTGTGCGTTTCTGATAGCAATTAAATTATTATAAAGAAAATTTCATTTTTGAATCATTACTTACAAGACTTGATTGAAAAACATGTTAAGATTAGGATTAAACAAATCAAAAATATTGGCAGAAAGTGTAATTTTAATGATGTGCTGTCTAATCATAAAAAAGAAATATGCTGATCATGACTATAGTTCGAGTACAGTTGAATGTTACACTCAGAAAGTAGTCAACGAAAAAGAGAGTTTATGGTGTTACAAGCGTGTCAGGGTGACTAAAGTTTTTGAGTCTTTTGAAACTTATATGACTAAAAATATCTACAAGATATAAATTGAAATTTGAATTGCGATATAAAATTAACAAATAAGATCGCATGCCACCTTGAAGCGCCTCCCGTCTGGTTAAAAGACACTCATCTCTTTCTTGTTTTAATATTATAAGGTAACCATTAAGAAAAGGTGTGTGCAAGAGTGAATCGCTTAAAGGACCAAGACACCAGTTTCCGACAGATGAAGTTAAAAGTAAATATAACTTAGTAACCACTAATCGCATTGGCAACAGTAGATGCGCATTTGTAAGGTGACATTTGAAGCTTTGTTTCGCGCAAAATTTTATTAAAATCGGTGTAGTGTATCAAAAGTTATTCAAGTTCAAAAATGGATCGGAATAAAGAGAAAATGAAGGTGTTGTTTCAAAATCATCAGCACGCAAATGGTCCGCTCCCTTTCGTTCAGGGAATTTTGGTGTCAAAGACGAGCCCCGTTCTGGTCGGATAATTACCGAAAAAAGTGATGAAATTCTCGAAAAAATTGAGCAAGGCCGGCATATTAGCAGTTATGAAATGAATCATGAATTAAACATCCATCATCAAACTGTTTCAAACCATTTACAAAAGACTGGCTTCAAAAAGAAACTCGATGTTTGGGCGCCTCATGAATTGAGTGTAAAAAACAATTGAACCGACACACATAAACACATCTTTAATGACTCGCCATCAATTAAGAGAGCTACTTGGCTGGGAAGTTTTGATGCACCCACCGTATAGCCCAGACATAGCACCCTGAGATTAACACTTATTTCAATCTCTGCAGAACTTTCTTCATTGAACTAAGTTGGCTTCAAGAGAGGCCTGTGGAAACCACTTGATTAGTTTTTCAACCAGAAACTATAGAAGTTCTATACCAATGGAATCATGGCTCTGCCTAAAAAATGCCTGAACATTGTCGATAATAATAGAGAGTATTTGATTTAAATATATTAAATTTGACACTCAAATTCACAAATTAAAAAACAAACATTCGAACCAATAGCAAAAGCAATTCCAGTTTCTGCTTTTTAAACTTTTTCGGCGTGAATTTTATATGAACAGTGCCCTTCTTCTGCAGAAAAAAAATTTCTTAATGGTTAAATGGGACTGCATGTTAATTTTTGAATTTACAAGATCTGCTTTTGAACTCTGAGTTTAAAGCTATTTCACTGCCTTTATTTCTTGAAATTCCTGATTCGCTCGAGTGTGGGGCAAATTCGTTGCGCAAAGATATAGTTATTTAAATTATACATTTTTTTCTGTATGAATAGAGCCTTCAAATAAAATTCTATCGTGTTGTAACACTCTATTTATTACATGAAAACGAATGAAAGCAAACAAAGCAGTTGATCAACATGATCGATAATTTTCGAATAAATACGAAAGATGGCACACTTCCTATTTTTAAGTCACACATTGGAGATTCATAGTTTTATTTTTGTTTAAAACAGCCATGATCATGGCTATAATGTAACATTTATAATCTTCAAATTTAAAAGGTGTGACACATGCCTTGAGAAACAGATACGATACATATTACTTGCACAAATTTTAAGAATCGATGATTCGATGATCGATCAATGATGATATAACGCCAGCTTGTCTTATAAATCCAGGAAATTTTTGAGTAAGATCGAAAAGCTCGAGGAAAACACATGGTTATTGAAGCGGAACACAGAAGCATCAAGCCAATCTGGAATTCATGTCACCGAAGCGCAATTACTTGACCTGCATTAGAAAATACTAAAATATTTGAGGAATAGAAGACTATCTACATATTATAGAATAAATTTTCTTGATTTGAGACTGAGCGTAACATTATCATTATGTTTACGGATTAAGAAGTTTTTACTCATAACAAGTCAACAAATATTGCAACAATTCTTGAATTTCTGAAAACAATTCGTCTAACAACATTCAGTACAATTTTAAAATTTGCTTACATAGTTTTCTTTTTGCATGCCTATGTGTTAACAAGTTTCGGTGCAACTTTTTCGAAAAAAATTACGTTTTATTGATGTACTATAGCGTGGCGCACAAATCTGGGAACACCATTCAACAAGGATTCGAAAGACAATTGGATATTTCCCAAGATCAAGCTTCTGATTTTGTTAAAGATAATAAATCAGACAATATGAACACATAAAAAGTAGTCATATTATTCCGAGAAAAAAATATGACATCAAAAATGAACCGTGAATAGTGGTCATTATTTATAGGCATGGAAATTAACGTAACTGCCATCAGCATTAAAATTCAACAAAATCATTAATTTTTCAATGGTAAATACAAGAACTTATTCAGGAAATTACCAATAAATTACCATAAATTCAAGTCAGGAAATTTTACTTTTATTATTATTTTATTGTTTTTTGTGGTAATTTTAAAATATAAAAATGCTCGAAAAATTCATGAAGAAAATAAAAATTTTAAAATTGGAGTTAAATGGTTTCTTATCAAATTGTGAAACTTACCTTGATTTTCAGCTTGCTGTCCATACGGAGAAGTGTGGTAAGGCTGACTGCTAGTCACTGAATTTGAATCCTCATAAGAGTACTGGGATGAAGCAGTTTGATTCGTAGCTGCGTCATTGCTGGCATTAGTATATAAGGAATACCCATCTCGTTGTTGATAAACGTTCACAGCAGCAGGCAGATTTTCGACACATGTAAAATTGCCAACGAAATTATTTTGATGTTGTGCCTGCATGTAGTGTGTCTTCTGATACCCTGAGCTATACTGATATCCGCCTGTACCAGCATTATACACATAACCTGGGTGTCCTTGGTAGGAACTTGTTAACGGATTCAATATGTTGTTCTCTTGTTGCACATTCCCATAAGTATTATTATGTCCTTGAGAATAGTTTACGTACTGCGAAGTTATGGCACAATGCTTCAGAGGATCATAATAAGGTTGTTGATAAGTTGGAATCGAGTTTAATTTAGCGTGACTCTGAATAATTTCCGAGTTATCAATGTGTGTCAGAGGCATACTTTGGTTGGTACTAGAATTCTGCAGATTTTCGTAAAGTATGCTGGTGTCTGTAGTTTGTCGACAGCTGTCATAGGTATTATAACTGTGAGCACTCATTGTTTTTTCTAGTTGACCTAAGTAACTATCCTGGTCTTGAGTCACATGAACAAGTTGTGGTTCAGTGTTCACATAATTCTGCGTTTGATCGGAACTATAATTCGTCTGAAGACTCGATGATATATCAGAATACCGCAAGACTGAATCATAGAAGAAATTATTGCTTATATTCGAATTAAGGATATTAGTCGATGCAGTTGAATACGTTGAACTGTCAGTAAAAGAAGTGCTAGTGTACATCCCCATGTACTGATTGGGCGTATATTGCTGAGGAATAGAATAGTGAATTGAAGTCGATGCAATCTGAGCATTCTCTATAAATTGAGTATGTGGATTGATTTCCTGTTCTAAAGTGAGCTGTTTTTGTGGAATTGTTTGTTGTTGAGAAACTATTTGCTGTTGCATATCAGTTTGAGTGGAATGTTGATAAACAGATTGGTTGCTTTGTGGAAGTTGCATCTCTGGCGTTCTTTCACTACTAGTTACTATTTGATTCGAATAGTTCTGCGTCGCGATATTATGCTGTTGCAAAATCGATCCTTTGAAAATACTAAGTGGGTGAAGATCAATAACAGCATGTTGTTTCTGCGCTTGAATCTGTTGAAAGAATTTAAAGTCGATTACATTGCACCAGTAACAGTAAAAAACATCAGAATATTACTGAGAATATCATGTCAAAAGTATATTAAAATTTACTCGAATTCGTACTTGGTTTTGATAAAAAATTAAAATGATTTGGAAAAACTTAACCTAACTTTTGCAAACCCTCAGCTCCTAGATAGAACAAAATAAGAAAGCAGACGCATAAAGAAAAAAAGTCTACAATTTTATTTCATTAAGTGGGCTGGACTCTAGCTCTATATAAGGCTAAGAAAAAAAGGGGGTAAAGATCAGACCTTATATGGCATCTAGCACTTGCATATCTTTGAAGACACATTTGAAAAACCCGAGAGCAAGCCACTGAAAATTGCCGCTTCAAATAAAATAAAAAATGAGCCCGGTAAACATACTTCACAGCTGTGTTTCATTTAACAAAAGAATAAAAAAGGATCTCGCGAAATCAACTACAAATATTAATACATATTTTGAAACATATGCTGTTATGTTTAATGAATAAAGCATTGCTATCAGTATCAAAAAGTGTATAAATCATTTAGTAACGATTTTCGATTTATTTTTTCAGAGCAATTTAAATTTGAGATGCAAATTTGTAAAGTTCGAAAAATAATTACAGGATTTATAGTGTTGATGAAGACAATTGCGCTCTAGCTGCGAGTGACAGCCCACTTGAATGTTAAGGGCAAGCGTAAGAGGCTTGCAGCTAATTACCTGCAAGTCGCATACGCGACTGCGCTTTTACGACAAGGAATATCGCTTTAAACGCGATGTTGCTCGCTAATGAAATATCGCTTAAGGTGAAAAGCGACGAGGCTTGTGAATGAAATCGCTTGAGGTAAAAAGCGATGGCATTTGTGACTACGCGAAATCGCTTGAGGTTGAAAGTGATGACGCTTTATATGAAAGATATTTGATTAAAAGTATAGAGAATCTCCTCTAATATTGAATTGAACCTCCCGCGATCAAAAAGGTATAAATAGCATTAATTATGCATTGCGCGTGTTCCTCTCTGATCACCACACGTTCAATTACAGTCTTATGGAATTTTTCTTTATACTCTCCAGAAAATATTAGAAACAATCCTCATCTGACTCTTAGATATTTGAAGGGTCTACAAATGTAAAAATGTTTTCACACATTTCTTTACATTTTCTTTATCCTTTATAGTCCAATAGCCCGGTCAATTTTTCTACTTTGAACCGCCGGACGATTCTAATGTTTTTAATCGATTCGTCATGAAATTATGTCCCTTAAATGACAACGGTGCTGGTGCAAATCCTGTCGAAAGCATTTTATATTAATTAGTTATTGAACTTGTTTAAAATGAACCTTTTTCGTCCCAGACACATTAAAAAAACCCAAGAGTGTACCTTTCAATGCATACAATGAGAAAAACTCACGGTGCCGGGTCCCATCCTACCGCAACCCTCGGTACCGTGGCGATAGAAGGGGTAGTATAAAACGTAGTTAAATACCTTGTATGTGGTGAATTAAAAAAACCAACGGTGCCAACTATCATGTTGCCAGAAACCGCCGGCATCGTGGGGCAAATCATTGCGCGCTCAGGCCAATTTTTCTTATTACCGAGTTTATGTACGCGACGGAATCTTTTTTTTTTTTTAATCAATCGAATCTGTTATTGGCTCGTATTATTATGTGACGCAATTACAGCAAATTTTAATGAACATTTTTTTTGAATATGGTTTTTTATAAATTTATTTATAAATCTGGCTTTTTCCTTTTTTAATATTAACAAATATAAATTTATTTATTACATAAATAGATATAGTTTTTAACTGTAAATTAGTGTTTTTCATGGGATTAAAAGTGTAAAAAATTTTAAAGGATAAAGGGTTGTCAAATCTGGCAACCTTAGATTGTAGAGTATTTCTTGAAATAAGTGCCTTGCTAAGCGACAATCATACGAAGGTTGTGGGAAGGAGAAAATTGGGGATGTATGGCTTGTCATTATAAAAGTGCAGTTGAATCAAATATTAATTTTAACTCGAGATTGTAATTTATGTTTGATTTAAGATATACATTTTTCGGAGTGCGAAGCGTGATGACCGAAACGCGCGCCCCAGGTGCGCTCATCTTTGTATTTTTGGTGCAACTGTGACTTTGATGAATATAAAGTAAAAAATCGTGCGGAAAGCGTGAATGCCATGATGAGAGAGATGAGAAAGAAAGCTGATAAAGTCTTAAGTAAATTGGAAATCTTTTTTCATTTAAAATCATAAAAAAATTTAGTATTTTTGAAAAAATTCAATTCAAATTTACAATATAACAAAATTGACTTGAGTTTTAGTATCAAATCACAACAACTAAACTTAAATGTATGTGAAGAATATAAGACCGAGTACGAAGCGCAAGGTACAAATAGAACGGAGCACGGAGCGTGAAGATAAATCGTGCGCCTCAGGCGCGCTTAAATTAGTATTTTTGATTTAAATGTAGCTCTAATGGATATGAAGTAAAAAATCGAGCGTGAAGCGCGAGTGCCATGATGATGATGTGTTCCTTAAGGCTGATAATTCACATTTACACTATAATAAAATTAACTTGAGTTTCAGTATCAAACTGCCAATTAAATTGCTATGTAAGTACAATAATTTGGAGTAAAAAATACGGGCTTTTAATTCTTTCGTTGGGTTTGATTACAGCCCTTCCCTGGTAAGTCTGTACGATAAATGGGAGTCGGATATGCGGACTCTTGATTCCTTGTGCGTGACAGCAAATAAATGTGCGGCCATGTGCGCTATCGTTCTCCTGGCAACGGAGATTGATCGGAATGTAGAATGTATTTTTTGTAAATGTGACCACGATAGTGTAAGTCGTGATAAGGTGAGAAAATTAACTTGAGATAAACGTTGAGAGATCAAAGAAAAAAAATGTTGCTTCTGTTGTTTGAACCCAGGCCTTTGGTAAAAATATGTAGAGTGAAAAAAACGCGTGATTGATGCTCAGAAAGACATGTCTTTTTTATATTCTCGGACATTGGCATTTGCATATATTGGGAATTTTGGATCTAATCATGGAATCGGCAGAAGTCCGTAAAGGATGAGAACACTGTAGGATTTCTTGTGACATCGGCTAAAGAAACAGGGGATTGGCTTTATAAAGCGAAATTGCTATGCGTGGAGGATAATGCACCGTTACAGTGTTCGCAGAACGTGGACGTAAACGGCCTCCACCATAGATGCTTCGAGCTCATTGTGTCTTCCTCATTCAACCAACCTATGGCAGTGGAGCGAGGAAGAAGCCATGAGCTGGTAGGGTCCATGGTGGGGGCCGTTTACGTCCACGTTCTGCGAACACTGCACCGTTATCAAGTAATTACGAAATCTCACGCAATCAATTGGTGAAAAACATCAAAAGGCTGAAGAAACAGAATCTTTTTACCATCTATGACGAAATCTTTCAAGAATAGTAGACAAAAGGGATAATCGAAAAAGTTGGACGTAACGCGTGTAACGACATTATTTACTATACAGACCAATCATAAAATTTGTAGGAACTACGAAAGCTAGGCCGGTGTTGATACATCAGCAAATAGGGAGGAATATCCGTCACTGAACCAGTGCCTTGAAAAGTGCCAGTCTCAATTTGATAGAACTTGTGCCATCAGCGTTTTCGGTCTGGCTTGCAGCCCTTTTCCTGCTTGCGGTTACCATTGCGTTGCTTTTCTCTGAGGCTTTAAAGCGAGCGGAATGAGGCGCGAACGTTGGGTGGAGGAAAGAGTCGGTATCAAAATTGAGAGACTCTTCCTGTGTTGACAACTGCGATACGAGAGTAGATTTCGAGATAGAGCTTGAAGATTTCGTGCGAGAAGCAACAGCAGTTATGGCATTTGAGGGTTTTGATCTGCGCGGCTGGAGAAACTAACGTGAAAAACTGTGAATAACGAAAACGCACTGAACTTGGCTCTATGAACTACCTATGTTGAAATGAGTGAAAATTCCAAGAATACTTGGGAAGGAAGGATTAGTTTTTCACACATTGGGAGACGCAAGCGGATCGGCCTACGTGGCGGTAGTTTTCGCAAGGGTGCAATATAAGGGCTTCCATGGTCAAGTCGTTAATGAAAAAAGTAGAACGCGTATTCTATTGGTCATATTCGACAACGATGTTGGCATGGATAAGATGTGACACACAACGGGCTACATTCGTTTGGATCTGGATAAAAACGATCAGATGGGTTAGCGAAGAACATAAGTAGAGGCACGTTTCAGGGTATTTGAATCCCATCGATCTTCTTTCGCGCGGCTGTAGTCCATCGCAGCTGATAAATGCTGAATGGTGGCAGGACCCAGAGTGACCCTATGAGCCTGAATCGGTATGACCTAAAACACAATAAGAAATAGACGTTGAGGGCTCCGATTTTAAAGTCAACAAACACTTTTCTTAGTATACAACAATCATTCGGCTTTTAGCATGGGTTAATAGGTTTATTGAAAATTGGAGGAGTATTTTAGAAAAAACAAAAGTCGATAAAAAGATTCGTGGAATACCGAAGATGCCATATTTAGCGAGGGGAAAAACTTAAAGATTTGAGTTTAACCTTCAAGGAGAAAAGAACTGCGGAAATGAAGTTGCATTTACAGCACCTCATGATAATGGATCCACAAAGAAATGAATTGTTATAAATCACTAATTTTCTAAAAGAAGACGATTTATACTTTTTGAAAACGAAGATTTTTAACCGTAAGGATAATTTGTAGTTCTTGTGCTCAATTCTTTTGGATGATAGAAATGAGGTTGTTCATTTACTTCTAAGGGGAACTCATAAAATATAGAGTCACGCATGCGCGATGATAACGATGGTCGTCTTTAAATTACCTCATTACGTACACTGGCCCGACGGGTCATATTAGAATATGATATTTTATATGTTTTGTCCCTTTTGAATATATTACAACGTTTTTAATGACAATATATGGAAATTTTTTTAGAAATATTAATTGAAATATCCATTCTTTAGGGGGGAGGATTTTAGGACTGGGAGACCATTTGAATTTAGAAGCATGCGTGTGGTGTACCTAAAAGAGCGGAAAATCGTGAATTTGGGTATAAAATGGGCTATACTTCCTTTTTTTCATAATCTTTTATGTATACGGTACAGAAAGATGTATTGGTGAGTGGAGAAGCTAGATTTCTCAGTCTCGCCGTCGAGTACGGAAAGTCGAAAATCTGACGTACTTTACAGCTAAATTATGAGCGTAATCGGAGACGTATTTTCAAAATATAATTTCTTGTAAACGAAATACTTGAAAACTGTCTATTGATACAAAACTTTAAAAATCAATTAAAAAAAAATTTGATAGAATTTAATACATTTGTTGCCCCATATTTTGAACAAAGTCCCCACACAAAATACATTGGAAAAAGATATCGAGGGTTTTTGATAACTTTTTGACATTTTCTGGGACACGACTCGTCGAATACGAAATCCTAATGACAAAATCCCGAAAAATGGACAGATAGAGGATATATAGCACGTAGAGGCTATTGGCGCGACGCTTACTCGAAACACTTAGTACTTTGCAACTTTCATATTTTGTAGATCATGAGCCCGCAGGTTTTCCTCTTCTACAAGTGCTTGAACAACGTTCACCTCCTGAACTCTCTGTAGCAGTTCTCTAACCAGTTCTGCTTTCGCAACTTGCATCTCAATTATCTCCAATAAAAAATTCCAATGGGATTCATAAGTAAATTGTATTGGCTACTGCTTGGACGAACGATTTTGAAAAATTTTGATTCTTTACCAAATGGCGGATGTGCAAAGTCAAAGTTCATTTTTCGCTTAAAAAACGCTCATTTTTCGGTTAGAAAAAATGTATTCATTACAATAAAAATCTCTTCGTCCATGCAATAAACATTGATATTTCAAATAAATGATTAAAATTTGCAAGCGATCGGTCAAAAGTTCCGGGGATATCGTGAGAACCGACTTTGAGAACGTTGTTATGAAAAAAACTGGCCCCGAAAGGAATCGCCCACTGTGTTGCGGAGACTGGACAGGCCCAACTTGATTGTAAGTACTAACTCTTACTTTACATTAAATTAAATTCTAGAAGGGTGGGCTACCAAGAGACCCGCCGGCACCAAGGTTCTAGACCCATTGTACCTTCCTCAGATGTTCTAAATGCTTCCTAGCTCTAGACCTGGCCTTTCCGAGAAGTCCAGGATTTCCCTGAAAGGGAGTGCACTGATGCCCTCGGGATCCAAAGATCCTCCAAAACTTGTGCTATTTATATTGAGACATAGCGCATATGATACTATTTTTTCCAAATTTTTCTACTGAGAGGGCAACATGCAAAAATTGTTTAAATAATTAAATTGCTTATATATGTAGTTAATTAACAAAATAAAAATTATGAAAATATTTATCTGAAAACCTAACGTAATAAGCTAAAAACGAAAAGATTCGTTTTTGCAAGCACTTTCACTGGGTCTTTTCAGATTTGGAATTTGTCAAAAACCGCGGAGTTATTCATTTTGCATTTAATGTAAAAATTATAACCCCCTTTTAAATAATCGTTTGGATGTGTTAAAAAATAAAAACCACTCATCTAATCATTGCATATGATAGTTTTATACTTGCAGTATGTGTAAAAAATCATGCTATGTGTATAAAAATTTTCCTGGCGTATATGTTAATTCTTAAAAGTTATGTTATTTTAAAAATTCTTAATAAACAATTACATTACTCGGTAACTAAAAGAGATATTGAACTCGAGTTTTCGGTATTCGAAAAGTAAAGAATTAAATATTTTAAAGGCAAAACAACCATTAAGATGTATTAATATTTTCAATTTTAAATGCGCGTGCAAAAAATAGCTGTTTTTCGACTATTTTTTATTTATTGTTCGGCCGCTGTGGCGGAGGAAAATTAAATCTTTCAACTTCAAACCACAGCATTTTGTAGCAAATTTTGTGCTCTACAACTTTGTACAAACACAATTTCATCATAAAACTGATATTTTAAGAGTAAAATGAGAAAATGTATTTAAAAAATGGTCTATTCTCGCACTTTTTGGCTTTGAACATTTGTTTTACAAAACGCACAAGGAAATTCGAGGGGCAAAACATGGTACGTCAATTACTATGATATTTTTGATCCATTCCAATAAAAATCTCGGATCTTGCTCTCACATCCATCTTGAATTCTAATTCGACTGGACTACTAGAAATACCAAGTACTATTCCAGAGTCATGCTCATTTTGATGCGACGATTTTGGACCGTAAAGGCCGTAGCAGGATAAGCATGGTCTGGGTGCCCCCGCTCGGATTTGATCCATATTGCAAGGGTAAGTGGCTCCCATTACAAGATAAATTCACCCCAAGTATCAACTCAAAAAAATTTTTTTTACAAAAGTTATGAATGAATTTTGAAAAATCAGAAAATCTAATTTTCTCGAAAACGGCTCAACCGATCTTGATGACTAAAATATATGTTATAGAGGGTACTGAAGAGGTTCTGAAAAAATTCAAAAACCCATTCTGTTTATAAAAAGGGGGTAAACATTTTTTTTTAATTTTTGAATAATTTTTTTAATGTGAATTACTTCTTGAACACCCACCATTTGTTTTCTATATCATGCTCAAATTCAAAGTGACAATATATATTTTTTCGAAAAATTTCGGAGAGGTACTTCATAGTTAAAAAAAATAAAAACTTATTTGGCCCCTACAATGTATGGAACAATGGATACCCTATGACTCGTTGAAGCAATTGTTTCTATACTCATAAAAGTTTTACATTGATCACGTACAACATCTCATTTATTTTCAGGTATTTGCTACATAGTGGATGACATAGTGCACTTTATATGAATACGAGGGTGTATCAACAATTATCCGCACCCTGTCTGTGGAATTAATCGTTATCAATTAAAAAAAAAACACATCTCTACATGATCGCCTTGTTTTCAATACACTTTATCCACCTGGCAACAAGCTTTTTCGTTCAGTCACAACATTCAGTTTATATATTTCCCCATATATCTTCTTCTCGATGCTTGTGCCCATGACCTACGTTTTGCCCTTTCTGAGAATACTACTGCGCAGGCTTCAAATGCCGCATGAGTTCGTTCGCAAAAAGCACCTGATTTTCAATTGTTTTGATTCATGTTCAATAGATGTACTTATTTAAGGTTTGCGTTTTTATTTCATTCTCAGTTGTAGAACGATTACAGTCATTCGACAGTTTGGGAAAAGTATCATTTGTTTCCAATAGGTATACCTTCCTGTAGTTCAAACGCGGTATAATAGCATCCTACAACTTATCAGGAAACGATTACAACTGAGAATGAAATAAAAACGCCAACCTTAGATAAGTACATCTATTGAGCATGAATCAAAATATATATATTTATAGAGTGGCCGCAAGTGGGTTGCAGAATAGGGTTATGAGAGGGAGTGTGACAGTAATATGCCTTTGCATAAGTTTGTCTGTTTCGCACTCATAGCCTCTTCTGCAACCCATTTTTGTTTACTCTGTATATGGTGTGCTCCATGTCAAATCGGAGAGATTCAGGATTCAATGTTTCCGATTTACTTGAAATTTTAAGGATTGATAGACTAACATAAATAATGAAGAAACCCAAAATTTGAGATTTTTTCATGCATTATTTGAAAAGTTATGATATAAAAAAAAAAAAAACGTATCATTAGATGGCTGATGTAGTAGCATTTTTCAAAAAAAAATTAACTTCAAATTTGATAACGAAATTTAAAATTTATTTCGAACAAATTGATTTTTTGAATAAACGCCATTTTTGAAAAATCTGAAAAAATTCATAGTGATAGCCCCAAGTATTACGCAAATTTTAGATACATGATTAAGGTGCGCACTCAAAAATTGCGCGAAATATGAATTTTTTTGTAAAGTGATGCGCGTGGAATCACGATCTTTGATCGACGACGTCGAGCGCAACTTCCACTAATGCTGTATTACTGTCTACTTGTTCGAGAACGTTATTATGAAAAAGTGATGGGAAGTTATTATTTATTATATATAAATTATCAAAAGAATAATTTTTTTTACAATTTCATCATAAAAATAAATTTGTTTGTAAAAAATCCACGAACAAATTTTTTACGTAAGAAAGTATGGAGAGTGATTTTTTAAATTGTACGTTGATGAGAATGTGAGGAATCGCAAGGATTCTGATTTTTCGTCAATATTATTGTCTTTGAGGGATTCTTGGAATCGGGAGGTACCTAGAAGCCGTGAGAAGGAAGTATTTGCGAATCATTCATTCATCTGAACTAACATAGGTATGACATTTTTGGCAGGTTTGAAATTATTGTATGTGACTGGTGTGACATAACCTTCACGGTCTAAAATTTTTAGAAGAGTATCGTTTCTGTAATGGATATATTTCATAAAACATCAATTTCACCCTATTTTATGACTTTGTTTTTCTGGAACTTGGCCCCCTTTGATATTTTTCAATTTAATGAATTTTACTCCTTGTCAGTTTAGTTGCTTTTTCTCCAGGTAGACGTGCTGTCAATTCGTATATGTGACATGATTAATGGGATAAGGTTTAGTATGTATGAGAATTTCCATTTCGGTTTATGACCAATTCTGGTACCTTCCCTTTGTTGGTCTCCAAATTAGATTTGTTTTACTGCTATTTTATAGCCCCATTGGTACAGTTTCTCCCACGCAGTGTTAAATCATAGACATCACCTTTTGGAGTCTGCGCCTAGTTTTCCTCCTTTACGAAGTCTGCGTCAGAATTTTGGACAATCGGTCGTCTATTTTGGATCAATACTTTCCGCATTCCTGAAGTCTACTTGTTGCTTCTAAATGACCCTCCTAAAATCTTCCTTGTTGACTTCTCTACTTTCTTTTACAATGCTTTTGATTGGCCTCTCTGTGGTTTATCTCCAGGCGATTCTCTTCATTTCTTGATAATTTGGTTACGTACTTAAACTTCCAATGGTACATTCAAGGTCATACATAGTTTTCAATATTAACATTTATAAGTGTAGGTTAATATTAATAAGAAAAAGGTCACGGACGTGACAAATCACTCGAAATACGCCTCCAGATTTAAGAAAAAACAAATATCTTCTACTTTGATTCTCTCAGAAACATATTTTTATTATGTTAAAATTTTTCAGGTCATTAATAGTTTGATTGATATTAATGTATTTAATGATATTCTCACTCTTAAATCTTATTTTATATTTTAAACACGAGAGTTTGACGATAAAGAAGTATTACTTATGTTGAAATTCGCTACAAAATGATCATATAAAAAGGGGAATGAAAGGGCGACAGCTATATGATGACATTTCTTGTTAGAGGAATTCGAAAGAAAACTTGATAATTTGTCAGACATGTTATTTTTCAACATAACTACCGCTAATATCCACAGACTTCTTCCACATGCATGCGATTTGTAGTAATTCAATTTTCTTTTCGTTGCCCTTCAATGGTATTTTTCATTTGCTTCTACTTTTCAGAGCTTCTCACATCTGGTGGAGAGTTTTGAACAAGAAGGCTGAATAGGATATTGATATTTCAAACTCGAATAAGGGTTTCGGTTATTCCATTCGGTCGTTAGCGTAAAAAAAATGCTGGGAACAAATATTTTTCATACAGATTTTTATTTTAACAGTATAAGACTATTTAAATTTTTCAACATATTTCATACCTACCTGGAGTTTTATTTGAATGTTAGAAATTAAATTTGTATTATTGTCTATGCAATTAATTATGTTGATATTCATGCGAATATTTACTCTGTTAATTTAAAAAATGGTATCTGTTTTCTAAAAATAAGCATTTCTATTTCTTTCAAAATTATGTGACATGTAAGGCAGAAACAAAATTGTAATGTAAAATAATAAAGACTCCTGGACAGAGAATTAAATACTCTGTTTTTGTTTTTAACAGTAGTACGATCACTTCTGGTATCCCTTCGAAGCTCTACAATATTCTCAGTAATATTATCAGTAATATCAATAATATAATCTCAGTAATATTGTATTATACAAGTAATGGTTATCAAACTTAAAAAAGACTGGTTCTCAAATTGACTTTTTTCAATTTATGAAAAAAATGCAGAAACATGAAAAATCCGTTTCAAGCGTGTTTGATATTTTAAAGTTTGATAAAAGTTGAAAATAGAAAATATTGAAATAGTATCAAAATATTTAATTAACAAGCAGGCCACAAAAGAAAGAATTTTCTGCCACATTAACCTTTTATTAGTCAATGTTCCCCATTGGGAACCTGGCTTTGTTCATTTTTTTAACAAGGAAATCCTCAATTTATATTTTTCACTTCTTTTGAAATGAAAAAATTAAACCTTTACTCGACTATTAGGAAATTCACCAACTGTATTTAACAATTCGTGTTCAATATAGTATTTTTTTAAATTAAAATTAAATTTGGGTCGGAAATCGGTCGGCTAATAAAAGGTTAATAGGACAAAACAAAAATATGACCTATGTGTTCATGGAATGAGATATATCATTTCCAGAGTAGTTTTCTGTGCTGAATTCAAATCTGCCCTCTGTTTTTTCCAGCATGTCAGGTTTTTGAGATTGTTTGGGTTAAAATTGTTTTCTAAAAATCACAAATCGTATGATACACTGAGAGACTTTTCGTTAGAATAAATCGTAAAAGTGAATCATATTTTAGTATAATATCGTTTCAAAGTGAGGCAAGCAGGGTTTACGTATCAGAAATTAATATAGTGGTTTTCAAGGGGCAATGTTGATATTTTTGTTTGTAGAAATGGAATATATGTTTTACTATCTATTATAAAACCGACGAGAATTTGAAATTCACTATATTAAAGTTGCGAAGCGAATTTAAAGTGGTGTTAATACATTTTATTCAAAAAACTGAAAGAATCTTTTCAAATTTTCAAACAAAGAATATGGGGATCTGAAAACCACTATATGAAAAATCACTCACTCCACCAAAAGGTTTGACCTTTAAAAGTGACGGCTTCAGAAAAGGAATTCTTGTGTCTTTTTCTGATGCGACATTCTGAAACACATACACAAATATTATTATCATACCTTATTTAGTTCACATATTTAAGTACGCGATAATACACTATTTTATAATAACATACTTGAATTAAATTTCGGAATCGCTTTTCAGGTTCGAACCCTCTAACCCTACCTATATCTACATAACTAAACGCATGTCTAACGCCTAAAGCCTCTTGGCTATTTTCGCTTGCCATATTCCGAAAGAAATATCGCTTATAAGCCACTACTGAGTTGGGCAGACTTGGATTGAGTCTACGAAGCCAATCGGAATCACTCGGACGGCATTCTGAAATGAATTATACAAAAAACCGAGAATAAACATTTTGATTTTTGCTGAGCGTCGCCAGGTTTCTAGCAAGTTCATATTCATAATATGAATTTCTCAAACATGCTTTCCAAAATGTGATATTCATTATTCATCTTATTCAAATTATTTTTAGACAACTTAGTAATCATAATATCATTTTCTCGTACTTTCAATTTCTCGAATAGAGATTCATAATATTTAGTATTTAAAATACTACTTTATTTTCTTCATGTATTAAAGACCGTTATGACTATATCAAACTTCGATGTCATAATATGAATAAGTATAATAAAGCCTCGGCTTTCCCCATTTTGAAACGATATTATACTAAATTTTGATTCATCTTTATCATTTACTCTAACGAAAAGTCTCTCAGTGTAGAAGGGTGCAAAACTTCTATTAAACGGATAGCAATACATGATTTCGGTGCGTTTTTAACGCAAAATCCTTTGATTATTTTGTTTCTTCAATATCTTATACAGTTCCTGAGATAATTTAAAAAAACTAAAAAGAACACGAAAAAAATGGTTTCAGAAAAAACCCTATATTCAATTGAATATCATTTATTTTTCAGTGAACAGCGTGTTATTTTCTTCTTTTTTTTATGTGAAAAAATTTCATAAAAGTTTATAGTTCCAGCTGTAACTATTCGAAAGATACACGGCAGAGAAGTTGTCTCTTTCTATAGAGTTGCCAGTTTGACAACTTACAAATACTTGAGGCGAATCATTGTACTGTTTCTTGTATCTCATTGCATTAAAGTCTACAATATTTGCAATATTTACAATTTACACAAAGTTTATAGTATTTACAAATTTTAATATATACCTTCTTTATTATTTGTTGTTACCTCTTGTTGAAAAATGATTATAAGCTGCTACTACTGACTAGAAACTTTTTTTCTTGCTTGCTCGACGATGATGAGCTTGTGGTTCATCAGTCATGCGACTCCAGCAGTAGTCTGCTAAAGTGTTTACAGTCCACTTATCTTGGTACCCTTTTCGATTTCAGCGATGTCTTGATGACATCTTTCCCCGTGTTCATCACCAACTGCTCCCAAATTTTCTGAGAAGAAGTCCAAGTGAGAATGAAAAATGTGAATCTTTAGTGACATTTTCACTTTCATTTCCTGAGAGTTCTGCAGCATAGTATCGTAGAATTCAATGCAATGAGATACAAGAAACAGTACAATGATTCACCTCAAGTACTTGTAAGCCATCAAACTGGCAACTCTATAGAAAAAGATAACTTCTCTGCCATGTATATTTTGAATAGTTACAGCTGGAACTATAAATTTTTTTTAAATTTCTTCACATTGAAAAAGGAAGAAAATGACACGCAGTTGATTAAGAAATAAATGATATTTTATCGAATATAAAGGTTTTTGTGAAACCATTTTTTTCGTGATTTTTTTTAAAAATTATCTCAGGAACTGTATAAGATATCAAAAAAAGCAATCAATGGATTTTGACGTCAAAAAAGCATAAAAATCATGTATTTATTGTCGTTTAACAGAATTTTTACACCTTTTTATCATACGAAACAAGATTTTTTGAAAACATTTTTTACCAAAAAAATCTCAAAATCCTGACGTGCTGGAAAAAAATAGAGGCCAGATTTGGATTGAGCACAGAAAACTACTTTGGAAATGATACATCTCATTCCATGAACACATAGGTCATATATAGTAGACCAGTGCATTCACGGTGTCAAAGTTTTCTTATTAAGAATTGGCTCCATTTTTTGATTTTAGATATGTCGTGTGGGGTCGGGGCTGTCAACGACCTCAAAAAATGTTTTTAACAAAGTTAACTTCGAAGCTGTGAAAGGGAGGGAGGGAATCTGAAAATATTGTATAGATTTTCTATTTCGGATCTATGTTCACAAAACATGGTACAAATTTCAGGATGATCCGATCCGAAAACAAAATTTAAAAGAATAATTCACTTCTAAGCCTGCCCCAGTGTCTTACCCTCTAAAGTAATTTCATCGTTGGCTTTTTATACTCCGGAAGAAGAAGAGTGCGATATTCAATTTTCAAGAATTCACTCTGGGACTAAAGATGGTAAGTATATCGCTTATTTTCCTATCAAGAGTAATGGAACAAGGCTAGAAAATTCTACACTTTAGCACTTCGTATGCTTTACCAAATGGAAAACAGGTTCAAAAGCAAAACTGCAATCAAACATTGCTGTACTACTTCAATGGTATCTTCATTTCATTGTCTCACTATCGGAAATGTAGAGAATATTTCGGAAAGTTTTCGTCTATACAGGTGATCAGGATCACCAAGTTATCTTATAGCGAAACTCAGCTAATGATCCGGTTCAAGCATTTCGAATTAACCCTTTGCGGACGGTCTGTGGACAGCAACTTAAGCATTTGAGTGTTACAGTGTCCCGCCCGCAAAGGGTTAAGATGATAAATTATGGCGTAATGTGTGCTGTATTTATTGCGTTTTGCACTGTCAATCAACTGGTAATAAATTAATGACATTGGGTTCCTTTAGCCTCTAAAATGGTGAAACATGTTTTCACCTAAATGATATTTCATCAGGAGCAGAAAACTTAGAAGAGAAAAATTTTTTTAAATAATTATTTTGACAATATTTCGATTAATAAATTTTTATCCATACTATAAGATTCGATATTGAATCAGATTAAACAGAAATTATTCAGAAATCTATAAAGATGAAATATTTTTAAAACTAAAGAATCTGTATCGCTACAAACTTAAAGTTATATCAACGTCGAAACAAAACTACAATTCAAAATTTCAAGAATTCGAAACTATTCGAACTCTCAAAATATCAGAACAACGAAATTTGGAACAAAACAGATACTTAAAATGAATGATTATGAAAACCCAACACAAAAGAAAGAAAGAAAAATTAATGTAAATACTTGTGGGAAGGAGATTTCAGAAGGTCGCCTTCTTTTTTGTTGGCTTGTCATAATCGTTTATTTCAAGGATTTATTTTGGTCCAAATTTAGTCATTTTGATATTTTAAGAGTTCGAACAGTTTCGAATTCTTAATATTGTAAATAAAATCTTTTCATAGGTAGGGAAGACAGCCCTACCGAAAGGCGCCAAGGGACACGGAGATCCTAATCTATTGTGAAAATATTTTTCAAAAATGCCATCGATTTGATAATTTCAAGGATTCGTTATTAAATATAATTTATGTTAGAGCTAATCTAGCCCATATTAAGAATACCTTTGATTTTTTGTTACAGATGTTTAGAAGTACGTTTTACAGTTTCAAAGAACGCTTGAAGAAAATTTTATCATTGTGTATCTTCAATAATACCGTAGTTCAAAAAAGTTTCAATTATTTTTTAAAATCTTTATGAAATTTAAATTTATAAAAAGCAAGAAAAATTAGTTTTCTATGATGTTTTGTTTTTTCATAAATTAAATTTGAAAAAAGTACAATTCAGAACCCCTTTTACCTCTTTATTTCTGAAAAATCAAAGAGCTACCTGCTGAGAGTCACTTATTTGTGACTGACCATGTTGGGTTGTGTTTTGGATTGAGCTTGACACATAAACGCTCTCCTTGCCCTCAGTTAAGCTATTATAAGATTGATGTATTGCCATAACGTTAGGTACTGATTGATGAAGTTCTGCACATATTTCAATCTCAGGTTCTAGTTTAATTTGTTGACGGAGTTGCATCTGCACCGGCGATAAATTCTGATGTTGAAACGAACCAGTACTAATATTCTGAATCGCTTGATATGCAGGATTTCCGTGTATTACTTGGGAAACAGGATAAGAGCAAGAGTTATTCGGATTATAACAAGGAGTCGAATGTTGATCTTTTGAATCCAGATCAGATGGATATTGCATGCTGCTTTTCGGAAGAAAAGTATAACCACTATAAGTTTCGGAACCACTTGCCAGTTCAGTCACAGCTTTTATTTTACCAGCCTGTCGATAAACACTGTCAGAGAAAGTAGTTCCTGCCCTGGGAAAACTCGAGTTTAAATTACTTGAAGCATTGACTGTTTCTCCATACATGTTCTGAGAATTGCAAATGCTTTGTTGACTTGTAAAGTAATCAGGGTATTTATCTTCATGGTACTGATGAGCTTGTTTATGATCAGAAAATTGAGAAACAGTGGTGTGAAGATTGAAGTTTTCATTTGTCCCGTTGTGGTCGGTATCTAGAACTTTCTCAACTGCTTGATCAGTCTTTATTTTTGTGTTAGATTGGATATTCAGATCGGGGTATTGGTTTTGATATACAAGAATGTTCGTTAGTTTATGCTCTAAGTAATCTTTAAGTTTTAAACCATTATCTGTAGCATTTTGTTCTTTCGGAAGCATTTGGAAAAACCGATCATTAATTTCTGGATTGGAAACGTCATTTAAAGCATGAGCTTTAGCAAGGTTTCGAGCAAGAATTTGTGCTCGTTCTTCTTCCTGGACTTTGCAAGTATTTTTTACTCTTTGCAACAACTTCGAGATATTTATTTCCATTTTACGGTAAAATTCCAAGCCTTTTGTCGTCTTGGCTAGTAGATCTTCATATGCATCATAGGAGGCATTCAAGGAAGATATTATGAGCTCACGATGCTTCAAAGTTTCATCAACTGCTTTTCTCGTATCGGCGGTTTGAGCGTAAGCTTCTGTTAATGCAGATAAAATGATGTCTTGAGCAGCCAAGTTTTGCTCTATTAGATTCACCTGGAATAAAGAAACATATTTTAATTTAATATAATATAATATTTTTAATTTTATAGTTTTTTCAAGGGATTTCCCCTAGACCCCCCAGTTTTCCCCTAGCATCTCGAGTCGCTTAGTTCGAATCTCACTGTATAATTTCCCTAGAGTATCTCAGAATTCCACTAGCCTAGGGGAAAAAGTGTTAAGCTGAGCAAAACTTGCGATTTCTGGAAGGTTCTATTTTTGCGCAATAAAGCTTATATATTTTCGTATTTTGAGTTCCTGAATTCATATCTGACGTAAAAAATGTTCCACAGAACTTCTGGATTTTTCTAGCCTAGGGAAAAACGTAGAAAATTGTGCAAAAAAAGAAGTTTCATGCAGGGCTTTTTCGAACGGGAAAGCTGATATCTTTCCGCCTTCTGAGTTGCCGTGTTCATTTCTGTCATCAGAATTTTTATCCAGCTCCTAATAATTGCTCTAGCCTACGAAAAATTCCATGATATTAGTTTGTTCGTCTTTTCCTTGTTCTTTTACCGCCAAACGTCCGACGGAGTGGATTCCTTTTTCTTTTTTTGCCTTCATCTGCAACATCCCACTTCAACAACCAGCAAAAATCTGCCATCATGTGTTCATCTCATCGTCCCTGATAATGTCGCTCCATTTCTTTGATATCTTGGTGGAAACGTTCTCCTTTGTTCCTCGCTGTAATCACTAAGATTTTCAGGGAAGTGTTCTAGATGGGAATGAAGGAAGTGTAATTTTATGCTCATGAGGCAACCTTGTTCTTGAAATTTTTGCAACATGTTTTTCACTATTTTCTTATAGTTTTCGCTTTTAAAATTACCTAAGAAATTTTCGACAACTTCCTTGAAACTGATCCAAGCAGCTTTCTCCCTATCATTCATACTGTCAGTAAACTTGTCATAATTTAACAATTTACCAATTTGAGGACCATCGAAAATTCCTGCCTTCAATTTGGCGTCAGATATACTAGGAAATTTATTTCCTAAGTATCTGAAACCAGTGTTCGCAGAACGTGGACGTAAATGGCCCCCACCATAGATGCTTCGAGCTCATTGTGTCTTCCCCATTCAACCAACCTATGGCAGTGGAGCGAGGAAGAAGCCATGAGCTAGTAGGGTCCATGGTGGGGGCCGTTTACGTCCACGTTCTGCGAACACTGTCTGAAACAATCTCCTTCTTTGTTCAGTGATTTAACAAACTGTTTCATCAAGCCCAGTTTAATATGGAGAGGGGGGAGAAGAATTTTCGTAAGATCTACCAAAGGTTTCTGCAGTATATTTTTTGAGCCAGGTTTGAATGAACTCCTCTCAGGCCATTTATGGTTTTGTAATGATTCTTGCGATCTCTGCTGTCCCACAAGCACAAAAAGCATGGATGTTTGGTGAAGCCTCATTGTTGCGCTAACAGTATTGTTACAATTTTGAGATCTCCACATATCATCCAGTTATCCTCCGAGTACTTAATCACACTTAACACTTTCTCCATATTCACATAGCTTTCCTTCAATATGGTAGTGTGCTATTGGTATGGATGCAAATTTGTTGATATTGTGGATCAACACTGCTTTAAGACTGCGCTGAGAGGAATCAATGAAAAGTCTCCACTCCTCATCTTTATAAACATTCAGTTTCAGTTCATTCATTAATCCATTAACATCTGAGCAATAAACCAAATCAGATTCTCGAGAAAACAAATTCAAAAACGCTTTTTCTCTGGTTCGATAAACAGTGGATTGAGTTCCTTTCATTACCAAGTTTCTTTTTTTCAAATCTGAAGCTAAATGTTCAGCAGCATCTTTGGGTAATCCTAAATCTCTGATGGGGTCATTCAATGATTCTTGAGTGTGAAACTCAGGTTTCTTTTGTTGGCCTGGAGGAATGAATTCATCTTCATCGTTATCATCAGAGTTGCTCGCAATGTTGTCGTTTGCGTATTCCTCGTGTGAAAACGTTTCGATTGCGATTTCTTTCAGAGCTGAAACGACATTTTTTTCGACAACCTCGATATTTTCAGAAGTCTTGATGTTTTTGACATGTTCAT
Source organism: Diplolepis rosae (assembly GCA_030998225.1). Taxonomy (NCBI): domain Eukaryota; kingdom Metazoa; phylum Arthropoda; class Insecta; order Hymenoptera; family Diplolepididae; genus Diplolepis; species Diplolepis rosae. The sequence continues at coordinate 1,065,173 of JAPYXD010000072.1, forward strand.
TGCAAGAAAGAGTCGGCTTAGTTACGCTAGAAACATTTGCATACTTGATTTTTTGTGTGTTCGAATTTTTTAAGCCAACGATGTTTGTTATAACAAAGACCACATATGACATGTGGCACCCAATCACTCTGTTGATATTTTCAATTTCAATATGGAAACATTCTTTGTAAAGTTTTTTGATTGAATTTGTAACCTTTCTTTTACATTTTTGAGTAACAAATTCACCACAAACATAACAGAAAGTTTGTTGGTTTGTTTTTGAAAATCCATATTTGATAGTGAAACCCACACGTTAAGGATATCCTGGTCCGACCGCAGGTGAGTCCGCCGTCTTAGGGGTGATAGGCCAGCGGGACACCCCCAAAAGGACGCTTAGAAATAGCAGTATGTGACCGCGCAGTCCTAGTCGCTAAAACTACTTTTTCTTTATGTTTTCGAGGTCGCTGGATACGAATCTGAAATTGTTTTTTCGATAAAATAGGTGGAACATTGAAAAAAACGGCAATTTAGCAGAAAATGGAAAAAAATGAATTTTAGGTTTTTCAATGTTACTCTCGCTATATTTCAGACGATTATTAATATATCTTTATGAAATTTTTTCTGGTTATTGTACAACTAAAGAGCTAATTAACAAGCCTACTCCGATCAGTCTGCGTCAATTATTACTCACTCGGTAAATTTTCAAATGTGTACTACTACGAATTCCGAGTTTTGTCATACAATCGTAAAAGTTGAGTGATGAAGTATCGAATTTCCAATAACTAATTATTGAGTATTAAAATATAATACATAAAGAAGTTTTTGGGCAAATTTCAGCTCAAAATATCAAAAAGAAAAAAAGCTGTGCCATTTCAAAGTCCAATTAAAAACTTCAAGGACTCGAAGCCACTCGAATCCTCAAAACACAACAAAATTTGGACCAAAATCACCACACCTCAACACAACACTAGAAAACAAACCGTGAGAAAAAGTCGTGTGTCGATTCAGAATGCACTGAGCGCGCTAGCACGCGGCGATCGTGCAGCGCGGCAGCAACTACCAATGAGTTTAAAATGCGATTTATTACATCGCTCTTTAGTTTCTTTATTTTATTTCATTGATATGATAAAGAAATAATTTATGATTTGTTTGGAATGTAAATAAATCAGGAAAGTTCAGAATATATTCACTATAAACATCATTGTCTAGAATTAATACAATATATCGATATGTGATTTTATGTACGCGAGTTGGACTTTATTGCAACAATTATTTTTTATAATTTTATCAAATTCTTCTAATGTTTGGCACGGTATTCACCACGTGATCAATTGTTACAATAAACTCATTTGTTTGTATCGGCAATAACTAATTTAGACATAAAATCTGCACAAGAAGTAGTCAGTGTCTTTGCATGTTATTTGTACGATCCGAAGAAGTCCAAGGGTATACGTAGCGATATGAATTCGTTAAGATATCATTTAGCTATTGAAAAAAACCCTGATATCGCAAGACTTCCTCCATCCGAACCAGCGCTGTCTAAACATATTTTACAATCGAACCTATTATTATTTCCAAAGAAATAACGAAGTTTGGATGGTTGACAGAGAATGGTAAATTGGCTTTTGATTATTACGATGGCCTCACTGCAATGGAAGTATTGCAAGAGTACTTTTGTTCTTGTGCTGCTAAAAATGCCTGTAAAACGGACGTTTTCCCATGTAAAAAAAATAATTTGAACTGCTGTGATGTTTGCAGTTGTAACAATACGTCTGCAAATCAAGATATTATATTAGATGTAAATGAATAAATGAAATTTTTTTTAAATATTCCAATGGTTTTGATTTTGATTTAATATATTACACCCGTATTCCAATCTCATCGATAGTTGCTGCCGCACGATCGTTGCGTGCTAGCGCGCTCCGTACATTCTGACGCGACACACGACTTTGAAATAGCACAGCTTTTTTCTATTTGATATTTTGAGCTGAAATTTGCCCAAAAACTTCTTTATGTATTATATTTTAATACTCAATAATTAGTTATTGGAAATTCGATACTTCATGACTCAACTTTTACGATTGTATGACAAAACTCGGAATTCGTAGTAGTACACATTTGAAAATTTACCGAGCGAGTAATAATTGACGCAGAATGATCGGAGTAGGCTTGTTAATTAGCTCTTTAGTTGTAAAATAACCAGAAAAAATTTCATAAAGATATATTAATAATCGTTTGAAATATAGCGAGAGTAACATTGAAAAACCTAAAATTCATTTTTTTCCATTTTCTGCTAAATTGCCGTTTTTTTCAATGTTCCACCTATTTTATCGAAAAAACAATTTCAGATTCGTATCCAGCGACCTCGAAAACATAAAGAAAAAGTAGTTTTAGCGACTAGGACTGCGTGGTCACTGGAAGGTCCGTTTGGGGGTGAGTCCCGCTCGCCTATGATAACTCTCATACCTCCCTAGCCCTAAGTATGAGGGCTTTCCGACTTTGACGAGGACCATGTCAACTCATTTTCGGACACACTACGACATCATCATCCTCACTCCTTAGCGCCCAGCTGCAGGGCAGCGCGCCTTTGCTGGCTTCGTTACCTTGACAAACCTGAGTACGAATCATTCTACACATCCCCTTTCGGGGCAGTTGTCATCGTCCCAGTATCTGCCAAGGCAGCAGGATTTTGCAGTTTGTTAAGAACAATTATATACATATATATGCGATACAGGCTCAAGATTCAAGAGGATACCAAAGTCACAGAATCAACTTGCATATGGATATATTTACATATGGACGTGGAGTAATTCTCTGAAACTGAAATTCATTTCCACAGGCCCAGGTTAAATTAAGAGAGTCAAAAATATTTCGTAGCCTGTGTGTGATTTAATCATGCTACCAATTTTAAAATGATAAACAGAAAAACGAAGACAAATTTTAGTTCTGTCCCTCACAATGCTTAAACACATGATATATCCTCGTCAGCTTTTTCATGTAAAAATCAAGTCACCGTAAAACCCACGTACTACACTTTTTATCTTAGGCTAGGAAAATTTCTAGGTCCTGTAGAAAAAGTCTGATATCAGATATGAATTCAGCTACTCGAAAGACGAGATTATCATTTTATTTAATATTGCGTGGATCAAAATTGCTTCCACAGATAATGAAATTTCTAAGATTTCGCGCATTTCCCCTAGGCTAGGGGAAAACTGGGGGGTCCAGGGGAAATTCTGTTACCGAATTCGGATTCAGCGGCTCAAAATCCATAGGGGTAATATACTCACATGTAAATTCCATTCCACTTTTTTTTTGTGGGCCTGTGTTATTAATTCAAGTAAGACAAAATATGACAGTGATGCTTTACTAACTCAAATTAAATAATATGCAAATTTTCCAATTTCTCAAATTCGAACACTCACACTACCAACGGAAATTGTGCGCATGGTGCTTGTGAACGCTATTAAAAATCACTGCTGACTTCGAACCACGATATCTCGGTGAAAAAAAGAGATAGCGCATTTTAAAAAAAAAACAGTCGGAAAGCTCACGAAATTCCACGTCTAGTGATGCACAACAAAAAATTTTTTTTACTTTCTGATAATAATACAGCACGTGAGGAGTTAAAAAAAAAAATTCAAGATTTTCTTAAATTCTCTACCTCAACTTCAACTTTTAGCCTGACCTAGGGAAAGTTTTTACAAAATCTGAAAATTATACGACATAGAGTCTAAAATCTTATCTTTAATTTAAGCCAAGAAAACTTAAAAAATATTCATGGGTACCCGAGATGCGATTAAAAATGTTCAATTGTATCTGAGTTGAATTTTAATCGATGAGCACTGTTCTCGGCCGGTTTGTTGCTCGCCTCCTTCGTTGAGGCAGGACGGAATAGGCTACACACAAAGGTGGCGCTTAAGTGGAGCCCTCTTATATGTATTTTCGATTCTGTTCATTAGTAATTCAAAATTTAAAAAAATATTTATTGTTATTTATGATTATTAACCATTATTTAAATCCAATATTATCCCCATATTAACGAATAGAACAATGATATGTAAACATTTTTTATTTCTAAAAATAAATTATGAAATTATAAACTGATACTTGAATAATTGTATAAAGTTAAATAAAATACATTAATAAATTATAAAATTATGAACTGATACTTAACAAAAGTCAGTTCAAGCTGGTTCAAGCTACCAAGTTTTTACACACGGGACTCTTCCAAGTAACCACCTTGCGCATTATTAGAGCATAATTAGAAATAAAAATTACTAATGAACAGAATCAAAAATACATATAAGAGGGCTCCACTTAAGCGCCACCTTTGTGCGTATCCTAATCGGTCCTGCCTCAACGAAGGAGGCGAGCAAGAAACCGGCCAAGAGCCGTGATCGTCGATTGAAATTCAACTCAGATACGATTGAACATTTTTATTCGCATCTCGGGTACCCATAAATATTTTTTAAGATTTCTTGGCTTAAATTAAAGATAAGATTTTATACTCTATGTCGTATAATTTTCAGATATTGTAAAAAATTTCCCTAGGTCATGCTAAAAGTTGAAGTTGAGGTAGAGAATTTGAGAAAATCTTGAATTTTTTTTTTTAACTCCTCACGTGCTGTATTATTTTAAGAAGGTCAAAAAAGTATTTGTTGAGCATCACTACACGTGGAATTTCATAAGCTTTCTAACTGTTTATTTTTTTTAAATGCTCTATCTCTTTTTTTCACCGAGATATCATGGTTCGAAGTCAGCAGTGAATTTAATAGCGCTCACAAGCACCGTGCGCACAATTTCCGACGGTAGTGTAACTATCAAAATCTTTTTACATATATTTTAATGCATCGTTGTAATTCCTATACCTTGGACGGAGGACGTTCTCAAAAATCATTTTAAATGTAGAGGAATCTTTGGTTTGAATTTAATAAAAAAGATATAATTAGTTGACATTTGTATAGTTATTAATTTAAAGTATAATAAAAAAGGACAATAGCGAGTTTTGTATACTCCAATACAAGTTGTCAAGTCTTTCTGAGTCTCAGAGCAGCGAGGGCGAGGAAAAAAGATTTTTCTACTTCCTTTATTTCTGATGATTTTGACCGAGCTCAACATTTAAACGATGTTTCTTCAAAAGGAACTACTCCTGTTACTTAAGCACTTACGCCAACAGAGCCTCGTCTTACAGTTTATAAATTAAGAAGGTATCAAAATTTCTCATCTAATTCTTCCAGCATTTCATTAGGATTTTACAAAAAATTCTCTTCCACACTTTGAGATTCAAGGAAATTGAATTAGATTAAATGTAACCTTTAACTCAAATGCAGCAAGGGTGGGGAAAAAGGATTTCTCTGCTGCCTTCATCCTAATCATTTTGGCCAAGCTCAAAATTAAAACATCGCAGCTTTAAAAGAAATTAGTCTTATCCTTTAAGCGCTGACGCGCACACACTTCGCAATACTGATCTACAATTCATCAATTTATAAGGAATTTCACGAACGCTTGTTTCACTACTTTCAAAAATGACTTTAGGTGATGTAGCAATGTTAATAGGAATCAATTTTGAAGTAATCCAGAATTTACCTGAAAATATTCATGCTTCTCATCTCAGAAGTAAATGCAGATCAATTCCATCCCATTGCTCTAATATGACGCTCCGCAGTGTTAACCACTATTTGTTTTTATGATTACCCACTAGTTTATATAATTTATTCAAAAGTTTCACATAATCTAGTTATATAAATTCTGTAAGTTTAATAAATTCTTGATTCATAATTTTTTCTCAATTCATTTATAATTACTTCTTTCTTTTTCATTGAAATTTTTTAAAATTAAATTGATTTCATGAAAATTTAAACACCAAAAGTCTTGATAAGTATATTTATTACATAAAATTTGAAAAATCTACACAGGATTTAGATTTGACACAAATTTTTTAGGCAGTATAATAATTTGGAATTCACAGTTATAAAACAGAATAAAAAAACCTTCTTTTACATGTTTTTACACAAGATACTTTTTATTAATAATTCAATTTTTTAATGTACATTTCAAACTTTAGTTTCATTAAATTTCATACATAGTTATAATAAAAATGTATACTAAATATTAATTAATAATTATATTATATATATCAACAATCATGATTATAATAATTATATTAATTTAACAAAATATTTTATAAACAATTTATGAAAATATATAAGTGCAATTATTAGGTTTATATATTCAAGGCTATATGTTTAAGTGTATTTGTGATTAAAAATATGATTGGCTACGACTGAATGGTGTGAATGTATTTGTATGCTGTTTATGTATGTATGTATGTATCAGATGACTAATGGCAGGCTCGAGGTAAGAATTATTTTTTTATTTAAGAGAATCCTACCATTGCCAGTTGAAATAATTAGCCCGATGCTCATTTTACTCTACTACGGTTTGAAGCACCTCAAGCGTCGGTGATATACTTATACATTTGATGTTAACCCACTGAGGCATGTTTATGCCCTGTCGTCAAGAACGTTTTACTCAACTCCTTACTATTCCCTATGTAACGCTTATTGTTATTCACTTTGGATGAATTAGGTATTTATCAAATCCATTTTACCCGACTAGGATTTAATAGATGTTGAAATGTCTTCATGTCCTAATTTTAATAGACAGAGTTCAGTAAAATTACTTAAACTATTTTTGTCCGTATATACAAATTTAGATATGTTTTGCTTTTTAAATACTGGAAGCTTTTATTTACACTTATATATTGAAATTGACATATGAAAAATATTACGTATTACAAAAACTTATAGAAGTATTTTATTTGAATGAAATGTTTTTCAATGTCGCCTTATACCAAAAAAACTCTCCTGTATAATTTCGTGTGTAAATTTAGATATTATTCACTTATTGTTTGAATATTCTAACCCTTTATCTTTTTAAATGAAATTTCATGTTTAATCATATCTGGAATAAAATATTCTTCACACAAACATGGTTCGATACCCGCACGAGCCAGCGTGAGTGCATTTCTCGAAAATGCAGTCGCGGTGCGCCGCGCACTCGTGTTCACCTCGCTGTATTTTTTATAATAAAGACGTTATGGAGCACTCTTCAAAAAATTTGACAATAAACTAACGGTCATAGAGAATCCAAAAATTGTCTTGCGGATGAAACTTCCGTCGACACTTTTCCAATGCGAAAATCGAAAAACATGGTTTTTCATTCGGATTAAAAAAAAATTAATATTTAATTAATTTTTTATGAATTTCCTCACAGCGTTGTCTTCTCTAGAACCTCTCGAATAAAAGTGGATGAGATTTACTTGAATATGTTGAAAAATGAATTTTTTATGGCGAGTTGAGTAGTGAAAAACATGGATTTTTCTATAACGAAATTTTGCGGTTTTTATTTTTTTCGCAAAAATTATCAGCTCGATGAAAAAAGCGTAAATGTAGACTAATATTCATTTTTAAAGAACTATCGACCAGTATTTTTGATTACTGGAAATTTGAACTTTTGATTTTAAAGCGTGACGTCACCGTGCGGACAATAATTTCCGTTTTTTCTTTTTTTTTCATTACATACTTAACCTCAATGTGCGGCGGAGTATTTTCAATCCGTACGCGTCCCAAACTCTCAATGCAGTTAATTTACAAAGATAAATTATATTAAAATCGATTTTTTTTTTTGAAACTTTAAACATTTATTGACTTTAAATTCCACTAGAAAATGATTTTTCAAGTGTTTGGATAATTCCAAAATTTTATAAAATCTTGCAGATATTCATTTTAGGTGCATGTTCTAGAAAAGATCTAAAATTGAAGTGTCATTATTTTGATAATACAAGTATATTTTGTCATTTTGAATTTGTCGTCTACTTCGCGTTTCTTTTACACAAAGTCGAGAGAAACATAATTCCTCGATCTTGGCTTAACAGCCGACAGCGTAAAATGGAAGCGAGAAAGTAGGGACACACCAACACACCGTGTTAGGTTGTTTGAGGTTCCACACGGGTCAGTGGTGAGGGCCAAAAAGTTCCACGATTTAGGATCACTGGAGTTAAATACGTATTTTTCATTCGTAGTTATAAGTATATAACATTACATTTTTAGTGGAACAATACTTTACTTAGGGCATTCGCTGTCCGCTACCTGCGACTCGCCTAGAAGTCCACCCTAGGAAGAATTTATTTTTTACTTTGAATTTAATTTAATTATAGAGGGATTTGATGGCTGTATCAAATTTTTTTAATAAAATAAAAATATTTTTGAGTTTTTGCTTCATGAACTTCACATTTCAAGGTAAATACATATTTTGATCAAATCAAAAGAACGTAATGAGCATAATTAGTAGCTTTTTTTAAACACTATTTGAAAAATATAGAGAATTTCTTGTTTAATGAGTCTCAAAATGTTGAGATTTAATAAAAATTCGAAAAGTCACAATTCATATAAAACTAATATTTTTTCATATGCGATAATAATGTAATAGTATATTATGTGCCAAGGCGCATAATGATGGTTATTACGCGACAAGCGACAATGCTCGCAGGAGATCGAAGCCAAGGAAAAGCCGAGACGAAGCTGAGGCGCAAACAGTCCTGCGAGCATTTTAAGCGAGTCTCGTAATTACCCGAATTGTGTACATTGGCACATATTCTATTTTATGTGACTTCAGCGCATATACGAGTTTTCATGCGTACACTCGAATCCAATCTGAAAAGGTCGAAATTGCCGTGATTATCGCCCATCTCACTTGACATTTCGCGAATACTTCAAGCCATTATGATTCTCTCGATCTTGTGTAGTAGTACCGTATTGTAATAGACGCATGCGCAGTTTAAATGTACAAGGCTTTGTTAGTACGGTGCCAACGCTGTACGAAGAAGAAGAATAAGAAGAAGATTACGCTCCGCTGTATCGTAATAGCCGCATGCGTACTTCAATTTTTACATTATGTTCCTCTGTATCGTAATACACCACATTACATAAAAATGTGTTTCACTTATTTTCTATGGCTTTAAAAAATGTGTAAAATTTCATTAATATCAGAGACTGACAATTTCTTTGACTTAATTGAGAAAATTCGGATTAAAAAACATCTGAATTAAATTAGTCTAGCAAATAAACTTACTCAACTGACATTCACCTATTTTAATGAAACTTTTTACATTTCTACTAATACTGAAAATAACCGATACCTATTTTCTTTCCATTAATCACCGTCCTCTTTAAAGGGTGGATCACTTGATTTAATCGCTTCTTGATTCTTGAAAGTGGTTTTTCTATAGCAGCTTAATGGGTAGAAAGATTATGGAATTTAATTTTATGGCTTATAAAATCGCTGAAAACGAAAATGATGTGTAAGTAACGAAAACCGTACTCTAGAAAATTTTTACAAAAAAAAACCCCGTTATATTACATTTTAATATTGACATACTTGACATTTGATTTATTTTTTATTACTATTTCTAAATACAAGTATAATTGAATACGTATTTTTTTATGTAAGAAATTGGGGGATTGTGAGACATGGGGTATTGTGAGACACGTCAATTTCCCACCACAGTTGAAAAGTTTAACACATTTAAATAGCTGTTATCGTCTTTTATTTACCATGCTTACTTTCCCATTAAATGAACCCATTTAAAATTTTAAAATATCTCATGCAGGTATATTTCGATCGTTTATATTATTATTTCTTATTATTATTATTTTTGTCAGTTACTATAATACTATTAGTAATTAAAAATGAAGTAATAGATACTCTTAAGGTGCGTAAGAGGTTTCTTTGTAACTTTTTTATTACCTATGAGAAACCTGACGTGCAAGGTTTGTTAAGTTTCTTATAAACTGAGTACTCTCTTGTTCCTGAACATCTAAAAATAGTGCCTAATCTGAAATTAATTTTCATTTCCATTAGTTTAGATCTGGTGAACGTAGAAGAGGATATATGGATCCTCTATGTTGGCGTTTTCATGAAATGTCCTTCAGACTGAAATGGACTACTACCTAATGAGAGGGTCTTTTTATTTAATTCATTAAAGAAGCAAGTAGCCTTTCATGGCCTTAAAAACGCCTCCAATCTGAAGGATTATTTTTATGAGGTAGATGAGACGAATGTCTTTGAATATGTAAATATTAGACGATTGAATAATACCATATCATAAGAACATAAGGAGCCTTTTTATTTCCGGCGGTATTAGTTTGAAACTTCAAGAGGGACAAATCGCAAATTAGGCTTCATTTTAACTATATTATATTTTTGTTTCAGGTGGGAAGTGGACATTAAAATGGACAAAAGACAAAATGACAAAAGGTACATGTGTGGAGGAAAAAATTGGAATTTGTCTGGATGCCCGATTTTGTTAATATACATTCCCGAACAAAAATATTTGCCCACCCAAAGCCAAATTTAGCCATACTTCAAAATTTCATATTTTGGTTTGCATAAAAACGTAGCTGCAAACTGAATTTCTTGTTTTTTCAATCCGTACAAAGGTCATATCTTCAGTAGTTGAAGTATAAAAGGTTTTAGAGTTGTCTGTCGTATTTGCATGTATTATTTGCTGGCCTTTCATAGATAACTGCCTGGTTGACGACAAATTTAAATTCAGTTAAGTTGGAAGCAAAGCCGTGTGCTCTTGCTTTCAATCAAATTTTACACATTATTTAATCCATAAAAAAATTTGTAAATGACTGTACTATTCCTGTATTTCTACCCTTATATTTTTTAAAGGTACATACTTATTTATAAATACTTTTATAATAATTCTATTGTTTTAATATCCACAAAACAATTAATATTACATATATAAAAACTCAATACTAATATGGTAATTATAAAAAAACACATTTATTCCCTGATGAGGAGATACATTGTTGTTCTTGAAACGTTGGAACCTTTTTAAAAATATAATGACTTAGTCCGAAAGCGTCGTTTCTTTCTAACACATCTTTGATGTTTCCTACACATGAACCTTCATTTTCCTCGGACGTAAAAAGATCAACATAATAATATTGTCTAGAAGTATTATCTACTTAACCGTTATTATTGAGTCTGTGAGCATCTTCAATTCTGTTAGCAATTTCTTATTTCCCAGCAGCATAGGAAAGTACGTTAACTCTTTTGCACATAAATGTACGCATATTACCTAATTCTTCCTGTAACTGGTATAGACTTTTCGCACTCTTTTAAATTTTTCTATTCATTCTTCTTTTGTTTTATAGGTTGACCCAAAAATATATTTTGGAGCCTCTCTAGACAATTCACCACTCAATAGTCGCGTAAAGTTTTTTCCGGCAGCAGGTGTCAGCAACATCACCTTGGCTTCCATGCAACCCTTAATAGACCTTTTTATCGTGAAAGGCGCTGGTGCGCATGTGCCGAAATTAGACCTCATTTCCGGATTTTTCGTCAAGTTTTGTATGGAAAAACGATATTTACTTTTATAAATTAATATACTAAACAAATAAAAAAGCATAAATATTAAGAGAACGAAAGAGTTCTAGAGTAAAATGGTGCATCGAGCGTGGAGAAGTAATTTATCAACATGTTGATGATGGGATATGGCTAAGTGCTAAAGAGAAAAATACGAATAATAATGATATACGTATGGACTTCCAGTTACCGAATTTTCCGAGCAACTGGAAAACATTTCCTTCGCAACAGATACCAAAGTATTTTTTCCGAAAAAATATTATTAGGAACTTGTGAGTGCAAAGCATCTGCTCTGGCTCGTTGTTCTTATGTCGCCGCACCTCTATACGCTTTGGAAGATTTCGTAAAAAAATTTGGAAGAAACAACATTCCGCGTACAAGCAAGCTATGCACGTGGAACCAGGGACGGAAATGTAAGAAACCAGTAGTAGTTGGCGAAAGACAATACAGTGAAAAAAGAGTACAAAAAACTAAAAAAGATTTCGACCCACGTAGACCTGATACAGTTTGTAAAGGGAAAGAATCAAAATTAAAAGTCACAAGACTATTAAATCGTATGAAAAGCATAACTTATGAAAATCAACTTGCCACAGTTATATTTCGAGCAGAGGGACCAAAGGAAATTACAGATGGGAAGCAAAGAACAGAAGAGTGGTTCCTGGTGAGAAAACTTCTTATCACTGCATCAGAAGTTAAAACATTTACATTGCCGAAAACTTCTATTAAATTATTTACAGTAGTTAAAAATCATTTATGGGACGATATTGCACAAATCATATCGAGCGCTATTCAGCATGGACAGCGTTAATGAGCACAACGTTTTAGTGGAATATAAAGAACACATGGCTCCATGGGGATTAGAAGCTAAAGAAACAGGGCTGTGGATTAATACGAATTTCCCAGGCTTGGGTGCATCTCCTGATGGACTTTTGTTCGATCCATCACAAACACCTCCTTTTGGCGTCCTTGAAATCAAATGTCCACATATATTACGTGATTTTAAACCAATAGAACTGGACAAATTATCTGCGCAACAGAGATCTGGATTTTCTTGTACACTGACTGGTGACAATTTGTGTTTGAAAAAAACCATCAACACTACTATCAAGTTCAACTACAGATGGCTGTAACAGAACGTTTGTGATGTGATTACGTCATTTGGACAACCAAAGGAATTCATGTCGAAAGGATTTATTTTGACACCGATTTTGTTGAAGATATGATACAAAAGGCAGTAAAATTTTGGAAGACTATTACTGCTCCTGAATACTTTGAAATGAGAAAACCCAGAAATTTAATTTCATTGATTTTAGATGCTCTGTAAATGAGCATGAAATGGTGCTGGTGACTTTTTTGTGCTGCAATGTGATACTGACGGATATAAAAGTATTGTACGGTAGAAGTTCTGTTTCAAATGTTTATGTTATAGTTATAAAATTAATCGCATTCAATAAATTTTTTATATAGTACAAAAATTGAATTGATTATTTTCCAATAAAAAAGAAACTAAAAATATTATTATTATTATACAATTAAGCAATGTCCATTACGTGGTAAACATAAAATAATTTAAAACAGTTTCTAATCACTCTTCGTAACTAATCTTCTGCAACTATTGGCTTTTGGAAATTTACCAAGCATGCGATTACAAACGTCATTTGTGATATCATACCTCTCAAAGTTAAAGGAATAATATGCTGGAGAATTCTAAATCTTTTCAATCTATTTACTGCATGTTCGACGTAAATACGCTGTTTTGCAATAACTTTTGTTTGTATTTCTTCCGAAGCTGTCAAGCGCGAATTTTTTCTCAAAAAAGGTGGTATGTTTAACTGAATTATCCTCGCGCCTAAAATATCCTGAATTGTGAAGCCTCTATCATTTAAAACCAAATCTCCTGGTTCTAAAAAATCGAGTAGATTAGAATCTGTAACTATCTGTCGATCAGATATAGACCCTTCGAACACTTCTGAGATGAAGGAAATTGCACGATTTGGCGTAATTCCTAGTAACAATTTGAAAGTTGTATGAGCTTTATACTGTGAATAGACATTACCCTGGTGCTCAAAATTATTTGGCTGCTGACAAAACACTTCCATGTAATCTAAAATCACTTCGATATTTTTAAAACTTTTAAAAATTGCCGGTTTGTTCTGTGCAATTTTTTCTCGGGATGGAAACATTTTAGGTTTTTAATGCTCTGTAAATTCTACATACATGCATTGAATCCAAGTTATAGATATGTTGCTTATGAGACTGGGAGAAACATTAAATCTGTAAGCCAAATCTTGTATAAGAAAAACGCCACGTAATCGCATAAGGACAATTATAAATTCTTGTAGAATGGTAAATTTTCGCTTGTCAGGTTTGCTCGTTTTCGCATTTCTCTTCGAATTCCAATAATTCATATTCAAACAGGCTGGACTCAAAAATTCTAAGATGATTAAAATTTGTTGAAATACTAATCCTGTATAGAAAATACACTTTTTTTATTCTCCTTTAAAGATTTTTCCAACACTCGTATGGCGCTTCTCTTGTTCTTTTTAGTTTTATGACATGAATTTTCCTCAGAGAACGTAGGAAAATCTTCAGGCGTTTGCATTCCTTGGTCTCTTGTGAGAATTTTACGTGTAAAACATTTGCAAGAGAATTCATTCCCATGTAAAGAAATATCTAATTTTCCATTGGGGAATTCTTCTTTCCACACCACTGAGACCTATAAAACTACATATTGTAAAGAATTATTGTTGAATCGAGCAATGATACAAATATGACAAATATCTTTTTATGATTCCTACACCATTATCGTTTTTTTTTATTGTAAAACTTATTTTACAAATAAAATAACAATTTTCATATGCTATAAATTAAAAACTTTTCATTGTATAAAAATTACCTCTTTATCGACCTGCATCGATTTTTGTTGAGGAAATAGTTCAGTCTCAATTATATCATTCTCGCAGTCATTTCTTCTTTCGTCCTCTTGTATAAAGTACCTCTGTAAATAAAAATTTTTAATTGTAAATGGAAGAATATGTATACACTTTGTTCTGTTGCAATGATTTAAAACATGACCAAAAGGGTGGCCATACAAACTTGATACAATATTAATACTCTAAAAAATTTTATTTGTCAATATTTAAAAGCCAAATTATCTCTTCTTTCAAGTACTCCATTTCTTTTTGTGAGTATTGAACTTCTTCCTTGCAAGTGACAGATAAATGGTTTTTTGTTTCTTCCTCCGAATCTTTGTGTGATCCATATTTTTCCTCCAAAGACCTTCTCTGTATAACTTTCTATAAATTATAAAATGAAATATGCTTCCGTAAATTAAAAAATAACATGACCCATTAATTTCGAAAATAAAGTTACAAACCTTTTCAATTCTTTCTCCGGGTTTAAATAGTAAAGGATCTGGAAAAATTTCACTTGGACCGCTTTCACCAAAAAAATGGAGAGAACAAATATACGTATCTTTATTTATTTTCTTGATATGATTGAACTTCTCATCATCGAGGCGTCCACATAATCCCAACCACCAATAACTCTTGGCACATTCTCCACAAACTTTTAAGTGTTCTTTTAATCTGTCATCACTAATGTTGCCTTTTCTAAATTGGTAACAAGGTTTTGGGAATGAAATAAAATAATATTGTCCCTGTTCGTACAATTGTAAACGGGTGCTACTATTGCACAAACGATAACAACATCGCTTTGTTGCGCCTTTTCGTGATTTTTCGCAAGAGTTTTCACCCCGGTTCCCAGAAATGCCTTGAATTTTCTTATTCTTTTCCATTTGCACTTTTCCTTTGATTGATATATTAATTTATAACTTTAAATATCTTTTCTGCATACAAGACTTGACGAAAAATGCATTTGTCAACAACAGTTAACGGGGTCAATCGATGACAGACGTAAATATTCGCACCTATTTCACGATTTAACCGCACTTTTTATTGTTTTTTCACTGCTTTTTTTTCAATTTGTTGTAGATTTTCGCTTCTTTCAGTCTCTTAATATGTTTACTTTTTATTTGTTTAGTATAATAATTTATAACAGTAAATATATTTTTTCCATACTAAACTTGACGAAAAATCCGGAAATGACGTCAAATTTCGACACATGCGCACCAGCGCCTTTCAAGATAAAAACGTCTATAAAATGTGACAATGGGACTTTACTCTCATCGAAAAAAGGATTTATTACTTCTTCGCCGCTTTTATCGTTTATTGTTTAAAACAATAAAACATATATTTTAATTTAATTTGATTGTTAATTGTAATTTATTTGTTTTGATAACAATTTAAATTATTGTATTTGAAGGAAACTGCGGCTAAGGCTCTTAGAATGCTCTTAAGTACTTATAGTAGGGCTGCTTTTAGTGAAAGAACGTGCAGTGAATGGTTTCAACGCTTCCAGAACGGTGATTTTGATGTCGAGAACCGGCATGGCGGTGGAAAAGAGAAAATTTTCAAAGATTCCGAATTGGAGGCATTACTTGCTGAAGACTCATGCCAAACGCAAGAAGAATTGGCAGAATCATTGGAAGTGATCAACAATCCATTTCGAAATGCCTCAAAGCCATGGGAATGATTTAGAAGCAAGAAAATTGGGTTCCGTACAAGTTGAGGCCGAGAGATGTTGAACGGCGTTTCTTTGTTTGTGAACAGCTGCTTCAAAAACAGAATTGGGAGGGGTTTTTACATCGCATTGTAACCGGCGACGGAAAATAGGTCCACTACGATAATCCTAAGCGCAGAAAATAATGGGGAATGCCCCAGACATGCCTCCACGTCGACGGCCAGACCGAATATGCTCGGTGCCTATTCCGATGCATCTGTTTTCTATTTCCTAGTTACTTCCCTAGATTTTTCCCTAAACTTAGCATGTACACATTATAGATTTAAATACGTTGCCGGACGTAACAATGATGAAAATGTGCGAAATATAGGTTTTTTTCTAAAAAATCTAAAAAAAGTTTGATGTAACTAGGCGCCATATTAGTCCATTATCTTTTATTCCTCAATTTTGAGATCAGATTCAAATTCAACACACTAATCTGGTATAGAAAAGCCACCATCAACAATCAATGAATAATTCCCACCATTTAGGGACGTTCTCTGGCAGATCTCTTTACTTCAAACTTTGAGGAAATTTCATTTTATGTATGCTTAATCTGTGGTAAAAATGTCAGCACACGAAGCGATCCTGAATTTAAAGTTATTCAGGTTCGAAATTTGAATTTTTCACATGGGCTCCCTATCCTGAGCTTTTGTAAATAGGGGCATTTAATTAATTACGAAAAATGTTTTTTAGAATTTCTTTGAAAAACTAGTATATTATATAGAAACACAATAGAAATAACCTGGTGAAAAGCTTTAAGGTTATTCGCAAAGTTCATTCTTGAATTAAAGTAATGTAAAACAGGTAGTCCAAGGAATTTTTCGACAAAATCGTGGGAAAACAAAAGTCGACGTAAAGAAGGCAATGGCAAAAAAACACTCCTGTGTCCAAAAAATGAGGTGACTGTTTCAATTAAACTTCGTGCGGATTGTGAAATTGTGCGGTTGGTAGCATTGTTTAGACATCGGTGTAAAATTTATGGTCCATATCTTCAATAGTTATTGAGATGCGCGTCTTCTTCTACATTAAAAAAAAGTGCATTTCGCGATTTTCATAATGTCTGATTTTGTTAAACAAAGAGTTTGCTTTGAATTTTGTTTGTGGCATGAATATTCCGCCGCAGAAACGTTGAGGATTTTGCAAAAGGCCTTCGGTGACCGGGCTATGTCAAAAAAAAATGTTTACAAGAAGAAGACAGTTCCAAGAAGGCCAAGAACGAGTTGAAGACGAACAGCACCCCGATCGACCATCAACCTCTACCGATGAAATCCGCGTCAGGAAAATCAAATATCTAGTGCTCAAAAATCGTCGATTGACAATTAGAGACTTTGTTGATACTGTTGAAATTTTAAAAGAATCAGTCAACACCATTTTGAAAGATTTTTTATGACCAAGATGTGTCGTTTAGAATGGTTTCAAAAACACTCAATTTTATCGTGACCTTTTGGCCAAAAATTTGACCCATATCGTTCCACAACCACGGTATTCACCTGATTTGACACCGTGTGACTTCCGGCTATTCAATAAAATCAAAAGAGCACTCCGGGGACACTGTTTCGAGTCCACTGAAGAGATTCAACGTGAATCGCTACGCGCTTTTTTTTTGCTATATGTCAAGTAGGTCTACAATTTATTATAATGGCTTCAATTTCATTCGAAAATTGCATAACAATGATTGAAATTCACTACGAAAATTGTGGGTATGTAAAAATTACACATCGCAAAATTTCGGATATTTTTGACCGTAATAATCGTCGTTCTGAGACCGCTATTAAGAATTTGGTAGATAAAGGAACCCGCACATTTTACATTAAAATCCGGCCCCGGTCAAATTGGCTGGATTTGGTGATATTCCCTCCCTCACACTCAAGGAAATATCACAAAAAGTCATTTTTTTTTAGGAAACTGTCAACAGGAGACAATTATTCCATTAGTGTTTCTTGAGCCAGATTTTAATGTAAAATGTGCGGGGTCTTTCAAGTCTACTGGTTCGGTATATAAGACACTAACAACAGCACGTGATCGTTTGAGTCGTTCAGCTAAAAATATTGATTTGACCGTATCTTTTTGAAAATAAGGCAGGAAACGATGTTACTGTCAATGAATTGCGTTATCAGTGTCAAAAATCCTTTACTAATTTACAGAAAGCGAGCGACGGAAAAAAGAAATAAATTTAGAATAGAGTATGGATGAGTAACTCAATTCCAAATGTTTTCGAGGTGTGTCCAGAAAGTATCCGACCTGCGTTTATATCTTCACGTCAGAGCGCTTGATTGGCATCTGCGGGGTATGAGCGTAACCAGTAGTTCCTCACGAACTCCCTGAATCCCGTAGTTACCAGCCGGACGCTTTGGGTCGCGCGCAGCGTGTGTTTATGTCCAACGTGCTTTTTCCGTTCGTCGCATTTGTTTACAGTTGAAAATGACAGAAAGAACAGATCAAGGAATTTCCATTAAGTTTTGCTTCAATCTCGGTAGGGTTGTACGGAGACGATTGAAATGATGCAGAAGGCCTTTGTGGACGAAAGTATGGGCATAATACAGATAAAGGAGTGGTACAGGTTGTTTAAAAATGGCCGCACATCTGTTGACAGTGACCGTCATTCTGGCCGACTTTTGCTGACAACAGCACCGGAAAACATCGAGCTTGTGCGACTTGCGATTGAAGGTGATCGTCGATTGACTGTTCGAGAACTAGAAAATGATCTCGGAATACCGAAAACTACTGTATGGGAAATATTGAACAAGATTTTGAGAATGACTCGCGTGTGTGCGGTGACTGGCTTCTTCACTACGATATCGCGCCAGCGCATTTATCGAAACTTGTGCAGCATTTTTTGGCGAAACAGAAGATTTTACAGCTTCGCCAGTCTCCGAACAGTCCAGACATAGCTCCCTGCGACTTTTGGATGTTCCCAAAATTGAAAATGGCGCTCAAAGGAAAGCGGTTTGACGACATCGAGACGATTTAGAGTAATGCGACGCGCGAGCTGAAGGCCATTCCAAAATCTGCGTTCGAGGACTGCTTTAAGATGTGGAAGCACCGCTGGGAGCGTGTGTGTCAATCAAATGTGGACTACTTCAAAGGATGCCACGGTCCAGATGATTAAGAATAGCACCAACGCGGAGATATAAACGCAGGTCGGATACTTTTCGGACACACCTCGTAGATCATATAATAGTAATGCTTGATTTGACACCTTAGTTCGCCGAAATCTTTGTTTATAGAATGTCCAAGTAACCTGATACTTCTCCCTCTGCGACAGACCATATTCGGTACAATTTGATTCTCAGTTACTTCTAAGCCTTTTTTAAATAGAGAGCAGTCTAATAAAATCATACAGAGGTCTTTCATTCAAGAAGCCCTAGTCTCAATAGCTTATAGACCCAAATCGCCACGATTACATGAAATAATTCTTCTTTTGCTGCCCTGTATGTGCAATTATTTGTGGAAGTGAAAATAATAGGATTTAAATAAACGAAACGCAATATAAGTGGTAACTTAATAGCAGCAGGAGCTTCACTAGATTACCCAGTATGTGTAATGGCATTGCGACTGCTCTGGAAAGTTTGGGTAATGATAACACATCCACACAAAAAATAGTCTGATACTTTCGTCGAGACACGTGTATTCCTATGTATTTTGAGTCGCTGAATCCGAATCTGAGGTCAAAACAGCACCTTTCACGATTGGTTTTTGATATAACCTCAAAAAACCGCACTTTTGAATATGTGATGGAAAAACATGTTTTTTTACGGGATTCAAGCTGCTGATTCCAAAAATAGAGCCAAGTTAGTTATATAACTGACAATTCTATGTTACAAGCTCAAAAAAAAATTCTTTCAGCAGCAACTTGTAAGCCAACATTGCATTTTTATGGATTTTGAGCCACAGAATCCAGTTTTTAAGCCAATGATATCGATCTCTGGCCAGATATACCCACGAACGACATGATAGCTTTTTGGGCCAATAAAGGTTCCAGTAGTCTCCAGAATCGTGATGAACAAGTTTTTGAAGAATTTTAGAAAAAAACTGATTCCAGTTCCACTTGAAAATACTCGAAACATATGTTTCTCCGCAAAAATAAGAATAATGAGACCTTAAATCGTTTTTGGCTTTGCTTTTCTCCAAGGGGAAAATTTACTGTTATGCTTGTAAATTAGTAGCAACTCAGAAAATACAACTCAGTGGAGATGGATTTAATGGCTGGAAACATGCATCTGAACGTATTTCTGAACATGAGAACTCAAAAAATCACCCAGAAGCTATCACGATTTTGGCAAAACTTGGTATGGCACAGGGACGTATCGATCAGAGTTTAGCGAGAGAAACAGCAGAGCAATCGCAACATTGGTGAAAAGTTTTGTTGCAAGTCTTTAGCACAATAATAGTATATTATGTGCCCAGGTGCATAATGAGGGTTATTACGCGACGAGCGACAGCGCCCGCAGGAGATCGAAGCCAAGGCGTAATCGAGGCGTAATCGAGGCGTAGGTGAGGCGTAGCCGAGACGTAGCTGAGGCAAAGTCGAGACGTAGCCGAGGCAAAGTCGAGACGAAACCGAGGCGCGATCAGTCCTGCGAGCATTTTGAGCGAGTCTCGTAATTACCCGAATTGTGTGCATTGACACATATTTTATTTTACGGGACTTGGGTGCGTATACGAGTTTTTATGTGTACACTCGAATCTAATCTAGTGTTCATCATGATTCTCGTCCATTGCACTTGATATGTCGCGACTAGTTCCAGCCATTTTGATTTTCTCGATCTTGTGTAGTAGTAGCGTATTCTAATAGAGCATGCGCAGTTCAAATGTACAAAGCTTTGTCAGTACGGTGCCAACGCTGTAAGGAGAAGAAGAAGAAGAATAAGAAGAAGATTACGCTCCGCTGTATGGTTATAGGCACATGCGCAGTTCAATTTTTACATTACATTGCTCTGTATCGTAATACACAACATTATGCTACTCTCAACTGTAGCCTTAAAACGAGTTTACGCGCCGGAGGCACATCAAATTTATTGCAGAACGAGGACTAGCTTTTAGAGTTGTTGACGAATGAATTGGTTCAGCGAGAAATGGCAGTTTTCTGGGTATTTTGGAATTGCTGGCAGAATACGATCCATTTCTCTCACTCATTTGAAAGATAAGGCAAGTAGAGGAAGTGGCCACGTCAATTATTTTTCATCTACTATCTGCGAAGAGCTGATTGCTTTGATGGGAGAAAGAGACCTCAATGAGATTATAACACGAATAAAAAAAAAACGAAATATTATTCAATATCAGCTGATTCTACACCTGACGATACACACATTGATCAACTGACAGTGATGTTACGATATATGGAAGGATGTGCTCCGAAGGAAAGATTCCTTACTTTTATTTCAAATTGTGTCCACACTGGCGCTGAAATAGCAAACACGCTAATTAAATTTTTGAATACTCATGAAATTGATATTGGCGATTGCCGTGGTCAATCGTATGACAACGCGGCAAACATGAGTGGCAAGTACAAAGAAATGCAAGCTCTAATTTTGGAGAAAAATCATTTGTCCGTGTTTGTCCCTTGTTGCGGAAATTCTTTAAACTTAGTTGGCAAAGCGGCAGCTAATTCTTGTGCTGGCGCGCTGTTCACTTTTTCAATTTCGTACAAAACTTGTACGTATTTTTCATTGCGACTACCGAGCGATTTGCAATTTTGGTCAAGAAATTATCGGAAAATAATACAATATTTTACGTTCCCAAAATACTGAGTGAAACTCGTTGGTCTTGTCATGCTGATGCAATAAAAGCTATTGTGCATGGTTACGAGAAAATTAAAGAAGCCCTTGCTAACATATCTCATGACCATGTACAGAAAGACTTCGTCAAAATCGAGGCCGCCAGACTTTTAAACAAGATGGGAAATCTCGAAATCGCACTGTACGTTGAATTTTGGAACGACATCTTAGAGCAATTCGATGCCACTAACAAGTTGTTGCAAGATCCACAAATGGTTCTTTCTTCTGCAGTGGAAGCGCTGAAATCGCTCAAATCATTCGTAGTGTCCGAAAAAGAAATGTTTGACAAGTACGAAGATGCAGCGCGGAAAACATCAAGTACATATGAATATACGGAAACACGCCCGAGATCAAGAAACGTTAGGCTCAATCCATTAGATTATGCGAAATTCTCAGAAACCCAGTTGTCACCGAAAGAACAATTTCGAGTAGAAAGTTTTATTCCTGTGGTTGATCAGCTCTCAGCATCTCTGAGCGATAGGATTCGAGCCTATGACGTTGTCAGCGATCGATTTGGATTTTTAAATCATTTAGAGGATTTGAGTATATCGGAGCTACAAAAGGCTGCCGATAACTTAGTGAAGCTGTACAACGGCGATCTGGCAATCAGTCTTTGGAATGAGTTGGTCCAATTTGTAGCAATAATAGATGCTTTCAAGAAGGACTATAACGTCGACAGTGAACCAAAAGAAATATTCCTCTACAGGATTCTGATGGATAACAACCTAGGCGCTGCATTTCCTAACATTGAGATTACATTGAGAATGTACTTGGTATTGATGGTGGCTAATTGCAGCGGAGAACGTTCATTTTCCAAAATGAAAATTATTAAAAATAGGCTACGTACGACGATGACACAAAAACGTCTTGTACATTTTTCATTGCTCAGTATAGAGTAATTTACATCGAGAAATGGAGTTCGAAGAAATCATTAATAAAATATCAACTGCAATAAAGATTTTCAAAAAATGACAAAAAAAATATGTATTCTAATAGTGTAAATATGTTTTTAAACGTAAAAATGAAATTATTAATAGATATTTAATTACTGAAAAGGCCTCCACTTTTTTTTTGCCTCGGGCTCCCACACCCTGCATCCACCCCTGCATCTTCTTCGAATGATTTCATTACTGCAGTTGAATATTTAGAAATCAGATGTTTGTGTAGGCTTTAAAGAATTGGAATAAACCTTCAAGCAGCTAAGATACACTTCATAAAATCCATTTTTTTATTAAATGAATTCGACAACACCGATTGCCTGCTGGTATATGAATCCTTATTTTAATAAAAGATTACAAACGAGCTTCTTCTGGTATGACGGTTGTATTATTTGAACTGGAGCAAACGCAACAGTACCTGTGAGTCGATACGGTTCTCTCTATTGGAACTTCAATTCTTCTATCATTCAATCTGTCTACTCCAGTCTTGAGTCGTATATTGATTGAGGGATCATTGAAAGTTTGTTCTAAATCATCCTTTTCGCTTTCAACATCGAGTTTCTCCTTCTCATAATGAAGAACTCTACATTTGACACACAAAAAGTCGTGAACAACGATTATTTTTTGGAGATTGTCACTATAATGCTTCGCTTCTTCCTCAGTCTCAATTTTTTTCTTCTGACCAGACACTTTATAGCAAAACTTATCACACGCAGCGCATTTGTTTTTTTTTTTAATTAAACCGCCATTTTTCTATCAAGCATTTCAATTCAATCGTTACAGTAATTGATCGGAGCAATCGAGTATTTATCGCGCAAAGGTAGAGGTAATGTGACTGATAGATATTCGAGTGACTTTATTTATACGTGAAATCGTCAACGTTGGATGCTTTGAAATTTTAGGATATCACAACATGTAACGTTGAAAAACACTGACAGATCTAAGGCCAAGAACGAGTGTTATAAATTGTCAAAACGAATGACAAACTGGTTGAAGTAACAAAGCTTCCTACTAAGAAGTCTGAGCAGTCTGTGAGCTCTGGAATAAAGTGTTGATTAATGGATACAAATCAATGATTGAAAATCGAATGATACGATGAATCACCTATTAGAAAGCAAACCAACTGTGAGCGAAGAGTCAAAATATCCAGCGTAATGAATAATACGCTGTATACGAATAACAAACGAATGAATATTGCGGTAATAGTAATACAAAAAAATTTTAAAATCCGCAAAAAAATTTTTTTCAGGTTATTTTTGTGGAAAAATATTCATAAATTTTTTCTAGCATTCTATTATTGAGTTTCATAACATATTTTTTGCTCATCAAAATCGGTCAAGCCGTTCTCGAAAAAAACAACTTTTTCGATTTTCTTTCTAACCCCTATAACTCCCACAAAAATAATTTCTGGGAGATAGTACTCCGGGGTGTTTCGCTACTGATCGATGCCATCTTATGATGAAAATATGGACCTAGTCAGGCCGGGGGCAGCACACACATGCTTATCCTGCTAGGCCCTTTATGGAGATTTCAAAGTTCTTACGATGCTTCTGGGAGAACAATCAAGAAATACGAAGTATCCTTGTTTCTTGTGCCTATGGGACAGCCGAGATCGTGGTAATCATTATATGAAAAAAATTTGACCGAAAAGAATGCCACTGGAACGAGGATTCAGAAACGCCATTAATGAACCATTAGTGGAGCCATCAAAAGTCCTTCATCCACCTCTTCACATCGAGTTGGGTCTAATGAAACAATTTATAAAGGCACTAAATAAAGAAGGACAATTTTTACAGTATATAATGTCTCAGTTTCTCCAATTTTTCGATGCTAAGTTAAAAGAAGGAATATTTGATGCACGTCAAATTCGAAAACTGTTGAGAGACGAAGTTTTTGTTACTAAAATGACTTTGACTGAAAAAAAGCATGGCTTGATTACAAACACGTCGTTGAACATTTTTAATGAGTTTGAAACTACATTTAATGGATTCTCGTGTTGAATACTTCCCTGAAAACTTTGCGGACTACAGTGAAGAACAGGGCGAAAGGTTCTACCTAGATATCAAAGTGATGAAACTAAGAAATCAAGGCAGATGGGATGAAAATATGATGGCGGACTACTGTTGGATGTTAAAAAGAGATTTGTCTTAAAACAAAAGAAAAATGCCGCTACGAAGGTCTTTCGAATCCATAGAGTGCGTTATAATAAGAACAAATAGCTGTTCTTCCATCGAAAGTCAGTGGCATGCAGAACTATATATGAAAACCACCTCATATAGGGACTATCTAATCAACGGCTAGAAATTCCACTGATTTATCAGTGAAAAGCGTGCTACTGAGGAATAAGTAAGAATCCACTGATTCTGATTCGGGGAGTACATTCATGCAAAACAAACGCTAACTTGAATTACGTATCGGATTCGATGCCTGGAAGTACACAAATCTAATTTTGTCCTGCAAATATATCTCGTTAAAAGTACCAAACTTTTTTTTCTTGTATAGCTGTGTACCCCGCTTAAAAAAACCGTTAGAATTTGATAGAGCCCTGTTAGAACACGGGTTTCTACTTGGGTGTAAACGGAGTTGTAGACGGTTTTTGCAAATATATCCTGCCCCGGGTTTTATCGGGTCCTAAGAAGGGTTCTAAAGTATTCAACATGGATACAAAAATTGTACGACTATCGGGTTCTACATGGGTTGGAAGCAGGTAGTACCCGACCCTAAGAAGGGTTCTAAATGGTTCAAAAAATTGTCCGCCAATCAGGTTCTATATTGGTATCAAGCAGGTTCTAAGAAGGAATTAAAGGGTTTTATCTGTATTTTATGCGGGACCTGAAATTGTTCCGCGTATATGGTCTTAAACGGGTGTTAAGCAGGTCGTATCCGGTCCTAAGAAGGGTTTTGTATTTCCATAACAGGGTTCAATATGAAACCAAACATTGTTACGCTAGGCCCTTTTAGACACGCAGAGCGTACTTGACCAAATTTGTCAATCTATGTCCCCGCTATGACCCGTTCAGATCCTGTTAGACGCCCATACTTTCGATTCAAGAGATCCCTGATAGAACCACAATAGATCCGTTTAGACACCCAGAGCACACAGGCCAATTTGTTAATCAATTTCCCCGCTATTACCCGCTTAGATCCCGCTACACGCCTACACCTTCGATTCATGGGATCCCATAATTTCTATTCGAGAGATCCCTGATAGAACCACGGTAGACTCGTTAAGACACCCAGAGTACACTTTGACCAAATTTTTCAATCTATGTCCCTGCTATAAGCCGTTTTGATCCTGTTAGACGCCCATACCTTCGAGTCGAGACAAAACAACACAGAAAAAGTGAAAACCACGCAAACAGCTTAAAAAACAAAAATGTCAATCAAATTTTGTTTCACAGAAGAAATATGGTCACAAGTCACAATTTAAATTATCCAAAGTGGTTTGTTAACAATGCAGACGTCATAATCGTAGAATAACAGACTGTTATTATTATAAACGGATGCATCGGTAAGATAATCGGGTACAAAATTTAAAATCCGTACAAACAAACATTGCAGAGGCTGATGGTTTTGCATTCATAATGGAAAGTACACTTCGAATCCAACGGATCAATGTTAATAAAATACTATTCTTGCTGAATTCAGGAGCAACGGACCATATCGTTAACAGAGATTTTTTTACAAGCTGTTCTATTTCGTCACCATTGATGCGGATCTCAGTAGCAAAGACGGGCCAGTCAATCGCTGCAACTAAAGAAGGAACCATTCAAGCGATTTCGAATCTTGGAATGTCTTAGAACTTAGACTTTGTAACATTGACTCAATAGAAATAAAATCGAAAAACAAATACAAAAAATTCAAATCGATAAATCTCCCAGAGAAAGGGTCGATAATTTTCAAATCTGTATAATTAGAAAAAATGATAAATGACATTTTCTAATTCAATTTTTTCCTTTCACGAATTCAACTGTCAGACTGGAAGAATAAAAAGTAAGTCAATATTAATAGGATTACACAGTATGATCTGAAAGTAACCGAACTTTTAATTCAAATCGTAGAACACGAAGCGCCATCTATTAAACGTTGGCAGCGTTAGAAAGGTACATTTTTTTCCTTTCAAGCGCAACCAAGTTCAAGCAAATCAGTTGGCAGGTCACAAAATTACGCACGTTTTAATGACAGTAGTTTTTGTGGTTATGTCGTAAAAACATAATGGAACAAAGAGCAAATATTACATTTTGTTTCAAACTCGGTAAAAAATTTGCTGAGATATACGAATTATTAAAAAAAGTTTATGGTGATGATTGTATGAGTCGTACTTAAGTGTACATGTGATTTACACGATTTAAAAATAGCCGTGACGATTTACATGATGATCCAAGACCTGGATGACCAGAAGCATCAAATAGTGCTGAGTTAGTAAGTAAGTATTTGTGTCATCGACCACTCTCCGTATTCGCCTAATCTATCATCATGTTGCTATTTTCTGTTCCCAAAACGGAAAATTGCAATGAAAGGAGCTTTTTACGATGACGTTCCAACCATTCAAGAAGCTGTGACACAGGTGCTTAAGAACATCCCAAAAACCGAGTTCAATGAGTCTATTGGAACGTCATGTACGATGACTTTCTGCGCATGGACCTACCTGCCGCTGACGACGTCGGAATCCTAGAGCTGAGGATCAATGAAAGTCTGTGACGAGCAAAGCGCTGGTTGGATGGCAGAGGCCTTAAAATGGCCCCTGAGAAAACCGAGGCTTTGCTCGTTATGGACAGGAGATCCTTCCAATATCCGAGGATCGTTCTCGGAGAGTGTGAAGTCGAGTGGAAAACCAGCATTAAGTACCTGGGGGTGCAGCTGGATCGTAGCCTTAGCTTTGGCGAACACCTAAAGATCGCAGCTGCCAAAGCCATCCAATGTGGAGCGAACTTGGCCCGGCTTATGCCAAACATTGATGGACCCAGGGAAGCGAAAAGAAGATTGGTGGCGAGCGTGGTCCATTCGAAGCTGTTTTATGCAGCTCCGGTCTGGGCCAATGCCTTGCAAAACCATGCTATCCAGAAGAAGCTGTTCTCGGCGCAGAGACTTGTCGCGCTGAGAATAGTTTCGGCATATAGAACTATCTCGACGAGCACTGTGCTGGTCCTGGCGAGCGTCCCGCCAATAGATTTATTGGCGGAGGAAAGGCAGGAGACCTTTCAGCTCCGTAAGGAGCTTACCTGCGCCGACCTGCAGGAAACCGCTCGCGCAAAGGAGGCCATCCGCATGGATGGAAGGCGCAGACTCGTCGAGAAATGGCAGATGAGATGGCATGCTGGGCAGAAAGGGAGATGGACCTACCGCCTGATCCCGGAGCTCGACTTCTGGCTGAACAGAAAGCACGGGGAAGTCGGCTTTTACTTGACGCAAGCGCTCTCGGGCCATGGCTGTTTTAACGCGTACCTGAGGCGCTTTAAGAAGAGAGACGAGGAGACGTGTTGCTAGTGCGATTTCCCGGTGGATAACGCGGAGCAAGCAATCTTCGTCTGCGCAAAATGAACTTGGGTTCCTCATGATTTGAAGCCAGGGGACGTTAAATGTTGTTTTTTCGCCCGTGAACAACTGCTTCAGCGGCAAAAAAGGAAGGGTTTTCTTCATGGCATCGAACGGGTGATAAAGAATGGATTTATTACAGCAACCCAAAGAGAAGAAAGCCATGGGGACAGCCCGGTCATGCTTCTACGTCGTCGGCTCGGCCGAATATTCACGCTGCGAAGGTTATGCTGTGTATTTGGTGCGATCAGGTTGGTGTTATTTATTATGAGCTGTTGAAACCGAACGAAACCATCACTGGGGAGCGGTATCGAACGCAATTGATGCGTTTGAACCGAGCACTGCGCAAAGAACGAAAAAATACGAGCAGAGGCACGAAAAAGTAATTCTACAGCATGGAAACGCTGGGCCTCGAGTTGCCATACCCGTTAAAACCTACCTGGAAACGCTCAAATGGGAAGTCCTACCCCACCCGCCGTATTCCCCAGATATTGTGCCGTCCGATTACTACCTGTTCCGGTCGATGGCACATGGTCTGGCTGGTCAGCAGATCCGCTCATATGAAGACATCGAAAAATGGCTTGATTCGTGGATAGCTTCAAAAGATGTACACTTTTACCTTAACGGTATTCGGGCTCTACCAGAAAGATGGGCAAAAGTTGTAGCTAACGATGGGCAATACTTTGAATGATTCATTTGTAACCATTTCTTCACAATAAAGTTGCATTTTGATCAAAAAACAGCGGGAACTTACTTGCGCACCTAATAGTTTATTTTGTCAAGATCCTTTCGGAATTGAACCCATCCCCAAAAAAGCTGACAAAGGGAAAGAAGAGGGTTGCTCCTTCTCCCCCCGAAGATCGGCTTCCCATGAAAGGGAAGGGCAGCATTTCGCCAACTTACGCTGCGGCCACCAGAGGCCAAACCCCAAAAAAGGATGGGGAATGGCAGCTGGTGGAGAAGAAAAAAAAGAAAAAGAAATAAGCAAAAGAAAGAGGTTCCTGTGCCCTCTGCGCAGGAACCTAAAACAATGGGGAAGTTGGCAACGCTATCAGGGTGTCGGCGAAGGATGAAGAGTCCTACGCCGATATCCTGAAGGCTATGAAGGCGAAGGTTAACCCCCAAAATGCAGAGGCGGAGGTCCTCTCCATTCGGAGAACCAGGAGGGAGGAGATCCTTCTGGTCCGCAGAAAGGGGGGTGACGTCTCGACCTTCGAAAAGGCGCTTGACCAGGCGGTCGGGGAGAAGGCCGAAGTTAAATCTTTGGTCTCGAAGAGGTCCCTTGAAGTTAGGGACCTCGACGAGACAGTCACAAGAGAAGAGGTTGTTGCCGCGCTATGCATCGCGCTGGGGAAGCCAGACCTCCGGAACCAGTGCAGGCTGTACAAACGCTTTGGCGGTGTGCAGACTGCGGTGGTCCGTTTAACCGAGGCGGACGCCCGGAGCTTGCTCGGGCTAGGTAGGCTAAGGGTGGAGTGGGTGAACTGCCGCATCCGAGAGCATGTCGAGGTTGCCTGGTGCTTCAGGTGCCAGGGATATGGCCATGTGCCGCGTGGCTGCACGCTTCCAGGCAGGAAGGATGCCTGCTGGAGGTGTGGGGGCACGTCACACGTGGCCACGGAGTGCAAGGCTTCCCCTCGGTGCCTGACTTGCACTGATAGGAGTGAACAAGATGTCGCCCATGCTTCGGGGAGCGGATCTTGCCCAATATTCAGGGCGGAACTCCGGAGGTTAAGAGGCGGAAAGTGAAATTTCTACAGCTTAATCTCGGGAGAGGGAAGGAAGCGCAGAACCTTCTGATGCAGACTGCCAGGGAGAGGAGGGCCGATGTGTTGCTCATTAGTGAGCAACACAAATGGTCCGAAAACTCTGCTTGGTACCAAGATGCATCAAGGAGGGCTGGGATCCTTGCCTGCAGCCCTGATTTGAGCATCGCGGATTTCCTGGAGACCGATGCGGGGTTCGTTTGGGTGGAGGTGGCGGGGGTACGTGTGTACAGCTGCTACTTCTCCCCCGACAATCCTTTCGAGATCTTTGAGACCCAGATCCTCCTCGTTGAAGAAAGCCTCAAAGAGGCTTGTGGGCGGTCCACTATTGCGGGCGACTTTAATAGTAAGTCTCCCGAGTGGGGAGAAGCCCGCCTGGATAGGAGGGGAATCTTGGTCGGTGAGACGGTCTCCAGGAATGACCTGATTGTATTGAATCGGGGCAGGGATTTTACGTTCAGACCAGGAGAGGGGGGGGGGGTCGATTATCGACCTCACTATTGCCGCGTCCCGTCTTGCCTCAAGGATAGGCGACTGGTGCGTCCTGGATGTAATAACATTGAGCGACCATCAGTGCATTGAGTTTAGCATCCAGGAACGGAGTCACCCAGTGAATACGGGAAGGGGCGGCAAGGTAAGGAGCCCCTCCTAGAACACAAGACAACTCAGCAAAGACAAGCTACACAAACACCTTGAAGAAACCAGGCTCATAGATGAGCTTGATTGGGCTAAGTCTACTGGGTCGTTGGAGGACACCGTGCGGGCTGCGAGGCAGAAAGTGATCGCAGCATGTGACCAATCCATGCCTCGCCACGGTCACGGGCGTACCGGGGACCCAATGTACTGGTGGAACGACCAGTTGTCTGTCCTGCGTCGGGAATGCCTCACAGCGCGGCGGAGATTCACCCGCTCAAAGGGTGATCCTTTGCTGCACGAGGCATGGAAAAAAGCAAAATCAGCTCTGAGGCAAGGCATAAAGAAAAGCCAACTTCAGTGCTGGAAAGATTTGATCGGTGAGGTCGAGAAGGACCCATGGGGTCTCGCCTTCAAAATAGTCACCAAGAGACTGGTGACTAGAAAAAAGACCCCGGGCCTGGATAATCCCGATCGAGTCAAGTACATTGTGCGGAGCTTGTTTCCACACGTAGAGCCGTTCCAAAGACAGGACCGAAGTTCCTGCGTTGTCCGGCGCGAAGAACTCTTCACTCTCGAAGAACTATAGAGAGCGCGTGAAAGACTAAAGGCAAACACAGCGCCGGGGATCGACGGGTTGCCAAACGAGATCCTCAAAGAGGTGATCGGGGCATACCAGGAGATCCTCCTAGAAGTCTTCAACTCCTGTCTTCGGGAGGGGAGATTCTTCGCAGACTGGAAGGAGCAGAGGTTGGTCCTGCTGAGGAAGGGCAACAAACCTCTAGGGGATGCCTCATCGTATAGACCAATATGTCTGTTGGATACGATGGGGAAACTTCTAGAGGAATTGATCCTACAAAGACTACAGGGTCACATGGTTTGCGAGAATGGTCTCTCGGAAAACCAGTTCGGCTTTCGGAAGGCAGGTCCACAGTTGACGCAATCCAGGTGTTACATCCCAGTAACTTTTAAAATTTTATATTGCCCCTGTGCAAGGGCAACACTACAAACACCAAGGATAGCGAGGAAGACACCATTCAAATGTAATAGTGTTCCTATGATAAATTATCATATGGACCGGGTAGCTGTGCGCATGAGGTAAACCTATGTATACCTCACGTCGACGAATCGGTTTGACACATGGTAATAAGTGATAAAGAAGAACAGCGCTCTGTCTATATGGTAATTGCACCCGTGGTAATGAGTCAGTGACTCACACCGCGTGCCGATAAAGTAGTAACGCTGTGCTAATAACCTAATGAGAGAATGGGAAGTTATTAACACAACTTCATTTCAAATAATGTCTAAATAGTATACGTAGTTTACT
This sequence comes from Diplolepis rosae, assembly GCA_030998225.1. Taxonomy (NCBI): domain Eukaryota; kingdom Metazoa; phylum Arthropoda; class Insecta; order Hymenoptera; family Diplolepididae; genus Diplolepis; species Diplolepis rosae. The sequence continues at coordinate 1,097,190 of JAPYXD010000072.1, forward strand.
ATTACAATTAATTATTGTCATAGTAGTGTAACATTACAAATATCATTAATATAGCGGTTAGCATTGTTTATATAGTCATAATAACATATCATTAGTAGTTATACGGTGTATTGATTGCTGATAATTAATCGAGATCTATAGACGGAAATCGACTATCGATCATGGATCATAAATTGATTGATTGATCATCAGCAATCGATTATTAATCATGGTTAATAGATAATATAAAGCATAGACGAATAAATGCAGAAACGAATAATTAAAAATGCATTTATTTGGAAGCTAGATATAAAATGGGGCAATAGAAGAGATAAACTCATGAATCCTTGCAGAGTACGTGCCGTGCCACCGATTTGCGATTCGTACGTGCCGTGCCATCGATTTGCGATTCGTACGTGCCTTGCCGCCGATTTACGTTGATCTGCTCCCACTAATAGAAGCATCAATAGTATATATACCCCAGAATCACCTCTGGAGGTTTGTGATTAAGTTCCGAACAGTTGTACGGTTGTTAGGTCTGGACCGGTAATTCAACGTCGCGAGCAGACCCTTCGATAAACGTAAGTCTCATTGGATTTCTATGAGCAACTCAACATTCGGTACTTGGTAAATAAAATCCTTGGTCCTTAAGTGGTGAAAGTCCGGAAACCGTAGTGCTAGATAGTTCCCTTGGATTACGTGTATCGTCGTATTTAGTCGTGTCGGTTAATAGTGAATTATTTCTGAAATCGGGACGAACTAACCTATGTTGTTAACAAGTGCATGTTTGATTCATTTCTCGTGTACTAAACAAGATACGTAAGCGGATAATTGATCACATCAGTTGCTGGTGGACTTGTTTCCCTTACACCATACCTCCTGCAAAATTTATCGTTGTTTTGCTATCTCAAGGAGACTCAAACGAAACCCAACTATCCTGCAAGGATTTGTGCGCGTTGACTTGCAATAATAGGGGTAATAAACGACAATCCTCTCTTTTGCCCTCTAATTTAAGAGGTAGACAAGTAAGTTATATATATAAATAAGCATCTCAAAACTTATTATATTAACTATAACGCTAAATGTGGAGCGTGAGTTGTATACCTAGGCATCTCAAAACCTAGTATATTAGCGTAAAACGTCCACAATCAACTGCGGAAGTTACATATATGGGCATCTCAAAATCTGTATATTTGGCTCATAACCGCATAAAACTCATAACATTGCCTTCTCATCTTGAGAAGTAGTATAGGTTACCACCTAAGTAACAAACGGTGCAACATTTTATTTATTCATAACAAATCATTTAATTTATTTATATATTCAGTGTTTTATTATCATTGTGAACAACTCAGGGCCCATAGACCTGACAAGTGACAACGTACCCACAAACAAAAATAAATTATCAGGCCTTACCAACCTGATATAATCAGCTAACCGCCTCACTTACATCCAAAAATCCAACTTACCCTCGCCTTTTGCTCAGGACGTAACACAGGCAGTGGTGGACATCGCCACTAAAGCAAGAAGAGGAACTGGTAAGCGTAAGGGATTCTGCGCGTTGATCAGCATTCACATACGCAATGCGTTCAATACCGCGAGATGGAACATCTGCATCGAGGCGATGGTGCGGAAAAAGTTTACAGACTACCTGTTGCGAATGATAGATGACTATCTGAACGACAGGTGGGTGATGTACGAGAGCGACAAGTGGTCTCTCAAAGAAGAGATGACATGTGGCGCCCCTTAAGGGTCACGGGTGGGTCCACTCGTTTGGAACGTCATGTATGACGATTTCCTGCGCATGGACCTGCCTGCTGGAAAGAGCATCATCGGCTTCGCGGATGACGCACTTGTCGTGTGCGCCGCTGACGACGTCAAAATCCTGGAGCTGAGGATCAATGATAGTCTGTGGCGGGCAAAGCGTTGGTTGGATAGCAGATGCCTGAAAATGGCCCCTGAAAAGACCCAGGCTTTGCTGGTCACAGACAGGAGATCCTTCAAATACCCGAGGATCGTTCTCGAGAAACATGAAATTGATTGGAAAAAGAGCATTAAGTATCTGGGTGTGCAGTTGGATCGAAGGCTTAGCTTCGGCGAATACCTGCAGATCGCGACTGCCAAAGCCATCCAATGTGGGGCTGCCCTGACTCGGCTCATGCCCAACATTGGTGGACCCAGGGAAGCTGAGAGAAGGCTGGTGGCGAGCGTGGTAAATTCGAAGCTGCTTTATGCAGCTCCGATCTGGACAAGTGCCCTTAACAACCATGCTATCCTGAAGAAGCTGTTCTCGGCACAGAGAGGTGTGGTGATGAGAATTATCTCAGCATACCGAACTGTGTCGACGAGCGCTGTGCTAGTCCTGGCGAGCGTCCCACCAATAGATTTATTGGCGGAGGAAAGGAAACAGACCTTTCAGCTCCGTAAGGAGCTCACCTGCTTAACAAACCTGCAGGCAATCGCTCGCACGAAGGAGGCCATCCGCAAGGATGGAAGGCGCAGACTCGTCGAGAAATGGCAGACGAGATGGCATGGTGACCAGTCCAGGAGATGGACTCACCGTCTAATCCCGGAGCTCACCACCTGGCTGTATAGAAAGCACGGTCAAGTCGGCTTTTACCTGGAGCAAGCGCTTTCGGGCCAGGGTTGCTTTAATGCGTACCTGAAGCGCTTCAATAAAAGAGACGACGATTTGTGTCGCTACTGCGGTTCCCTTGTGGAAAATGCAGAGCACACACTCTTTGTTTGTGCCAGGTGGGGCGCGGAAAGAGAGGCTGTCGGTCGGGCAGTGGGCGCACAACTCACTCCTGACACGATGGTCTCTCTCATTCTCCAGTCTGAACAGATATGGATGCTTATCGAGTTATTCGTCACCCTGGTGATGAAGACGATGGAGCTCGATGGGTGTGCAGAGCGCGGCAACAATGGGGGCCAGTAGAAATCGCATCGGGGCCTACACCCACGGTCCTGCGTCTTGGGCGGACTTGGCTGTCTGCGTTGGCCGGGGGAGGAATCTTTACATTCCTCCCCTGGTTGGCGCGGCTAGCCGGCCTGCCTAACGGGCGTGTGCCCGCGGATGGGGGTCCCGGGTGAACGGACGACGGAAGAGTCGTACGCGACTTTAAGCTGGAACCAACTGCCCGCGAAGTTTAAAGCCGAAAGGCGGTTCCGCGGGCGGTGTATTGGTTTGTGAGAGGGGGTTTTTTGGTTTTAACAGGTATGCCTAGACCCGTCCTAGGAGAGTCCTGTACAACGTCTATAAAAGATTTCGCCATTTTTCCTCCTCACAAAAAAAAAAACTGCTTGTTGCTTAGAATTATCGCAACATCGTGACTGAGGACTGGCATAATTCTGTTTTTTTTGTCCTCTCGAAATGTGACCAAAATATTCCTGGCACCCATTTTATCATTTCGGATGATAGAATTTCGGTTATGCCTTTTGTTCGACCACGGTGCTGGACAGAGGAAAACATTTATATGACAATTTAAATAAAAGCATATTTATATGTGACCCGGAATGGAGAATTAAAATCAATCAATTTTTTAGATTTAAATTGATCATTGTACAAGAATATATATAGAATAAATTAATCTTCGTCCCGAGACTAAACAATTAAAAATGAGCAAAATATTGATTGTAAAAGTTATAGCAGCGAAATCTAAATGCTCCGATTGTCTCTCACTACTGCAAACTTACGTTTACGATTACACGTTGAAAATAGCATTTATATCAAACCATATTTACGTATCTACTTAAAATTCCACTCACCTAGGGCAGAGGGATATTAAGGAAACAATAACAGAATACTAGCTCCACTCGACATAATAATCAAGTTCAATAAAATTTGACGTCAAAGGAGTATTGACTGGAAGAAAGATGGCCGGAAAAATCATATCAAAGACGCCATAAATTTGTGAAATCTTTAATAATACTTCTATCATTATTCGTGTCATTAGTTTGCTCGAAATAACCTTTTTACTATCAATCACCTGCTGGGTAAACCACCCAAAAGCAGTTGGAGACCCTCGCGTGGGGGCTGAGCCAATCACGTGAGACATTTCTATATATTAGTAAATCAGCTGAGTTTTAGTGAGTTAATGAATTAAGCTGCACTGCCAAGTTAACCATAATCTTGCTTCGGGCCTTCGATTGAGTTTCTTACAGAGATTCGGCCATTCTATGACAAATATATGGTTTAGGTGTTTTAAAATAGTATTTTTCTGTGAAATATTAATTTTTACGCATCTTGGATAAGATAAGTAATGTTTTTAGACAAAAATAGAAATTTTAGATTTTCTGACCCAAAAAATAAACATTCTAACAATTTTTTATTTAATTATTCTGATCAAAAGTTCTTTATATGTGACTTGGAATGAGGAAAGGGACCTATGGTCCGAAAAATCGAATTTGGATTTTTCACATGAAAAAATTCTCAGGAAAATGCCCTATCGAATGAGCTACGTCACGAGTCGTCACGACCAATAATGGCGGAGATATGTAGTTTTTTTTCTTAAATAGAACAATCGTTGCCTGTACGGGGTTTCCCTAAAACCTTTCCAATGGGAACCAAGCGGCCATGCCGCTGGAAGGACCGACTACTGAGGAGAAGTATGATTGAACTGGAGAGGAAAACGATGAGCAATGATCCTTCCCCACCCGCTCGTACGAGTAAAACCTTCGATCTCGTTTTCCCCGAGATTCTCGATTCGAACCATAGGTACTTTTTCTCATTCCAAGTCACATATTAGCCCACACTTCTAAATAAGACTGAGACTTGGTTTACTATAAATAATTATTATTATATGGGGTGAGTTTTGCATTTTGAAATATTGAAATACAGGGCTTTTCAACAGGGACTTTGTTTTTTAATAGGCCTAATTTTAGATGTAATGAAAGTTTCATCATTTTGTGTTTTTATCAAAATTGTTGTGAAAAAATTCTGAAGTGTAAACAGAAATAACCGGGAGATACAATCGTTTTGGGTTGAATCCAGTCAAGACGCATCGTATAAGGACTAGGCGATGTTACGAAAGTCACCAGAATTTTTAATAAATACATGAAGCACATGTGGATCACTTTTCATACTTACGCTTCAGACATTGAGTTAGGTGGCCAGCTATTTGCAGACAAAACTTTAACAAAGGGCATAGCAGGATCATCAATTGAAAATAATTTTATTCTCGAGAATGACTTAATCGATTTCAATAAAAGAAATATATGTTATAGATTTTAATGCCACAATGTTATTAAGAATTACGGATTTTTTTTTGAAAATACAGATAAGAAAATTTTTTAAATTTTTAAAAATTATTTTATGAGATGTACCTGATGCCCTATCACCACTTTCTTTTCAAATAATCTCTATATGCTCTAGAATAACATGCCCAAGTTTTAAAACGATCTAAGGGGTGGAACATAATTTAAAAAATGAAAAAATACTAACAAGTGGTTGATGCTTGTTGATTTGTTCTGCAAACAGACAGCCGAGAGGCTCGGATTCATCAGTGGTAGTGACCAATAATCTTGTTAAATCATCTTGAGATAATGCATCACGTAATTTTTCATGTAATTCATTTCGTTGTCTACGCATTTCATCCACCTTATATAATATTCGTTTTAATTCTCTGGTGTGAATTTTTTCGGAATTATGATCAGTATTCTGTTCGTTGCTACTTTCGTCTGAACAGAGAATATATATATATATTTTTTTAATGAGTCATCACTTTCTTAAACGTTTTTTCCAGTCTAATAAAAATATATTTCAACAAATTACCTGCTAATTTCACCTTATGTGGTGGGATATGCGAAATTAAACTGGATAATGGCTGAGAAAGTATCCTTAAATTATTCAAATGCAAGTTCATCGCTTTATGAAGAGCTTGATTACTTTCGGAAGCTTTTGTATGAGCTTCTTCATATTTTTTCGCCTCTCTTGTTAAATCGGTGGCAACTATTGATGGAGGTCGCTTGCCCATTTTTGCTTGATACTGTTTCTCCCTGAAATTAAACGATTATAACAAAGAAAATTATATTTTAACAGCTCGAACTTCTCAGGCTTAGAAAAAATGAATTTGAAAATAAATATTTATCCATAATTTCTATAATCTTATAGTCATTATTAATACCATTCTACAATAGAAAAATAATTCATTTTCAAAGAACCATATCTGAAAATTTGGTGTGATGCGAAGTAGAAGAATGTAAACAATAGTAAAGCTTTTAAATAAAAAATTCTTAAAAATGTCAAATTTTATTCATAAAAATAGTATATTGTGTTGCTAGGAGCTGAGGCACGCTGTTTGGGCTCAGGACTGATTTATTCAGTCCGAGTTGTAACGCACATTGGAAAAATGTAACCCATATTGTCACAGCTGTTCAGTGTATGAAAGGAACAAATGTAGGACCTAAGGAACAAAAACAGATACAATATGAAAGCGTCGGTCGTAAATGGACGTCCTTATTATCGCTCTGCAGGGACTAGAAGTACTTCTTTAGTGCGTGTTTTTCAAAGGAATTATTAAAAATATTGCGATCCTCAAATGTTTCAATAGTATATTATACAACTAGGGAGAAGAACGTTTTTTTTGCGAGTGTCAAGTTTGATGCCTTCGCTTTGCTCAGGCAACAATCACACGAGTAAAATAAATGTTTTTATCCGTATTGCGTAAGATTTTCTTCCACTTGGGGACAAAAAAGGTACTTTTTGTCCCGCTAATAGAAAAATATTATTTTACACAACTAACCTATTTTGTGCCATAATATTGATCAATATTGCATTGAGCTGCAAACTCTCTTCTATTTGCGCACTATGGATGAAATCATCCTATGATTGAATCATACATTTCAAGGATCATAATAACACTAAAATAAAAATTAGAAGTTCTATCCATTCACATAGGAGCGTTTTTTTTTTTTTAATTGAGCTTCACACTTTTACTGATCCAGTTTTCAAGGGAATGCCATGCTTCTGTCGTCAAAATTTGGGGTCAAAAACATTTTGAGTTTGACATCTAGACAGGTGGTCAGGACATCGAAATCTCTTCTTGTAATTTAATGGGATAAAAATGGTCACTTTAAATATTTTACACAGAAACGTACTAAAAACGTATTTACTTCCATAACCTCGCCCAAAAATTTTAACAAATTCCTGTTAAATGGCGATGCAATAAAGTCAGTGCTGACGCGAAGTAATGCAGGAAGAGGAATTTGTCGGGAAAAAGACCAAAAACAGAATTGTCTGAAACTCAACTATCATAAAAAGGACACTGAGATCTATCGTATTGTAAAGTTAAAATAAGATAGTGCGTTTAGTAACCGAATATTTAACATCCAACTGAGTACTTCTGGAGTGCTCCGCCTAAACTTCACACAGGAAAAAGAGTAAATATAAATGAAGTCTTGTAGCGACTAAACGATATAACTTGATGCCCAGCGTTGCCATGATTACTTCTGCGGCCCTTGGATACTAGTAGTGTGTATTCACGAAGATAGTTTGCGAGAAGTATCGGTCAGGAAGAAAGCTTACGAAGTAGAGGAAGGACGACTTTATATGGGTGCATTCGCTTATAAAAGGAAAAATTAAAATATTACCGAGCAGGGGGCCCAAGAACAAGCGACTGGGCGTGTCCTCGGGTCACAGATAGAGGGATCCTTTACTGAGGGATTTTGCTCAATACAGGTACAAAACTAAATAAGCAGTTGCGGACAATGCTTTAGAAATGGTCCCGAAGTAATAAACTCCAAGCCAAGGTTTTAGCTACCGGGCTGAAGGCTGCATATCACCAGGAAGTGGTATCTTCTACGGTGTCATCAGGAAACCAGGTTGACTCCTGAGTATTCAGACCTTAAGGGGGGAGTAAGGTATTTTTTTTTCATTTTTTTCCATGTTTTTTTTATTTTTTTAAATTAATGTCCACTATGCTGAGAATATTCTGTGAAAATTTGAAGTCGATTGGAATAAAACTAACGGAGATATGGAGCTGTAAGTCTCCGCCTCTCCGGACTGGTTTCGTTCTGCTACATCCTTTTTGTCAAATCCCCAATTTTGTTTTTCCTCGAAGGACCTGTATATTATAGTGATTGTACTTTGTCTTAATATTCGGTGTTCAAGAGAAAGTTTAGTTTGAAATTTTCCGGCATCGATGATTCAGTGTAAGTATATGAAATGAAAATCATTCATTCTGTGGCGTCAAAGTCTTCAAAACTCTGAACGCGTTTTTCTGACACTTGGCTTTTTCAAAGTCGGTGACTTCTTTAACTCAAAATCGACTGCACCGATCCTTTTGAAATTTTGCACACGCTTTCTTTACATAAATTGCGAGTTAACGCTGTCGAGTTTTTTTAAATATTTTTATCTTGACATATTTTTAAATAACAAAATGGCTGATGTTTTTGACGAAAAATCGGTGTTTTCACTTCTAAGCTCTGTAAAAAATTGAGAAGTCAATACAAAAGAAAACACTCGACAGGTTTACCTGAAGAAACTTATCAACTAATAAATTCAATTTGGTTTTTTCATTTTAGATGATCCAGTGACGAGTTATGAGTGTCACCGTAATGGAACTTTTTTTGGAGACGTCAAGGGAGATTCGCTGCCAGTGGCTCATTTCTTTATAAAAATTTATAAAAATTTAACAGAATTTTCTCTAAATGTCAATTAATAATATAGTATTCATCAAAATAAATAGATATTAACAGTATTGCCAAAAAAAATTATCAAAAATAGGTGTATTTTGTAGTGAATTAACCTTACCCCCCCCCCCCCCCCAAACCATGCATGCGGGGCTCTGAAAGTGAGGACCGTGTGTACCTCCCTAGCTGATCGTAGGAACAATATAAAGGTGGAAACCTATTACAGTCAGAGGTCTGACGCAAGGCGGTAAAGACACCATATTTCATGGACAATGAGAAGTGCGGTTTTTTTAGAGGCAGCCCTGAAGAGGAAACATTGAAAGGCCGCGCATCAAGTCAAGGAGGCACCAGAGAAAGACGCCGAAGCTCGGCGTAGTGGGCCTATAGAACATGGCCCTGAAGTAAAACTAACGCGGTTTCGGGAAGATGGTCTGGCGGGGGAAACACCAGAGGTTTGAGTTTAATGGGAATTATTTTCCGAAAATCATAAAAATAAGTTTAAAAATTGTGAAATTTTGCTAATAGTGGGCAGAAGTGTGGTCAACGCCACTGGTCTAAAACCCGTATAGATAAAACATCAGTTATATGCGGATTTATGTATTAATGAAGAAACGGATTCTTGCGTATTTACAAAAATACGGAACCTAATAATGAATTAATTGACATTAATCGACAAAACCTTGAAAATACAGACAGCCATGAAAATATAAATGAAGGATTCAGCAAAATTAAAGAATAACTACAAAGAAAATAAGAAGTTTTGGAAAGACAGTTTTCAAAGAAAGCCATCCGGCTTTTAATATATGAGCACAAGTTAAAAATAAAAGATGATAAGCCTTTCATTAGAAAAACTTATCTTATGCCTATGAAATAAGGAGAACTTTTAACTTCTGAAATAAATAATTCGTTAAAAATAGGAATTGCTTTAAGATCGAATAGTCCTTATATAAATCCGCTCTTAATTAGTTCAAAAAAAGATGGAAGCGTTAGAATATGTTTAGATGCTTCGAAGCAAAATGACATAATGATTAATGAATATGAAAGCGCAGGACCCACCAAGGTGATATTTCAGAGATGTAGTGGAAGTAAAATAATGTCTCCAATGAATCTAACAAGTGGCTTTTGGCAAATTCCCTTAGCCGATGAATCAAAAATATATACAACGTTTCTACACAAAGGCAAATACTACGAGTTCCGTGTAACGCCTTGTGGACTAAAAACTAGTACGGCTACCCTAGTCAGAGCCTTAGACATCGTATTTAATGGTCTAGGAAGTTTTCTGCGCCTCTGAAAATACTAATCAACACTTACGCTATTTATAATTGCTTTACGAGAGACTTCTGGAAAAAAATTTAACAATCGACCTGGAAACATCTTATTTATTCAGATCTGAGGTTAATTTATTTGGACACACTTTAACGCCCAAAGTAATAGAGCCTGACAAAGACAAAATTGAAACTATTTAGGATTTTCCTAGAACACGAAATTTAAAAAGAGTACGTGGATTTCTATGCTTAATCAATTTTGACACAAAATTCAGCAGGGTTGATGCAACAAAAATAGTTTCACTAATGGGATTATGCCTTACAAAATTATTCAGAAGTAAAAAAAACTATTTTATCTCTAAACTGATGCTAGTGACGTATAACTGAGTGCTTTCCTTTTCCAGCTTGATGAAGACGGAAATCCATGTTATATTATTTTAGACAGCAGCACCTTGAATAGCGCTGAACTGGCATATTATACAACAAAAAGAAGCTGCCAGCGGTTTTTTGGACCCTGTTAAAACTTGGATGTTATATTATGGGTGGAAAAATCATAATTAGAACCGACCACAAAGCTTTAATATTCTTAACAATTTGCAAGCTTCCAAGTTAAACAAATACGAGATGCATGAAGATTTATATTTGGTAAATGGGGAAAATAAACGAATATGTTTAACAAAACGCATTGTCTGGGACTTAATAGATGAATGTCACGAAATGCTTGCCCATGTTGACTCTTTACAGGTTATAAAAATGCTGAGGAATTCTTTTATTACCCAAAACTAGCCAAGAAAGACAGACAACATGTGTCCAGTTTTGATTCTTGCCAGAGAAATAAGGTCATTAATCAAACCTGCATCTCTGAAATGCAAAATTACCTTTCAAAAAAGCTAAATAAACATTTGTGTATAGATTTTTTAGGACCATTATCGTGATCAAAACGTGGTTTCAAGTATATTTTATTCATCATAGATGCCTTCTCCAAATACGTAGTTTTGTATCCACTAAGGCAAACAGATAAAAAAGCCGTCTTGAGTAAATTAAGCGAAGACCATTTTCAAAAATATGGAAAACCTTCCAAAATAGTAACGGAACACGAAACCCAGTTTACGTCTCCTATTTGGTCTGAATTTTTAAAAGAGAAAGATATCCAACCTGTCTTCTCTTCAATAAGACACCCTCAAAGTAACATTGTGGAAATAATCGAACGTTTCCGCTAAAGAAAAATTTTTTTGTAAATACCAACAAAATTGTGTGATCATCTCTATGAAATTATCTATTTAACTAATCATCCATCATCAGAAAATGACTAAATAATAAAGTTTCAATCAAATAATAGTTGAATTCGTAAAATACAAATTAATGCCCTGTGCTCATATATAACAATATTAACGTGAAACCCGTATGCCTTCTTTTTTCTTTCCTCCTTTTTTGTTTGTTTCCTCATAGTTTTATTGAGGTGTGGTGATTTTGGTCCAAATTTGGTCGTGATTGTTATGTTTTGAGGATTCGAGGTTTAGAATTCTTAAAATTTTTAATTAAAAATGACGATACAACATGGGTTAATATTTATGCAGTCACCGTTAAACGTTGGCCTTTCAAGTCCTTAGCCACTCCTTGTATGGTAAAATATTTACGTGTGAGTTTGTCGTGTAGGGCTATTTTTTAAGTTTTTCTACAACTAAATACCTTGCCCGTTACGCGTGCTTCTTTATGAAGTCTAATTTTTTTCTCAATCAAAATAATACTTAATTTTGTTTGGCAATTGTATCTTCTTAAATAATAACCCCCATTATTTATTTTATTATCGTTAACATTGTTACAATTTCCACGTGAGAAATTTCAATCTAATTATTGAGATTTTGAATTTTCCGCATGAAAATTATAATAACAATATAGAGGCCCTCAATGTTAACGCCTACTTTCACACCTCACCCGGATCATAACTACTAAAGAACAAAGAATACAAATTAATGCCCTGTGCTCATATATAACAATATTAACGTGAATGTGCATTGATTGGAAATCATTTATGGGCAATGATGATCTCTTTATCACCATAATATGAGGATAGCAAAAACACTGTTTGAATGTAATGCTCAAACGACCAGCCAATCGGAGAATCGGAAAGGAAGTCATATTCAAACAAATTCCTGTGGTAAAATCTCTTTCTTCTCTGTAGGATCTTGAAATGTGAGCATTTGGTCACTTCTAAGATTGTCGACAAAACCTCATTTTTAGCTTTTTTATGGGGTATAGTATCGTGTGCGATGGGTTGAAATATATAATATTGAACCACACAGCTTTGACTGTCGTCATTGATTGTCGTTAAACAATACGTTTTGCTACTTTTTTGCCTGTATTTTTCTATCGTAAAAAAATCCGAAATCCTTTATAAAATGCTAGTTCTCGGACAACTAGTGCAATAAGTAATTTTGCTGATGAATTTTTTTATGTTGCATTTTCTTAATATATATGTGCAATCACCCTTGGATATTGCGCTTCCAAATGTTTGACAACTTGTTGCTTAAGGAAATGAACAAATACGTAAATAAACACGTAAAACACAACCAATTAAAAGCGTATAATAATTTAAAAAGCTTGGACTTTTTTTCGGTAACTGGCCAAACAATAAATTCATCTAATACTACGTGAAGAAATTCATTCGTCGGAAATTGAGAATTATTGAACTGTATTTATTATTTCATCATTTTTGATACCTTATACAAAAATAAGCTTTCAAGGACGTCTTAAACAGCTATTTGAAATTTAACACTATGGTTAGGTTCACAAAAACAATATAATTTACTTCGATATTTTTCATTCTCATTTATATGCTTCAATGGTTTTCAAACATATTTTTTTGACTAGCAAGTCATAAAGTGGATTTTATTACCGTGTGCGAGACAAACAAATCCATTTTCTGACACCCCAGTAGAAAAAAAATCTTGTGCGATACGGAAAAAACAATAAATGCAAATTAATTCAATATTTAAAGAATTTGAAATCTTTCTGTGGAAAAAAGACGCTTTCGACTGCGTTGAGATACGAGCCCAGGTCTTTCGATTGCCGGACGACTACTCTAATCAACTTAATTTGAAATAATTTTTAACTTTTAAATTTCTAAAATCTAAAAATATATATTTTATATTTAATATGTAAATTTATACAAATTTTTGTAACGTGGCATGTTGCCACTTAAACGCACCCCCTCACCTGGCACGGGTAGAGAGGCAAAGACACACAAGGCAGGATCCACGACGTAACTAGTAAGTAACTTTTCGTAAGTAGGACCACGCCAGATCGAGTAGGAAGGGTTAAATCTTGATGAATAACCCAAGAAGACAGAAGAACTTGATCTGGGTGGAAAAATTGTATTATCTTTTACTTAGTTACTAAGTTACTAAGTTACAAGTTTCGTTTATAATGTCTACGTTCCGAATCATGGATTTTTATTGTAATAATATCTTTGTATTCCAGCACTGTAATGCTCCGAAGCCTTTCTGGAAGAGAGAAAGAGAGATAAAATCAAGAAGGAGAAAAGAGGACAGCGAATAGTGGGCAGTAATGGCGGCTCTCTAAACGGAGAGCGAGGACGCATGGTTCTGGACGCCGCCGCTCGACTTCTGCCTATCACGCTTAAGATCGACTGGAAGTCTATAAGAAAACGACCAAGAAAACAAATCTCCTCCATATTGCCAGTTTTCTGGCCGGGAGGAGGTCTTAATCCATATCTAATAATAATAACTCATTCAGAAGCCAGGAGAGGCGTGCGGGGCGGCCAGTTCCATAATTAAAGGGTTTGGTAAAGATCGAGATGGCAGCACCTCCCGGTCATGGAACGTGGAACGCGGAACGTGGAGCTGAACCGTGAGGAGAGACGCCATTCTGTCTTGTGTGTTCGTCAAGGAAGGTATTCGTCACGTTAAATTGAAAAAAAAGGGATTTTGGAAAAGAAGCAACATAGTAATAAAAGGAAAAAAAGTTGTCGCTGCTCTTCTCTCTCTCTCTTCGAGGGAAATAAAGAAATTAAGGTGATGGATAAAAATCATTCCGGTGTGTGTGATGTTCGAAGGGTATGCCTGAGTGAGTGTGAGTGTGGGGGGTTAAAGAAAAATCTTAAAGTTGTAAAGAGAGGGGGTTAGAGTTTAATAAAGAAAAGTTTAGTAGTACAGTGGCAAATAAGGGTGTCATTTTATTATAGTCTAAGTGTCTTTTCTTACCTGTTTTTATTAATATTTATCTAAACCTTCCGGTGGTGACTGCGCCACGAGTTCGCCCCCACGAAATCCCTCTACGCCGTGCTAGACGGGCAAGGGATTTCGTCATCACCCCTTTTGGGTGGTTGGCGCGCTTTTATGTACATTGAAGAACAATTATTCATATCGCACCATCGATGGAATGGTGAATTCACGTGGTCGCCAATTTGTGGCGTCGCTTGGCCGCCATTACCCTAAGTGGCGGTAAGGCGCGTCATAAAATTTTGGCGTCCAACGTGGGGCGACTTGGTGCGCAGCAAGGGACGCTGAAAGGTTAAAATAAAAATTTTGGTTTTGTTTTAATTATGGGAAATTTAATAAAACTTGAATTTGGTGTGAATGTGAAAGAGTAGTAAGTGAGAATGACAGGTCAGTGAAAGGATGCAATGGATATTATGTGTAGAGAGTGAGAAATTTTGAAGTTCGATTATATTTGTATGTGTTGATATTTTATTATAAAATTATGTATTTTTATATGTAAACTTGTGTCTTTTAGCGATGTGCATTGTTAAATTTTGATTCCCGCGAAGATTGGGGTCACCAGGACTCAAATCGGAAAACTGTGTCAACATTACGTGAGTTAGACACGAGTTTCCGAGGTGTTGAAAAGAGAAAGAAAACCATCCGGATGCCATGTAATCACGTCGCGGTAACTTTCTGAAACTTCAGAAATATAGAGAATTTTCGTGATTTTCAGCTCTATTACCCTTTTTTAGGCATAAATAAGACCCGGAAGTGAACCTGAAGGTACTTTTTTTTGGAATTGCGGAACAATTGAATGCCTTGTTGGAAATTTTAAAAGGTTAATTAATTTCTGCGTTTAAAGTTGGTAATAGACATTAGGGTATACGGCTTTGGAGATTTTCGGTAATTTTTGGAAATTTTGGAAACTTACCCACAGGACGTGATAAAAGCTGTGGTAAGGTCCCCCTGGCGTATCCAAATGATTAATTAAGGGATTTTTAGAATGTAAGTCGGCCATCAACAGTAAAATATGGCAATTTTCGAGGATTACTAATTAAATAAGTCGAACTCGTGAACTCGCTGTACAATCTGACGATCCGACTAAAGAAGTGCGGTTGAATGATATTTATCGCGTATTTGTCGAGCGGCTTAACGTTTAATAGGGGAAACGCGAATTTTTCGTCTTTTAGCCATTTTTGCCGCGTGAAGGAAATTAAATTTCTATGCGCGAGAATTTCGGTTATTTTTCAAGTCGTATTTCGAAATAGTTTCGGTAAAATTTTGGAAATTTCGGCAAATGCGGATAAATTTCAAGTTTTACAAATGTTTAGAAATAATGTCGGTCAATTTTCAGAAATTTCGCAAGTGCACTCGAATTTCAGGAACTTCAGAAATTTTTCGAGAACAATCAGAATAGTGCTAGAATATAGGAACTTTGAAGGCACATATTAGAATACTTCGGATTTCTTTTCGGTTTTTGGAGAAATTAAGCAAACGTAGTAGCGTGCTTACGTAACGGTCAAACGAGACCAAGTAGGATTTCGCTATTTTAAAATAAATTCTAAGTTAAGGAGTTTTCATTCGTAGTCGTAGTATTTAGGTTATTAGGAAAAGGCATTACCAGTGTAGTGCGACAGAATTAGGATAATTTAGCGTGAGTTAGGTAGGATACAGTTCAGGCAAAGGGAATAAAAGATGGCGCCACCATCACCGAGACGTATTGGTCAGTTATTAGCGGAAACCACCGATGAGGTAATCGGATGGGCTAGTACGCTATCTCGAACTGAGCTAGAGGACGTTCTTCGGTATTTGCGCTTGAGTACCGAGGGAGATGAGTCGGCAAACGCATGGAGGTTGGTTCGGCACCACCAAAAGAGTCGAGGGATGAACGTCTCCTGGAACTCAGCGGTGGACGAGGCGCTCGATATGAGTAGCGTGAGGGCAGGTCCGTCGTGGGTCGAAGATACCACCAGTGCCCCCACACGTTACGTCGTATCGGATACGAGAAGACTCACTGTCCATCAGGTCACGGCAAAGTTGCCGAAGCAACCTTCGGACGGTGAAACGGAAAAGGGGGTAGCGTTCGTGTCCGCACCACCACAAGACGAGTGGTCACCGGAGGCAACGAGTTTGAATACTCCGCCGTCGTTTCGTAAACCGCTAGGCCGCTCCACCACCGCATTGAGGCCAGCAGGTACAAGTGGTGCGCGGAGAGAGACCGTAGCGGAGCGCTTGACTGTTAGTGCGAGGAAGGGAAGTGAGGCCTCGGCAAGAACCGCGTTCGAGAATACTCCGCGGTCTTCCAGGAGGTTGGCTCCACTTTTCGCTCCTGGCGGTCAAGCGCGCTCGGATAGTAGCCAGGCCTCCACCCCCACGAGAGCCTCATATTTAACAGCGGATGAGGAAGGAGACCGAAAAGATTCGCCTTCAAACGAGTCTCGGAAAATGGCCCGTAATGCGAGCCGTCAGGAAGTAGGCACGCGAGACACGCTCCAGATCGTAAGAAAGTGGGGCGTGACCTTTTCGGGAAAACGCAATTCTAGCGCGGAAGAATTCCTCACAAGAGTCCGGGAATTCCGGAGAGGTAGCCCACTATCGGATGACGAGATGTTGGGAGCGTTGCCTTTCCTCTTGACAGACAAGGCTCTACAATGGCACCGTCTTCACGAAGACGCTTTCGCATCCTGGCAAGACTTCGCGCAAGCGTTCAGGCGCCGTTTCGGTGGGGTCAACTTTCAGACCAAGATCCGAGACGAGGCGAGGAAGCGGACTCAGGGAGCGGACGAAAGTCTGGCCGACTTCCTGATGAACATTCGCCTGATCTTCAAACACCTAGACCCTCCCTACTCGATGGCGGAAGAGATGGAGTTGGTGTACAACAACTTACATCCCGCTATCGAGCCAACATAGGGAGAGAGGAGTTTGACTCGTTCTCGGAATTAGAGAGGTTAGGCGAGTTGTTTGAAGCGTCCCAAGCCATGTCTCGGACCTATGTGCCCCCACCGCCTCCCGAGGAGTCACTATTGCCTGAGTTGGCTTACCAGCCAAAGGCGAGGTCCTCCTCCAGGATGGCGGCGACGGAACAGGCGAGCCGGGATGCGAGGGCTTCACTCGAGAGAGAAGGAGTGCCAAAAAGAAAAACAAAAGGCCGTCGAGAGAAGACCGCAGCAATGGTGAGTCCGAGGCAAGGATCGCAACCTAGCCCGGCTCAACCAAAGCCAATAAAAATTAACGAAGGCATACCAAATGGGAACTCTCCATCGCAGGGAGTCAAAAAGGTAAACCAGCCAACGTACGCAGCCGAGTGGATGCCAAGCTTTCAGCAACCATATGCGTCATGGCACCCGCCATGTTTTCCGCCATTAATACCTCCTACCACGCAACAATTACCGGCTAGAGAGTTAAATCCAAACGCTCCAGCTTTCAAAGCGGCCAATGTTATAAATTCGGCAGTAACCCCCACGAAGGGGACGAGCCGAGTTCGCCCAGGATGTTGGAACTGCGGCAATTTGGGTCACAGTTTCAGATATTGTCAGTTAGTAAGAAAAGCTTTCTGCCACAGATGTGGTGAACCCGACCAAAATGCGTATACGTGCACCGCATGCGCAGGCCCCGTGTCGGGAAACGCGTAATGGGACCAGCCAATTGGGTCCGGGCAGCCCCTAAACGCGCAGAAAGGACCCCCAGAGTAACCTCGAAGATCACGGGGGATTATTCGTTATGTTCGGTAGGATTAGATATGAGATTATTTGAAGACATTAGGTTCAGCAGTAAGATAGTTAGGGCTTTATTCGACCCCGCTTCGTGTTGCACGTACTTGGGCAAGCGAGCACTGGATAAATTCCCAGAAGTGCAAATTCGCTCCAATTTAAGCACCATAGCCGCCATTATTTACCCTAACGGCCTGGTGGAAAATACGTCAGGCGAGACAGTAATGATGGTATAAATTAGTGAAGTAAATAAGCCCCTGGAAGTCCATTTAGCGCCATCATTCGATTGTGAGTGTATTTTCGGGATTAATGGTGCCTACGAATTCGGATTCCAGGTAAATTATGGGTTGAAACAGTGGAGGCTTCCAGGTCAAGAAGCTCATCCATTTTTTGAGAAAGGGATCCATAATCCGAGAAATTATGTTAGTTCGCTAGGTTTTGATGAACGTATGTTCATTACAATTAAAATAAGAGGGCAAAATGTTGAAGCATTATTTGACCCAGGTTCATGTCGTACCTATTTAAGTGGGCCAGCATTAGAAAAGTTTCCGGGAATGCTAAGACAGGCTAAAAAAGGAACAAAGGCCAAAGTAGTATACCCGAATGGAAACGTAGACGAAGCCGGAGGGTCTTTATTGGTGTGTATGGGAATAGACGGTGTGAATGAGACAATAGAAGCGCGAGTAGCGCCTTCTTTCGAGTATGAATGTGTATTTGATATGGATGGAGCTAATAGATTCGGTTTTCAAGTAGATTATGGAAGTAAACATTGGCGACTTCCAGGTTTTCCAATACATCCTTTTAAAGAAAAGGCTGAGTCCAAGAATCGCAAAATTGGGAAAGAAGAGCCTTCAGACGGGCCAGATAAGCATGATAGTGCCTGTGCAGGCTTACGCGAATTGACGGAAGACCTGGCACAGGAATTAGAACGTTTTCTAAAGGCGCGCTTGTCACCACCATCAAAATATCCACAAGCGATATCGCTGGTCGAGCATCACATCGATGTGAGAGGTCATCCCCTAATTAAGCAGCGATACCGAAACTACTCGCCAAAAATAACCGAATATATGAATAAGGAATTAGACGAGTTATTAGAGGCGGATATCTCGGGTATATTGTGAACGAGCATGGACTCCAAGTAGATCCAGACAAAGTCCAGGGTATCAAAGAATATCCGGCACCAAAGACCATAAAGCAGCTTCGTAGGTTTTTAGGCATGGTCTCATGGTACCGGAGGTTTATTGCGGATTGCGCTTCAAGAACGGAGCCGTTAACACGGCTATTACGCACAAATATGCGTTGGGCATGGGGGGAAGAGCAGGAGAAAGCGTTCCAAGATTTGAAGAATGCTTTGATGACCGCACCAACCCTGACATGCCCCGATTTTAAAATCCCATTTTGTCTCCAGAAGGATGCGAGCGCTACTGGTCTGGGTGCAGTCCTCACACAGAAAATTGACAACAAGGAGTACGTCTTAGCGTTTGGAAGTCGTTTTCTCACCAGCGCCGAAAGGAACTACTCCGTGACAGAAAGAGAGTGCTTGGCGGTGGTATGGGCCGTGAAGAAGTATAGGGAATACCTGGAAGGCTCCCGCTTCACGGTAATCACAGACCACAGCAGCCTCCGCTGGCTGTGGAACCTGAAGGATCCGTCCGGGCGTCTAGCTCGCTGGGCGTTGAGCCTTCAGGAATACGATTTTGAAGTGATTCACCGTAAAGACGCATTACACTACGTCCCCGACGCACTCTCTCGAATATGGGAGGAGGAGAAGGTATCGGCGATTGGTGAGACTACCGACCCATGGTATTCGCGCCGCGTGAAAGAAGTAGAGGCACAGTCGATTTATTACCCAAATTGGAAAGTCGAAGAAGGTCGTTTATATTATCACAAACCCGAGCAGGTGACAGACTCTCTTCTACCGGATCTAGATGCGTGGAAGCTGGTCTTGCCAAAAAAATTAAGGCGCGAGGCCCTGAATGAGACACATTCGACACCTACGTCCGGTCACTTAGGAGTGGATAAGACGTATAAGCGTCTTACGGCGTTATACTACTGGCCAGGGGTGTATAGAGACGTAGCAATTTTTGTAAGAGCGTGTGCGACATGCCAACAAACGAAAGTTGAGCAGAATACACCCGCCGGCTTAATGGGACGTCGCGTGTTGGAACAGCCCTGGCTAAAGGTAGCAGCTGATTGTATGGGTCCATACCCGAAAAGTAAGGGCGGGCACGCTTATATAGTAGTTTTTAGGGATTTGTTTTCGAAGTGGACGGAATGCGTTCCATTGAGGAAGGCTAACGCGAAAACAATTAGGAGAGCTCTTGAGGACACAGTAGTTTATAGGTGGGGCACTCCGAAGGTTCTGTTCACGGATAATGAAACCGAGTTCGTGAATAAGGAAATGGCAAAGGCCGCGGCCGAGTTAGGGATTCGACACACCACGACGCCGCCATATCATGCCCAAGCTAACCCAGTCGAGCGAGCGAATCGAATAATGAAGACGATGATCGCGTCGTTTACTCAGGAAAATCATCAGAACTGGGATAAGCACCTTTCGGAATTTCGCTTCGCGATGAATACCGCCGTGCACAGCTCATTAAAGACATCACCGGCATTCTTGAATTTTGGCCGTGGACCGAGACCTCCGCAAACGATAAAGCGCCGAGAAGAGAGGCAGCCAGAAATTATTGAGTTATCGGTGGACGAATGGAAAGATCGGATGAAACGACTTCAAGCGTTGCGCGACTTAGTGACGCTTCACTTGGAGACGGCTTCCGACAGACAGGAGCGTTATTATAATAAGAGGCATAGGGAGGTAGTTTACGAAATAGGAGATCTCGTGATGCGTCGACAACACGTGTTATCGTCGGCAGCGAACTTCGTGTCGTCAAAATTGGCGCCAAAGTACAAAGGCCCGTATACCGTAATTCGAGTCCTGTCTAAAGTCGTTTATGAAGTTACTGACTCGGAAGGTCGGGTAGACAAGGTGCATGTTAAAGACCTCAAACCGTATTATGAACTGGGTTCGCCTAACATAGAGGTCCTTTTCGATGATTACAGGAGTGATGCGGAAGGTGCCCGGATACCACCCCGCAACGGTGGCGGATTTCCGTCGCCCAGGCGGGCGACGCGCCCGGAACCAACCCTGTCACCCACGAGAAAAACAGTGGGAGCCAGAGAGGGCAGCAGTGTGGGTGCAGAAGCAGACCCAGCCCCCACCAACAACCAAGGGAAAAGAAGAAGGGGGAGGCCTCGAAGGTCACAAGCCCGCGGACCAAAAAGGGTCCCCACCAAAAGAAGAAGGGGTAGGCCTCGAAGATCGCAAGCCCGTGGACCCGAAATGGTCCCAGCCAGAGAAGGAGGGAGGCCCCAAGGACGACGTGGGGAATCCCGAAGGTCGCAGCAGAAGACGTCGCTGCCGGTCGAGGAAGACCAAAGTGGTGCCACGCCCCTCCGGCCTTAGAAGAAGCAGCAGGCTCCGGAAACAAGGGAGCGATTCCCAAGGAGAGACCGCGCCGCCAGGAAAAACAGGAGCCCTTTCCAAGGGTGGAAGAGGAGACCCTCGCTAGACTCCGGGAGCTGCGGTTTCCTAGGAAGGAAGGCGACGCCTGGGAGCGAAGCCCATTCTGGGAGAAAGGGACCCACCACAAAGCCGCAGAGACACCACGGGCCGAACCTGGGCCGAGAATACGCCACGAGAAAGCGGAGAGGGCAGAGGCTACGGCAGGGGAGCGCCACTTCGATCCCGTGATGGCGAGCCTCCAATACTGGGGTATTGGGCTCGAGCCACCACGCGAACTCCCACCCCTGGACGAGGAGCAGAAGATGGAGGAAGTGGAGAAGGCCCTTCACCGTTGCCGAAGGTTGGCTAAGGAGGTACGAAGAACCGAAGAGCAGGTCAGTCGAACTCTGCATTTGTGGCGGGCTCTACCTGCCCCTGAACCTTCATCGCCACCAAAGGAGGAGGTAGCCGTGTTGGGCCAGAGACCAGCCGCTCCGGTGGAAAGGGGGGTTGACAATGGCGCGAATCCCAGACCACCACGCGCAGCTCCATCGAACCGCGGAAGGCGGGAGAGAAGGGGCCCAGGGCCTCTCTGCTGGAACTGCCATCTGGAGGGGCATGCCCACCGCCAATGCCTTTACCCTAGGGGAGATTTTTGCCAGGATTGTGGCCAGCCGGGTGTGACTGGACCTCGGTGCCCGAGATGCGAGTCGAGGAGGGGCCAAGGAGCCCGTGGGCCGAATGTCCCGCAGACTCAGGGGCCGTTGCTCCCAGGAGGATACACGCCGAATCATCCACTGGTCCAGTCTATAACCCAAGCAATCGAACAATGGGCCAGGCCGCAGGCGACGCCACAGCCACCTCCTGGAGCCCCTACCTGGAGGCAGTATCCTCGTTGAAGTCGGATGGAGTGAGTGGTAAGACCCCGGTATGAATGTTAAGATTTCGTGTGAATGAGGAAATATTGGTGTGAATGGCGAAATATTGGTGTGAGTCGTAAAACAATGGCGAGAATGATGAGGAATAGCGTGAATCATGAGAAAATTGTGTGCGAATGAGAAGATCAGAGTGAATGGAGGCAGGAAAATAGACTAGAGTAAATGTTGATGAGATCAGCAAGAAGTAGTTAGGATTATAAACATTATTACGAGGAGAAGTAAGACTTCTTAGTTTAGTTAAGAAAAGAATAAGTTTAGTTCAGAGATCTGTATAAATTATGGAAGCAGACTCCACGCAAAGTACCCTCTACGCCGAGCTAGACGGGCAAGGGATTTCGTCATCACCCCTTTTGGGTGGTTGGCGCCCTTTTATGTACATTGAAGAACAATTATTCATATCGCACCATCGATGGAATGGTGAATTCACGTGGTCGCCAATTTGTGGCGTCCCTCAAGCTTGTGCTTCATTGCTGAAGATCCATTTCATATGAAATTTGCATCTGAGGATTGTGAGGGCCATTTTAAGACGGTGATTCCACTGTCTACTGACTGCACAGGCGGCTGCAGTGTTTTGGGTCATTGTATTCTTAATGTATCCATTCCTTATTTTCTCGACCAAACCACTTCTTTGTAGACTTAAGGCCATGAATTAACCTTGTCACGTGACCAAATTTATAGGTTAATCGAACCATGTAAGATAAATTTTTTGTTTCTAATATATCTATTTGAAAATTTAAAGCACGTAATAAAAGGCGGTAAGGATCGTCTCTTAACTTGGATTTAGTAAAAATTTTGCAAAAAGTTTATTTTTGAGAAAATAAAACTGGGAGTTATCAGTAATTACAGCTCTGTAACGCCATTTCCACAGTAAATGAAATATCGTTTTGAAAATTTGGAACATAGATAAGAAAGCACTAAGATAGGTTAGTTGGTTGCCGAATATCGAAATAAATACAAAAATTATTTTATCGAATTGATAACATTACAACAAAAAAGGCAGAATTTTTAGAAATGCTATCTACGTGTAGTGGCGCACTGCAGGTACTAAACTACAATATATTGACAGGTGATGTACGAGGTTATGTGTGTCGGTATTTCTATGGGATTTATAAAGCTTTTTTTCTATGTACACTTAACGATTTGGTCATAACTTTTATTCCTACTTTCTAATCATTTTCCGCTTTATTTTAACTTAAAATTTTTAATGTGGGGAAAAAATCGATACGCATGGGACTCAATTCACCAGCTGATGTGGTTGATCCATGGCCTTAATGAAAGCCTTTTTATAGCTTAGCCCCACAATAAAATAGTATATTGTGCAACTTAGAAAAAATAAGGTTATTTTGCGAACGTGAAGTTTAATGTCCAAGCAAAGCAAGGGCAATAATCACACGAGTAAAATAAATGTTTTTCCCGTGTTCAATATAATTTTTTCCTACTGGGGGGGCCAAAAAATGAAATTGTTTGCCCCGCAGAGGCAATACACATAATGCACATATTAAGCATGCATTAAATATACTTTATGACCCGCTAGTACGAAAAATATAATGCGCAGCAGACTGTAGTACCCTATTCTCACGTATTTGGACCCGCTGAATTTTGAACCAGGTTGAAAGAATGACATTAACAAGCCTTCGGTCAACCCTACAAATGTTATATATTGCTGGCTAACTATTATCGTACTGTACACAATTCACTTTTATATCAGGTCACTGAATTCGTATTTTTACGCATTTTTTGATAACAAGAAATAGAATATTCCATACTCAAAATTTGCCAAAAAGTTTCAGATTAAAAAGTAAAAAAATTTTTTTTCAACTTTGGACCATTTCCTTTTCTCTATGAACAAGCTTAAACTAAACCTTATTATATGCAATAAAATAGCTTCAAAGGGAATTATGGGCCAAGCTTCGGTTTTCGAGTAACAAAACAAAACTTGAGTGGAAACATTCTCGTAGCGTGACGCACGTCATCACTACGCGCTGAAGTGTAATGATAAAATTTTGTTGAAATAAGAAATAAATACTTACTTTTTAATATATTCCTGCTAGAATTTGAAAATATTTTAATTCAAAGTGATTGAAACATTTTAAATGATAATATGTATATAAATATTTAAAGAATTTGAAAATATTTCTGTGGAAAAAAAGACGCTTTCGACTGCGCTGGTCTTTCGATTGCCGGTCGACTGCTCTAAACAAATGAGCTACATAGGCGTCCAACATCTCCTCTTCCACAGGAACTTTATATCTCTTAGTGGCACTGCCTTACGGCTGAAATGATTTCAAATTATTTAATTGAGTTCGAAATTTTTGCCAATGTCTACATTATCGGAGGATCATTAGTCGCCTATCAGATAGGATACGTTGTCGACAGGTGTTCTCGTAGACAATTTCAAACTCTTATATCGTAAATAAATTCAAATTAATTCAATATTCAAAGAATTTTAAATCTTTCTGTGGAAAAAAAGACGCTTTCGACTGCGCTCGGGTTCGAGCCTAGGTCTTTCGATTGCCGGTCGACTGCTCTAACCACTGAGCTACACAGGCGTCCGTCTTCTCCTTCTCCACAGGAAGATCTGCTTATATCGCCTAGTGGCTCTGCCTTGTGGCTGTAAATGATTTCAAATTAATTAGTTGAGTTTGAAATTTTTCTCTATAAGGGTGAAGACCTAATTCCACAATGGCATTGATCTGTGAGATTGCTCTTAAAGCCGAAATGTTGAAAGTAGATACTTATGATTCGAGTAAATACAGTTATATTGATTTGAGATCTAGTATCTGATATAAAGATAGAACTGTTATTGTTTTATTATGGCTCCGAAAAATAATTTTAAACATAAATATGTAACTCTTTTTCAGGAACAAAAGCATGTAAAATCAAAGGTATTAAGACCTGTATCGTCCAGGATAAGAAAGAAGTTTTCACAAATTGGACAACATTGAACGATATGGTCAAATTGCAGAAATCGATACAGCCAATTTGATGCAGAGTTACCTATGAATAACGGCAACCTAATTACAATGAGAAACGTAAGCATGATTATCACGAAGCAGGTATTGAAGTTTTCAATCAAATAAAAGAAAAATTTGCGCAAACTACTGACTCCGGAAAATATTTTACTTCTAACTCTTGCATCTAAATCATGGGGCCGTAGGAAATTAATGAAGGAATTTAATACATCTAAATGGCAAGCTAAAAAAATCAAGAAGATGCCAGGTATAAAGGACTTTGAATCAGTAAAACAAGAACAAAGATCCCGTAAATAAGTTCAGAAACGATTACTAATATGCAATCTTTCAGAATTAACACGGTGTAAGGAATTCAGAATTTTCTGTTCATAATCCACCACAGGCCGCAATTTTCAACGGATTAAAATTTTTATTGAAAAATGATCAGCACTAAATTTATGAGGGCCCTGCTTTCATTAATATCCAACTTTTTTGTGCATGATAATGTATAGATAAATAATGGGATATAATAAGCGTTTTCAACTACAGTCCACTCTGATAATAGTGCCGCTTCCCCTCATTCTCGGTCGAACGCAACGCCCACTACCAGCTTGCCTCAAGCTTCATATTCGTCTCTGCCAATAGTGCCACACCCTGGCTTAATGAAATAGCGAATTATTCTCACCTTCAAATTTAATTTGCTGTTATTACTTTATTTAAAGATGTTATATTGTTACTAAATATTATCTTCAAAAATTTTTTTCCATGAATTTTTATTATTATTATTAAAATCTCAATTGATTTTACCAGGCCGTGAAAACCTAATGCATAGATGGTGAACTATTAGCAATCAGCACCGCGTACAACTGTGCATATGAACTATCATTATACGTGCACGTGTTAGTGCACATGCATGCATACGTAGGTTCTTTAAACTTGTTGCAGAGAATATAATTAAAAAGAGATTGAAGATTTAATGCAAAATTGTAATTCAAGAGTTAGAAGTGATATCAACTTCTTACTCTTGAATTACATTTTCACAATTTTGCATTAAATCTTGGTTTTGTCGTAATAAGTAAAAATCAAAAATATCTGTAATTTGTATTTTTATTTCCAGAAGATATACAGAAAATTTTCTTATGCAACGAACTGCGAACCTTAAAAGCATGTAATACTTAGGTAATAAGCAAATTTTTTTGATTTTAGATTTTTATATGTTTGTGGCTAAAGTACATAAAACTTCGTTTCTAAAATTTGGGAAATGGCAGAGAAAATAAAAACGGATATAGGTAGACTACTTTTGGTTTTAATAATAAAAAAACATTTCCTTTCTACTACTTGACGGTATTCCAACCTCGACAAGTAGGAATTCGCGCAAGCTTCTATCCATCGTTGTCTAGCATCTCCTCTCTTCGGAAACCGATGGATATGTACAATTTCCTTCCGACCCCTTTTAGTGGTACACCCACGAACGGCACACTGAATTTTATAATTTTTTATTCATGATAACGCGCAATTACGTAATGAATTGTTAAATACTTGTAAACAACAATGGCGGAACTGATACGAGCCAGTTCCCCTTGCCGCACCCCGCCCGCTTGCGACAACTAGCGCTGCGTATACAGAGAGTATATATTTGGTGATTCTACTATATCAATCCGTATTTTCAACACTTTCTGTTTTTTTTTTCGAAGAAAATTCAAAATACTTCTGTTTTGTGTGGGATATTTCATACAAGCGCATGCCATTCAATTTAAAATGTATACTTACCGAATAAAATATACACGAATATCACATGTTATCCGGCGGCACTATTACAAAATCGCGGCGTGAATTTCTATAGCGTGAAGGGGCGTCATTGGTGGGGGCGCCTGAGTTCCAAGAAAAATACTCCCCTACCAGCCCATAGCCGACACTTTATCAGAGCGAATTGTATATTATTTACTACCTCTCCTTCCTCCAATCTTTATAAAATTTGTTAATAACAGTTATACCCACCGCCCTGACAATTATTTTTGCTTATGAGATACATATTTTATAACAAAAAAACAATCATTTAAATTCGATAAGGATTATGAATAGAAAATTCAGAATTTCTAACATCGTGCGGTAATGTAAGGGTCTGAATTCGATACCTAGGGGGGTTCACGTGTTTCTTTTTTCATAGAAGATATATTTAAGTTTAATGCCCCGAAGTTGTATAAGCCTTATTTTCTAGAAAGGATGTTATTTGTAATACTATATTAGAAGAAATAAAAGGGAAGATTCAGCTGATTGATGTCTATGGCTTACGAATTTGAAAGAAATATGTACAACATTTTTCTAATTCTGTAGTCTGCTAGACTATAATCTAAACGCGGACTCGAGGAATAGTATTATAAAATCATAATCATCAGTACATAATGTTACTATTACTATGATGAGACTTACTTCAAATATTTTCATATATTTTGAATCTTTAATGATAATTTTTTTTTCAGCCACCCGCAATATTTTTGTGTTCGTTAAGGAATCTCTGGGATAACATGTTTTTATAAGTAAACAAATTACCCCATATACGAAGACCTTATGTATTTTTTTTGAAAATCAGGAAAAATTTTACTTGAATAACTTCGAAAGTAACAGTAAACATAATAAGTTCTACCCTTTGAGGCGTTTCAAGATTTATAACACTATTATCTAAAAAGCATTGAAGAAACAAATATCAATAAAATAGAACAACTATTCAAAAGTAAAAAATAAACATATAATCCAATGCATGCAAAAAAAGTTACGAACAAAAATAAGTTATTCAAAAATTATTTTTAAAATCGATTGTAGAAGTAACTTACCTATTCTGCTCTTCTGATAAAGTCACATCGATTTCTCTAAGCATAAATTCCACATTATGGTAAGTTTCGCATAATTTTGACATTAAATCTACTTGTTCTTGAATGGCATTGGACTTGGCATTCATGGCAGCACATCTTTCAGCTAATTCTTCAGGAAGGGGAAGAACCTCTGATTCTAAACTTGCTGCATCAGGATCCCATAAACTTAGATTTTCAAGTTTTAATGACATTAAATAAGTATTTAATTGATGATTACGCTCTTCGATTTTTTCACCTACAGAACGAAGAATTTTTGCCTTTTCTTCTGAATACACTGAATTGGCCTCATGGACTTTCATTGGAACCAATCTAAAATTATTAAGGAAATAATTAAACATAACAAAACAAAATATTTTCTACAAAAATATGCAATTTAAATTAAATTTGAAACATGTTCAAAAATATCTGTTAAAGTTTCAGCAATTGTATTCTAGCCTTATTTGACAATTCAACGCAAACAATCGACTTTCAAACTTGCAAGAACTTATTTGATTTCATCGCATTTGCAACTTTGTGCGTAGATTCTAGGTGATTTGGAAGACTTTTTAGGGAACTTTTATAATGTCTCAGAATTCTTCAGATCTTGTGAAGACAGAAAACGGATTGAAGTCGACTCGAAAGTAACTCTAAATGATTCTGTAGCTAAATTCGAGTAGTGCGATTATTCTTTGTTATGTTTGCAAAGATTTTAATTTGTTGGAGGCAGTAGTTGTGTAACTTATGTATTTCGAAAGAAATTATTCTTTTCTGAAATAAAAAACCCGAATAAAAAATTTTTCATTTCCCATAAAAAAATTTGAGGTCTATTTTTTTATGATAGTAAATAGACTGCGAGAAATACTTTATTTTTAAAGTTGTATAAAATACCTGATTAAAAATCCATTGATAATTTTTTTCAGGTTGGAAATAAATATTTCTATTGCTGCCAATAAAGTATAAAAAAATATGTGTATATTTTCAAGAACAATATGTGACGTGCGCCTAACTCGGAAATGATTGATAATAATCAGGTTTTTACACTTGCCGATATTTTTTGAGTTACCCTGTTTGATGAAACGATCAACAAAATTTTTTCGAGCATTATTATTGTTCACAACTAGGTTCTTAGGAATCCTTCCTCCTAAAACTGTCGTCTGCCGACTTACTTTTGATTGCTCGTCTTGTAAAATCCTATTTTTTGGAGTTGGTCTTCTTTCCTTGACACACGTCACATAACTAAATACTAAATACGTGACGTCACGTAACTAAATAATGATAGAACTCACAATTTCTGATAAATAATTATATTCCATTCAAGTACAGTATAGAATCTGTGGGATGGTGCACGAATCGTGTTTGTAAACATATGTTACTCCTGGTCCTGCATTGTTTTCTTCGGAAGCCGCCGAGGCGGCCTTAAAACAGGCGATCGGGCGCGTCCGGACCGAATAGCTATTCGCGCGAGGTAAACAAATGAGGACGTGAGAAATAATTAACATAGCTTCATTTGAATATAAATTTTGTGACAAATAATAGTCATTTGTGGGAAGTGTTGATTTTCTTCTTTCATTCGAAGAAAACGGTAGCTGAAGCGCATCGAGAGCTCCAAAATGTTTACGGAGATGCTGATCTAAATGAAACAACGTGCCGTGATTGGTTCCGTCGCTTCAAAGACGGTGATTTCATTGTCGATAATCGTCCACGTGAAGGAAGGTCAAAAAATTGAAGGTGATCGTCGATTAACTGTTCATGAACTAGAAATTGACCTCGGAATACCGAAAACTACTGTTTGGGAAATTTTGAACAAGATTTTAGGAATGACTCGCGTGTGTGCGGTGACTGGCTTCTTCACCACGATAACGCGCCAGCGCATTCATCGAATCTTGTGCAGCAGTTTCTGATTAAACACAGTATCGCATTGCTTCGATAACTTCCATACAGTCCCGACATAGCCCCCTGTGACTTTTGGCTGTTTCCAAAACTCAAAAAACCACTCAAAGGACAGCGATTCGATGACAAAACGACGGTTGAAAATAATGCGACGAGCGTACTCAAGGCCATCCCTAAAAGTGAGTTCCAGGACTGTTTCGAGAAGTAGATACATCGCTGGAACCGTGTTATTCAATCAAGTGGGGATTACTTTGAAGGATGCCACCCGCCCGATGATGAAGAATAACGCCAGCGCGGAGATATAAAAGTAGGCCCGATACTTTCCGGACAGACCTCATATATATATATATGTATGTGTATGTATGCATAAATAATATACACTCGAAATTCCCTATAACGAGAAGCTCGAGCATCGGAGACCTCTCTGCATCGAGCGCAAGAGGGATCCCCTCCATATTCTACTTGTTGCTATGCGCTGTTATGCGTATTATATGATGCGTGCTGTCAGTCTGTCAGTGATGCCATGTGAATAATTGTATGTACATAGTGAAAAAGGATATAAAAAAGTTTTTTGCGAGTATTCAACATGGAATTGATTTTTTTGACGGTATGTAATCAAAATAATAAAAATATAATAATAAAAATATCTATGCTTATCAGGTGTATTTTTGAATATTTCCTGAAAAAAAGAAAAGTCTTGATGATAAATGTAACAAACAGTAATATAAATGTTAAAATGTTGCTGTTGGTTTTCTTTTTTTTTAAATGCGTTTCGAAAAATCTTATTCGTTTATAATAAATTATCTTACATAATTATCGATTCAGTGTTTTATTATCATTGTGAACAACTCAGGGCCCATAGACCTGCAAGTGACAACGTACCCACAAACAAAAATAAATTATCAGACCTTACCAACCTGATATAATCAGCTAACCGCTTCCCTTACATCAAAAAATCTAAACTACCCTCGCCTTTCGCTCGGGACGTAACAGTTAGACGTTACGGAGGAGTCTGAGGTCAAGAAATCTCAGACCAGACAATATAAGGGCAGCCCACGGGAAATGGCTTCGAAGGAGGGCAAAATGACCCAGAGGATCACACAAATCCTTGAAGGGATGGAGGATTTTTGCCACTCCAAGAAGAATATGTTCCTTCCCATCAGGGAAGGGACAGCTCAAGCGAAGGAGGAACTTGGTAGGTTGCACCGCTGTAATGCCAGCCATGAAAGCATCCTCTCATCGCTGATGTATTTCCTTGGCGTACAGGTCGCCAAGGACAAGGAAAAGGAGGCGAAGACAAGGAGTGCGAAGTGTCAGGCAAATGTCGTGAACGAGGAATGCAAGACCGATCTGGAACCCGACCTCTAGGCAATCAGAGGAGTGGGTAGAGGTCCCTGCTAGAAAGGACCACCGGAAAAAAAAGACCAAGCCAGGGACAAAAAACCAGAGCGGCCAAGACGGGCTTGCTCAGAGACGGTGTTGATGAAGCTCTCAGAGGGGGTCAGCTACGCGGTGATCTTGTAAAAATCCCAGGAACTGCGTGAATCCCGAGAAACTGGGGGTCACGATCGGTGGAATCAGGAAGACTAGATCGAAGGACCTCCTGGTCAGTGTCTCCAGAACGTGGGATTTTTCGGCCCCCACCACGTTCCCATCTGGGAGAAACACATGCAAACGTGGCGTGTCAGTGTGTCGGCTCTGCTACACGCTGCGGTCACGAGCTTCGTGTAAAGCCGAAGGTGCACGAAGACGGACTTCGTTACAATGCTTGAGTTTTCAAGTTATTTTTAGATTTCACGCTTTCGTTTATCGAGTCGAAATTAAGAATTGTATTTTTCTCGAGTACGTGCAAAAGAGGCGCGAAGCAGACGACGAATTTGAATTTACGAAGTATATAGTTCAAGAAATAACACTTTTCTTCAATTTCTTGAAGAAGGTCTGCATGAAATAAACATCAATATGATCTTGGAAAATTTCATGAGGATGTCAACACTTCAAAAATAAACTTTCAGTGAAATTTAGTGACAATAAATGTATAAAATTTGAATCAATATATAATTTTCCATTCAAATTTATATACTTCTTACTAATTTTGTACATTTAACAATTTTTCAATTAGAACAATATTTTCTATCAAGATAAAATGAACATAAAATTCAAGTTCATAATTTATATTTTCAGTTATATGTTAGAAATATTTTCATCTCACATTTTTGTAGCCTAAGCACAAACTTTTCATTCCAAAACTTAAAATCTCTACGGAAATGGAAAATTGTCTAATAGCAGTAGATAAATTAAAAAGCTAAAACATGTGTTTATTGGCATGTCCATATTAACATATAAATATCAATCAACATTAAATTTTACATAAAAATGTTCGTTCGAAGTGTTCAAATCTTGTTACAATTTGACAAGATTTTATGGAGGAGTGCAATCTTTTGGATGAAATATTTTGTAGTTCTTAATTTGTCTGTCCGTCTGAAATCGTAGTAAGATTTGAACAGTAAACAACAAATTTTCCAATAGAATTCAGGATCAATAATAATTGATTCAGGAAATACTTCAACTCTGTAGAGCATTTTTGTATTTCGAATTCAAAATGTGTGCTTAAGTCACAAAAAAGTAAGCTGAAAATGTAGATATAAAACTAATTATGTCATGTTTATGTCTTCTTAATGGAAAATACTTTGCATATAATTCTCTAATTCGATATTTTTTTAATGTATGAACATTCAAGAAATTGATAAATATTCCATCTTTTTATAGGAACTAAAAATTTCCGGATAATGCTTTGATTGAGAAAGCTAAAAATTTGTCAAATATTGATATAAATTGCAATTTTACAATTGCATTATTTTTCAAATATTTTAACATCTCTTCAATCTTGATAATTCTTACAGAAGTTTATTTCATGTCAGTGACTTTTTCTTTTTCTAATGAAAGATTTCGTAATTCTAAATTCGACCCAATTCGTAACATTGTAAAAAGATAGAAGAAACTTTAAATGAAATTTTATGTCCATAAATGCTTAAAGTTCTATATAGAAATATCAACTACAACATTCTCAAATTTTATAAATAAACTACTAAATTCAAAAAGTTTCGGATTTTTTTAAAAACTGTACAAATTTCAAATATGAATCAGTCAAAATCTACTGAAGTAATCAGTGAAATTTGACTGATTTAAATAACTAAAAACAGGTTACTGTGAATCAGTCAAATTTCACTGATTACTTCAGTGAAAAGTAACTGATTTAACAGTGAAAAATATTGTTTCCACTGATGATTCAGTGAAAAGGCAAATCACTGATTCAATCAGTGAAAATTTGACTGATTCAGATTTAGAGTGTATACAAATTTCAAATATATAGTGTACTCTGTACATTAATCAAACAAATTTAGAAGATGAATATTTTAATAAATATTCCAAAATATTATTGGAATATGATACATATCGATTTAGAAAAACTTCTTCAAAGTACTCAGACATTTTTCTTATTTTACGACATTTTTGCACCATGTTTGACCTTTGAGTAGGACTCAAGAAAACAATTGTAGACATACTTTCATTACTTAGTAAAATACTATGAAGACTTGCTTTTTAAATTAAAGCGAAAACTTTTAAAACCTTTAACAATCGGTTGCATAGATTCGGCTCTAATCTTGGACGCAATTAGAGAAATAGGTTTTTTTGCTTTTTTTAGATCTAGTTTTTGCCTTAAACATAAAAGAAAGAAAACACATTTGAAATATTAAAATAAAAAAGCTGGTTCATTCTTAGAGAATCCCAAATATTCTGAAATAAAACTCCTTTCCACACCACCACGGAGGTAGAGTTTAAGGCTCGTTTTTTTTACGTGGTATCCCCTGTAGGCCTAGTCCACGTCCTACGAAACGAAAAGGGTTTTTGCTTTCAAGCAAAAAGAAAAAAGGAAAAAAATGAAGCAAAGTGGTAAAAAACGCTACAAATGTAGCCCGTACTTCAGGCTAGCCTCTATCAAATGCCAGTTTACGTCGAACAAAAATGTTTTGTTTTAAATCAAATAATGAAGAAGTTTGATTATTTCGGGATGATTTGGGGTGCTTGATTATTGTGAGTCCCCTTGCCTCTCACTTATGCCCAAAGCGTGATATTACTCAATTTCAGTATGTTTTCTTACTCACAAAATAATAATTAAAACTAAACAATTTCCATACCCGAGGCACGCGAAGAAAGGAATAAAGAACGTATCTCTGATATAAGAAATAAAATGTCATTATTTTGTGAGTAAGAAAGGGGATTGAAATTGATTAACGCCATGCCTTGGCCATTAGAATTAATCCTCTCCTTCGTGAGCGAAGAGCGACAAACCACTTTCCCTATCACTTTCTGCCATCTCATATAGATTTTCGGTCATTAATTGCAAATGCTTCGAAGTGATGCTCGTTGTTCTGGCTGTTTCAGCTCTCGCCTTTAGGGCTGATCGAGTAACACAAATTGAGTTGACCGTCCTGTTTCCTAAGCGATTTCTTTTGGGAGTTTTCGCGTCCGTGAGCATGGAGAAACCTCGCTCCGCCTCAGAATTTGAATGAGGAAGACTCCGAACATGATTCAATACTGAGGTCAAATTTGGAAAAAGTTTTTCTCCTGTACTCGTCGAAGATACACCGATACTAGACCACATTTCGTCAAAAGATAAATTCGACCACTTTTCTTTGAGTTCCTGTCTGATTTTGAGTAAAGAATCCCACTTTTTTTGTACACCAATTCTATCAAACGACCCTAAATCTTGACAAACTTTCCAGACCCTAGGAAAAGTTTCGCTTCGATCAGCATAGAAAGCTACTTGAGGCCGGAAAACAGCAACGCAAGACAAAAAGATGTCATCAAAAGGAAGTCGATTGCGAATTTCTTCGCTTGCTGTGACATAAAATTTCAAGCAATTACGAAGAAATAGATCAACTTCTACTATTTGCAATTTCTTGTTTGTAAGTTGCTGCTGGAAATATTCTCGCGTTTCCTTACCAACGTCAATGTCTTGAAGCGGCTTTTGATTACTAGGATCTGCAAAGTTAACATTTCTAATGATTTGAAAGAATAAATTCGGTTGAAGAAGACCCTTTTTCAAATAACTGCTAAGAATCCATACGAAGAATTTAGCCGAGTTTGGCTGGAGTTCCTGAACCATTGTTTCGCGACTTTGAAATTTCGCATTGTATACGTTGAACCTATTCAAAGTAAATTTCAAGAATAGGAAATATGCGAGTGTCAAAGGATTCTGCATTTTTCCTAACAAGTCTTTGGCCTTCTCTACCTTCTCAGATACGAGGACCATAAGATACTGAAGAATAACTTCCCAATTCTTTATTATAATATCTATGCATCGATAGCGGGACAAGCCAGCGAGTTTCAGAATGACTAGGAATTTTTTGATAGTCATTTCCTAATTCCAAAACAATCGATCGAAAAATAGCCGTTCGCTTGGGGCTAGTATTAAGAAAAGCTGGCAAATCTTTGATTAAATCCTCTACATCTGGGATTGTGGCACAAGCATATTTTGCTACAATTGCTGACGAATGCGAGACACACGGAAAAACAATTAAACGGGGACTTTTTTCCTTTAATTTTGTTTTAAATGAGGACCTATTGCCGACCATCACCTGTGCATTATCACAAGCTAAAGCACAGATATTAGATAAAGGGATTTTCTGCCCGGACAATGCTTTTTCGAACGCATCAAAAATTTTAGAGGCAGAACAATCCGAAGCATTTACATTAATAAGCTGGAGCAATTCCACCCTGACAGAAAATGTCGTTGGCTCCACATATCGAACCATTAATGACAGCCACTTTTCTAGAGTCCTGTCGGTCGTTTCGTCTTCGTACACTGAAAATGATTGCTTACGCAAAATATTTGCCATGCGATCAGTTTCAGCAGCACATACGACGTTATTTACAACTAGGACCATTTTAGTGTGGCTCAATCTAACGTCTTTTAAAACCGAAGGTTCCATATCTTGGAAAAGTCCTATCAATTCTGATGAAATCGCGAATGGTAAATTATGCTCTACGAAAAATGTACTAATCCTAATCTCTGCTTCTTGTACTTTCTGTTTGAAAGTAACACTTTCCGGAATCGTGGAATTTGTGAATTCTGAAGCAGAAGAACTTGCTACACAAGGTTCACACTGTAAGAATTGGCAGTTACATTAGAAGAATTTTCACTTACTACTCCATAACATTCTAATTTATTTGAAAACTCTTGCTTCTTTCTGTGTGATAAAGATGCTTCATGCTTTTCAATTTCCAATTTGCCACATAGCAACGTTTTATTGCAAATTTTGCAATGAAATCTTGTTTCATCTGCTAATGTAACCACCCACTCTCTCCACGACGGAAATTCCTCAAACCATCCCAACTGAAAGTTTTTTGCATTTTTCATGACTTTTCTAGCGGGTTGACATTCGTTTGAACCAGAGTTCAAACGGTGGTCAACCTTCGTTTGAACCTGGCTGTCCTTCAAAACACTCGAATTTGGGTCAACCGGATTACTCATTGTGAACAATAAATTATACGACGAAGGAAAACAGAATTATTTGAAAAGAATTAATAAGATGAAAAGTCGATAAAATTGAGCGAATGTGAATAATTTGTAATCTGCACACAAATTAAGTTTCACAAAATAAACTTACCCACAAGCATCAAACAATAACGTACGTAAGAGCACTCACGTATCACCAAATAATAATATAATAATCTTACTTTTGCCGTTTTCAATAAGGAATTACGATAAAAATATGAAGAATCCACACTCTTGCCTTCTCAAATAACGCATAAAGCGAGAATCAAGTATATCTTAGAAGAAAACAAAAGAAGGTTGCTATTATTATTTGTTTTCGTCTCCAATTTGACCTCTATACCGTTCGTTTGCGATTTAAAACATTGGTAACTTTTTGGCTATTAATCTGATTGAGCTACAACTTTTCAGAAAACTTTCTTTACTAAAGTATTAAAATTTTTCTCCTGTAGATAGTTTCAGAAAATGTAGAC
Organism: Diplolepis rosae; assembly: GCA_030998225.1. Lineage (NCBI taxonomy): Eukaryota > Metazoa > Arthropoda > Insecta > Hymenoptera > Diplolepididae > Diplolepis > Diplolepis rosae. The sequence continues at coordinate 1,134,157 of JAPYXD010000072.1, forward strand.
ACTTAATACAATATTAATAAAATCGTAAAATTCTGAAAATTTGTTAAGCTAGCGCGAGTGGAAGTAGAGAAAACAATTTATTTTAAAAATATACTTCTCCCAATTACTTGAAAAATTAGAAGTTTTAAAAATTTTTGCAAAAGGAAAAACGATGTGCCTTGAAAGTGTGTACAAGTCCTTGAAATTCAAATTCGAACGATTTTTATACTTAATTATTCTGTACATTTAAAGATACAATTTTTGTATTTGGAATAAGTTTTCTGCAATTACGAAAAAATTTATTTAGAGTACATAAAATTTATTGAACTATTACTAGTAAACTCTACCTCCGTGGTGGTGTGGAAAGGAGTTTTATTTCAGAATATTTGGGATTCTCTAAGAATGAACCAGCTTTTTTATTTTAATATTTCAAATGTGTTTTCTTTCTTTTATGTTTAAGGCAAAAACTAGATCTAAAAAAAGCAAAAAAACCTATTTCTCTAATTGCGTCCAAGATTAGAGCCGAATCTATGCAACCGATTGTTAAAGGTTTTAAAAGTTTTCGCTTTAATTTAAAAAGCAAGTCTTCATAGTATTTTACTAAGTAATGAAAGTATGTCTACAATTGTTTTCTTGAGTCCTACTCAAAGGTCAAACATGGTGCAAAAATGTCGTAAAATAAGAAAAATGTCTGAGTACTTTGAAGAAGTTTTTCTAAATCGATATGTATCATATTCCAATAATATTTAGGAATATTTATTAAAATATTCATCTTCTAAATTTGTTTGATTAATGTACAGAGTACACTATATATTTGAAATTTGTATACACTCTAAATCTGAATCAGTCAAATTTTCACTGATTGAATCAGTGATTTGCCTTTTCACTGAATCATCAGTGGAAACAATATTTTTCAATGTTAAATCAGTTACTTTTCACTGAAGTAATCAGTGAAATTTGACTGATTCACGGTAACCTGTTTTTAGTTATTTAAATCAGTCAAATTTCACTGATAATCAGTAGATTTTAACTGATTCATATTTGAAATTTGTACAGTTTTTAAAAAAATCCAAAACTTTTTGAATTTAGTAGTTTATTTATAAAATTTGAGAATGTTGTAGTTGATATTTCTATATAAAACTTTAAGCATTTATGGACATAAAATTTCATTTAAAGTTTCTTCTATCGGTATTCAAAACTTTCAACAATTTTGCAAGATCAGTCAAATGCAAAATTTGACAGAGTATTTAATCAAAATATTTACATTTATTTTTTAAATATTTTGAAAATAATTCGACTAAAATAATGATTAATAAGATTTTGTAACATTGTGGGAATATTGGAACGCTGCAAGATTACATTTTGAGTACAATTTTCAATTAATGAATGTTTAAAGAATTGAGTGAAAGCATCAATTAAAAATATTTTTACTTTATAAATTTGATTAAGTGCAGTAATAAGAAAATTTTGACTTTCTATAAAGCATTTCATTTATCTGATTAAAAGTCTGTGCATACGTCACTAAAACGTAAGATTAAAAAACTTTAAACTGCTTTTACCATCAATCTATGAATGTGGATTTTAAACCGTAATTTAATGTGTCTTATTTTTTTTTTGATAAAATATTTTTAACATAATTTTTTGCTTAAAGTAGCCGATTTACTCGATTAAAAATTGGTCAACTTGTATATTTCAAAATTCTGTAATAAAAGTATTTTCATATTATGTTTTTGTATCCTATGCGTAGAATTTTAATTTTAAAAATTGAGATTTCTCACAAAGAAGAAAGATTGTCTTATTAAAGCAGTTTATTCCCAGAAATTAAAAATCATTTACTTAATATTTCGATTCCAAACATTGAATATTTATTGACTTTGAATAAAACAGAAAAAAAATTTTATGAAGTTTTAAAATCTTTTTACAATGTTACGAATTGGGCCGAATTTAGAATTACGAAATCTTTCATTAGAAAAAGAAAAAGTCACTCACATGAAATAAACTTCTGTAAGAATTATCAAGATTGAAGAGATGTTAAAATATTTGAAAAATAATGCAATTGTAAAATTGCAATTTATATCAATATTTGACAAATTTTTAGCTTTCTCAATCAAAGCATTATCCGGAAATTTTTAGTTCCTATAAAAAGATGGAATATTTATCAATTTCTTGAATGTTCATACATTAAAAAAATATCGAATTAGAGAATTATATGCAAAGTATTTTCCATTAAGAAGACATAGACATGACATAATTAGTTTTATATCTACATTTTCAGCTTACTTTTTTGTGACTTAAGCACACATTTTGAATTCGAAATACAAAAATGCTCTACAGAGTTGAAGTATTTCCTGAATCAATTATTATTGATCCTGAATTCTATTGGAAAATTTGTTGTTTACTGTTCAAATCTTACTACGATTCCAGACGGACAGACAAATTAAGAACTCAAAATATTCCATCCAAAAGATTGCACTCCTCCATAAAATCTTGTCAAATTGTAACAAGATTTGAACACTTCGAACGAACATTTTTATGTAAAATTTAATGTTGATTGATATTTATATGTTAATATGGACATGCCAATAAACACATGTTTTAGCTTTTTAATTTATCTACTGCTATTAGACAATTTTCCATTTCCGTAGAGATTTTAAGTTTTGGAATGAAAAGTTTGTGCTTAGGCTACAAAAATGTGAGATGAAAATATTTCTAACATATAACTGAAAATATAAATTATGAACTTGAATTTTATGTTCATTTTATCTTGATAGAAAATATTGTTCTAATTGAAAAATTGTTAAATGTACAAAATTAGTAAGAAGTATATAAATTTGAATGGAAAATTATATATTGATTCAAATTTTATACATTTATTGTCACTAAATTTCACTGAAAGTTTATTTTTGAAGTGTTGACATCCTCATGAAATTTTCCAAGATCATATTGATGTTTATTTCATGCAGACCTTCTTCAAGAAATTGAAGAAAAGTGTTATTTCTTGAACTATATACTTCGTAAATTCAAATTCGTCGTCTGCTTCGCGCCTCTTTTGCACGTACTCGAGAAAAATACAATTCTTAATTTCGACTCGATAAACGAAAGCGTGAAATCTAAAAATAACTTGAAAACTCAAGCATTGTAACGAAGTCCGTCTTCGTGCACTTTCGGCTTTACACGAAGCTCGTGACCGCAGCGTGTAGCAGAGCCGACACACTGACACGCCACGTTTGCATGTGTTTCTCCCAGATGGGAACGTGTTGGGGGCCGAAAAATCCCACGTTCTGGAGACACTGCTCCTGGTAGAAGTGAACTCATGACATTGGCGTTATGATTTTTAAAAATAAAATTCAACTCAAAAAATCTCAAAAACCTGACGTCCCGGGAAAAAGCAGAGGCCAGATTTGGATTCAATACAGAAAACTAATGTGCAAATAATATATATATATCTGCGAAACAATTAACATTTTATTCAAAGACCCTTAGGGTCTTTCCGGTAGGTAATAGGGAGACACGCAATGAATTATTTTTTTTAGAATTTCCGCCTTGAAGAGGGTGCTAGGAGAGCACCGAAACGTCGGCAAATAGTTTTTTTATGTAGATGGTTGTGGGAAATAAAGACAAAAGAGGACGGAAGAAAGAAAAAAAGGAAGGGATTTTGGAAGGTTGCCTTCTTTTTTTTCCTTCGTATTTGTTGATTTTCTCATAGTTGTTTATTTGAAGAAATAATTTTTAATCCAAATTTGGTCGTGTTTTTTGTATTTTAAGGGTTCGAACGGTTTCGAATTCTTGAAATTTTAAATTATATCTTTGTATGGACGTTAATAGGAATTTGAGTTTGTAGGGATATGGGTTCGAATTCATTTTTGAAGGAAAATTTTATCCTACTTCACCGAAATGTCAATTAATTGAAAAAATTATATAATGTTCTAAATTAATAATCTCATGTTGGTGACTAAAATAAAAGATGAAAATCGATATCCTAATCATATATTACAAATATGTAAATTGAAAATCTGAAAAATTGAGAAGTGTCCGGAATTACCTACACCACACTGTGAAGTGAAGTCGGACACTACTTTTTTATTGAAGGTGAAATGATTAAATTGTTTGCTTCGCAGGAATAATATATCGAGTACTAGAGATTATATATTCTGAATCTTAATTCTCTATATATAGTATTAATAATCATACAATCAAAAAACTTTGAAAAATATCAGCATTTTAACGTGATCATTCAAAAATAAAATTGAACTCTAGCAAAAATCAGCAGTTTTTCAAGTTTAGCCACAGGGGGTAATTAATCTTCGTTAATGCGAAGGGGTGATAAAAAATCAATTTTCTTAATTGTAATCCAATAATATAACTTTTATTTAAACCAAGTTTCCACTGCTTTCTGAATAATCTATTTAACTGAAGATTTTATTTTTCAAATGATTATTCATAAATAAATTCAAATTATTTTTTTTGAAGTTGCATTGTTGAAATTGGTCTTTAGTACAGCTCAAAATATATTCAAACAATGAATTTGAACCATAGCATTTTACATATTTTTGAATTCCTCCTCCCCTCGTACTGGTACCTTGACGAAGTCCTTCTCTTGGCTATGCCAAAAAAGGACGGGTGGGGAGGCTTAGCAAACGGCCCTCGGGTCATGGAGGTTGTAGTGTCCCGATGAATCGGTGAACAAATGCAGGGGGCTCTATAGACGGGCTCTCTCTTGAATGAGGCTAAGAGCGAATTGGTGTATGGAGTCTCCTGGGGGACACTGCATAGCCTCCGCAGTCTGTGACCAAGCACAGTTCGAACGATCGTTTCCGTGTGGCATCCCACCGGCATTGCTTCGTCGCTGAGTGGTGTCTTCCCTGGCCCAGGAGGAGGCGAGGCTGATGTGATCCTAGCTCTGCTGAGGTAGTGTGCCACGCGGGATCAGGAGCCAGCCCCTTCGGGACCTTGATTAAGTAGTGCGTATTGAACACAGGTGTCGGAGGAGGTTGGGCCTCAGGGAACTGGGGTAAGACTTCGGTCCGAGGGTACACCCCTTCTCAACTATTCCGACCCGCTCCTCTACGTACGGTGCGCTGGTAAAAAAGATTTATGGATTCAAAGTTTAAAACTGTGGGGAAAGTGGACTTGGGTGCTTCTTCAGTAGCTGAGGGATGAAAGGACGTCCTTCAGCTCTGCGTCTCTGGGAGATACCCCAAAAAAGCTGACAAACGGGGAGAAGAGGGTTGCTCCTTATCCCCCCGAGGATCGGCTTCCCAAAAAAGGGAAGGGCGGCACATCGCCATCTTACGCTGCGGCCACCAGAGACTAGACCCCACAAAAGGTTGGGGAATGGCAGTTGGTGGAAAAGAAAACAAAGAAAAAAAAACAGAAGAAAAAGAATGAGGTTCTCGTGCCCTCTGCGCAGGAACCTAAAACAAAGGGGAAGTTGCCGAGGCACTCTCCAGCCGCCAGGTTGGGCGACGCTATCAGGGTGTCGGCGAAGGATGGAGAGTCCTACGCCGAGATCCTCAAAAGCTATGAAGGCGAAGGTAAACCCCCAAAATGCAGGAACGGAGGTCCTGTCCATCCGGAGAACCAGGAGGGAGGAGATCCTCCTGGTCTTCAAAAAGGGGGGTGACGTCTCAGCTTTCAAGAAGGCGCTCGACCAGGCGGTCGGGGAGAAGGCTGAAGTTAAATCTTTGGTCTCGAAGAGGTCCCATGGAGTTAAGGACCTCCACGAGACCGTCACAAGAGAAGAGGTTGTTGCCACGCTATGCATCACGCTGGGCAAGCCAGACCTTTGAGACTAGTGCAGGCTGTACAAGCGCTTCGGCCGTGTGCAGACTGCGGTGGTCCGTTTAACCGAGGCGGACGCCCGGAGCTTGCTCGGGCTCGGTAGGCTAAGGGTGGAGTGGGTGAACTGCCGCATCCTGACTTGCGCTGATAGGGGTGAAAAAGATGTCGCACATGCTTCAAGGAGCGGTTCTTGCCCAATATTTAGGGCGGAGCTCCGGAGGTTAACGGGTGGAAAGTGAAATTCCTACAGCCTCAACCTTGGGTGAGGTAAGGAAGCCCAGAACCTTCTGATGCAGACTGCCAGGGAGAGGAGGGCCGATGTGTTGCTCATTAGTGAGCAACCCAAATGGTCCGAAAATGATGATCGCTAGGAATGTCCTCGAGGTAATAACCTTGAGTGGCCACCAGTGCATTGAGTTTGGCATCCAGGAACGGAGTCACCCAGGATATACGGGAAGGGGCGGCAAGGCGAGGGGCTCCTCCTGGAATACAAAACGACTCAGCAAAGACAAGCTTCCCGAACATCTTTAAGATGTTGTCTCCCCCATGCCCTAGTCTGAACAGATATGGATCCTTATCGAGTTATTCGTCACCCTGGTGATGAAGACGAAGGAGATCGATGGACGTTGTAACATAGATGTTACAGTCAGGCGGGGACAGGGGGCGCGAGGCTGCAGAGGACGCCCCTGGGCCCGAGGGAGGACGAGATCCACAGAGAAACCTCGAAGGGACGAGTCTTCGCCGTACGTTGTCGTCTGTCTTCGAGTTGAATCTATCGTCACTGGCTTGTGAGTTTGCTGACCCGTTTTTTGGTCGTATCACCTTTCCGTCATTCGCATCAAATCAAGAGTGTTTTTGTCCGTGATTGGTTTTCGGCCGTCGCGTGTACCATACTAGTTGTAAAGACAATAAAGTGCTTTTAACTGTTTTAAGTGCCTGTGTCAAGTGTTTTCCCCCTAACTCTCGGCATCCCCCCCCCCCCTCGGATAACGACCTCGTTATAACGTGCAGAGCGCGGAAACAACGAGAGCCAGTAGTAATCGCATCGGGGCCTGCACCCGCGGTCCTGCGTCTTGGGCGGACTTGGCTGTCAACGTCGATCGGGGAAGGAAACTTTTTATTCCTCCCCTGGTTGGCACGGTTAGTCGGCCTGCTTAACGGGCGTCTGTCCATGGAAGGGAGTCCCGGGCGAACGGATGACGGAAGAGTCGTACGCGACTTTAAGCTGGAACCAACTGCCCGCCAAGTTTAAAGCCGAAAGGCGGTTCCGCGGGCGGTGTATTGGTTCGAGAGAGGGTTTTTTTTTTGTTTTAACAGGTATGCCTAGACCTGTCCTAGGAGAGTCCTATACAACGTCTATAAAAGATTTCGCCATTTTTCCTCCTCACCGAAAAAAAAAAATTTCATTTCACATAAATACAGCAGGTTCTAAGCTGCACGCTACGCAACAATTCAGTCTCTAACGGGCCGGACATAGGTCTTTGTAAATCTCACATTCAAAACTTTTTTCAACTGATAAATTCGTGGGAGCTTCAAAAGTATTGTACAAAACTATCTTAAATGTTTCACGAAGATTTAATAAATACTTTCTTCTAAATAAATTTTCTAAAATTTTCTGATTTTTAACGTTTTACTCTTGAATATCTTCCTTAAACAATTAGCCTTTGACAATGTCCTAGATTGAATTTAAGATTGCTCACCTTGCGAATATATCTGAACCAGATACGTCCGGATCGTTCACGTTAAAAGATATACCTTTCACCAAAGACGCTCCCTTGACAATAGGTAGAACATCTTTTTCTGGCACTTCCTCATGGTAAATGTACTCATTCTCGTTTTTGGCAGCTTTTCTTTTACCTTCGATAACGTCATTTGTGAATGTAAGTGCCTCTTCAATAGCTTCTTTTTCATCTGCAACACCTGTTATTCCTGGTACTCCCTTCGAAATTGTGTAAAGCGTACGTGCTTCGTTCAAAGCCTCCAAAGATGCGTTGTAAAATGCCACCCTTTCTCCCATTTTTCGCTGTTCTTCAGCAGCAAGTCCTTGATATAATTGTGTAACAGCAAGATGATACGCTTTTTTAAATTTTACGTATCTTTTCCAAACCTGGAAAACATTGTTTCAAATTTAAAAGTCTTCTGATAACGAAGAAGAAAATGGTGGTATTTCAAACAATAAAATCATATCATACCCTATAAATTTTAGAGCCTACAGTTTCGCCAATAACACTATCTTCACTACCTCCTTGCTCGAGAGTAGCAAACGCAAAATTGTAGTAATCCACTATTTGCCGGGCAACTTTTGCTACACAAATAAAAATTTTAATTTTAAACTTTTACTGTTACTTTTGGCAACTCCCAAAACTTGAAAGAAGCTCTATTATTCAAGTTATGGGGCACTCTGTAGTATATTAATTTTTAACATACCCACTATCGACGGTTTACGATTATCAAGCATGCTTTTTTCTAAAATACACTCTTGTCCTTGAGCCAGACATAACTGGTACATAAATGTCATTAACTCTGACGGTATATCGATCTTAAGTGGTTGTTGGCAACTATTTTTCAACTGTTCAAAAGCCCAAGATGCACACTGAAAATGAGTACAAGCTATTTTCATTCCATCTGGTGAGGTGCGTTCTATTTGTGAACCCAATTGAGTGTGAATAGCACCGATGTTGTACATTATGGAAATCATTTCGAAACGAATGTTGGCCAAAGAACACACAGTATTCGCGTATGTGTCTTTCCTGTAAAATAAAACATGCAAAATAATAAAGGAGCTTCAGGCAGCATTAAAAGAATTAATTTATTTCTCTGAAAATTACAAAAATTTTAAAGGCAATAATTAAATAATAAATCATAAAAACGAATAAAAAAACATTAATTATCATCTCTTATTGATCAATCCACAGACATTAATGGGCTAAGGCCATAGACCAACTGGACCACGTGACTAGATTCTTACCTTAACGGTTTTTAATTTTGCGTAACTCAATTTTTATGTAAAATGAGATACTCAGTCGCGTCTGCTGAAGTTAATTAAGGCAAGGTGAAAATACACGTTTTCATCAATCATTTAATATTTGTTCATTCTTAAGTATTCAATAATTTCCACATAAATTTATTCCTTCATTAATCGTACCATAATCTTGTACATGAATCGAGATGCAGGAAGTGTTAAATTGATCTTTGAAAATTCTCTATTCCTTTCCACTATTAAACCAAGGAACGCGCAACATGTGACTTTGATTTGTTTTCAAATACAAATCAGAAGACGCGACGTAAGTCGGTTTCATTTATAAACAAAATTTTAGCTAAATAAGTAGTTTGTAAAAATAATACAAAGATTTTTCTCAATCAGGAACCAAAATTAGAAATATATTTTTACACTTCGGTAACTGATTATAAAAAATCTCTATATTTCCTGAAAACAGCAACGTTCAGCCCGCTTCACACGCTTGAAAACGTGCTTTTTTCAAACATTTGTCGACGAAATAAATTTTTTGTAACGTGGAATTGATATTTGGATCGAAAATTTTATTTTCTGATCAGTGGTCATTTCCGGAATTTGAAAAAATACGAATAAAAATAAAAACAGATATAATATATAGATGCCTTTGACCATTTTTTTAAATAGCTTCTTTCAATGTCATGTCTTTTTCCTTCTGGCATTTGTTAGCTGTCACTCTTAGCTTGCTTTACAAAAAACTTGCGCGTAATTTCGTTTACAGTTGTTAGTTTGGCATCAACTTTAAGATGGTGTGTTAAAACCAGCATTTACATCATATTTTGCTTCTTTATTTCCGTAAAGGAAAGAACGCAGCACAGGATAATAAAAGTTACTAGATGTTTATAACGAGGAAGCCTTAAAAGACAGACAGTGTCGAAATTGGTTGCGTTCTGTTCTGGGGTTCTGGGGATTTTTCACTCAAAGATGAGCAACGTCCAGGACGGCCAAATGAAGTTGATGATGACCAAATCAAAGCAATAATCGAATCGGATTATAGACGCCCGAGAGCCCCTGATCATTCAGCCGTGGAAGATCAAGAGCTTGTCAGCGTGCTTCATGCAGCACTCTCCAAACTCTTCTTCGAAAATTATGTTATTATTTTCCGTGAACCCTACTAGATCTTGGTTATCCCCTTATGGCCTCCTATGAAGCTGCTATTGTATCCTTCTATTATCTTGGAATTCTTTTCAGGGAGTGGAACCTGAATTTTCCCATGGCAAAGTGCTACCACCTCGCAATATTGCAAATAAAATGTCTGTCATTTTACTTTGAGGTAAGAAGCCCAGAAGATCTCCTGAATTTGACATTAGGATGGTTGTTTGCTTGTCCCGTGCAGGAGACAGATGCACGTTTTTTAGTACCTCTGTCAAGTCCTTCCAGTCAATTTCATTAAAGTATCGTTTTTCCAGTATGATCGAATAGGTTTTATGTTGACCGTGCGGAGTAACCAAAACTTGCGCCTCTTTGGGTCGGCTTTCCCAAATGTCTTATAAGTCTAGACGCTCAATATTCATAAGCAGCTTCACAATGGCGTTAGTGGGCTCGCAATCCTCCGAGAGAAAGTGTGCGTAATTGTCTCGATGGTAAGTTAGTGATTCAGTCCATTCGTGCGTGCTGTTAGGCACACTTATACAATTAGAGGCGGGTTTTCGCTCTCCTGGTTTTTCCTTCAATTCTGGGGTCGACGGTGGATTGATATAGGGGATAGTGACATCGATCAGAGAACAAGAAAATAGGGAAGAGCCAAAGGCGATTGTTTCAGACGTCTCCAAACGCTGTAGTCACCGTTTTTTAAGATCTAAGCCTTTTCGCGTAGAGCTCTCGTTTGTTTTTATGTTTTCTTTTTCTTAAGCGATTGGCAAAAATGATGATTTCGCGTCGTTGGGATCCATCCCGTTGCGCTGCTGAATAAATATTTTGAATCAGTTTTAATTTTCAATTTCTTTATTCCGGCAACCTGAGCTCTTCGAGCGGCCTCAACGGCGGCTTCTATTTCGGCAGCGTTATGGGTCTGCCATTCTGAAGCCGGCAAAGAGACGTTCAGCGGGTTACCTAGGCCAAACTAGACGTCGATGCCAGCCCTGGGTTCACTTCTTCCGTTGTAGCTGCAGGCGCCGTCAACGAAGACGTTTACATAGGGTCCCTGCAAAGGAGGCTCAAGATTTGGAAGAACGCTGTGCGATTTCCTGTACGCGATAGGGTCAGAGTCCTCGCTGCTACCGTCGCTGGAATATTGTTCGCTCTCGGAAGAGGATTCACGGCTATTTGTAGGTGTTATTATTAAAATCTTAATCGTAAACATTTTCTAAATCTTAAATTGAACATTGAGCATTAATTTTGTTCAGTGTAAATTTATATTATATGTTTGATCCAAATTTTTATTGAACATTGAGCATCAATTTGTTCAGTGTATATTTTCTATTATTCGTTTGATCTAAATTTTTATTGAACATTGAGCATCAATTTGTTCAGTGTACATTTTCTTTTATTCGTTTGATCTAAATTCTCCAATTGAACATTGAGCATTAATTTTGTTCAGTGTAAATTTATATTATATGTTTGAATCAATTTTTATTGAACATTGAGCATCAATTTGTTCAGTGTACATTTTCTATTATTCGTTTGATCTAAATTTTCCAATTGAACATTGAGCATTAATTTTGTTCAGTGTAAATTTATATTATATGTTTGATCCAATTTTCAATTGAACATTGAGCATTAATTTTGTTCAGCTAAGGAAATGATTACGGCTGAAAACGAGGCGAATTTAACTAAATTGATCAGATCTAAATTAACGGGTGAGGCGCGAAAGGTCATTTATGGACAAGCCTTTGTCACAATAGACGGACTCAAGGAATTTATTAGGGCAATTTACGCGCCAGCAAAAACCGTCCATCAAGAGAGCCGGAACGGAGACCTCACAACGTCAAGTGCGCTCAACCAATTTGTTACAGACAGAGGACCCGATTTGCGAACATTTGCCATTGGATTAAATAAATTCATTGAGGCAATACCATTCGTATCATTTAGGTATTCCACTCCAGAACGTCGAGTGCACCTAATGATAGATTCCGGGTCGCAAGCAAATATAATCAAGGCAGAGGTACTTCCACACGATATAAAAATAAACTTTTTAGATAAAATACAAATAAAAGGAATATACAACGAAATTTTAGTTACCGTTGGTTCTACAAAATTAAGGGTTTTTAACGAAGTTATAAAATTTCATGTAATTCGAAACGAAATTCAAATCCCCTGTGATGGGATCCTAGGTGTTGAATTTTTAAATGAACTCAACGTAGTAATCGATTTCCATTCTAAGACTCTGAACTTTAACAATCAAGTTATACCTTTTAAACAAGGCAATAATTATGATGATGATCATGAAGTCGATAGAATCATGAGTATCAACCTACATAGCCGCGAGCAATCGTTACCGTTTATCGACGTTGTAAATCCTCATCTAGAATATGTGGGACAATTTTTGTTAGATACAGGGTCTGAAGGAAACTTGATCAAAATAAATTCATTGCCAGCAGATTGCGAAATTACTAGCAATAATTGTATATTTTTGAAAGGGACCAATGGAGATATAATACCCACATTAGGTTATGCAGAAATTACTATTTTTGGATATACTGCTAAATTTCAAATAGTTCCAGGAGATTTCCTAATACCCAGTGAAGGACGACTAGGTGCAGAGTACTTTGAAGGATCTCGTGCTGTATTGGACTTTGGAAATAGATTCTTAAGAATCGGTGAAAAGCGCTCATTACTTAGGGATCGAAAGTCGACATTTAAAAAGGATGAAACTGCATTAGAGACCTTAGACCCTGAGGAAAGTGACGCCTTTTCCAATAATGGTCAACATGACGAATTTGAAAGCGAATATGAAACTAGTCTTGGAGAACGGTATTATTATCAGTACTCCACCCAAACAGTCGCAGATGAACTAGGGATACCCGAACATACAAACCCTTTTATGGAAAATTACTCAGACTTGTTTACAATTCAGAATTTTAAGGAAAAGCAGACAGACTATCAAGATTCTGACAACGAGGATATAAAACCTTTACCTAAGACCCGAATGGATAAATTAAAAACGCTAATTAAAACAGATCATCTTAACGAAGAAGAACAGGAACAGATGGATAAATTATTGATCAAACACTCAGATAGATTTCAGCTCGAAGGAGAAGCCTTAACAGCTACTAATATAACGAAACATCGAATCTTAACAATCAATGACTACCCGGTTAACAGAAAACAGTATCGACTTCCTCACGCCTTGAGAGAAGAAGTAGATAAACAAATTAGGGAACCATTAGAAAAGGGAGTAATTAGACCCTCAAAATCACCTTACAACACCAGTTTGTGGGTGATTCCAAAAAAACCAGGTCAGGATGGTAAACCAAAATGGAGACTAGTACTAGATTTTAGACCTCTCAATGAAAAGACTATTCCAATGGCTTACCCACTTCCAAATATAACTGATATTTTTGATCAGGTGGGTAATATTCGCTATTGCTCAGTCATAGATTGTGTTACAGGCTTTCACCAAATTGCACTAGACGAAGCCGACGCACATAAAACAGCATTTTCAACTCCCAGTGGACATTTTGAATTTGTAAGAATGCCATTTGGTCTTCGAAACGCAGCATCAGAATATCAAAGGGCTATGAATATGACCTTTGAAGGTATGATGGGCAAAGGGATATTTGTGTATATAGATGAAATAGTCATTTATGCAAAAACTCTAGAGGAACACGAAAAATTGTTCGATGAAGCAATGAGCAGGTTACGTAAGTATAGCTGGAAATCAGAGCCAAAAAAATGCGGGATATTACAACGCAAAGTCACATATCTTGGGCATATTATCAGCGCCAGTAGATTAAATCCAGACCCTAAAAAGGTTGAAGCGGTAAGAGAATTTCCAAAACTCAGAAACGCTAAGGGCGTTCGCCAATTCCTGGGTTTAGCTGGATATTACAGGCGGTTTATTAAGGATTTTGCAAAAATAGCAAAGCCATTGACTAAGCTATTACAAAAAAATGAAACTTTTAACTGGACGAAGGATGCTGAAAACGCGTTTGAAAATTTGAAGGAAGTATTTTGCTCAGCACCATTATTACAATCCCCTGACATGAGTAAACCTTTCTTAATAACTACAGATGCGTCTGGCTACGCGGTTGGAGGAATCCTATCACAAGGCAAAATCGGGAGAGACAAACCTATTGCCTACACTTCGAGAGTACTGAGGGGTACAGAATTGAAGTATGACACCTATGAAAAGGAAGCACTAGCGGTAATCCATGCAGTGCGAACATTTAGACCATATGTATTTGGTAGAAAGTTCACTATTGTTACTGATCACCAGCCATTAATATGGTTCAAAACAACAGACTTGAACACTAGAGTTCAAAAGTGGAGATTTAAGTTGTCTGAATACGATTACGAAATTATATATAAACCAGGAAAATGAATGTAATAACCCAGCATGTCAATATTGTTACTCGGAGACAAGCTCTGGAAGGAAACAGAAGTAGAGAAAGAGACGTAGAAGAAAACAACCAAAATATGGAATCTACATCACAGAAAACATCAAATCTGACTGATCAAAGAAAAACGACAAAACGAAAATGTAAGAAGAAAATAAATTATGCAGAAAGCGATATCGAAAGCGACATCGAAGCCGCTACCAAGGTACCCGAAAGGAGACCAACTTTTAAAAATTACCAAACTAGTCCCACTAATGATGAACCAACTTTCAAACAACCAGAGATACTCGAACCTAAATACGAAAACAATAAATCAGACAGATTTTCCCTCCTCCGAAGATGAGAGCGAAGGAATAGTAGAAAATGAAACAATGAACAATGTAAACTATCGACAGAAAAACTTGACCAACGATGATAGTCATGTGTCCGAAGAGGAAGAACCAATTCAAACTTCATTCAACTGAAACATAGTTGAAAGTAAAGAGTTATTGCAGTTTCAACGGGATAATATCACATACTTTGTAGCCAGTAATGGAGATCCATGTGATGAGGGTTGTAGAACTCTCATAGAAGCGAATAAAATTCCCGCGAAACAGGCGCTTCAAATAGGGAGCATCAACGAAACCAAAAGGAATAACAATAAGTACCTTTTCGGGTTATGTATTCGAGGGGAAATTCCAGAATCACAAGAAATAATCAGGAATAACTTACGTATAACTTCTAAACTTTTTCGTGAATCTCTAATAGCAAAGAAAATTAAGGAATTTAGCATAGCCAAAAGCTCTTATATAGAGAATATACCATGGAGTGATATGATAAAAATTATTAAGGAAATATTCGTTGAGAATTCTATTAAAATAATCATTTGTAAAGGAACGTTAGAATATGTAGTGGGTAGTAAACGCGATGACATTTTTAGGGAACTTCATAATTCGCCTATAGGAGGACATAGGGGGGTATCAAAAACCTTTAATAGAATCCGTCAGAATTACTATTGGGAGAACTTGAAGCAAGACGTGCAAAGGCGTATACAGCAATGTATACAATGTCAATTGAAAAAACTTGTTAGGCTTAAAACTAAGCAACCTATGGTCATAACAGATACGCCAGGTACGACCTTTGAGAAAATTGCTCTAGATATAGTAGGCCCTCTGCCTAAAACTAAAAACTACTGCTACTCCATTAGCAAATGCATTAGCTACTACAATAGCTGACGCATTTATAAAGAATTTTATTTGAATTTTCGGAGCACCTAAGGTCATTTTGACCGATCAAGGGCGAAATTTCCTTAGCAAATTGATTCAGAAAATAGCAAGAAGATTTAAAATTAAAAGAGTGAAAACCACTGCATCTCACCCTCAATCTAATGGTTCACTCAAACGCTCACATCATGCATTGGGCGAATTCCTAAAGCAATATTTTACCGACATATCAAGGGTACATTAAAGACCTGATCACTCGCCTTACGGGTATAAGAAAGATAGTTTATAACAATCTTGTAGAGGCTAAGACCCGATCAAAGGGCTACTATGATAAAAAGATAAATAGCGCAAATTTTAAGGTGGGTGATTATGTCTTCTTGCTGAAGGGACCAAAACCCGGTAAATTTGGGGATCATTATACTGGCCCTCATAAAATTTTGGAAGTAATAAACAAGAATAATGTTAAAATTCAATTCAAGGGGAGCAGAAAGATAGTCCATGCTAATAGACTCAGAGTATCGCATATTAACTGCGAAGTAAAAATTAAAAAGAAAGTAAAGACAAAACATTCAGAAGATGAATAATCAGTTGCATGTTCTGATTACAGATGTTCGTGACATTAGCGTGTGTCTTTCTGTTCCAAACCGCAGCAGCATCAGTCGGGTATGACTGTGGATCACGGTCACTAAACATCACAACGATATCACTGTTAGACGTAGGCCAATGTCAAATACTTTCAAACTCAGTTAATGTTAGAAGGAAATACGTACAGCTGCTACAAGTCAACGAATTTATAGAAACGCAAGCTATACAATGTAAACTTGAAATCAATCGAACAGTTTTTTACTGTGGAATGTATTCGCATGTCTCAATTGTTAAACATGGTGAACACGAGTATATATACGAGATAAGCAAACAAGCCTGTAAACAACTTTATATTACCGGTATACTTAAGTTTGGCAATCACATTATAAGTGGCATTAAGATAAATAGTACCACAACACGCCCGATGCTTTTCGCGGGATATCTAGATAATGAAGGTAGGTGTAACGGAGCTTCGTATGCAGACCCCTATGGTGATTGGGAATCAGTAGTAGTTCAAGGAACATTAAAAATAACCATGCAAGAACAGAAGGCTAGAGTAGATTTAAGTAATAATTTGATACATTTGCGCTCCGGTACACCTCGCACTTTATCAGATGCAACATGTATGGATGTAGAAGGTAGGCATACATTTTGGAATCCTATTCCAGTAAGTAACTGTAAATTCTACAAATATAGCATTTTATATGAAGGATACGCAAATAAAATCAACGAACTAATTCATAATCATGTCCAAACTGTATACTCATTAGCGACAGATGACATAACCTTCGCATTAATGATTAAATCCGCAGAAAACGTTTGCGGGTATACTGTATTTCGTACCGAACATCCTAAATTAGTTATTTTCGAAACTGTAAAGGGAGATTCAATTGCAGGTAGTTACAAACTAGCCGTAGACAACATTGATTTATTCGCTTATGTTAATTCTAAGTTTATATATGTAGAAAAACATATTAAAACACAAATGAGGAATTTGTATAGAGATGTGTTACTGCAACGATGTAATCTGGAAAGAGCTACACAGGCTCCAGATGAATTCGCTTATAATTTGATGAAAGGACCTGGGTATATGGCAGTGACAGCAGGAGAAGTGATCCACGTGATAAAATGCATACCAGTTGAAGTTACGATCCAACATGGAGATGAGTGCTACGCAGAACTCAAAGTTATGAAGGGAAATGCAACCTATTTTCTTACACCCAGAACGCACACAATTAAAACGAGAGGAACAAGGGTCACCTGCAACGCGATCCTACCCTCTTACTACCTAGTCGAAGGTAATTGATACAAATTACTACCTAAACCAACTGAAGGAGTGGAGCCCATCACGATCCAACCTTCAGCACAAGCAACTTGGGAGTATATCAGTCCAGCGTCTTTGGCAACGAGCGGAATCTACACAGAGAAGGACCTAGAGGATCTGCGAGATAGAATCATATTTCCGGTCGAAAGGTCTTCTTTATTGAACGACGTAGCTTATGAAGTTGAAGATGAAGTTGATGAACGAAGATACCATGGAAAAAATAGTTGAATCAACCTGGGACAGGTTATGGAAGAAGTTTATAACTTTCGAAACAGCCAGTGCAGGAGTAATTGCAATATTGTTGATATTGCAAGCAATCAAGATGGTAATCGAGGTCATCATCAACGAGTTCCTTCTACATCGCATTTATGGATAGTCTATCCATATGCTTGGAGCAATCTTCAGCTCATTAACGCAATGCCTTATTTTAATCGGAAAAAGGTCTACCGACCCAAAACCAACTAACTCATATGATCAGACTCAGGCGATCAGACCCAACCATTGTATAGGACAATTTCAAAAACGGATCAGTGTGTCCAATCAACAAGCATACAAGATCCAGAAGAGAAAACTGATAAAAAGAAGTTCTTCACATATATGCCATAGGAAACACGAATCTCTGATGGGACTGTGTAGCGAAGAACACCTGATGGAAACAAGGAGCATTAGACTACGCAGCGTACACATACTAGAATTCATAAATTGCTAGTAAGCGTTTTAGGAGGGGGGTGTTACATCCTGCATAAACTTAGGATATATTTTTTTTATTATTATATAAAAAGGTAACAAATAGGAATTAATCATTTGTAAGAAATCCTGACACCCGGTATACACAGGAAGTGTATATGGGATCCAAACCATATAAATAAACGACGAATTTTCATGAAAAGTCAGTTCGACTTGGGCTTTACCCCCCATAGCCAGCTTTTTTGAACAACTCTGAGCCAGTCGTTGTAAGGGTTATTACGCGGACTTGGTTCAGAGAGACTGAAATTGTATCCAACCTTCTATTCGAAATAAATCAAAAGTAAGTTAAAATTGTTTAATTCTTCTTTACCCTTAATTTCAAATTTCCACAATTTTTCTATTTCCTTATTTCAAACTTTCGATTTATTAACGCAAAATTTTATTAAAATCTTAATCGTAAATATTTTCTAAATCTTAAATTGAACATTGAG
This sequence comes from Diplolepis rosae, assembly GCA_030998225.1. Taxonomy (NCBI): domain Eukaryota; kingdom Metazoa; phylum Arthropoda; class Insecta; order Hymenoptera; family Diplolepididae; genus Diplolepis; species Diplolepis rosae. The sequence goes on from JAPYXD010000072.1 coordinate 1,152,717, forward strand.
CATTAATTTTGTTCAGTGTACAAGTACATTTTCTATTATTCGTTTGATCTAAATTTTTCAATTGAACATTGATCATTAATTTTGTTCAGTGTAAATTTATATTATATGTTTGATCCAAATTTTTATTGAACATTGAGCATCAATTTGTTCAGTGTACATTTTCTATTATTCGTTTGATCTAAATTTTCCAATTGAACATTGAGTATTAATTTTGTTCAGTGTCAATTGTATTATTTGCTTGATCTAAATTCTCCAATTGAACATTGATCATTAATTTTGTTCAGTGTACATTCATATTATTTGTTTGATCCAAGGTTTTCAATTGAACATTGAGCATTAATTTTGTTCAGTGTAAAGGACCCCGCACCAAATGTACAGAAAATGGCCTTATGATAAAAAAATTGTCAAAAAATTTGTTTCTTGTATTTTCGAACCTAAGAACTAAAAATTCGAAAGAAAAATGTCAAAAAAATGGACAGCTTTTAGACAAACACTTGTCAAAGTTTCGATTTTTACATGTATTTTAATGGAAAAATGCTTATTTTAGCGAAATGTTTTTTCCCCTCAAAAACTCTATGATAGATTTGACTAAAACTTTGATATTTTGACGATCAGGCGTAGCGAATCAAAAGATTCATACCAACGAACTAGAAAGATCAACGATTTTTTGGGTATACACCATGTTTTCGGGAGTGTTTTCGTACGCTAAAGATCCAAGTAACATATGTAAATCATCATTTCTCAGTAACTAAAATCAATAGAAATTTTTATTCAACTGCTACGGTATGAAACGACTTTCCAATAAGTAGAGGAAGCGTACACAGCAAGAATATGTTTTAACCTAATTTTAGGGGATGTTTTACCATACCTTAAAGAATGAGTCTGAAGTTCCTTTTTACCATACCTTAAAGAATGAGTCTGAAGTTCCTAACATTAATCAATAACGAAAAATAATTTTATTTTCAAATGCAAGAAAGCTGCTATTTTATGACAAAAAATAGTCGCGTACAGGCCTAAAAATTTCTTAAAGATCTTTCAACCCCTTATCGAATCTGAAACTCACCCAAGCTATCCCTAAATATTTTTAAAATTCAACAAAAGCAACCTAATTCAAAATGTGCCCAGTTTTTGCTGATAATGATTTCAATTGATGCCAAAGCGGCACACATAAAGTCTCAACCCTTCAGCGCATGTAGAACTCACCCCAGCAAGCCATAAATATTTTAAAAATTAAATACAATCACCTAATTTCAAAGTACACCAGGATTTTTCTGAAAATGTTTTTAGTTGATGCCAAAGGGGCAAAAATATGTTTCAAAACCTGAGCACATGCAGAAGTCACTCCCAAATATTTTTAAAATTCAATGTAAACAGCCCAATTCCAAAATACGCCAGAATTTTGCTGATAATTTTTTCAATTCATGCGAACTGTTCACACAAAAAGTTTTAACTACTGAGTATATGTAGAACTCATCCAACTCTAAATATTTTTAAATATTAAAAAATTCAATTAATTCAAAAAAGTAAGAAAAATAGTCAGTTTTCAGATACACACTTATCAATGTTCCAATTTTTACATGTATTTTAATGGAAAAATGCTTATTTTAGTAAAATGTCTTTTTTTAAAACCTCTATTTTTAGCTATAGATTTTGACGATCAGGCATACCGAATCAAAAGATTCATACCCACGAACTAGAAAGATTAACGATTCTTTTGGTATACAGCTTGTTTTTGGGGGTGTTTTCGTACCTCAAATATCCAAGTATGGAAATCATCGCTTTTAAGTAACTAAAATCAATAGATTTTTATTCAACCGCTACGATATGAAATAAACGAATTTCAAATAAGTACAAGGTTGTTTTGTTATCCCTCGAACATTGAATCCGGAATATTGATATTTCTTAATAAGTAAAATCACACAAAGTTTTCTGATTAAACTATGAAGATATAGAAAATCATATTAAAATAAGTAGAAAAGGTGTAAACGACAAGGATGTGTCTGAATTTTTTTTGAATTTTTTTTTTTTTTAATTTTTATTTATTTTTTTAATCATCCCTTAATTACCAGGTCTAGAAGTATGAAACCGGAATTTTGTTGCAAAAGTTACACGTCTGTTGCATGAAAATGATCAAAAATATTTTATTCAAAGTAATCTCCATTGCTATTTACACATTTTTCCCACTTCTCCGGAAGGTGATGAATGCCACGCCAATAAAACTATTCGTCTTTTAAATCAAACCAGTTATCCAGCCATTCTCGTACATTTTCGAACGAAGTGAAGCGTTGTTCAGCCAGAGCGTGGCCCAGTGATGCGAACAGATGGTAATCCGACGGAGCCAAGTCTGGAGAATAAGCGGCATGCGACAGTATTTCGCAACTGAACGACTCGATCGTTTCCTTGACCCATTTCGCTGTGTGTGATGGGGCATTATCGTGAAGAAAAATGACTTTGTGTTGCCTTCTTCGATAATCCGGTCGTTTTTCTTGTAATGCTCGATTTAAACCAATCATTTGCTGTTAGTAGCGATTCGTGTTGACAGTTTCACCAGGTTTTAACAGCTCATAATAGATAACACCCTTCTGATCCCAGTCTTCCAACTTTTTCGGTGGTTTTCCACGATCTTCGTTTCTCACATCAAAATTAACACTTGAATTTTTTAAGGTGGCTTCGGCGTTTTTGAAAAAAATTACAAACTGCTCTAAAACTTAGAGATTATCTTAATAAAATATGCTAGATTCATGTGGAAAAAAGAAATACCGTGATTGGCGATGTCATTGCCGAAAAAATCGGTACCGAAAAAATGTCAGTTTAACACGTACTCTTATGGGATTCCTCGTCAAAATCGGCGAAACTCCGGAACAAAATCACAAGTCACCATAAATCAAATATATACTAGTACTTTCGATTTCGAGGAATCTATTAGTATTATGAAAACAAAGGGTTGACGACTTCAATAAAGAGAAAATTGTGAGAAAAGTACAGAATATAAAAATCGCCTCGAGGTGAAACTAATAAATATTTACTATCGCTTTTTTCTGGGGACATTTCCGCGATTTCTTACCCTTCTACTCAGATGTTACTATAATACATATGATTATTAAAAAAATAAGTATCAATGAGCATTCATGTAACACGTGCCTTCGCGGTGCACCTCACTTCATATGAATCGATGCGATTCTGCAGCAGTTTTCTTCAAGTGATAAGAAAAAAGCAGTGCTGTCCGCAAATCGTAGTTCGTAGGCACAAAACTCGACATGTTGATGCTTGTAGTAAATACACTGGAATATCGAACTTGGGTTGTTGTCTACTGAAAATCTTTCTCAGCTGCTAGAGGAAGAATATGACGCTGTAGAAGCGGTCGTACGGTCCCTAAACTGATGGCAAGCACCATCTATAGGGAAATTCCGGTTTCAAACTTCTAAACCTGATAGAGAAGCGGATAAATTTATATTTCCTACAGGATAAATGTTCAAATATTTTTTGTATTAAGAATCAGGTAGACAAATAAACTTTAAAACATACCCAGGATGCGTCTTTCAGCAGGATTTGCATTAGGATTTAATATCCGGGTAGTTTAATCATCCGTAAGTTATAGATACTATACTCGTAATAAGGATAAGCAGCTATGGGAATTTGTACTAAATGTTGGTTTCACATCGTTTAAATATGAAAGGAAGGAAATTATTATTTCTAGGTAAGTTATTGTTATTATCGTTTTTATTATTTAGGAGTAAGCTAAATATACTTACATCTTCGCTTTACGCAAGTTAGAGCAGGTTTTCACAGGTTGGTGCAAGTTTGTGTTTATGAATATTTAAACTTCCCGTGTAAAAATACTCTTGTAATGAGGTTATTAATAAGTATCGATTTCCCTTAGGGATGATTAAACTACCCTGACAATAAATTCTAATGAAAATCCTGCTAAAAGACGCTTCCTGTATATGTTTTAAAGTTATTTTGTTCACCTGACTCTTAATACAAAAAATATTTGGAGATTTATCCCTTACGAAATGTTCATTTATCCGCTTCTCTAATTAAGGAATGATTAAAAAAATAAAATAAAAAATTCAAAAAATATTCAGACACATCCTTGTCGTCTAAAAAATCTCTACTTACTTTAATATGTTTTCCTATATCCTCACAGATTAATCAGAAAATATTTAGTGATTTTAGTTCTTAAGACATGTTCATATTCCGGATTCAATGTTCGAGGGATAACAAAACAACCTTGTACTTATCTGAAAGTCGTTTATTTCATATCGTAGCGGTTGAATAAAAATCTATATTGATTTTAGTTATTAAGAAATGATGATTTACATATGTTACTTGGATGTTTAGCGTACGAAAACACTCCCGAAAACATGGTGTATACCCAAAAAATCGTTGATCTTTCTAGTTCGTTGGTATGAATCTTTTGATTCGCTACGCCTGATCGTCAAAATATCAAAGTTTTAGTCAAATCTATCATAGAGTTTTTGAGGGGAAAAAACATTTCGCTAAAATAAGCATTTTTCCATTAAAATACATGTAAAAATCGAAACTTTGACAAGTGTTTGTCTAAAAACTGTCCATCTTTCTGACATTTTTTCTTTCAAATTTTTAGTTTGCAGGTTCGAAAATACAAGAACAAATTTTTTTTACAATTTTTTATCATAAGGCCATTTTCAGTGTAAATTTATATTATATGTTTGATCCAAATTTTTATTGAACATTGAGCATCAATTTGTTCAGTGTACATTTTCTATTATTCGTTTGATCTAAATTTTCCAATTGAACATTGAGCATTAATTTTGTTCAGTGTCAATTGTATTATTTGTTTGTTCTAATTTTCAAATTGAACATTGAGCATTAATTTTGTTCAGTGTAAATTTATATTATATGTTTGATCCAATTTTCAATTGAACATTGAGCATTAATTTTGTTCAGTGTCAATTGTATTAATAGTTTGGACTAAATTTTTAAATTGAACATTGAACATTAATTTTGTTCAGTGTCAGTGTATATTATTGTTTTGTATAGATTTCTCAATTAAGCATTAAGACTAAATCTAACCCAGTGGCCAGACATAGAAAGACAAGTATGTGTTACATCTTCCCTGATTTTCTCGAGGGTCAATTCACAATTTATTTAACTAGTTAGTTAACTCATTTTTCACGTTGCGAATTAGCAGCTAGCCTTGTGTCAGGTTCTCTGAATCTAATATAATCTCAGTCAAATATTAGTGAATCTATAAAATTTCTCTTCAAACTATCTAAACATTATAACGCGATATAGGAAATCAGGATTTTTTGACTGATCTTGGCGCGTAAACCGTTTTCGTGATGTTCTCTTCTCGTAGGTTGGTCTGATTCCCAGGTTATAGAGCGTGAGCTTTGACCTAAAAATTGTTTTTAAAACAAATGGACACTTGAACGTTTTCGGACGTAACAAATTTGAAATCTTTCTGTGGAAAAAAGTCGCTTTCAACTGCGCTGGGATTCGAGCCCAGGTTTTTCGATTGCCGGTCGAATGCTCTAACCACTGAGCTACACAGGCGTCCGACATCTCCTTCTCCACAGGAAGATATCTTTATAATGCCTAGTGGCTCTGCCTTGCAGCTGTAAATGATTTTCAAATTAATTAGTTGAGTTTGAAGTTTTTGTCACTGCCTACATTATCGAACGTTTACTAGTCGCGTATCAGATAGGATACGTTGTCGACAGGTGGCCTCGTAGACAATTTCAAACTTTTATATCGCAAATAATGAAAATGAATTCAAATATTCAAAGAATTTGAAATCTTTCTGTGGAAAAAAGACGCTTTCAACTGCGCTGGGATTCGAGTCCAAGTCTTTTGATTGCCGGTCGACTGCTCTCACCACTGAGCTACACAGGTGTCCGAAATCTTCTTCCCCACAGGAAGATCTCCTTATATCGCCTAGTGGCTCTGCCTTGCGGAGACCTAGGCTCGAACTCCAGCGCAGTAGAAAGCGTCTTTTTTTCCATGAAAGATTTTGAAATTCTTCAAATATTTGAATTTATCTGCATTTTTTGCGATATAAGAGTTTGAAATTGTCTACGAGGGCACCTGTCGACAACGTGTCCTATCTGATACGCGACTAGTGAACCTCCGATAATGTAGGCAGTGACAAAAATTTCAAACTCAACTAATTAATTTGAATATTACAATATGTTTTCACAGCACCGAAACCATTTTGCTCCTTCATAAAGAAAGCTTTATAAGGATGAAAACTTTTGATCCCTATTTTTAACATATTTTGACATCATTCGACCCCAGGAGAATCTTACTATTTATTACGACTGAATATTGAATATATAATATAATAATATAATATAATATACTGAATATTCATTCAGAGATTTCTGTTGTTTTTTTCTCACCCATCACTGTTTTGAAGTTACAACAGACAAAAAACTAAATTTTCTTAAACAAAGGCTGATATTTGATATACATTGATGCAACTATCAAAGATTGATTTTAATCATTTTGAAAAAGTTGCATCGAACTTTGATATCGTAAGCATTTTATACAAGAAAAATGAAAAATTACATTGAAACGCCAATTAAGGAAACTGTTAAGGCATTGTATATCCATAATCTGACACGTTCAGTGCAGCATGTAATCATAAACAGTCTGCACTGTATCGATTGTTGTGTTGCATCGGTTTAATATTAATCACGTGAAATTTTCATTCATAAACGATTATGAAATTCAAGAGATTGAAAATAATTAATAAAGAGTTTAGCTCTAGCAAAGGTGTCCCAATAAATATGAAATTTACGCGAGAGTAGTAGAAGGTTCAATACAGTAGGACGGGCAGACCCCTCAGTATATTCACGTTTAAGTAGCACATTTTACATAATTCTTGATCTAAAAATAGAGTTAAATTGAGTTAAAAACGTAAAGGGGAATTATTGAAAGGATATCTAAAAGTAGCTTACCATGTGAATGTAACAGCAGCAGGACTATCTTTCCCCATGGGGAACCTACTTTGCAGGAAGTGTAATTGACAATAATATCTTTTTAGCAATTCACATCCTTTAATATCGATGGGAGGACGAACTGCTGATGCTCGTAAATTCTCCAGTTGATGTATTTCGTTATTATAAGACTCTGGATCTTCTTTATAAAAATCACGAATGTACTGAAAAAATCCAAAATTAAAAATGGTTAAATGGCAGTTTAGGTACCACGCTACGAAGTTGACTGCGTATTACGACAAGCAAGGTAGCCAACTCAGAAAAAGTTAGGTGTTTTCTAATGGCGGGGAACTTTAACTTTTTTATTCTCTAGAGTGCACACACTTCGACTGTTTTATCGGTCGATTTGTTTACGGTTAAACGTAACGTCGAAAACTTGTATTTCACGTTTTGAATATATGTTTGTTTTAATCAAACAAACTGTTCTTTAGGTTTGGTCAAATAACTCTGTTTTTTATCTATTCTCTCCATAAAAACGTTTATGGAAAATTGGTACAATTTGCTCAACATTATTTCATTACATATTTTTTTTTATTTAAACTTTGAATTTCGCGTCATTTGTAAATACGTAATTTTTTTGAGGTTAACTACCATGACCTTCCTTAATTGTAACAGAGATGAGTTGGGAGATTGCTAATTAAATGGAATAAGAGAATTTCACAAAAGTGGGCTGATAAACGCGCAACCTAGAGTTACTTTGAAAGCGCATGCTGCATGTCGGTAACTAATGGAAGGTAGGAAATCTAGAAATGATTAACCGTCGCAATTTTTACGAGAAGAGTTATTAACGCGAAATGCAAAGTACATAATTACCATCAGAATATTAATCTTTTAATACAAAAATTGAGTCTATGTCCATAGTTACTTCTAGCTATTTATTGTATGTACAAAAATGATTGCGTCGTATAGACATATTAAAATTATACGCATACATTTTAAATTACAAGTTACTTATTATATTCGATATATGTATAAATTGGCTTTAGGGTCCAGAAATAATGAAAACTCGGTTCTTACATTCTTTCAAACGTTTCGACTCAGGTTGGAGTCCTCATCAGTGAGAATTTATTTCTATAAAAAATACAAAGGAGGAATCTTAAAAATTGACCGTGTGACGGATAAACATTGTAGTAAAAAAGTGATATAAGAATTGCAGGTGTGAAAATAAAATTGGACTAAGTAACCAAATTTGCAATACAGTAAAACTGTACTGCAATTCTTATATCACTTTTTTACTACAATGTTTATCCGTCACACGGTCAATTTTTAAAATTCCTCCTTTGTATTTTTTATAGGAATAAATTCTCAGTGATGAGGACTCCAACCTGAGTCGAAACGTTTGAAAGAATGTAATAACCGAGTTTTCATTATTTCTGGACCCTAAAGCCAATTTATACATATATCGAATATTCATCAAAGGGTCGATACAAGTCCTATCTATAATTACTTATTATACTTAATATTTTGTAGCTGATTTTTAGGTATTTTTTTTCTTTTAAATTGAAATTGCGTAACTCACATAGAGCTGAATTATAATCGTAGGCAATTATTTCAACGTCAAGATTTAATTTACATATATCCAACAAAAAGAGTGTATAAATTGTTCACAAAGGTACTCAGAAAAATACTTAATTATTACAAATTAAAGTAGAAGAATAATTATGCTTTGCTGAAATACTTTAATGAATAATTAAAGAAATGAAAAAAATGTCTTATTTGTATTCATATATATTTTTTAAATGTTGATAAAATAACTATTGTTTTAGCTTAAGAAAAATATAATTTCAGATACGTTCAGAAGTTACTTAAAACTAGAAGTACCGTTCTTGTATAATTAGATCAACATTGCTGGAAAAAGTATAGAACATTCCAGAAGAATTCAGTAGAAAGTCCGTGAAAATTCTGAATACGCAGAATGTATAATTTCTATAAATCATTTAAGAAAATTAAATTCAAAGATTGGATATTTTTAAGATTTAATATGAAATTCTGAATATAGGCAGATAGAGCTTGAACAGTACTCGTGCATGAAAATTCCATTCAATGAAATTTGTATGGACTATCAAATGCAACAAGAAAAAAAAATGATGTTCGCAAGCTTTCTTTTTTTATGTACTTTTTTTATTGATTTTTATTAGAAATTATACTATTATACACCATCACTACATATCGCTGAATATAATATATTACCACTGTTGAAATTAATCCTATACGCTGACAGGATTCGAACCTTAACTTTTACCTAACCTACATGTATAGCGCAGTCTAACCGTATAAATTAAACCGCACAGCTACCAAAGCACTTGCGATATTTCCCAAAAAATGTTGGGTACATTTTATCCATAGAAAATGCAGGGTCATGTAAGAAATTGCTGCGCCTTGTTTCACCAAAAATTGTATATAATGAAGAAGTTTGAAGAATTATTATGTTTCTTCATTTTTAAATGATGAGATTTTTAATGAATTAATTACTATATTCTAAATTATGAAATATAAGAATTTCATAAATTCTGAAGTTTATGTTAATTCACAAAGTGTCACGTCCCGCGACTCTACCGCCACAAGTAACAAGCAGATTAAAAAACCAATAAAGGGATCAAGACAGCATTACAGCGAGTGTGATTTTATCGACACAAGTTATAGACAAATCTACAGATCAATAGGATGATCAATATGAAATTACCATGTGTCGTTATAATACCCACACATGATAACAAATCAACTGACCCAGAGAGAAAGTGAATGAAGCCCTACAATACCAACACACTACCGTCACAACATGCGACTTGTAATAGCATGTGACTTGTAATAACATGCGACTGGTCATAGCATGTTACTCGTCATACTTGACCTTTCAAAGTTCTATAAAAAGCGAAAGTTCCAAGAGAAGTCAGTCCAGTACCATCATCTTTACACCGCGAGTTCAGTTCAGTTAGTTAGTCAACGTCCGATTTCTACAATGTAACCAACGCGAGTCCAGTCCAGTGCCACCGAATCTGTACCGCGAGTGCAATCCAGTCAGTCTAGTCCAGCTTCGCCAGATTTCTACCGCTACTCAACACAGCTTCTAACTCGACGCTGAGTTCAACGATTCTTAAAAGTGAAGGGGAATCGCCTTCCAAAATTCTCTCGAAACTGGGATCAAAGAATTAACTAGATCAACCGTTTGGACTACGAATTTACTATACAACAGCAACTATCTCAAGATTACAAGGAAGACTCAACTGACCACATTCGCTTACTGGACTCAATTAATCATCAACCAATTCACAACTCAGGGTAACTACATCGAAAAATGGCTTAATTCGTGGATAGCCTCAAAAGATGAACATTTTTACCGTAACGGTATTCGAGCTCTACCAGGAAAGATGGGCAAAAGTTGTAGCTAACGATGGGCAATACTTTGATTGATTAATTTGTAACCATTTTTTCACAATAAAGTTAGATTTTCATAAAAAAATAGCGGGAACTTAGTTACGCACCTAATAATAAAAAATAATAACAATTGAATTGTTTAGATAATTTTCTCATGTTCACCCCTACAACGTATATAATCGAAAAAAATACCATTATATACCAGCTGCTTTAACTAATCTTAAAATTTACGATCAAAGGCTCCTTAATCTGCAGTTTTAGCTGAAAACGATCACGGAGAAAAATGGAGATCACAAGAATATGAACAATTACTAAAAAACAGGAATGATTACCATAAAGGAAAAGCGAGTATTAAACAGTAGAGAACTCATTACCAAACTGCTGAACACTCACTTTTCCCAACTGATAGTCATTCCTGGCTTTTAGTAAGCATTCATTTTCTTCTGATCTCCATTTTTCTCTGTTTATTGCATCGAAACATTGTCGGATTGTGCTTAGGACTTTCCAATCGTATAAATTTGTTATAATGACGTTGAATCATCTTAGTTTTACGTAAGTGACACAGTCCACAAAGTTTGAATCGTCAAGATACACAGAATCCAATCCAAACGCCAAAAGAGATATTGGAATAGGCGACTGAGTCTTTCCGTAACATTTCATTAACATTTGTAGAAATTAAAAAATATAAATGACATTCCAGTAGATGCTGGCACTTCTTATTCAAACACTAAAAAAAAGGCAGTTCTGGAACATGAGACAGACTATTTTACAAGCAGCAGTGAAAATTCCAACATTGAATGTGAAACATCTGATGACGAGTATACTATCAGCTGTATAAATAAGTTTCCGCCGTTTGACAAAAGTTGGCATCACCAGTAAGTTTTGGTTGAAATTGACAGATGTAAAACGTCACTGTCATAAGGTTGGACATTTGTCAACAATATAACCTTGAAATATTAGTGAATTTTTATCAGTAACTTTTGATTTACTTCTTCAATTTGAAGAAATTTGCAGCTGAGGCGCATCGATTGCTTGTAGAAACATATAGTGAGGCTACCTTAAGTGAGAGAATTTGTCGTGAGTGGTTTCAAAAGTTTAAGAACGGTGAATTTGACATCGAAGTCAACGAACGTAGCGGAAGGCCGAAAGTGTACGAAGACGCGGAATTGGAAGCATTATTGGATTATGATTCGTACCAAAGGCAAGGAGAACAATAGGATGGACAATACTTCGAATAAAACATAAGGTTCCGTTCTTTCACAATAAATAAAAAACAAATTTTTTGATAAAAAACGGCGGAAACTTATTTGTATACCTGATACATATGACACAAAAACGAGACATTCAGAGAGGTGGTTCCAAAAGAAATTGAATGACTGAATTCGAGATTTGGGATTACCTTTAGATGGCGCTGAACACCTTGCTTCAGCTTTGAAAGAAAAAGGAAATTTAGCAAAAGGGACAAAGTCAAGTGTTTATCGAAACAGAGAACAGAATTTTCGGAAATACTTTCATTTTGATCAAGAACAGTCTTTAGTCTATTGTACGAATGTTAATGGACTTATAAACGAATTAAAACCAAGAGTTTACAAAGATGCAGAGTGGAGGTTATTCATAGACTCTTCTGAATTTGGGTCTAATGAAACAATTTGTAAAAGCTCTAAATAAAGAAGGACAATGTTTTCAGTATATAATGTCTCAGTTTCCCCAATTGTTCGATGCTAAGTTAAAAGAAGAAATATTTGATGGACCTCAAATTTTGAAAACTGTTTAAAGACGACGTTTTTGTTACTAAAATGACTTTGACTGAGAAGAAAGCTTGATTACGAAAACGTCGTTGAACAATTTTTGGGGAACGTTAAGAGACCAAAATGGAAAAAACAGGTCTCAAGAATGGTCGACAGTTTCAAAAAATTGAAATGTTTAATGAGGTTAAAACTACATTTCATGGATTCTCATGTTCAATACTTCTCTGAAAACCTCGAGGACTACAATGAAGAACAGGGTGAAAGGTTCCACCAAGATATCAATGTGATGGAACAAAGATATCAAGGCAGATGGGATGAAAATATGATGGCGGATTATTGTTGGATGTTAAAAAGAGATTTGTCTTAAAACAAAAGAAAAATGCCGCTACGAAGATATTTCGAATCCACAGAGTGCGTTGTAATAAGGCAAATAGCTGTTCTTCTATCGAAAGTCAGTGGTATGCAGAACTATATATAAAAACCACCTCATATACGGACTATCTAATCAATGGCTAGAAATTTCACTGATTTATCAGTGAAAAGCGTGCTACTGAGGAATAAGTGTGAATCCACTGATTCTGATTCGGGGAGTACATTCATGCAAAACAAACGCTAACTTGAATTACGTATCGGATTCGATGCCTGGAAATACACAAATCTAATTTTGTCCTGCAAAGCACCGCTCAGACAATTTTGTTTTATGGTTATGTTCCAGATTTTCTACTTATACCACTGATCTGATACTATATATTAATTCAGCAGCTTGAAATCTATAATAAAACCATGTTTTACTTTCATATACTCAAAAATACGATTTTTTCAGGTTATGTCGACAACCAATCGTGAAAGATGCTATTTTGACCTCAAATTCTGATTCAGCAAATCAAAATACATAAAAATACATGTGTCTCGTTAAAAGTGCCAGACTTCTTTTTATTTGGCTGTGTTTTTAATTGTAAATTATTCTCGAATTGTAAGTAGGTTCACAAATTTGCGATATTGCATGATTGGTTCTGCTATCAACTTTTACTTTAATTTTTACTCTTTATTGGTTTTATTTACTGTAACATATTGTAATTTTTTACTTCACGGAGAAAAATAGTTCGAGTAATTTTACTCTACTCTGTCGGTTAAATTTGAGACATAAGGACATTATTGAAATCTTAGTCATGTGTAAATGTAACGTATTTTTTTCAAAAATTCATAGTATTTCACTATATATAATCAGATATAATGTATGTTTTTTTTGTAATATTAGATCCTTCTTTTAGATAGACACTAAATATTTATGTTCTAAAAATTTATTACATAAAAACGTCCACATTCCATCGTTTTGTAAATATTAATAACTCTCAAAATAAACATTTAACAAATTTGTTAGTCTCATTTTTAAGGTAAGTCTTCACAGTATATTGCTAACTAATTAAAATATTTTTTAAAAAAATTTCCTGGATTCTGCCCTAGGGCCAAACATGATACTAAAAAGTCGTAGAATTTCAAATGATTACTGTACTCTATACATTAATCTAAAAAATCCAAACTATCAATATTTTGATAAATATGCCTAAATTTTATTAAAATATGGTATACATTGATTTTTTTAAATTCTTGTAAAAAGCTACACATTTTGTAAATTTCTTACGACTTTTTTATATCACGTTTGACCCAAAGATGCACGAAGAAAAATAGAGATTGAAAGAATATGAAAAATTACTAAAAACCAGGAATGACTACCGGGTCAGAAAAGAGTGTTCAGCAGTATGGGAATGAGTTTTGCACTGTTTCATACTCTCTTTTCTTTTTCGGAAATCATTTCCGTTTTTTTAATCGTTCATATTCTTATGATCTCCATTTTTATTCATGTATACTATTTTATTCGTAAAAAATATTTATAAAATTTATTTCATATTAGAGAAATCTCAAGCTGTAATTTTGTATACACATTGAGATATAATTTTTGTTCGCTTAAGAACTCAAGCCTTTTATTCACACTTATAAATGGTGCTTTTGTAAGTGCTTATGAAATTCAAATTGAAATAAAACACTGAAAAATTGATGGAATGTTTTATTATTTTATTAGAGTAAATGTAATGCCTTTTCCTGGCCTCATTCCATTAATGGCTCATTTGCTATCGACCTAAAATGCTTCCAAAGTTGTTGGTTTGTCAGCATAAACCATGGATTTAACATACCCCCAAAGAAAATGATCTTGTACCGTCAAATCACACGATCTTGGAAGCCATCCTAATGAAACCATGAGATGTCGATGTATAAGTCCTGCATTTTGGAAACAAAAATGTATTGAGCATGTGTCGATATCGAACACCATTCACCGTAACGGCAGCTCCTTCCTCCATTCGAAAGAAATATAGATCGATGTGTACTTCTTGCCAGTCAATTTTAATTGATGCAATGGAGTCACGCAACATCATGCAATGAATAAGTGATGCGGAATTTATCCATCACGAAACGAATGGCTTGTTCAGAAAGTTGATTATGGCGAACATAAAATGGACGAAGAGCTCTACAAGTTTCGCGAACGGAACTTCAATTTTGAAAATAAATTTCCACAATTTAGCAGCGTTTTTCAAGTGTTTAACGATTTATGATTAAATGGCATACCTTACTGAACATAAGTGTTAAAGAAATGTCACTTTAAAAAACCTCATTCAAACGTTACACCTATTGAAAAATTTCATGCATCTAAAAAAACACACTGCATATCGAAATTTACATGTGAAAAATGTTACGTATTTCAAAAACTTTCCAAAATATTTTATTCATATGAAATGTTTTTTAAAGTTGCTTTATACCATAGAAATCCAACTGTGCAATTTCGTATGTGCATATTTAAATACAATTAATGTAATGTATGTGACGTGTTTGAAAACATGTCTGTTATTATATTGCCCCAAAATTCACAGAATTTTTATTCATTTTTTCATTTTGGCAATGGATCAGAATCTTTTTATTTTCACATTAAAAATTATCAATGGCAGATATAAAAAACGTATGAAGTAAGGCAAACGTTTCGGCCACATATGGGGGCCCTCTTCAGTGCCGTAAATTAAAAGATTAATTCAAAATTTCATTTAAAGATAAAATATACGGGATGATTAAATAAGGACAAGCATAAAAAATGTAAAACGTATCTCCTAGCTTGCAAATCAAAGTGATGCAGTCCAGTATGCACAATACGTATTGAAAAAATATGCCAAATTCACTGTATATAGACAATCCGATAGAACGAAAAAAACTTAAAATTTTGCATAATGATCCGGCCGGAAAATTTATTTTCTTTTTTTTTTCTTTTTTTATGAATGTAAATAGATAAATATTTGAACATTTTGGTGTACTTAGTTGGCTTTAGGGTTTGGAAAAATGTTGTCTCAAGGTTTCATATTTTCAAACGTTTCGACTCTGATTGGAGTCCTTATCAGTGAGAATTTATTTCTATAACAAATACAAATAAAGAAATTTGAAAATTTTGGAAGAGTAACAATAAGGAACGACCGGTGAATTGCACATAAGGAAACATACATTTTTTTATGAAAAAACTAGATTCGCGAAATTGAAACTATTGAACTATTCAAAAACCATTAAAAACTATACAGATACTATAAAAAACTATACAAAAAACTGTACAAAAACATGTTCAAATACTGTTTAAAATATTAAAAAGTGTTTGAGAAATGTACAAAAAAACTACACAAACCATTCAAACTGTTGAAAAACCGTCTATCTTGGAAAAAACTGAACACAAAAAAGATGTATTTAACCCCCCCCCCCCCCCCGATAAATGGACTGCATTAACCAAACACTCCTGGAACAAAGACCATAAATTCGACTTTAATAATGTCAACATAGTTGACAGATCTAGTAACTACAAAAAACGCATGTTATTAGAAATGACTCATATAGCTAGTAACTCCTATGCTGTGGACCAAAGAACAGACACAGACAACCTATCCGTTTTTTATCTCCCCCTCTTAAACAATTAACTTCAACCCCCTTGCAGTACGTTTTTCTAAAAAATGCAAAAATACAATTTTTGTCTAACGCAATATCTTTATACACATTAAGACTGTTTATGATTTTTATAGCCCCTTAATTCATAAAAAAAAAAGAAAGAAATTTTCCGGCCGGTTCGTTCTACAAAATTTTAAGTTTTTTTCGTCCTATCGGACTGTCTATATACAGTGAATTTGACATATTTTTTCAATACGTATTGTGCTTGCCAGACTGCTTCATTTTGATTTACAAGCTATGAGGTAAGTTTTTGATTTTTATGCTTTTCCTTATTTTAATCATCCCCTATATCTTATCTTTAAATGAAATTTTGAATTAATCATTTAATTTATGGCACTGAAGAGGGCCCCCATATGTAGCCGAAACGTTTGTCTTACTTTTTACGTTTTTTACATCCGCCATTGATAATTTTTAATGTGAAAATGAATAGAATCGGACCCAATGCCAAAATAACAAATCGTATAAAAATTCTGTTAATTTATGGTCAATATAATAACAGACATGTTTTCAAACATATCACATTACATAGATAGAATGGCTCTTTCAATACTTTTAGTATAAACGCGTTTTTTTTCATAGTTCTAAACATTTTTAGAACTATTGAAGTTTAAACAAACGTATAAGTCTTTGTCAGTACGGAGCCAACGCTATACCGTGCTATACGAATAAGAAGAAGGTTATGCTCCGCTGTATCGTAATAGGCGCATGCGCAATTCAATTTTTTACATTATGTTACTCTGTATCGTAATACACAACATTACGCTACTCTCAACTGTAGCATATAAACGCGTTAATGCCAATGCGCACAATTCGGGTAATTACGAGACTCGCTTAAAATGCTCATTATGCGGCTAAGCACATAATATACCATTAAATACGTGCCTGGAGTCGATAAGCATGCAACTGTCGTCAAAAAAAGGCGAATTTAGATATTTATTTTAGAATCATCATCCTCATGATACTTCAGAATATCTTAAAAAACGATATCGCCGAAAACAATGTTCGTTTGGGTGGCAGGGGTGTTCGGTGGCAGGGGTGCGTGTGTATAGCTGCTACTTCTCTCCCAACGATCCTTTCGAGGTCTTCGAGACCCAGATCCTCCTCCTTGAGGAAAGCCTCAGAGAGGCTAGTGGGCGGTCCCTTATCGCGGGCGATTTTAATAGTAAGTCGCCCGAGTGGGGCGAAGCCCGTCTGGTCAGGAGGGGGATCTTGGTCGGCGAGATGGCCGCTAGGAATGACCTGATTGTATTAAACCAGGACAGGGATTTTACGTTCAGACGAGGAGCGGGGGGGTCGATTATCGACCTCACGTTTGCCGCGCCCCGTCTTGCCTCAAGGATAGTCGACTGGTGCGTCCTCCAGGTAATAACCTTGAGTGACCACCAGTGCATTGAGTTTAGCATCCGGGAACGGAGTCACCCAGTGAATTCGGGAAGGGGTGGCAAAGGAAGAAGCCCCTCCTGGAACACAAGACAACTCAGCAAAGACAAGCTACACAAACATCTTGAGGAAACCAGGCTCATAGATGAGCTTGATTGGGCTAAGTCTACTGGGTCGTTGGAGGACACCGTGCGGGCTGCGAGGCAGAAAGTGGTCGCAGCATGTGACTACTCGATGCCTCGACGGCGGCACGGGCGTACCGGGGACTCAATGTACTGGTGAAACGACCAGTTGTCTGTCCTGCGTCGGGAATGCCTCACAGCGCGGCGGAGATTCACCCGCTCAAAGGGTGATCCTCTGCTGCACGAGGCATGGAAAAAAGCAAAATCAGCTCTGAGGCAAGGCATAAAGAAAAGCCGACTTCAGTGCTGGAAAGATTTGATCGGTGAGGTCGAGAAGGACCCATGGGGTCTCGCCTTCAAAATAGTCACCAAGAGACTGGTGACTAGAAGAAAGACCCCGGGCTTGGATAATCCCGATCGAGTCAAGTACATCGTGCGAAGCTTGTTTCCGCATGTAGAGCCGTTCCAAAGACAGGACCAAAGCTCCTGCGTGGTCCGGCGCGAAGAACTCTTCACTCTCGAAGAACTATAGAGAGCGCGTGAAAGACTAAAGGCAAACACAGCGCCGGGGATCGACGGGTTGCCAAACGAGATCCTCAAAGAGGTGATCGGGGCATACCAGGAGATCCTCCTAGAAGTCTTCAACTCCTGTCTTCGGGAGGGGAGATTCTTCGCAGACTGGAAGGAGCAGAGGTTGGTCCTGCTGAGGAAGGGCAACAAACCTCTAGGGGATGCCTCATCGTATAGACCAATATGTCTGTTGGATACGGTGGGGAAACTTCTGGAGGAATTGATCCTACAAAGACTACAGGATCACATGGTTCGCGAGAATGGTCTCTCGGAAAACCAGTTCGGCTTTCGGAAAGGAACTGGCAAGCGTAAGGGATTCTGCGCGTTGACCAGCATTGACATACGCAATGCGTTCAATGCCGCGGGATGGAACATCTGCATCGAGGCGATGGTGCGGAAAAAGGTTCCAGACTACCTGTTGCGAATGATAGATGACTATCTGAGCGACAGGTGGGTGATATACGAGGGCGACAAATGGTCTCTCAAGAAAGAGATGACATGTGGCGCCCCTCAAGGGTCGCGGGTGGGTCCACTCGTTTGGAACGTCATGTACGACGATTTCCTGCGCATGGACCTGCCTGCTGGAACGAGCATCATCGGCTTCGCGGATGACGCACTTGTCGTGTGCGCTGCTGACAACGTCAGAATTCTGGAACTGAGGATAAATGATACTCTGTGTCGGGCAAAGCGTTGGTTAGATAGCAGAGGCCTGAAAATGGCCCCTGAAAAGACCGAGGCTTTGCTGGTCACGGACAGGAGATCCTTACAATATCCGAGGATCGTTCTCGGGGAACATGAAATCGAGTGGAAAAAGAGCATTAAGTACCTGGGAGTGCAGTTGGATCGAAGGCTTAGCTTCGGCAAAAACCTGCAGATCGCGACTGCCAAAGCCATCCAATGTGGGGCCGCCCTGACTCGGCTCATTCCCAACATTGGTGGACCCAGGGAAGCTAAGAGAAGGCTCGTGGCGAGCGTGGTAAATTCGAAGCTGCTTTATGCAGCTCCGATCTGGACAAGTGCCCTTAACAACCATGCTATCCTGAAGAAGCTGTTCTCGGCACAGAGAGGTGTGGTGCTCAGAACAGTCTCAGCATACCGAACTGTGTCGAAGTGTGCTGTGCCTGTCCTGGCGAGCGTCCCACCAATTGACTTATTGGCAGAGGAAAGGAAAGAGACCTTTCAGCTCCGTAAGGATATCAGCTGCTTAACCAACCTGCAGGATATCGCTCGGGCAAAGGAGGCCATCCACAAGGATGGAAGGCGCAGACTCGTCGAGAAATGGCAGACGAGATGGCATGGTGACCAGTCCAGGAGATGGACTCACCGTCTAATCCCGGAGCTCACCACCTGGCTGTATAGAAAGCACGGTCAAGTCGGCTTTTACCTGGAGCAAGCGCTTTCAGGCCATGGCTGATTTAATGCGTACCTAAAGCGCTTCAAGAAAAGAGTCGACGAGTCGTGTAGCTACTGTGGATCCTTTGTGGAAAATGCAGAGCACACACTCTTTGTCTGTGCCAGGTGGGGCGCGGAAAGGGAGGCCGTCGGTCGGGCAGTGGGCGCACAACTCACTCCTGATACGATGGTCTCTCTCATGCTCCAGTCTGAACAGATATGGATGCTTATCGAGTCATTTGTCACCCTGGTGATGAAGATGCGGAAGCTCGATGAGCGTGCAGAGCGCGGCAACAACGGGGGCCAATAGAAATCGCATCGGGGCCTGCACCCGCGGTCTTGCGTCTTCGGCGGACTTGGCTGTCCGCGTAGTTCAGGGGAGGAATCGCTTTATTCCTCCCCTGGCCGGCGCGGCTAGTCAGTCTGCCTAACGGTCGTGTGGCAGCGGATGAGAGTCCCGGGCAAACGGATGACGAAAGAGTCGTACGCGACTTTAAGCTGGAACCAACCACCCGTGAAGTTTAAAGCCGAAAGGCGGTTCCGCGGGCGGTGTATTGGTTATCTCCTTCGAGCATTGTCGCTCGTCGCGTAATAACCCTCATTATGCGCCTAGGCACATAATATACCATTAAATGCGTGCCTGGTGTCGATGAGCATGCAACTGTTTGGTGTCGTATGAAGTGAGGGGCACCGTGGGGGCACGTGTTACATGAATGCTCATTGCTACTTATTTTTTTAATAATCATATGTATTATAGTTACATCCGAGTAGAAGGTTAAGAAATCAAGGAAATGTCACCTGAAAAAAGCGATAGTAAAAATTTATTAGTTTCACCTCGAGGCGTTTTTTTATATTCTGTACTTTTCTCGCAATTTTCTCTTGATTGAAGTCGTCAACCTTTTCTTTTTATAATACTAATAGATTCCTCGAAATCGAAAGTACTATTATATATTTGATTTATGGGGACTTGTGATTTTGTTTCGGAGTTTCGCCGATTTTGATGAGGAATCCCATAAGACTACGTGTTAAACTGACATTTTTTCGGTAGCAATTTTTTCGGTAATGACATCGTCAACCACGGTATTTATTTTTTCCAAATGAATCTAGCATATTTTATTAAGATAATCTCTAAGTTTCAGAGCAATCTGTAATTTTTTCAAAAACGCCGAAGCCACCTTAATTCATTTGATTTGATCAATTTTTCCTTTAATTCCTGAATGTTTCGTTCATATCGAACAAAATTTTATTTCGTTCAAATAACAATTCCTTTCATTTCTTCGAGTCTACGAAATCTTTTTTCTGAATAATGGAATCGTGCTTCGCTTCTTTTAATTTATATTCACAATTTTATATTTCCAAATTTTTCTACTGGTACTGGGAAATTTACTTAACAGTCCCGGACTTTTTGACAGGACAAATTTTTCTGAAGATCCTATATACTTTTTATGAAGAAGCTTAGAACTTCATCCAAAAAAATGAAAGAATGTCCTAGATTAATTAAAATTAAAAAATTAAAATTAATCTAGTTGTAAGAACTAAGGTGTTTATATGCTACAGAGTAAAAAATATACTTGTGACCCTTTTCTAAAAAAACAAAATGGGTAACCACGACTAATACTTTCTCTCAGTGTACGGTTATTGGTGACTTTTCCCTACTTATTTTTAAAAGACAACAATTTTTACACTCTACAATTGTCATTACATTGACTAGATAATTCCTTGCAAATTATATTAGGTGCACAACTAAGTTCCCGTTGTTTTTTTGATGAAAATGTAACTTTATTGTGAAAAAATGGTAGAGCTCGAATACCGTTACAGTAAAAGTGTTCATAATTGAGGCTATCCACGAATCAAGACATTTTTCGATGTCTTCATATGAGCGGAACTGTTGATCAGCCAGACCATGTGCCATCGACCAGAACAAGTAATAATCGGAAGCCGCAATGTCTGGAGAATGCGGCGGGTGGGGTAGGACTTCCCATTTGAGCGTTTCCATGTAGGTTTTAACGGGTTTGGGCAACGTGAGACCGAGCGTTGTCATGCTCTAGAATCACTTTTTCGTGTCTCTGCTCGTATTGTGGCCATTTTTCGCGCCTTTCTTCACGTGGACGGCCGTCACCATCGAAATCATCGTCTTTGAAGCGACGGAACCAATCACGGCACGTTGTTTCTCTTAGAGCAGCGCCTCCATAAACTTTTTGGAGCTCTCGATGTGCTTCAGCCGCCGTTTCCTTCGAATGAAAGAAGAAAATCAACACTTCCTGCAAATGACGATTATTTGGCACAAAATCAGACATTTTCGCACAACCAAAAGTATATGAAGCCGAAACAAAATCACTAATGTGTCAAAACGGTTTGTTTATCATATGTCTAAGCTTGGTTCATGACGTTTTGGATATGTCAAAATCGACCAGCACTTACTGCTGGAGCAATCTATTGACAAACAGCGGGAACTTAGTTGCGCACCTAATAATCAATTATATTACATTAGGCTGCCTTTTTGCATATATAATTACATTACCATATTACAACCACTTAAAACTCATTTCAACTTGTGTACCTTGCCTATGATCTTTCCTTAAATTTCGCTATGCTCCTAGAAAAAAATCGAGATAAAACTTACTTTTCTTATACAAATTTTTATTAAGTGCCTTCATTTACTTGTACACGGAAAAAAAGTGCAGCCGTGACAGGGAAATTAATCCTTGTTACAGCTAAACATTTACCTGGAAACGAACAAGTGAATGTAAGAAGATCTTTGAATCAGCTAAAGTAAATATCTTTGACCAGTTTATGGGTTTCAGCGATATCATTTGTTCGATTCAGACATTATAGTGTAGCTGGAACAGTGATATAAGAAATAGCTTCTAGCTGATAACAAATATGGCGAAAGTGACGTCACTTATATGCACTTATATGCACGTTGATGTCAACATTTAATGTAATACTGTGTTTATCTAACAATAAATTGTAAATAGTTCGTGCAAAAATATTACTTAGTTCAAATAATGAGAAATAGTAGGTAATCAACAAATTTGCCTTCTAAATTTAATTTAGTTAGCACAGTGATATTCACTTCCATGATACCAGATGAACAAGTGACTACAATAAGAATTTGTATTTCCATTCTATCTGAATCTTTCGTTAATTTTAAGGTATAAAAGCTATACTCAATTTAGCGAAAAAAGTAATTTTTCTTATTTAGAAATTTCATGACAAATCCTGTTTTAGTCTGACAGTTTATACAACCTAACTAAAAGTTTCACATAATCTAGTTATATAGATTCTTCAAATTCATTAAATTCTTGATTCGCCCGGTCGTCTAGTCAAATTTTTTTCCGTGTACAGTATGAATAAGAAAGCATACATTAGTCTAGGAAAACCTTTCAAATCGTGCATTTTACAACATTTTCAAAATTTCATTATATACCAGCTTTTATCCCATGATAATTACCACTACGAACTTCTCTATCGACTTTATGGAATTTTTAAACTGTAGCCCTGTTTTACCCTTCAAGTAGGAGCGGGGACATTTCCTTTCAGTTCGTAAATGCTTCAGGTTATTGGGGACGCTGCGAAAAATCAATCGAAATAGAGTACATTACTTTGTCAATTTCCCAACTCACCTCTGATTTAACAAACCAATATGATATTGTATACAAGGTCTCATCTTAAATTCCTTTTAGAAAAAAAATATGGAAACTTATATGGAGACTTGTTTGGAAAATTGTCTCAAACAACTTGTAAAAAACGAAAGTAGGAACCTATGTGGGTTCTGCATGCTTTCTTCTATTTTTAGATAAAAAGTTATTTACAAGTTTAAACTACACAGTAGTTTCATTGCGCACCTAGGACTGCGCAGTAGTTTTTCATGGCCTAGTTAATGGTAGGTACAGTATTTTAAGGTCACGAAAATCAGGTTTTTTGGCGGAACCTCCTCTAAAAGAAAGATTCCGTGTTAGAAAAAAGTTTAACGACCGAATCCTGAAATTGCCTGCAAGACAGGACAAGCAAACGTGAAAAACCTTAAGTTACGCGTAACTGCACAACACTACAAAGCAGGCAAAGAAAAAGAGGTCTTGCAGGCTACTTCAAGGTCTGGTTGCTAAACTTTATTTTAGTCAGAATTTGGAATAGGAACTTGTATATGATTCCATATAAATATGTCCACATGTAGATTCTTACATGAGATTTTCTAGTAAGGTATAAAATTTGATTATATACTCGAAATTCCAAAATCTTTTCAGATCATTTAAAATGTAACATTCCTATAAAAGCTGATTAAAAATATTTCATCATCTGTCTTGGGGTAGAAAAATAAACCTATAACATTGTGAATTATATTAAAACCAAGTATTTACATATCGACCCAAAAGCCAATTATAAGCATCTCTAAATATCAACATACCTGCTTCAGTTTTGAAGCAAAACAAGCTGATTCTGGACTAACTTTTAATTGGAATGAAACCATCGGCAACCTCGGAACGGCTTCCATCGTCGTTTTCTTCCTCTAGTTTCAGTAATTCTGCAAAACTGTCACCTGTCACAAATGTTCAATCACAGGAGGAAAATAAATTAAAACATACGTCAAATTTGTCGTCTTACGTTCTTTTCAGGCTGCAGTCCCATGATAGTGTCAAACTGGGCGTCATAGCAAGAGTGAATGGGACAGAGTATGCTTTCTTCTCTTTCACTCTTGCTATGACGCCCAGTTTGACACTCTAATGGTGCATTTATACCTCTGTCTGCCTGACTGGTGCGGACAGAAAATACATAAGAGTAAAGGAGACAGACAGTGTAAAATTGGACAACATGAAAACGTCTGTCTTTTTTCCTCTTATGTATTTTCTGTCCGCACTGATCAGGGTGCCGTCCTATGTAGGCGCAAAATGCAAAGCAAAAATGAACAGCCAACTACAGAAAAGCTTAAGATTTCATTCTTCTTAAAGGTATTTTACGATTTGCTGTTCGTTTTCTGCTTTGCATTTTGCGCCCACATGGGAAGGCACCCTCAGGCAGACAGAAGTATAAATGCACCATTCACGGTCGTATAGACAGGTCTGGCAATCTCCCGTGGTGGGGGATGTGCCCTTATCGTCACGAGTAGTAGTTTAGAAAGTGACCGCTTGGGCAGCGCTGCAATCGAGTAGTTGAAGGAATACACGTGGTTTACAGACAGCTTTCACAGCTGACTACGTTCTGGGTATATCTATATACACACATGCTATGGTGCCGTCATTCGGGCCAGCCCCCTGCATCTCAGCCAGAATGCACGTAATCCGCGAAACGAAAATGTCACAAGAATTGACCGTGGCCGCTAGGGGCGCTAATTGTTCATGAGGCCTGAATTCATTTTAATGCGTGGGAAAAATGCATAAAAATTAAATTTTTGGGGATAAAAACTACTTGATCATATTTTTTTTACAACACATTAATCTAGAAAGTTTTAAATATTATTTAAAGCAATTTGTACTGATAGAAAGGGTAATATGTTTGAAATTTGGGCGAAAATTGTCTTTGTAATTCTGGCTGGAAATTGAAATCAAAGTTCTGTTATCTTCATTTTAACATTAATATTAACATTGTGGTTATTAAATAAAAATGCAATATTTATTTATATTAATAATATTATTGATATTATATCAGTCTTATATATTATAATAGAAAAAGTGGCTATTAAAATTCCATCAAATTGAATTACATTACGGGTATTAATTATATCATCTTAATTTTTTTAGAAAAAGTAGATTTTATTGTAGGACATTTTGTATTTTATATTTTAAAACTTCTCAGTAATCGAAAAAATTACATTTTTATGAACAAAACTTTCACATAAGGAATGAACGTACATTTGAAAAAGTAAAAAATATAAAGAATTTATAAAATTCCTTTATAAGTATTTAAAAACACAAAGAACAAAGATGTTTGTAATAAATAATAATCAACATAATATACTATATTTCATAATAATATAATGGATGTTTAGATCTCATATGCACATCATTTATTATGTGTATTTTATCTATAATACCTTAAGTTCAGTCAGTCAGCTTTGTTGATTTTTTTATTCAAAGCGTTTTAAATTTAGTATAGATTAAATTATAATAAGTGAAAGACGCTCATGATAAATAAACATTTTGAAATCACTCAAAACGAACAACAATAGTCGAAGATGCTCATAATAAATGAACATTTTACAATAACTCGGAATATATAATAATAATAAAGTACTAATGCTTGTACATCACTTTGTCATTGTTCTGATAAGTGCTCTGAAAAACAGTTTATAACATTTAGGTATTTAAACCAATAAATATTAAATTTAAAAAAATTACTTTAATTATAAATTAAGTGCTGAATTTTTATTAATTCAGAAATTCAAAAAGATTCAAAGTTTTTAAATTAAAAATTCTTAAAATATTGCACAAATCAGACATCAAACCATTCCAATTGAAAACAATAAAAAAGAATAAGAAAAATTTGAACGCACGGCTTAATTATTAAAATTTTCACCGCAACTTCATAAAAATAAGCAATAAAATTGGCGTTAAGGCCATGGATCAACCTGAATATCTGACTGAATCAGTAAAATTAGTTTCCCCAATATTTTTCAACAATAATAAATTTTTTCACCATAACCCATCCACTAATATATATAATAAAATATAAATACTAATATATAATACAGCCATTCACTAATATATCCTTTATTATGTTCCAAAGTTTATGTTAAACAATCTACTTACCCTTCCCAAAACTGTTACTCCATCAGGGACATAGGTTAGTTTCTCATATATTATGTCTTCGATTTTGAAATGTTTTTCGCAAATTGCGTTTCCAGGTTTCAATTTGATGTCATCACGGATTATTGCAATTTGCCACAATCTTATAATGTTTTTATCTCTTGTAACCACAAAACAATGCACTTTTTCAGAGCATGACGTGTAGCCTGTTTTGCAACCTACAATAACACATTTCCGCATTTTCACATAAATTTTTATATCACCGACTGTTAAAATCATTCCACTTTACCCAAAAAGCACACAAAAGCACTGCAGACACCAATTTTAAAAAAAAAACGTTAAATTTCAATGTTCTATAATGCTAATCTGTAAAAGGTCGGCCTCATGAACAGCCAGCGCCACGGTGGCCAACGGCCAACATCTGTGACATTTTCAACTCCAGAGATTCCGGGGGCTGATCCAGTGTATTATAGAGATCACTGGGCAAACCCTAGTACTGTTGCGATATCACCAGTGTAATAATTTTGGCTGAAGCTGTACACACGGATGAGCGCGCACACTTAGCGAAATCAGCTACTCGAAAGCTGGCAACGTCGCGCGATAAATCAAAAGTTTAAAGTTTAAAGCTCGGTACGCCGTTCTCAGTTGCACACATTTTGCTATTTCGTATTATCTCTCTCGCTCAGTCGCGACGTTGCCGCTCACTCGGCTCATTTATTTAGTGCTCTTTATTGAACTCGATTTCAACAACCTTAAAGCGTTGCTACTCAAAATACAATAAGACAAAGTTATCCAAATTAAGCAGGAGTGAGTCTAAGAAAGTGTTTATTCTACTCGCGGAATTTGATCACGCTCTTAATTTTTCTTCTATTCTTTTTTCTGGAATTCCTTATTGAATTTCAACTATAACCTATACCTACCATGTAAAAGTGTGTGACTTTAGAAACTTTTATACGTGATTGAGATATTTCATGTTCGTAAATTATAAATTATTTTTTATTACGTAATGGGTTGCGGCAGTTATAAGCTAAAAATCCTCTTTGAAAAGGCCCTTCACATGCATTACTCCATTTTTGTAAAACTTTTTTATTGTTTTTATCATTTATATTGAAAATTTTTGATTCCGTTATTAAGCATTTTCCTGATTTCTCTTCTAAAAATGTATATTTTGTGGAAAGTGTTTTCAAGCATTAAGCTGCTGCGTTCTGTTTGGCTACTTTCTTTTGAGACGCTGGTTTCCCAATACAAGCATAGGTTAAGTTATCTTTAAAAATTTCGCAAGTTGCCTCGAATGGCGGTAGTTCCTGATGTATTCAAAGCGATTTTACTGTTTACTTTGGTACTGCAAAATCGTATTCAATACTTAATTCAATAAGTATTTGTACTGCGCTAACCTTTCTCAAATCTTTTTGTTACATAGCCATTGTCCTTATCTGGAAAAGAATTATATCTATTTGAGTTGCTGGTGATTGAATTGATTTAAATGGAAATTAGTTATTATTATCATTAATTATTATGTATATGGATCATAAATTATTTGTTTTCCGCGTTTGCTAACTCAAAGAGATATTCAGTGCAAAAAAACACTGGTCTGCTCTAAAACGTATGAAAAAAATTTGCTTCTCGCAGACAGAACATTTTAATTCATTAAGATCCGTCGTTACAATATGGCGGTTAAGGAAAGGTACAGATATTTCTGATTCAAAAAAGGTCATTTCAAATCTGTAACTTTCTTTACATATGAATTTTTGATCTAAAGTACTCTGATATATTTCGTTTTCTGATGAGTAACAACAAAAATGTTTTATAATTATTTTATCGAAATACGGTTGGTAATATTGTTCGTCGTTTACTGGGTTTTCGGCATTAATGGATTCGACAACATGGATTCAACAAATTCGTAATTGAGCTCTACAATTCTAATTAGATTTTAACAGTGTTTTGTTTTAAAGAGAATTTTTAGAGATGTTTGAAATTTTATTTATGATTTTATGATCTCTAATATTTTATTGAAAAACATTTTCAACAATAACTTCATTTCCTAACTGAAGTTGCATTTTGTTCTTTAAAAATTGCTCAGTACAACCCTTATGGTGCATTTGTACCTCTGTTTGCCTGACCGGTGCGGACAGAAAATACATAAGAGTAAAGGAGACTGACAGTGTAAAATTGGACAAAATTAAAACGTCTGCCTTTTTTACTCTTATGTATTTTCTGTCCGCACCAGTCAGGCAGACAGAGGTATAAATGCACCATTACAGTCCGTTGCCCTACAGAGTGGCGTTATTAATGGTGCTTTTATACCTCTCCGGCTGCGGGCCAAGAAATTAATTTAGAGTACTTTATTTGCACATTCTGTTACTCAACAAACAGGATTCAACAGAATGAACCAATCAACTTCTGTAGATGAATTTGCCAGCCCCCAGCCGGAGAGATATAAAAACACCTTAATGCTTCTCTACAACGGTTCTGGGTATATCTATATACATACATGCTATAGTGCGGTCATTCGGGTCACTACTCGATACTAACGCTAACCGTGGCGAAAATATGAAACATTCTGACTACAAGAAGGGAACATCCCCCACCACGGGAGTTGTCAGACCTGTCTATACTACCGTGGTCAAAACAGAAACTATTTATTAAGTGTCCATAAGTAATTGGGTAATCCTGTTGACATACACCGTCCACAGGTCCTGAATGTACGGAAGCTTGTATCCGCCACCCGCCACAGTGTCGCTAGTTGTTGGTCTATTGTAACACGCGGTGGGCAAGGTAGAGTTCTAGTACATGTCGGTAGTTGAATGAGCGGT
The DNA here is from genome assembly GCA_030998225.1 of Diplolepis rosae. Classification (NCBI taxonomy): domain Eukaryota; kingdom Metazoa; phylum Arthropoda; class Insecta; order Hymenoptera; family Diplolepididae; genus Diplolepis; species Diplolepis rosae. The sequence continues at coordinate 1,181,872 of JAPYXD010000072.1, forward strand.
AAAGATTTGAAGTTAAAAATATAGATTTCAATATAAATTATATAAAAAATATGAATCTGTAATCAAAATTAATATCAGATAGCATAAAGTACAATATTAAACTTAATTGGGTTAAGAGAGAGATTGCTAAAACGTGGACCGACGATAATTGATTTACTTCAAATGACATTAGTGAATTATGAATTATTGTGTAATGAGTATGATTAAAAAGGGTATGATTTAATTAAGTGAATTATATGGAACTGAGATACAAAACATGAATTACAAAGCTGTATTCAAGCTAGACTTAAGTTTAGATTAAGAGTAGTTTGAAATCATATAATTTATATTCTGAATCGGAACCAGGCCCCAAAAAGTCATATGAAATAATTAAATTTGTTTATAAAATGAAGAATAGGCGATTGAAAGTCGACTGAAGAAATCAACAAATGTCAGAATAGACAGGATGCATAAATTCAAAGATTACGAACTAGAAAACGAAACTAGAAGCGTAGATTGAATTCTGTATAAACTCAGTCATAAGCTTAAAACTCTTAGAATTTTAGTTTATAAAACGTGACTTAAGAGCTAGCGGTAAAGACTTTTGAAGTTAGGGCTATAGACATTTCGGGTTAACTTGGAGAGGAAAAGGTCAAGTTAACTAGTAGGGAGAGAAAAATGACCTGATTGGTTAAGGGTGACGCCAGAGAGTATGGAGGAATGAGTGGGAGTGTGAAGAATCCTGATCTGGACCCTTGGATGCTGTTCGATATGCAAGTGACAGATCAGATCGATTTTCCGGCTCAATCGAGAAGTTTATATTTTCGCTCGCTCTATTGTAACTAAAAAAAAAAAAAGAGAAAACTGTTTTAAATTATAAAAATAAAATTTATTTGTTAATTCTCTTTCTTTAAAATTTTGTATTCTTATTTTATTGAAATTTCCTCACTTGCTTTAATTAAACTGATTAATTCGATCTTGTGAAGGTTTTATTCAAACTTCGGTTGGAGTTTCAACTCCTTAATTGTGGTGAACTTACGCTGGAGCCAAAACAAATTCAAATTGAATTGTTTTTCGCGCCTTGTTGCAGACCCGCTCGTGACACTATGCCAGTCTAAGCGGCTTGTATTCGCCACTCCCAACAGTAGCAGAGATGAGTTGGGAGATTGCTAAAGTAATGTATTTAATTTCGAGTGATTTTCCGCAGCGCGCCCTATTGCGAAATGATCTTGGGAACTAAAATGAAAGGTTCATGCTACTACTTGAAGGGTAAAACAGAGCTACTATTTATCACTTTTGCAGCGCCCCCAATTGCGTACAGCTTTTTCGGATCTTTTTCGAACTAAAATTAAAGGTCCGCGCTGTTATAATCAGTGATCCCAGAACGTGGGAGCTGGCGGCCCCCACCATAGATGCCTCGAGCTCGTTGTGTCTTCCTCATTCAACCAACCTATGGCAGTCGAGCGAGGAAGAAGCCATGAGCTGGTGGGGTCTATGGTGGGGGCCGCTAGCTCCCATGTTCTGGGATCACTGGTTATAATAATATGTGGGAGCACACACAATGAAGCGCGTCATGTCAGTGTATGTCATGTCACTAACTCGCTTAGACTTCACGCGCTGTCGGTTGTCGAGTTAAAATCAGAAATTGTATTTTTCTCGACTTCATGCAAAGGAGGCGCAAAATAGACGCAGAATTCAAAATTACGGAATATAACATTAAAAAAATTACACTTTTTTTCTATATACTTTGAAAAATATTGATCTGAAATAAGTATCTAAAAGATTTTGTGAAATTTTAAGATGATTTAAATACTTGAAAAATGAATTTTTAATGAAATTTAAAGTCAATAAATGCTTAAAGATTCGAAACAAAATATCGATTTCAGCATTTTTTTTTTAAATTATGTAGAGAATATTTTATAATAAGATATCATTCAAGATGAAATACAAGTTTCAAAAATGAAGGGTTTGAACATTTTTGTAATAGGTAACATCTTTGGTATGAAAATTTCGATAAATAAATGTAAATGAAGTTTTTGCTGATTTCAGGTAGTTCATCCACAAAAATTAGACTTCAGGCAAAAATATGTTACGTCACAAATACGTAAATACTTACTTTGATCGAAGATTCCTCGTTTTAAGTTAGGATCGAATGATCCTCGCTTAGGGATGAGGATAAGTCAATGAAAGACACAATGATTATGAATATAATACAAATTGAATTTATTTTATTGGTTAAAATTTCCGGATATACATTCGTTAAGACAATTCTTATATAATGTAGGCACAGGCTGGTTGGTACGTAGGTGAGAAAGAGACAAAGAATAAAGATAGAGAGAGAGAGAGAGGTTCGGTACCTTTATGATTCGTAAGTTGTGTTGAGGTTTAATCCACACGGCGGTGAGTTGTAAGTACTGGATCCCCAGAGGTGTATTCCAAGTGTGTGAGAGAGACGGAGTTATAGGCCGCACAGGTATATTCCGTAAAGGGCGGCGATTCAAATTTACGACACTGTTCGAAGATCTTTACAAGATCTATTCAAGTCTACGATGACTTTTACGACTCCCGAACTTGGATTTTAAATTGTCCCAATCGAATTTTATTAATCTCAAACTCAGAGATTTCCGAAGTTAAATTGAAATACCGCACTGGACTATTGTCGCGAGACCGGTTATAAATCCGAAGGAAAATTTAAGTGTCGAACTAGACGAAGAATTTACTGACTGCTTTCTCTTGGTGTGGGCCTCTTTTATATTTTTTCATACAAATTGACGGTCAGCGAAAATCGTGACGTAGTCATATCTTCTTAGAGGAGAAGGGGCCCTATACTGCTCCCTACTTCCCCTACTCCCTATTCCCCTTTATCGATTCTCTCATAGATTTCTAACTCAAACCAGCCTGTGTGTATTATATACATTCAAATACGTCGCGGGACGTGACACCTCCCCCCTCAGTTCGAGCGCGGGGAGTTAACGATCCGCGATCGAAACTTCGGTAGAAGAATACATTTTTTTGTTTTGAAGAAATACATTCAACTCTTTTTCTGATAACAATATCTGAATGATAAATATAACATTCATTTCGACGTTTGTTCTACAATTTGTATTTTTTTTTGCATTTTCACAATTTGATAAATTCAAATATTAACATATTTTTGGATACAAATTTATATTGTCTTAATATTAAAAGTTTTTGTTATAAATTATTACATAGTTTTTTTTTTTTTTTTTTCAAAATAATTTGAACTTAGTATTAATATAAGGTTACAATGATTTATTTTGTTATATAACTGAATACATTAATATTTTTTATACGTGAATGGGGTATTTTATATTTGTAAATTATAAATAACATGCTGTAATATATAAAATATAATTTTTATAATGTAGTAGATTAGTGAAAATATTCTTTAAGGGTTATTTTTATATTTTTTATTACGTAGAGGGTTGCGGCAGTTACGAGCTAAATGTCCTCTTTGAAAACACCTTTCACATGAATTAGTCCATTTTTGTAAAGCTTCTTTATTGTTTTTATCGCTTATATTATAAAATTTAGATTCTGTTATTAAGCATTTTTCTAACTTTTCTTCTAAAAATATATATTTCGTGGAAAGTGTTTCCAAGACTCTAGCTGCTGCATTTTTTTGTTTTGCTACTTTCTTTTGGGACGCAGGTTCTCCAACACAAGCATAGGTTACATTATTTTTTAAAATTTCACAAGTTGCCTCGAATGGCGGTAGTTCTTGATGTATTCCAAGAGATTTTACTGTGTATTCTGGTATTGAAAAATCATATTCAATACTTATTTCATTAAGTATTTGTACTGCGCTACCCTTTGTCAAATCTCTTTGTTGCATTGCCATTGTCCTTATCTGCAAAAGAATTATCTATTTGAGTTGTTTGTGATTTAATTTGATATAAATGGAAATTAGTTATTATTATTGTTAATAATTATGTATATGGATTATAAATTATTCGTTTTCCGCGTTTGCTAACTCAAAGAGATATTCAGTGCAAAGAAAAACATTGGTCTGCTCTGAAACGTATGAAAAAAATTTGCTCTTCGCAGACAGAACATTTTAATCCGTTAAGATCCGTGGTTACAATGTGGCGGTTAAGGAAAGGTACAGATATTTCTGATTCAAAAAAGGTAATTTTAAATCTGTAACATTCTTTACATATGAATTTTTGATCTAAAGTATTCTGATATATTTCGTTTTCTGGAGAGTAACAACAAAAATGTTTCATAATTATTTGATCGATATACGGTTGGTAGTACTGTTCGTCGTTTTCTGGATTTTCGGCTTGAATGGATTCAAAATCTTGCGGCAGCATTTTTTCTATAACAAATTCGTTATTGAGCTTTAAAATACTAACTAGATCCTAACAGTGTTTTGCTTAAAGAGAATTTTCTAGACATATTTGAAATTTTATTTATGACTACAATTTATAATATTTTATCGAAAAACATTTTCAACTATAACTTCGTTTCCTAATTGAAGTTGCATTTTATTTTTTAAGAATTGCTCAGTACAACCTTTACAGTCGATTGCCCTACAGCGTGGCGTTATTAATGCTTCCCTACAACCGTTACAATTCATATTAACGCATTGTATTTTACAAACTGAGTGCCATGAGGTACAGAATTCGTATTCATTTTGTTCTGGAATTGGTAATTTTTCGAAGCAAAATTGGCAAAATTTCTTTGTTGTTTGCTGACTGTAATAAATGAATAAGGTTGACTCTTCTAAGTCGAAACAAAAACTATTTATTAAATGTCCATATGTGATTGGATAATCCTGTGGACATACACCGTCCACAGGTCCTGAGTGGAACACGATCGGTTCTGCCGCAGTCGGAATCATTCTATAAATTTAAAAAGAAAGGGATCTAAATTTACTTAACTATACCCTTGATTATATAATTTTTATACTTTATCTATTTAATTCGTGCAAAAGTACCGAAATTTGATTCTAACAGAAGTTATACATTATTGAAAGGTATTCTACTTCTCCATTAGAAAAACAATTCTTATATTACAATACCCTTACAAAAACTGTTCTTCTAAAGGTACATTCCCAATGATCATGCTGTGGTTTTACAGTATAGAAAGAGAGGGATGGATTGTACTTGTACCAGGAAGGTTGAAAGGATGGAACATATGGGTCCTTTCCAGTTTATAGATACGTTTGAAAAGAAGTAGTTAAAATTTGAATGATAGGTCACTTAGAAGAGGTTTTGTTGATAGGCTAAGAGGAGTTTTCTGATCTAGTTTAATTTCATTTATATTTTTATTAGTTTTTTTTTTGAAATTTTTTGAATTTTAATTAGTATTATTAATAGAATAATTATTATAAGAAAAGTAACTATAGTATGTGCTATATATATTTTATGTGCACTAGAATTAAAAATAGATGGGATAATTTTCTGAATATTAGCATATTTTGTGAGTAAGAAAACATGACTTTCAAAGGTCGATATAAGCATGTCATCTTTTTTATGAAAAAGATGTAATACATTTTTTAACAAGTGAGATTCTGTGATCGAGATATTATATAAGAAGGGAAAAATTATTTCAAGAGAAATGGTCGATTTACTAATTGGAATCGAGTTATCCATTAATTTTGGGTAATTCTTAATATTGTAGTATGGAATTGATGAGTCCAAATTACAGTCAGATTCTATTTGTAAAATTCCTATTCCTTGAAGAGTAATAAGGGTTTTGGAATTTTTGGAGCAAGATAAAAAGATTTGCTTAGGAAGTATAGTTGAATAAAGCCATCCACGGTGTGACAACAGTGGTGTTAAAAAGGGATATTCATTGAAAGTTATAAATGTTTTACATTTATACGGTTGGGATTTTATAAACATTGATGTTTCGCAAATAGGATTATTTTGAGTACTGTATATGGAATGAGGAGGGTGACAAAAATTTTGAAGTCCATTTTGGTGGCATGAAGCGAGGAAATTTTCATTTGTTGTGAAGTAAGATTCGTTATTTGGAGAAATCGCGATATAAGAAAATTGAGGTTTTATGAATATAGGTATAATATAATCAGTGTTCAAGTCAAAATGTATAGGGGTTGAATGTGTTTTAAATACTTGAAATTCTTCAGAAGATGGAATTGGTATGGTCATAGTAAAAATTAAGTAGTTATTGAAAGTAAAATATCTTATTCTAGAAAATGGAATGACCATAGAAAAAAGAGACGTTGGAAGGTGAGGATCTTCTTTGTTGGATTTGAAGTCTAGAAAGGTATCTGGAAGCAGCATGGGGTGCCATAAATTTGTGGCGGCATGGGTCATAGCTTCCGTAAGCTGTGTTAGGAGTGATAGAAAGGATCGGGATATTTCATGCAAGTCCATCAGCCAATTTGCTGCAAGAATTCTATAAATGTGCAAATTTGGGTAAATTTGTGATTTATGCCAGTCTTTGTACATCTTAACGTTATTGAGATTGGATGAAAGATTTTTAATTTGTTCAGAAAATGGATTTGGGAGTAGGAACAAATTTTCTTTAGGCCAATAAAGAGAAGTTTTTTGTCTTATTTTTGATTGTAGAAGAACTTTTTGAATTTGATGTAAAAATGGATCACTATTTTTGGGAATTTTAGTGATGTTATGAGCTTGTCTGGATATAAATGAAATTTCTCCGAGAAAATAATTTATACGTTCTTTCATAAATTCAAGCTGAGTGTGGTGATTATATATATTACAGTTGTTTGCAATATTTGTGAGTATACAATGTTCATAAAGTTTGTGAGATATATCTACTATTTTATATTTTAAGTTTTCTGGTTGCAAAATGTCAAAATAAGAGATAAAATTATAATTTTCGGAAAATAGACGTATTTTTGAAATTGGTTCAAAATAAATACCAGATGAGTGATAAAATTGTGAATTGATATACAAGTTATCTGCTTTAGAAGTGAAAAACAGAATTAGCATCAAGTATACGCCATAAGGTGGTTGGTATAGGAATTTCATTATGCTTCTCGAATGGCTGAAAAAGAAAAAAAGGATTAGTATTGAATAAATTGGATGTTTACATATGATTGGATTTAGGTCTAGAAGTTTTTTGGAAAAAAGGGGAAAATAGATTACTAAATGTTGAGGAGTTTCGTGGTGGAAGTGGAGGGGGAACTTGTGTTGATTTATCAGCTTTAAAAACATTCCGTCTACGGCACTCTTTTGTAGCATGCATTTGAGTGTTACAATATCTACATGAATTTTTCCATGATACTAATTTTGGTCTTGGATCAGTTTGAACACTTTGATTCTTCGTTTTTTTTGTTTCTTTACATTTATTATTATAAAAATCCTCATCGCAAAGATCATAAGATCTTATTAATATTTGTAGTAATTTTAAAGCAGCTCTATTTTCGGCTAACTCGCTTGTAGGACCCGCTTGTACAGCAAAATGATCGTTTGTATTAACTTGAGCAAGAAAAAATGATTTGGTTTTTGAATTTGGATCAGGATAAACGATGTATTGTGGTAACGGTAATCCATATTTTATCGTAAAATTTCTCAAAATTTCCACGTGGTTTAAAAGTCCCAGAGAGTCTGTTCTACATATCTTTTTTTTGTAACTTCGCACGTGGGTAGGCTCATCATAGTAATGCTCCATTATAGATGATTTCCTGAATCAGTATGGAATATTTATATTAGAATTTATTGTACTGATTGGGGGGTCTATATCCGCATTTAAAACATTTCTTAAAGCTTTTTCCAGAAAAAGGCGATGTAGTAGAAGTATTATTTCTTTTTATTTTATAAGGATTTATATTTTTAAAACGACTGTTAATATTAGGTTTTGTTATCTGACCACTCGTTGAAGGTTTTGGATCATTTATAAGTGATTCTTGGATTGTAACATGCAAATTTTCTAGTGAGTTTATTAAATTTACTTCACATTTTTTATCTTTTTGCAAAAGAGAATTTATCGTTTTTATAGCTGCGAAATCCATTGCTGTTTTTATTGTGTTTCCAATTCCTATTCGTTTGATATCATTAATAAAACAAATTGCTATGTATGTTGAGTTTTTTGATGAAGTTTTTACTCGTAATACTGTATATTTTGGATATTCGATTTTATTTTGAGTGCAAATTTCGTTTAATTTTTTGAAATTTTTTCCAATAGAATTCGGTTGGACGTTTTGATTTGTTTCCTTTGATTCATTAATTAAGGCATTATATAAATTTTGTGCTACCTTTTGCTTTACGTTTTCTTTATTTTTGCCACTATTCATTATTATATAATTGTTATATTGTAAATTAACGTGAAATAGACATTCATTATTATTGGTTTGTTCAATGAGTATCTCATAAATGAGGGGTGGATCTCCTCTTTGTTGAATAATTTTGTTTAGTAAGGTTGTGAAAGGAACATGCGACATTCTTTAAGATGTTAGATTCGGATTGAATAATGTGATCTACTAAGTTCTTCTTTTAGTTCAGAGTGAGGGTAAAGAGTAGTCTTCGTACTATTATGATCTTTACCTGAATTGGTATTTTCGTTAGGAGTTGAACTTTTAGTTTCCTCTATGGAGTTTTGTGGTGCTGAAGCTGTAAGCAGTGGTTGATGGCTCTCAGCGGGAGGTCCAGCAGGTCGGTTGGTACCTAAGTGTAACAAAAGGTTAGTGACCGAATCCCAGAAGGCGCCTAGTAAATGGAGAGACCATCCAAATAATCTATGTAATGCATAACCATGAATAATGGTATCTGCTATTAATTTGATCCCTCTAATTATTATAATTAATCCAATTAGACCTGCACTAGTAGTACCGAAATTTGTAAAAACTGTCCAAAATCTACCCCAAGCTGATTCAGCAATTTTATCAATTACTTCTTGGTTAAATAAATTTGTCAATGATATTCCTTGATTAATAGTCGGATGTCCTGTTATTTCTCTAGCTAAAGAATTTAAAATCATTGGTTTTTCTGCTGGGAACATTATATGATCTCGTAGCTTATCAAGGTCAGATTGAGAATAAATGCCACTTGTTGCTAAGGATGAAGGATTGTGTATTTCCAGGTTGCTTTTGTGAGAGGTTTAATTATAGTCGGTGCTATGGATTCGACAGGATTTGGAAGTAATTTGTACCAGGTTTCTCCAAAAAGGTACATTGGTGGAAGGAAAGAATTGCAATTTGTTTGGATACCTGATTTTGTTAATATATGAGTTCGTGGAGAAAGGAAAAAGGATTGATTTCCTCTAAATATTGGTAGTTGTAGATAGCATTCTTCAGTTTTGCGATATTTTACTTCAACCGGTATACATTTTACGATATGTACTACTTCTCCTGCAATTACTGACATATATCCTGGGCCTTTCATTAAATGATATGCAAATTCGTCTGGTGATTGGGTTGCTAAGGTTAATGTATTTCTAAAAACTTGCTGTTCAAGTATGCATCGTTGAGTAAGAACATCGTGATAAAGTCTATTTACTTCAGTGCGTATGTGTCGTTCTACATATATAAATTTAGAGTTGACGTATGTGAAAATGTCCATATTTTGAACTTCTAAATGTTTATTTTCTAAAAATGAATTCCCAGGTCTGGTTTCAAAAATTAATAATTTTGGATGTTCAGTTTGTATTAAAACGTAACTGCAAACCGGTTTTCTTGTTTTTTCAGCCAGTACAAAGGTTATATCTTCAGTCGTTAAAGAATACAAGGTTTCAGAAATGTCTGTCGTGTTGTCATATGTTTTATTTGCTGGTCCTTCATAAATAATTTCATATTTGTTAAAATTACATACGTCATTAGGTAATGTGTCCCAGAATGTCTGTCCATATTCTACGTCTGTACAGAATGTGTCTGAAAGTGTGCATATTATTCCAGATCCTAATTGAATTTTATTTGAATTTAAATGAATAGTCGCGTAATGTTCTTGTAAAGTTATTTTGAATATTGCTTGGACTACGACATTATTCCATGTTCCATATGGGTCAGAAAATTGTGTACCAGTACAGTCTCCATTAGGTGTTACAGAACCTGCTAAAGTAACGCTATGAAATGAAGTTTCATTTACTTTTAACTTTGATATCTGAAGAGAAGGGGTTACTAAAAATGTTCCTATTGTGTGCATTTGATTACATTGATCTCGTGTAACATCATGTATATATTCACTGTGGCCATTTGTAACTATGGAACTGTGAGAATGCATACCACAATGAGAGATGGCGCGTCGAATTTCTATTTTGCATTGTATTACTTTTGTATTTGAAAATCCAGTTAATTGTAAAAGTTGTATATAAACTCTTTCAACATGTACTTGAGATCGAGGTAGATCACATTCTCCTACCTCTAGTAAAGATAATGTCGTAATATTTGATTGATTTGAACCGCAATCGAATCCTATGATCGCGTAGACTGTTGTTGTATAGTTGAATTTGCAAATGAGCAGTGCCAAAAGGAAGCCTCGTAATCCCATCTCTGGAAAAAGGAGGTTCCAATTAGCAGCTTGCTTTGTAAAAAAAGAATGAATAAAATTACTTAATAAACAATTTTGTTATTACTGTTGTATACATATATATTTTTTTTATGATATTTATTAAGTTTTTTATTTTATGTACTTAGTCTATAATATCCAACATGTCAGCTATGACAATATGATCTGATAGGCGTAAACTGATAATCAAGTTTTTGTATGCGTCTGGTCCTCTTGTTTTGATTGTTGAAAAAATGTCTTTTATTGTATCTGGATTGTTTAGGTTTTTGCTCCATGTGGGAATATTACAGTCGTCTTGGTTAAAAATTCCAGATTGAATTAAGTATGGCCAGAGAGCTACCATGTCGATAAAACAGGGAACTATTTCAATGAGATCATCTATGCGTTTGCGATGAATTTGATCCATTATATCTGGAATAATGTGTTATGTCTAAATTTGTTGTATATATTTTTTATATAAAATATATATTTTTATATAAATTTTATATATGTATATTTTTATTTTTTTTTTTATTTTTACCATTTATCGACAAAATAAAATTTCTATATTTTATTTAAATTTTATATGTATACATATTTTTTATAATTAAAGTAAAGATATTTTGTTTGTTATATATTTTTTTATTTATCTACTTTTGTACTTGTACGTGTGAGCGTTTTAGTCTATTAATGTGAACTACAGTAGGTTTGCCTTTATAGCTTATTTTGACATTCCCTTTTCCTAACACTTCCAATATTTCATAAGGCCCTGTATAATGGTTCTCTAGTTTTTTTATTTTACCTCCTTTTTAATAAAAATACGTTGTCTCCAATTTTTACTTCTAAAGGATTTATTTTTTTATCATAATATATTTTCGATTTTTCTTTTGCTGAAATAAGATTCTCTCTTGCTTGTGTTCGCATTTCGTGTAGTTGAGTTACGAAATTAATTAAATAATCATCATACGTTTGTAATTTTTCTTGTTGTGATAAAGGTTCGCTGGAAGGTTCACGAGCTAATTTACCAAAAACCAATTCATAGGGTGTGCATTTTGTGCCTTCATGTACACTAGTATTATACGAGAACATTGCTAGTTCAAGCCAATCATCCCATTCTGAATTTTTTGCAACAAATTGTTTGAGATATTCTCCTAATACATGATGTGAACGTTCTAATGATCCGTTTGATTGAGGGTGAAAAGCTGTGGTACGAAATTGTTTAATTCTAAAACGTTTTGCCAATCTTTTTAATAAATTACTTAAAAAATCTCTGCCTTGGTCAGTAAGTACTCCTTTTGGTGATCCAAATATGCAAATAAATTTTTTCACAAAAGCATCTGCTATTGTACTAGCTTGGTGATTAGGAAGAGGTATTGCTAAAGAATATTTGGTAAAATTGTCTTGTATCGTTAGAATATATAAGTTACCAGATTTTGTTTCAGGTAGTGGACCAACAATGTCCATTGATATTTTTTTCAAATGCAGTTGTGGGTGTGTCTGTGATTACCATAGGATTTTTTGTTTTGACTCTGATTAATTTTTTCAGTTGACATTGTAAACAGCCTTGAATATATTTTTGAATGTCTACTTTCATATTTTCCCAAAAAAATTTTTGGCGAATTCGGCTATAAGTTTTTGTAACGCCTTTATGGCCTCCTAATGCTGAAGAATGAGCTTCTTCAATTAAATGAGTTCGTTGTTCTTTTGTTGGATATTGCGTTATTCCATTGCAAACTATAATTTTTGTAGTTGAATTTGAAAAAATTGAGTCAAAAATTGATTTCACTTCTTCCCAAAGTATATGATTAATTCTGGAAGTTTTAGAAATACTAATTGACCGTAACTTCAGATTTTGAGATAATTCATGTAATGAGTATATTGATAATTTTATATTATTTAATGTTTCGGATAAATTGTCTTTAGTTTCTTCTTCAATTGGAAGTGCAAAATGGTAGTAGTTTCCTTTTTTAATCTCTTTTGCTATCCCTTTTTGTAAATTTTTAAATTTTGGTAAAATTTCACGTTTTTCTAAAGTTTTTGATCCGTTGTCGCGAGGAGTTCCATTTGTTGTAACAAAATATGCATAATTATCTTTTCGCATAGTTAATTGATCGCGACATTCAACTAAATTTTTCCTTGTTATAATTTCTTCTGTTTGAGAGTTTATAGGAGGAGGTTCTGGGGGTGGGCGATTATAATTATCATGATCTTTATCGATTTTTTTCACAATTTATTTGAGATCTTCGGTTTAATCTCAAATTTTCTTCAAAATAAGGCTCTTCAAATTCTTCTTCCAATTTTTCTTCTTGGTTTTCTTCAAACTTCTCTTCAAAATTTTCCTCAAGATCGTCTCCAAAATGTTCTTCAAAATTCTGTTCAAAATTCTTTTTGAAATTTTCGTCAAAATCTTCTTCAAAGTTATCTTCCAAATTTTCTTCATAATTTTCTTCATTGTTTCCTTCGTGTGAGGTTTCAATGTCGTTGATTTCATCTTCTGAGGTTGAAAAATAATTCTCACTTTCTTCACTTTCTTCACTTTCAAATTCATTAATATTTTTTGGCTTCTTGGCATTCTTCTTCTTCTTTATGTTTTTTGCTTGAGTTTGTTTCAAATAATCTAAATAATCAGGATCAGAGTCGGAATCTGATTCTACTTTTGTTCGGCTTCGCTTTTGCATATTTATTTCTCGTAATTCGTTTTCAAATATTTGTTTTCTTGGTCTACCTCTCTTTCTTTTTGTTTGAGAGGGAATATTTTTCAAATTTGTAAGTAGATTCTTCCTTGGCCTACCTCGAGGTTTTTTCACAAGAGGTTTAGAAGAAAAATTTTTGTCTAATTTTTCTTGGATTTCATTTTGATTCAAATTTTTTGCTTTTTCTTGTTGTATTCTCTTTTGAGCTCTTGTGGTAATAGTTTTCCATGATAAATTTTCGTATTTTTTGGAAAACATTGGACTTAATAAACATATTGTCATAAAAATAAGTCTTGAAGCCATATTTTTGAATAAATTTGTGTATTTTAAAATATTCTTACCAATCTCACTAAATGATTCTTCACTAAGGAATTCTTGTAAAAATTCTGGAATTTTTGTGTCAATATTTAATATTTGGGCTTCTGGAATTTCGCTAAAATGATCTACGTCGTCTGGTACCATTCCCGGATTCAAGTTTTTTCGTTTTAAAGGTCTTACCTTATTTTTAGAGTTTTCTTGTTTATTTCTTGTAAAAGTTTTCTTGGAAAACGTTTTTTCTTGAGAAGTCATGAAAGTATCATTGTCATCAACCTGTAAATATTTTGATTTTTCCTGGCTATCATCAATAGGGTTTCTTGAGAGAGCATCTGCATTTACATTCATTTTTCCTGCTTTGTAAATTACATCAAAATCATATTCTGCGAGTTTTAATCTCCAACGTGAAACTCGTGAACAAGGGTCTTTAGAATTTTGAAACCAAACTAGAGGTTTGTGATCAGTCACTAAAGTAAATTTTCTTCCATACAAATAAGGACGAAAATGAGTTACACAAAATATTATAGCAAGAGCTTCTTTTTCATATGTATCATATTTTTTCTCAGTATCACTTAGACTACGTGATGCATATGCTATTGGTTTATCTTTACCTATTTTACCTTGTGATAAAATACCTCCTATTGCAAATCCTGAGGCATCTGTCGTGAGTATAAAGGGTTGAGAAAAATCAGGTCGTTGTAAAAGTGGTTCTTCACATAATTTTGCTTTTAAAATTTCGAAAGCTGCTTGTTGTTTTTCTGTCCAATTAAAAGGTATATCTTTTTTTAGAAGTTGATTTAAAGGACTTGCAATTTTTGAAAATCCATCAATAAATCGTCTATAATATCCTGCTAAGCCTAAAAATTGTTTAACATTTTTCTGTGTTTTTGGGACTGGAAAGTTTTTTACAGCTATTATCTTTTTTGGATCTGGACGTACTCCATTTTTATCAATTATATGACCTAAATATCCTACTTCAGGTCGTAAAAATTCGCATTTGTCTGGTTGTAAGTGAAGATTTGCTTTTCTAAGTCTTTCTGCTAAATTGTTGAATTTAATTTCGTGCTCTTCTAGAGTATTTGCATATATAACTATGTCATCAAGATATACAAAAAGTTCCGTTCCGATTAATCCAGTTAATGTTAAATCCATTAATCTCTGAAATGTGGCTGGTGCAGTTTTTAAACCGAAAGGCATTCTATCGAATTCGTAATGACCGTGAGGTGTGGAAAATGCGGTTTTATGAGAGTCTTTTGGGTTCATTTTTATATGGTGAAAACCGGTAGCTAAATCAAACACTGAAAAATATTTTGCTGATCCTAGAGAATCAAGTATATCGTTTATATTAGGTAGAGGATACGAATCGCCAATTGTTTTTTCATTTAATTTACGAAAATCAAGAACCATTCTCCATTTTATTTTTCCTTGGGAGTCAGGTTTTTTAGGAACTATCCACACTGGAGTGTTATATGGTGATTGTGAGGGCTTGATTATTTTATTTTTTAATAATTCATCGACTTGTCTTGTAATTTCTTCCTTGTGAATTGGGGGAAATCTATATTGTCTTGAAAAAATTGGAGCATCATCTACAGTAGGAATTGAATGTTGCAATACATTAGTAGCTTCAAGTGGTTCTCCTGGGATTTGAAATCTGTCTGCATTATTTTTAATTAATTTTTCTACATGTTCATATTCATCTTGATTTAAGTGGTCTAATCGAAGAAGTTTTTTAATACATTCTACTCTGTCTTCGTCTGTTACATTATAAAATTTGCATGAGTTAATTAGAGAATTGTCAGTTTTTAAAAAGTTATTTAATATTTTACTTGATAAATCTTCGTTATTTGTTTGTTTGAAATTAATTAAAGTTTCAATTTGTTTATAACATTCTTTTTCTTCAAAGTCTTCTAAATTAACTATTGGGACGGATAATGTAATTGGGATTTCATTTGTGTTTGCAAATTTTAAATAAGCCTTTCCTCTGCGATTTTTTACAACTGCGTCACCTACGTAGACGCCATCTTGGATATGTAATCGAGGTACATACCCTTCACTCTTTTCTGTTTTTTTTATATTAACATAAAATGTTGTAACTGTTCGAGCTGGAATAGTAAATGTATTGGCAGATTTAAAAGGGTAACAGTGGTTCTCAATTTCTAAGCATTTTGAAGTATAGTTTATATTCACACTATTATCTTGAAAAAATTCTGATCCTAATACTCCATCTTCTTCTACTGGGACTTCATTGGGGATAATGTTAAATATCGTTGGATAACCAAAAATGTTTATTTTTACCTGTCCTAACGTGTAAAGTGGTAAATCATTAATTCCTGTAAGTTTCAATACGTTTTGGCTATTTATGGGTAGTTCAGGGTTGAGAACCTTTTGTTTAATTAAATTTCGAGCAGCACCAGTATCAATCATCATGTGTGTTGGATTTTTTAGACCTTCCGTTGATATTATAATTGATGGAATTGAAGTGGACTTTGAAATATTTATTGTTGTTGTTGTATGATCGTTAGAAGTGGATGCCAGTGGTTCTCGATTTATGCTTTCCTCAGTGCACCCGTGCTGGGGAGAGCTTTGGAGTTTTCCTGATTAGCTGTTTGGGATTGGCTATTTGGTCGTATCTTGCAGTCTCGTACTAAATGACCGGGTTGTTTACAGTAATTGCAAATTATTTCAGTATAATTTGAATTTTGTTGAGTGTCATTATTTTGTAAAAATCTATTTTCATATGGTTTATTTCGATTTTGAAACTGTCCTGAGTTAAAGTTTTTATACTGTCCTGGATTCAATTGTCTATTAGTATTATTAACATTATTGTTATTATGGTAAACATTTCTAGGAAAATTATTATTATTGTTGTATCTTTGTTGTAAAAAATTATTATTATTGTTTCTATAATTGTTATTTCTATTTTGTAAAAAATGATTGTTGTTATTATTAAAATTATAATTTTTATTTCTTAAAAAATTGTTATTTGGAAAATTATTGTAATTGTTTCTTGCAAAATTATTATTATTATTACTTCTTTGACCATTGAAATTACTATATCCTTGTTGGTTAGGATGCAAAAATTTTTTTTGTTTATTGTTAAGAACTGCATCTTGAGCTTTACTTAAATGAAAACATTTTGCAGTTGTGTGACCTGGTTTTTTACAAATTAAACAAATAGTTTTATTTTCAAGTGCTACGTTGAATCGGGTGGTTTTATTACTTTTATTATTATTAGTTGATTCTTCGGTTTTTAAATAATCCGTATTTCTATTTCTTCGCAGTGCAGAAGATGCAGCCAGTCTTCGTTCTATGTCTATTGTATCATTAACTACTTCCTTAAATGTGTCCTTTTCTTCTACACGAATTTCTAACTCAGGACGCAAACCTCGTATAAAACATTGAATTACATCTCTTTCTAAATTTTGTTTGAAAGCATTATCTACCTGACCGTCATTATTAAGTCTGTGAGCATCTTCTATTCTATCAGCAATTTCTTTAATTCTAGCAGCATAGGAAAGGACATTTTCTCTTTCCCACATAAATGTATTACCCAATTCTCCCTGCAATTGATATACGCTTTTCGCAGGGGCATATACTCTTTTCAATTTTTCTATTAATTCCTCTATTGTTGCATACGTTGACCCAAAAATACATTTTCGTGCCTCACCAGACAATTTACCTCTCAATAGACGTGCAAGATTTTCTTGGGCAGCAGGTGTCGGCAGCATTGCCTTTGCTTCCATGCAACCCTCAATAAAATGGGACAATGGGAGGTTACTTCCGTCGAACAAAGGGACCACCTCTAGCGCGTCGCGTAAGGATACCTGCTGGCTGTTAGGTATGGCTACGGCCATCTCTTCGTTGTTTACTATTACGGGATTATCCTGATTTATGACTTCTGTATCGCTTTTGTCGTCGTCGCTATCGTTGTTACTAATTAGAGAGTCGCGTGCCAATGAGTTTTTCAATTTTTCTTTCAAATTTCTATTTTCTATTGTTATTACCGTTGAGCTTAGCAAATTAGATCCGTCAAAATAAGATAACTCGTTCGTTAATGTTTGATCTTGATTACTAGATCCTGTCACAATGCTCAAATCTGGATAGAAACTTGAATGAAATCCGCTAGTTTTACTAGAATTTTCACTTGATATGGTTTGATCATTAATTAAGGTCTTGTCGAAACGTGAATCGTCTAGCTGAAGAGTGTTATCTTAGATTATTTATTGTTAATTATCGATTGTTTATAACAATATAAAAAAACTACATGAAAAATATTGTTTGAAAATAAAGAGAAATTACTAAAAATATAATAATAGTTTAAAACCAATCATAAAAATGATATTAATAATAATTATTTAATTATTTTTATTTGTTTATAACAAAATTAAAATTTGTACTCTTTTATTGGGAAATAAAATAACAAAATGAGAATATAATTCTATAAAACATTCAAATAAATAAATAATCGCTCAAATTTTTTTTGTAAAATTATAATGTTAAATAAAACATTTGTTAAAATTATAACAATATATATATATATGTATATTTATTTTGTACCAACCACGTGTGTCTTTTGTAAACTATAATAATCTATGTTATTAAATTAATAAATTATAAATTGTTTTTTTTTTGTTTAAATAAATAAAATTGGTTATAACAAGGATCAGATAAGATTCGAGTTATGCACAATTTATTTTTCTCTAGAT